>CP136060.1:130608399-131260808 GCA_032464435.1 Aegilops umbellulata | reverse complement strand
TCACCCGCAGGAGTAAACGGATGAACCGGCCGCGGCGTTGTAAGCCGATACGGACGGATGAGCCATGTAGCCGTCCAGCAGCATGGCACGGATCAACCCTAATGCAATAATCTTGGCGCGCGCCCCTTTGCAACACCTTTGTAATGAATAATGGTCCAGAGTAATTGTAACGGCGATTGATCACAGCGATGGCGGCACGCGGATGATGAAGCGCCGGCTCTTCCGTTGTTGTCTTGGTGGCAACCAGTGGCTCAAGTTAGGGCCGCGACTCAAACGACAACGGTTATGACTCATGTCCCGGTCCTTTTGTAAATTGTGATCTTCAGACAAATCTTCGGCAGCAAATTTTGATCCCATGGACTACTGCTTGACGTAGTACTTTTCCTTCCATCACTACATTAGGAAGTAACAGCAGGTACGTATACTTATACCTTGAGACTTGAACTCGTAGCAGGTATGACCCGGCGGCGGTTCATGATAATAGGGTCGGCGACTCAGCAGGCCGTGGAGTGAGGCTGAGGCGATTTTTGGGGACGGAGGCGAGGTCGCCTGGCGCAGGCGGAGGTAGGCCGCAGCTCGAGGCGGCTCCTTGAAGCAGTGGGAGGCGGCGGCGTGCTGGAAGTGAAGCGGCCACTCAGAGCAAGGCCACGGGGATGAGTTTGAAGACGGCGGCAACTCTGCGAAGGCAAAGCGAGGCGAACACCGCGAGGGCGGACGGCAGGACCTCTCAGGCGCGCGGAAGGGTAGTCCTCGCGCGGGCGACGACTCAGTAGCGGCAGCTGAAGCCGGCCGGAGGAGCGGCAGAGATGAGCCTCGACTGCGGGTCACTGAAACCACGGGCGTGGAGGCCTGGCCCGTTCAGGGTCGTGATGGCTGAAACGGCAACTCGGAGGCAGCGGCGCTCGATGGAGCGGCGGCCCAGAGGCGATGACTGTGGCCGGTTGTTGACAAGGTGAGGGGGGAGGTCGTGGCGCGGCAATGGAGGCAGCAAACCGACTTGTGGGCAAGTCCGCGACACAAAGCGGAGGCGGCTTGCAGCTTCGTATCTTGCCGGTTTAAGACTCGGATAAGGCCACAAACTGGTTTCAAGGCGGAGGCGCACCCGTAGCTCGATGCGGAGGCACACCGGTGGCTCCAGGCAGAAGTGAGGACGGGCCGCTGCGGCTGCGGCTCTAAACTGGCCACAGCCGAGCGAAGGCGCGCAAGATCCGGCATGAGCATGGCGGCTTGATGTGCTGAATCTGGGTCAGGGCCATTATCTGTTTCCAGGCCATGGCGAGTCAAAGCGGCGGCTGAGATGGCTCAGGGCCGGGGCGGAACCGCAACCCGGATGGCGGTTGGACGACACGACCGAGACGAAGAGCGTCTGCGGCGGAGCGACCGAGACTCGCTAGAGACGCACAGCTAAGATTAAGGCGGAGGGTGGCGAAGGTGGACGAAGTATCTCAAACCGGGTCAATTTAACACCGCACAACTCACAACCCTAGTCCTCTCGATCTCAATCTCATATCTGCTTTTCCAACTGGTTGTCACCTTGCGCAGACGGATCCAAGTAACGGCCATAGCGGAGCATAGATCAACCCTCGTTTGCCGTGCACACTGTCATTGAAACTTTTTCCGATCTGGACCGAGGAACTTGAAGTTGATACATATATTTTTGTGCCGGTTCTTCTTCAGCCGACCAGTTACAAGCTTCTTGATCCCTGCGGAAGATCCCTCCAAGAACTCAACACCACCGTGCGCGGGCCCCACGGTGGGCGCCAACTGTCGTGGATTTGTCACGGAAGATGTCCTTAGTGTCAGGACTTAGTCGCGAGGCCAACGCATCTATGTGGTAGCTTGAGAGGGGTTGAGTGGGACGAGAGACGCAGGGCGGATCAACATGCAAGACAAGGATTTAGACAGCTTCGGGCCCTGGGAAACATCATCCGGTAATAACCCTACATGCTGTTTGAGGTTAGGTCTCATTATCATCCCGAGGGAGACGCCGTAAACCGGCTCTTTGTGTCTAGCCCTAGAGATTATTGATTGCTTGTCGCTTCTAACTTCTAACCTCTCCCTCTTTGGGGAGCCCTGCCCCTCCTTATATATGTTGAAGGGGCGGTTTACATGTGGAGTCCTATTGGGATTAGGACTAGTCTATCTCTAATACAAACCGGATACAAGTCCTGGCTTTAACTCCTTGTAAGGCAAATATTCCTTTCCTCTTAAACCGACCCATCATAGTTGAACCGGCCTTCTGGGCCTTGGGCCTTGTCATCCGTCTAATCCGCCCGCCGGGTTATCAGTAAGTCATAATGACCAAGCGGGCTGATTGTAAACCGTCAAGGTCAGGGCGGGTCTTCAGATAAACCGTCAAGTCCGGCCGGGTTAACTTCCGGCCGATTTACGCCGCGGGGTATATCCCCGACAATATGGCTCCTGCCAGTTGCCGATAACTCAGTTACAAAACATGATCATCTCATACAATAAAATTTAGCATCATGTCTTGACCATATCACATCACAACATGCCCTGCAAAAACAAGTTAGACGTTCTCTACTTTGTTGTTGCAAGTTTTACGTGGCTGCTACGGGCTTAAGCAAGAACTCATCTCACCTACGCATCAAAACCACAACGATAGTTTGTCAAATAGACTCCGTTTTAACCTTCTCAAGGATCGGGCGTAGCCACACTCGGTTCAACTAAAGTTGGAGAGACAGTCTTCCGCAAGCCATCTATGTGCAAAGCACGTCGAGGGAACCGGTCTCGCGTAAGCGTACGCGTAAGGTTGGTCTGGATCGTCTCGTCCAACAATACCGCTGAACCAAAGTATGACATGCTGGTAGGCAGTATGACTTGTATCGTCCACAACTCACTTGTGTTCTACTCGTGCAAATAACATCAAACCATAAAAACCTAGGCTCGGATGCCACTGTTGGGGAACGTAGTAATTTCAAAAAAATTCCTATGCACACGCAAGACCATGGTGATGCATAGCAACGAGAGGGGAGAGTGTTATCTACATACCCTCGTAGACCGAAAGCGGAAGCGTTATAACAACGCGGTTGATGTAGTCGTACGTCTTCACGATCCGACCGATCCAAGCACCGTTACTCTGGCACCTCCGAGTTCTTGGCACACGTTCAGCTCGATGACGATCCCCGGGCTCCGATCCAGCAAAGCTTCGGGGAGGAGTTCCGTCAGCACGACGGCGTGGTGACGATCTTGATGTACTACCGACGCAGGGCTTCGCCTAAGCACTGCAACGATATGACCGAGGTGGAATATGGTGGAGGGGGGCACCTCACACGGCCAAGGAACGATCACGAAGATCAACTTCTGTGTCTATGGGGTGCCCCTGCCTACGTATATAAAGGATCCAAGGGGGAGGGGCTGGCCGGCCATGGGTGGCGCGCCAGGAGAGTCCTACTCCCTCCGGGAGTAGGATTCCCCCCCCAATCCTAGTTGGAATAGGATTCCTCAAAGGGGGAGAGAGAGAGGGGGCCGGGCACCTCTCCTAGTCCTAATAGGACTAGGGGAGGGGGAGGCGCGCAGCCCATGAGGGCAGCCCTTTCACCTTTCCACCAAGGCCCATGTTGGCCCATTTGGCTCCCGGGGGGTTCCGGTAACCCTCCCGGTATTCTGGTAAAATCCTGATTTCACCTGGAACACTTCCGATGTCGAAACATAGGCTTCCAATATATCAATGTTTACGTCTCGACCATTTCGAGACTCCTCGTCATGTCTGTGATCACATCCGGGACTCCGAACAACCTTCGGTACATCAAAATGCATAAACTCATAATAACTGTCATCGTAACGTTAAGCGTGCGGACCCTACGGTTCGAGAACAATGTAGACATGACCGAGACACGTCTCCGGTCAATAACCAATAGCGGGACCTGGATGCCCATATTGGCTCCTACATTTTCTACGAAGATCTTTATCGGTCAGACCGCATAACAACATACGTTGTTCCCTTTGTCATCGGTATGTTACTTGCCCGAGATTCGATCGTCGGTATCCAATACCTAGTTCAATCTCGTTTCCGGCAAGTCTCTTTACTCGTTCCGTAATACATCATCCCGCAACTAACTCATTAGTTGCAATGCTTGCAAGGCTTAAGTGATGTGCATTACCGAGAGGGCCCAGAGATACCTCTCCGACAATCGGAGTGACTAATCCTAATCTCGAAATACGCCAACCCAACATCTACCTTTGGTGACACCTATAGTACTCCTTTATAATCACCCAGTTACGTTGTGACGTTTGGTAGTACCCAAAGTGTTCCTCCGGCAAACGGGAGTTGCATAATCTCATAGTCATAGGAACATGTATAAGTCATGGATAAAGCAATAGCAACATACTAAACGATCGGGTGCTAAGCTAATGGAACGGGTCATGTCAATCAGATCATTCAACTAATGATGTGACCTCATTAATCAAATAACACCTCCTTGTTCATGGTTAGGAAACATAACCATCTTTGATTAATGAGCTAGTCAAGTAGAGGCATACTAGTGACACTCTGTTTGTCTATGTATTCACACATGTATTATGTTTCCTGTTAATACAATTCTAGCATGAATAATAAACATTTATCATGAATTAAGGAAATAAATAATAACTTTATTATTGCCTCTAGGGCATATTTCCTTCACTGCCGACCCAACCAGCTTGGCAGGCACCTGCGTGGCAGCATGCAAATCCCCGTGGAGACCCACCGCTGCGTCACCTCAGCTGCCTGCCCGCCTACATGGCATCGCAGGCACCGCTGGCCAGGGCGCGTGTCGACGCGGGAGAGAGCAGCGACGGACGAGACAAGGCTCTCCCCTGCCCCCGATAAAGCTAGGACACATAAGCTAGGCGCATTAAATGCACCTTGTCATGTAATGCGAGGGATAACCTCGCGTCACTGTACCCTTTCCACCTCCTGTGCGCCACTGTGGCAGCCCCTTTCCCTATAAAAGGAGGCCCCAGGCGACCAGGAGGGGGATTCGGCTTTTTGGAGCTCCTCACGTCCCATAGCTAGCTCAAGAACACAAGCATATAATCCACCAAAGCAGGAGTAGGGTTTTACGCATCTTCGCGGCCCGAACATGGGTAAAGGAATCGTGTACTGCCTGCTCGATCCGCTCTTCTCATGACCCCCGCGCCCCGCAACCACAGAAAGGGATTCTCGTGATCCCATAGGTGTCGTTTCCCATCGACATACGGCCTCCAGTTGCACAGCCTTACTCCTGCCTCCATACTACATATCGCCGGCTACGTAGCCTTTTGCGAGCTGTTTTTGGGCTGCGAGGCTTAATTTGCATTGTGGAAGAAGTTGTTCTGCCTTGTGCCCCGTTCTCAGAGTGGGTCAATATATCAAGTGGGTGGAGCCGAAGTATAGCGCATCGCTGGGACTGGATATCCATCCGGAACCCCGAAGAAGGCGTCCGAAGACTGGCCTTCAGAATGGTTTTATATAGAAAACGTCCCTCTACCGGATCCTATTTGGATCAGCCTTCCTGAGTTCGATAACGCTCCTTTGAAGAAGCGCCTGAGCTGGCGTCCATGGAGACCCCAGGAGGAAGATGACCAAGACGTTCTTTACCTGATGATCCGGATAAAGTTTTTGTCTCAATCAGGACTGACCTTTATCTAAGTCATGGCAACATGCATCATGCGGGGGGTGGAGCTGCTTCAATATCGAGGCCACCCTTTGGGATTTCCACGGGGAGGATGACGCCACCCGCTGTGGCCGCAAGGGGCCGGACTCATCCGCCGCTCTAGCAAAAATCTTGTCTGATTTGTACAAGGGAGAAGAGGAGGAATTCCTCCGCGTCAATCCATAGGGCGGATTTTCTATGTACAATCCTCCGGGCTGGGTAAGTCAAAACTTTTTGCGCCCAACCGTTCCATATTCCCACAGTTAAATATTTTACCTTGCGAATTCAACGCAGGAGGTGCGTAAGGCAGTAAGGGAGATCAACAGCCCCCCTCCACAACCAGAGGATCCTGAGAGGTCCCTCGACCCGGCCTTCAAAGAGGATCCAGACATATCCGTGGAGCTGATCGATAGGGTATTTTACCAATTAAGAAGTGATGATGCCTTGGTGGCTATTACGGACGATTACCCTGGGCTGCTCCGAGCATCGCAGGTGACTGAGACCAAAGCCCCAACATTTTTTAAAAGGATTCGTCCTTGTGGACTTTGCTCACCGTATACCAACGTTGTTTTATAGGGAAGGCCCTTGGGACGCCGTGCCGAGCCTACGACGACTAGCCAACATGGGGCTCCGAGGCCGGGCAGGCTAAAGAGGAACGCAGTCCGGACTGAGACACCGGCGCGGAGGTATGGCGTGCCACCTCACTCCATGGTATCGTTTTTAAAGACATATTAACGCTCGTGCTTTCTAGGAAGAAGAACGCTCGCCGGACTATATCCGGAGAGGTCGCAAGTCACGCCTCATCCAGTCGGGCTCCAAGGCCGGACACGGAAGCGGAAGCGAGTACGAGGCGCATGCCGGATGCTCCTCCGACAGAGGATGCGGACAGAATGTCCTCCACAAATTCCGAGGTGGAGAGCACCATGAACCACAGGCATCGCCGAGCCGTTCTCCGTGACGCTTGCTTCTCGCAAGAGGCATTTGACGCCTTCAACTCAGGAGACGCGTATCTCCTTGTTGCTCAAAATGGTCTAGCTAGAGCCATGGAGCAATATGTAAAGGATATACGGGTGAGAGAATACGATGATTATATATAGTAGTAGCCCCTGAGACTTGAAGCAGTTAGAATAACTGATTTAAGGATCATTTGTTATGCATGTTCTTACAGAAAAGAATACCCAATTGTCCCATGAGCTTGAAGAGTGCAAAGCCCAAATTCAGGCTGCACTAGCTGCATAAGAGGAGCCCAAGAAGACCCCCTCCAGAAATATATGTTTCAGATGATATGTATCATGTAGAGTGCGGTTTATATGCGAATCTGACAATAAAATTGTAGATGACACCGGAGTAAATTTGGATGAGCAACACCTCCTACGCCGGCTAAAGGCCGGAGAGAGCATGCTTACAAGGGTTAGGCAGGAGAAGAATAATCTCCAATATGCCAACACCCAGCTGGGCGTGGAATTAAAGGATGTTCGTGCCCAACTGTCAGACTCCGTGAAGGAGAATCAACGGCTTCGACGCGGCATTTTCAGTAAGTGCTTGAAAGAACTTTGAAGAAGAGTTTGGCGAAGAAGTCGACTAACAGAGTTATGTCTGTAGGTATGCTAACAGGTCATCCCGCGGAGGAAATGCCCAGTTCTACGGGTGACCTTCTGCCCGAGCTCTCACAACTGCACGAACGAGTTCGGCAAGTGATGCAAGGCATTTCCCAGGCCTTATGGTCATCCGTCTCCATGCCCGAAGGCCTTGGAGAGCTTGCGGAGAAGCTGAAGGGAGCGCGGCGGCGCTTCCGATTATGGAAGATATCGACCTGCCGTCAAGGTGCCAGGGAAGCCTGGGCCATGGTGAAGACGCGGTATATCAAGGCTGACCCAAACCACATGGCCGAGGTTGGACATGCGGGGCCCGATGGGAAAGAGATCCCTGTTAGTCTAGTGTACGGACAAGTAGAATTGGCCGCAAGTATTCCCAACAGGATTGTAGGTTAGACAGCCTGTTGGATGGTATAGAGGAAGAATTTAGTCAGTCAAAGTGACTATGTAATTGAAGTTACATTTACAATGCCCTCTAGCTGGATTGTAGATCATTTGTCATGGCGGACCTTTTCGCTTCAACCTCTGAACCTGATAATCCGGAGTGAATCCGAATACCTTCTCGGTTATATGAAAACTGGGGCATGCATGGAAACCATTTGTAGGGGTCATTAGTGCTTGAACAGACAAGTGCCCAACTAGTTATGTTATATTACATGGTTAGTAAGAAACATCTTCCAGGGAGAACAGTTTCGTTAGGGTTCCTTTCCCTGGGTATGTATGCCCTAAAGTGCATGTCCGGACTACGAAAAGAGTCGCAGATAAAAAGGCATCTGGGGGCACATATGAAAAATAAATAAGTGAAGAATCATCTTTTGTTCACCGACCTAATATTCCCTTAAGAACGCTAGCTTTCGGCTTCACCCAGTCTGAGGTACACATCCGGCTGACCCGGCAGTAACAATCGCAGAGGTGCTCCCTTTATGCCCTAGCCGAATTAACGGGAACGTAGGGCATAAATACAAGATCCAGGCAACCCAGCTTGGCCAAAACATAAGTCATATCGGTGCATATAATGGCGAAGAAAAGGTACATGCGGAAGGATGACACATGTGCTGGGCATGAAGCCCGGACAAGTAAGTAAGCTTCTGTGAAAGAAGCCCCCAGGTATAATTAGCGCGGCCAGCGCGTCAATGGTGTGCAAGCAAGGCACAAGTTAGCCTTTTAAGGCGTTGGGAAAAAATGAGAGGAGAAAGAGAGAAATAAAGGACAAATAATGTATATAAAAAATGGACAGTGGAAGGGTACGAACACAGAGTCCGGCGCTAAGCGTAGAATCTTCGGAGCCTTGCTGCGTTCCATGGGTTAGGCTCAAGCCGATTATCAGATGCATCCCGTAGACGGTACGCTCCGCCGGTCAGAACTTAGTCAATGATGAATGGACCCTCCCATTTGGGCTCGAGTTTGGTCTTTTTCTTCTCCGGCAGGCGTAGAACTAGTTCACCAATGTTGTAATTTTTGGCCCGTACTTCTCTGCTTTGGTATCTTCGAGCCTGTTGCTGATAGAATGCGGAACGGGCTTTTGCCACGTCGCGCTCCTCCTCCATGGTGTCCAGATTGTCCTGCCGATCGAGCTTGGCTTCTCTTTCTTCGTACATGCGCACTCGAGGTGAGTCATGGATTATGTCGCAGGGTAGGACTGCCTCTGCGCCGTACACCATAAAAAAGGGTGTGTAACGGTAGTATGATTCGGCGTGGTCCGCAACCCCCAGAGTACGGAGTCGAGCTCCTCTACCCAGTGCGTGTTAGATTCCTTTAAGGACCCCACTAATCTGGGTTTGATGCCGCTCATGATAAGACTATTTGCTCGCTCGACCTGACCGTTAGTTTGTGGGTGATAGACGGAAGCAAAATCGAGCTTAATGCCCATGTTTTTGCACCAGAGTTTTACCTCGTCGGCATTGAAGTTCGTGCCGTTATCAGTGATGATACTGTGGGGGACGCCGTAGCGGTGTACAACCCCGGATATGAAGTCTATCACCGGTCCGAACTCGGCCGTTTTAACAGGTTTGGCTTCTATCCATTTGGTGAATTTGTCCACCATGACCAGCAAGTATTTTTGCTTGTGGTTCCTCCTTTAAGGGGTCCAACCATGTCAAGCCCCCAGACCGCGAAGGGCCAGGTAATGGGGATTGTGTGGAGGGCGGTGGGTGGCATATGGCTTTGATTTGTAAAAAGCTGGCAACCCACGCAGCGTTGGACCAGGTCCAGTGCATCTGCCTGGGCCGTAGGCCAGTAAAAACCTGTACGGAAGGCCTTTCTTACAAGGGCCCGGGCTGCTGCGTGTTGGCCGCCGAGTCCGGCATGAATTTCTACCAGAAGCTTCCGCCCCTCCTCTTCGGAGATGCACCTTTGAAGGACTCCGGTGATGCTTTTCTTATAAAGGTCTCCCTCATGGACCCTGTAGGCTTTAGATCGCCGTACTATGCAGTGTGCCTCGTTTTGGTCCTCAGGGAGTTCCTGCCTACTTAAGTAGGCCAGGAATGGTTCTGTCCACAGGGCGATGACGACCGTTATAACGTGGGCTGAAGATGTTATTTCGGTAGCAGAGCCTCCGATTATGTCAGAGTGTTCGGAATCGGGCATTGCGGTTGGGTCCGGTCTGTTGTTACCAGTGTCCCCTTCCCATATCATCGATGGCTTGAAAAGCCTCTCCAAAAATATGTTAGGGGGAACCACATCGCGTTTTGCACCGATGCGTGCAAGGACGTCTGCCGCCTGATTGTTTTCCCGGGCTACATGGTGAAATTCGAGCCCCTCGAACCGAGCTAACATTTTTAGGACGGCGTTGCGATATGCCGCCATTTTCAGATCTTTGGCATCAAAGTCTCCATTTATTTGGGATATGGCAAGGTTCGACCCCCCCCCCCCGCACCTCTAGGCGTTGAATGCCCATGGATACTGCCATCCGGAGACCATGTAGAAGGGCCTCGTGTTCGGCTGCGTTGTTGGAGTCTGTGTACATTATCTGGAGCACGTATTGAACTATATCTCCGGTTGGGGACGTCAGAACGACGCCAGCCCCCGGACCAGCCAACATTTTGGAGCCGTCGAAGTGCATGATCCACATGGAATATGCGCCGTACTCTTTAGGGAGTTCGGCTTCCGTCCATTCGGCGACAGAGTCGGCCAACACTTGCGACTTAATGTCTCGCCGTGGTTTGTAGGTTATGTCGAACGGGAGGAGCTCAATGGCCCATTTGGCAATCCGGCCTGTGGCGTCGCAGTTGTTTATAATATCATTGAGTGGCACTTCCAAGGCTACTGTTATCGAACACTCTTGAAAGTAGTGCCGCAGCTTCCGGGATGCCATGAATACCGCGTATGCTATCTTTTGATAATGCGGGTACCGTGACATGCATGGAGTAAGGACAGTGGAGACATAGTAGACTGGCTTTTGAAGGGGAAATTTATGTCCGTCCGTTTCTCGTTCTTCGACGAGCACTGCGCACACAACTTGATGGGTTTCCGCAATGTATAACATCATAGGTTCGCCAATGTTTGGCGCTGCCAGGATTGGGTTGGTTGCTAGTATGGCCTTTATTTCTTCCAATCCGGCTGTGGCGGCATCCGTCCACTCGAAGTGTTCGGTGCGCCGTAGGAGGCGGTAAAGGGGTAATGCCTTTTGTCGGTGTCAAAACCGGAGGATCTCGGGTAGGGGGTCCCGAACTGTGCGTCAAGGCTGGATGGTAACAGGAGACAAGGGACACGATGTTTTTACCCAGGTTCGGGCCCTCTCGATGGAGGTAAAACCCTACTCCTGCTTGATTAATATTGATGATATGGGTAGTACAAGAGTAGATCTACCACGAGATCAAGGAGGCTAAACCCTAGAAGCTAGCCTATGGTATGAATGTTGTATGATGGAGTTGTCCTACGGACTAGAACCCTCCGGTTTATATAGACACCGGATAGGGTTAGGGTTACACAAAGTCGGTTACAATGGTAGGAGATCTTGAATATCCGCATCGCCTGGCTTGCCTTCCATGCCAAGGAAAGTCCCTTGGGGACACGGGACGAAGTCTTCAATCTTGTATCTTCATAGTCCTGGAGTCCGGCTGAAGGTATAGTCCGGCTACACGAACACCCCCTAATCCAGGACTCCCTCAATAGCCCCTGAACCAGGCTTCAATGATGATGAGTCCGGCGCACAGATTGTCTTGGGCATTGCAAGGCGGGTTCCTCCTCCAAGTCCTTCATAGAAGATTGTAAACACCAAGAGTAGTGTCCGGCTCTACAAAATAAGTTTCCACATAGTGCCATCGAGAGAATAATATTAACACAAATCAGATCTGCTGACGTATTCCGCAGTGCGTCATTACACTGCGGCCAAGTCCTTTACTCGGATAGTTTTTGCCTTTCCACCTCAGCATGTCTTGCGAGGCAATTTCCTTGGCACGTCTTGTCAAAGCATAGATCGTGTCCCCCTTTTATGGGATTCTCATCAATACGGACGTGGGTAACCCAATCGTGCCCGTTAGCATGTTTCCTCGATTAAAGACGAGTCCCAAACGGTTACGGGGAGGGCTCTTGGTATTCAACCTCTTATAAAGAGACCAAGGCCTTACTCCTTTCAATCTCAAGCGAGTTTGCCCGTCGCCTCGAGTTCCAACACCCTAGGCTCCAGATTCCAGGCGCTTCGGACCTTCGACAATGTCCGGCTCTGACCTTCAAGGCCGATAGACAACTTCCTCCATCACGGAGGAGGACGTGCTAAAGTTGAGAGAGGCTAAGTTCTTGACCGGCGAAGTTTCGCACAGGTTGCCTGCACAAGGGCAGGCCATTCCCAGTCCCCAGCCCGGCGAGAGCGTGGTGTTCATGTCTCACTTCCTTCGGGGATTAGGCTTCCCCACGGATCCCTTTGTGAGAGGGCTGTTGTTTTATTATGGGCTAGAATTCCACGACTTAGCTCCGGAGTCCATCCTCCACATCTCCTCATTCATCGTTGTGTGTGAAGCGTTCCTCCAGGTTACCCCTCATTTAGGATTATGGCTCAAGACCTTTAAAGTGGAGCCGAAGATGATCGAGGGACGGCACGCAGAGTGCGGAGGCGCTGTCATAAGCAGATATGCTGATGCTCCATGGCCCGAGGGCTCTTTTCAAGAGGATCTAGGCTTGTGGCAACGCGAGTGGTTTTATATCACCGCTACCCGGGGCACCAAGTGGGTGGCGCCTCCTGCCTTTCGCTTGGGTCCCCCACCACGGCTAGCGTCATGGGTCAGCAGAGGGTTAGATTGGGGGTTACCCAAAGATTGCCCCTGTTGCAGGACCGCATTAGGGATCTCTTAGAAGGAGACCTCAGCCTAGTCAAAGTGACACATGTCATGTTGATTCACCGGATATTGCCCGGCAAACGTCGCTCCCTCCGCCTGTGGGAGTTTAATCCAAAGGGACCGCGAGCTCTTCAGAGTTTCATGGGCGGAACGCCCGCGAAGATGTATAGACTGTTCTTCGGATCACAAGAGACGTGTCCGAACTTGACCAAGGATGCGGGCCTAAGCTGCAATCACCCAGATACTCAAGTAAGTAACCCTGTGCCCGGACCTGCTATCTGTATAATTATCATAAACTTGCCCCTAAAAGAGTTGGCCTTTTAAACAAGAGTGGATAGCGAAGGCGAAGCTGATCAGGTGTCCGGCTCCCCTTCCGGAAACCAGGCCGGATCCCGTGCTCGTCAGGATGTTGAAGATAATGCCTTTAGTGGGAAGTATGGGGGAGAACAAACAAACTATGGCCTCCTCAGAGGAGGCTGCTCCAAAGGGAGGAACCGACAATTCCTCTCCTAAGGGTAGGAAGAGGGCCACCTCTGACGACCCGGAGACCATGGCCTCGAAGCAGGGGAAAAAATCCTCGTCAGAGGGTCCGACGCCGGGGATTTCCTCGATCGAGCTACGCCCTCACAGGGATCAGCCCTCCAGCGAGCCGTAAGTAGAGAAAGGTTTTCCTTTTGAGGGATTAGGGAAATCCTTGATTTTATATCTGAGAAGACTTAACCGAAATTTGACCTTGTAGTTCGGACCTCAGCCCTTCTCAACAGAGCTCGTCTTCGGGGGATCTTCTTCCGGAGATGATGGAGAGCGGGACGCCTCCCCCTGCCGTGCCGCCTAGTGAGGCGGGCGACCCTGAGGTGTCGTCGCGGAGGGTTTCTCCGAATCTGGTAGGGGCGGAAGATAGCTATGTGGCCCCCCAAGGTTCTCCGTGTCCAGCCTTCGAAAGAGGCCATGGGACCAGTCCGGCACCGTCTGGTGCTCGGCCGGAGGAGCTAAAGATTCTGCTGGGGCGAGCTTCTATCTCAGAGGAGCACCGTGCATTGATGGGCGCGGTGATTGAAAGGATTTCATCCGCAGAAAGCGTATTGCATGAGGCCGTCAAAAGCCTGCTGACGGGTTTCGAGGTACGTTGGATAATGTACGCTTTCATCAGTTGCGCATATAAGTAAGATGCGACCTGTGTAGATAGTAGCCCCTGAGACTTTGTGCGTCGTCAAGAAATGACGGCACGCAGAGGATCATAATCCCAGGTCTAAGATGTCGCCTTTGAATGTAGGCGGCGGGGTGTCCGGAATCGAGCCGAACTGATGATTTTGCCGAACTAAAGCGGCAACTGGACGCGGCAGATGCCGATATCGTGCTTGTCAACAAGCGGCTTGATGAGGCTCAAGGTATGTAATTCCTCGGGCGGCATCCGGTAAGAAGAGTTTTATGCCAGTGTCTTACGATGTGTGTGCTTGACGTAGATGGTGCGGCCACCATGGAGAGTCTCAGGGCAGAACTTGCCCGAGCTAAGGATCAAGCAAGTAAAAGCGATGCAGCTGCCAAGAAAGCCCTTGAAGAGCTGAGAGCCGAACAGGCTGCTCACTACCGAAGCAAGGAAGAGATGGCCGAAATGGACGAAAAGTTAAGGGGCGCTGCAGACCATTGCAAATTTTTTGAGAAAGAAGACCGGGCGAGACGGACGGACTTAGGGAAGGCCGTTGCCGATGCCAAGGACGCTCGCTCTGCGATGAGAGCTGCGAAGGAGGAGCTGCGTCAGGCCGAACAGATTGCGGCTGGAAAGCCCTTTATGCTGCGGAGGAAGTTTTGTGATCCGAAGTTTGCTCCGTTGGACCGTATGTGGAGTGTAGAGGACACCTATCTGGATTTGGCAGCAAGTGCTGCTGATGCAACCGAACACTTTCGAGATAAAAAAGATCGCGAAGTGGAAAAGCTTTTCTGGTCGCAGTTTCACAATCCAGAGCGTCCGCTGGCAGTGGACGATCGTTTGGCTCAATGGGCCTAACTGAATAGGTTGTCCGGACTTGCCATGAAGTACGTCATGGGTCATCTGTGGCTGGGGAGATCGGAGCCGAAGAGTTATTTCGACTTGGTGCAGCAAGTCCTTGACGCGGTGCCGCGTATTGGTGCGATGAAGAGGTCAGCATGCATAGAGGGCGCACGGATGGCTCTTGTCCGTGTCAAAACATACTGGGCAGAGATGGATACCACCGTTGTTGCGTCCCGAGACTCGGATGAAAGCCGAGTACCCTCCGAGCACTATTTTCAGGAAGTCCTTGAAGGCGCTCGTGTAATAGAGACGCAGTGCTCGAAGGATGCTATGTTAAGATAGCATATGTAATTATAAAGGAATATTTTGATAAATTGTATTGGCCTTTTATACTTGTGCCTTAAGTATTTGGAACACCTCCTGTGCGGCTGTTTTAAGATACAAAATCTGAAAGATGGCAGTCGTTGGCTTCAGCCCCCACGCACATAGTGCGGGGGGTGCTCGCAGAAGGCGCATTTTCACACTTAACCCAACGTCTTGGTCCTACAAAGGAGGTGATAGCGCAGCGGGCTAGGCAACCGGACTATAATGCTTTAACACTTTAACTTAGCCATAGGAGCTTGACAGTGGGACTATTTAGGTAGCCCCTTGGTGGCGACTGCGCTCGCCTGAGTTCGGGGCGCGTATGTGCCTGGCCGGGAAATGGCCCTTCATTAAAGTCGAGGAATCCTATAGATTCAGATAGGTCATCGAGTGGCTGACCAGTCTCGCGCTACATCATGACAGTCAGTTTTCGGCTTTCTCTACTGAGCTGCTCGCCCGGCCTAACCGGGGCACAATCGCAGTAGTTCTCCCGGTGCTACCTTAGCTGATAGAGCGGAACGTAAGGTAGCCGAACTCAGGAGCCGGGCAACCCAACATTTGACTGTCGGATCACAGGTTCCGACAGACCCTTAAGGTTCGAACTCTGGGGTGCGCGCAGAGATCGTGCCCTTCTACCTCTCCGTCTCGTAAGGATCTAAACTACTGCAAGAACGACACATGAGACACAGGGTTTATACTAGTTCGGGCCACCATTGTGGTGTAATACCCTACTCTAGTTTGTGGTGGGTGGATTGCCTCTTGGGCTGATGAGGAAGAACAATACAAGGAAGAACGACCTCGCGAGGGTCTGTTCTTGGTTAGGGGATGAACTGCTAGGAGGAGTTCGATCGCCCTTCTCTCTCTCTCTGGATGCGGGATTCTACCTCTGGTTCTAGATGCCACTACCCTGGGGGTGGCTGGCCCTATTTATAGGCAAAGGCCCTGGGCCTCTTCCCAAATATTGAGCGGGAAGGGCGCCATCAATTGGCCAATTTGAAGGGGAACATCTGGTACACTTATCCTGACTAAAGTTGGTCTTCGCCTACCAAAGGCTCTGTGGTGACGTCGTCCTGGGCTCCATGGTGACCTCCTTCCCACCGTTGGACTGGTCTTGGTCTCGTTGCACCGAAATAGATACCTTTGCTTGATCCCCTCACCTGCGCTTGCCCCCTTTGCAACAAAGAGGAAAGGGAAACGCTGCGCGGGCTGGCGCCCACCTGGCACCCTTGGTCGTCATGGCCTGCGTCATGGGCACCTCGTGAGGTACCCCACCTTGATCTCTCTGCCTCCTCGTGAGCCAGCCTAAGGAGGCCGTGCTTGAGGAAGCGCCGTGTCGTCCGCCTCGCGAGGCTTGGCCCCTCGCGAGGGTCTTGAGCCTTGCGTTGATGAAGATGGGCCACGTTGGGCCCCCACTCGAGCCACGCCGTAGGCCGCAGGCAGGCAAGTCTGGGGAACCCCGTTCCCAGAACGCCGACAGTTTCCCCCGGGCCCAAGGTGCGCATGGACTTGGCCGTGCCGAGAGGCGAAAGGGCAAGGGCGAAGCGCCGCGGGCCCTAACAGCCTGCGGCCTTGGGCACCGCATGGCGGTTTGACAGGACGTGGGCGTCTCCACTTCCCCACGACGCCTCGGCAACTGTGTGACTTGACTAGTCCCTGCATGCATAGATACGGGTCATTATTACCTGCGATCGTGGTGCTTGACGGTTGGCCTCTTCCGGCTATAAGTGCGAGGCCGCACAAGCTCCGCCAGTCCATCCCTTCCCGCTTCTCTTCTTATCCCTCTCCTTCGCCGACGCCGCTCGCATGGCTTTGAAGAGGTTCTCAGCTGCGGTGAAGGGGAAGGCTAGTCGGGCGGGGCCCGACTCCCCTCCGTCCAAGCGCGGCCGGGGTCGTCCCCGCAAGCATCCCGCGGTCCCTGCTGTGGCTCCCCGTGGGCACGGGGGTGATTCTCCGCGCGGTGGTGAGCGCTCGGCTGCCATGGAGAGGCAGGCTGTGGCTGCGCGGCCTCCCAGGCCGCGCTTCCGCTCGGCGGAGGTGCTGCCAGAGTTCGTCGTGTGGTCGGCGGACCCGACCAGCACCTGGCTCCAGCTCCCTCGCTTCTTTATCAGCGAGCTGCCGGCCGGCGCCCGGTGCGGCTTCTGTGTCCAGGCCGACGGCTGCTGCAGTAGGGCCTCTTGGGTCTCGCTCGAGGTCTCCCCTTCTGGGAATGGGGCCCTGACCCGCGGCTGGCAAATGTTTGCCCGCGCGCGCGGCCTGGGCGAGCGGTGCACCCTGCACTTCAAGTTCGACGGCGATAGCACCCTCTACGTGAGGGTGTTTGGGGAAGACGGTCGTCGCGCAGGATGCTGCCCTGAGGACGACGACGAAGGAGACAGTGCCCGCTCTGCTGGCAGCGCCCGAGGCTCCCCAAGCCTCGCCTACTCCCCTTCAGGCGGCTCCTCCAGCGGTGGCCGCAGCCAGCCCCCTCGCCGCCGCGCCTGCTTGGGGGATGGCTGTTCAGCCGCTCGTCATCGCGCTAGAGGGAGTCCGCCTGAGCTTCGGAGGCATCTGGTGTCGCCTCCGTAGACCGATGTGGGGCGGGCCGCGCCTGGCTTGCCCTTTCCTTTTCCTTTTGCTTCTTGTGTAATATAAGACAGATGCGTGGAGCCCCGTGGGGCGTGTTGAGAATTATTGCCGTTGTAGCCTTTACCTTAATTTTATTGTTGCGCTTCTCAACTATTTGCCCTCGCGTAGGTAGTTTGCGGCCCCAGACGGGGGGCGACCGACCCAGGCCCTGTGTGTATGTCGCGGTGCCCGAGGGGCACGGACCAGAGGGGTGCTCCTTTAGAGAGCCCGGGCCGTGAAACCTTTAAATGGCTTGAGCAAAAACGCTCGCGAGGGCGTTGGAGCCCCATCCCTCGGGAGGCCTTCATGAGAGAAAATCAAAACGAGGAGCGAAAATCGACAAACCACAAATCAACAACGGCGATAGCTTCGATAAGACTTCAAATGCAAGTAAAACACGTCAAATGCGGAAAGCAAATGAAAAAGCCGCATCCGGCACCTATTCTAGTCTTCGACGTCTTCTCACAAGCGCGGAGCTAAGTGCTGCCACTGGGCGTGGGAGGGAGCCCCAGGGTCTGAGGCCGGCGCTCCTGAGACTCCGGGGCATGTACAGCCCCACTCATTATTACGTGAGAGTGTCACGGGGCGGCGAGCTTCACAGGCATTGGCCTTCTTCACAGGCTCCGGGCCTTTCTTCTTAGAGGTAATGGGCTTCACAGGCATTGGCCTTCTTCACAGGCTCCGGGCCTTTGTCCTTAGCGGTAATAAGCTTCACAGGCATTGGCCTTCTTCACAGGCTCCGGGCCTTTCTCCTTAGGGGTAATGAGCTTCACAGGCGTTCGCCTTCTTCACAGGCTCAGGGCCTTTTCCAAAAAGAGATGATCTTCACAGGCGTTCGCCTTCTTCACAGGCACAGGGCCTTTTCCAAAAAGAGATGATCTTCACAGGCGTTCGCCTTCTTCACAGGCTCAGGGCCTTTTCCAAAAAGAGATGATCTTCACAGGCGTTCTCCTTCTTCACAGGCTCAGGGCCTTCTCCAAAAAGAGATGATCTTCACAGGCGTTCGCCTTCTTCACAGGCACAGGGCCTTTTCCAAAAAGAGATGATCTTCACAGGCGTTCGCCTTCTTCACAGGCTCAGGGCCTTTTCCAAAAAGAGATGATCTTCACAGGCGTTCGCCTTCTTCACAGGCTCAGGGCCTTTTCCAAAAAGAGATGATCTTCACAGGCGTTCGCCTTCTTCACAGGCTCGGGGCCTTTTCCAAAAATAGATGATCTTCACAGGCGTTCGCCTTCTTCACAGGCTCAGGGCCTTTTCCAAAAAGAGATGATCTTCACAGGCGTTCGCCTTCTTCACAGGCTCAGGGCCTTTTCCAAAAAGATATGATCTTCACAGGCGTTCGCCTTCTTCACAGGCTCGGGGCCTTTTCCAAAAATAGATGATCTTCACAGGCGTTCGCCTTCTTCACTGGCTCAGGGCCTTTTAGGGGTAAAACCTCCGGAGGTGTTGGATGTTCCACGCGTTCTGGGTCGGCTCCCCCTCTTGAGTCTCCAAGCGCACGGAACCAGGCCTAGAAACATGAACAACCTTGAACGGGCCCTCCCACATGGGAGAGAGCTTGTGCAACCCTTCCCTGGAGAGGACCCGCCTGAGTACGAGGTCTCCTACCTCGAGGGTCCTGGGGAGGATGTTGCGGCAGTGATATCATCGTAACGCCTGTTGGTACCTTGCCGCTTGCAGCGCGGCTTCCCGGCGGCGTTCCTTCCCCAGCACGAGGTCCATCCCCCGCAAGGCGTCCTGCTGCGCCTCGTCGAACGCCAGGACCCGCGCGGAGCGACGCTTGACCTCGTGAGGAAGGACTGCTTCGGCTCCGTAGACCAGGAAGAACGGAGTTTCCCTGGTTGGTTTGGTCGCGGTCGTGCGGATGGACCACAACACGGATTGGAGCTCATCGTACCAACCTCTGCCGCAGGCCTCCAGCTTCTTCTTGAACGTCCTGGTCTTGAGGCCTCTCAGGACCTCCGCGTTGGCTCGTTCAGCTTGCCCATTGCTTCGCGGGTGTGCCACCGAAGCATAGCATATCTGCGTTCCAAGGTTAGCACAGTATGTTTTGAAGAGGTTACTGGTGAACTGCGAACCATTGTCTATGATGATGCGGTTCGGCACCCCGAACCGGCTCACGATTCCCCTGATGAACTTGACCGCGGAGCCTGCGGGGATGGTACGGACAGCCTCCACCTCCGCCCACTTGGTGAACTTGTCAATGGCGACGTAGAGGTAACGGTAGCCCCCTGGCGCCCGAGGGAACGGGCCCAGAATATCCAACCCCCAAACTGCGAATGGCCACGAGAGGGGTATAGTCTGTAGGCTCCCCGCTGGCTGATGGATCTGCTTGCAATGGAACTGGCAGGCCTCACAAGCCTTTACCAATTCGATCGTGTCGTTGAGCGCGGTGGGCCAATACAACCCACTACGGAATGCTTTGCCGATGAGGGTTCGTCATGACGAGTGGTGTCCGCAATCTCCGCCGTGTATGTCCCCCAGTAGTTCCCTTCCTTGCTCCCTGGAGATGCAGCGCAGAGATACGTCGTTGGGTCGCTTCCGGTAGAGTTCCCCGTCTCTGATGTAGTATGCCGTGGCCTGCCGCGCCACATGCTCTGCTTCCTCCTCCTTCTCTGGCAGGGTCCCATGTATCAGGTAATTCTGGAGCTCGGTGATCCAGCGTTCCTCCTGAGGTTCCATCGTCAGGAGCAAACGTGCTCCTGAGGTCGGCCCGCAGGCCGGGGCTCCCGAGGCTGGCGGCTGAGGGAGCTCCTCTCGAGGTTGAGCTGTGCTTGATAGCGTTGGCTGCGCTGAAGGCTTGAAGAGCCGCTCTTCGAAGACGCCGGGCTTCTGCAGCAGCCGCTTGGACGCCCGTCCGGCTATGTCGTCAGCTTCCTGGTTGGTGCCACGGGGCACGTGCTTCAGCTCCAGCCCCCAGAACTGCTTTTCCATCATGCGGACCTCTGCTAGGTAGGCCTCCATATGCTCATCCTTCGGCTCGTACACCTTGTTGGAGAAGTTGACTAGGAGCTGCGAGTCGCCTTTGACGGTGAGGCGCTTCACTCCCAGGGCCGCTGCGGCCTTCAACCCGGCTATCAAGCCCTCATATTCTGCTATGTTGTTGGAGACCTTTTCTCCTTGCTGAAAACAGAGTTGTACTGCATAGCAAAGCTTATCCTGAGAGGGTGATATCAGCACAGCACCAGCCCCCGCGCCGTGCCTGGAGAATGCCCCGTCGAAGTACATGACCCAGCCTTCTGGCGCCTCGCTCCCTGGGGAGAGGGAGCGATCCTTGTCATCCTTGAGGCCCGGCGCCTCTGTCCATTCCGCCACGAAATCCACCAACGCGGCTCCCTTGATGACCCTAGTTGTGCTGAACTCGAGCTGAAATGCTTGCAACTCTATGTTCCACTCCGCGACCCTTCCGTCTAAGTTAGGGCTCCTGAGCACCCTCTCCAGGGGGTACGATGAGACGACCTTGATCGGGTGAGCTTGGAAGTAGTGCCGCAGCTTGCGCGAGGCCACCAGCAGCGCGAGGAGGAGCTTCTAAGGCATCGGGTATCGTGCCCTCGCGTCCCGTAGCACCATGCTAACGAAGTAGACCGGGTGCTCAACAAGGCTGAGGGCAGCTTGGGTCGCGGCGCCCTCGGGAGGTGAGGGCACTTCGCGTGATGCTGTGGCCTCAGGAGGCGGACCATCCGGGCATGCTGCCTCTCCTGTCTCTGGTGCGTCCCTCGGCAGCTGACTCTCTTCAGCTGCAGTTTCGGCTCCCTCGAGCTTTCCCTGTTCACGTCTTGTCTGGCCTCGGGCTGCCGCTGTGGTCTTGGGCTGGCGCTCCTCCCTAACCGCCACCAGTGCCGCGCTGGCAGAGTAGGGGGTGGCGGCAAGGTAAAGCAGCAGAGGCTCTTGAGGGCGTGGAGCCACCATGACTGGGGGACTGGTTAGGTATCTCTTGAGATCTTGAAACGCCCTATCTGCCTCTTCAGTCCACTCAAAGGGTCCTTTTTTCTTCATCAGCTGAAAGAAAGGCAGCGCCCGTTCCCCCAGCTTGAATATGAAGCGCCCCAGCGCGGTCACACGCCCAGTGAGCTTTTGCATCTCTCTGAGGGTCTTTGGCGGACTCATGTCCTCGACCGCCTTGACCTTCTCGGGGTTGGCCTCGATGCCACGGTGAGACACGAGGAACCCCAAAAGCTTGCCTGAGGGAACGCCAAACACACATTTCTCCGGGTTGAGCCGCAGGTTCATTGCGTCGAGGCTCGCGAAGGTCTCCTCCAGGTCTCGTATCAGGGTCCTGGCCTCTCAAGATTTCACCACAATGTCATCGACGTATGCTTCCACATTCTTCCCGAGCTGCGGGCCCAAGGTGATGTGCATCAGCCGCTGAAAGGTTGCCCCTGCGTTGCGTAGTCCAAATGGCATGCATGTGTAGCAGTACACCCCGCACGGGGTCAAGAAGGCGGTCTTCTCAACGTCTTCTAACGCCATCTTGATCTGGTGATATCCGGAGAAGGCATCTAAGAAGCACAACAGGTCGCACTCGGCGGTAGAATCGACGATCTGGTCGATGCGAGGGAGCGGGAACGGATCTTGCGGGCATGCCTTGTTGAGGTTGGTGAAGTCGACACACATGCATTCCTTCCCCCCTTTGTTGGGCACAACGACAGGGTTGGCCAACCAATCTGGGTACCGGACCTCGCGAATGACTCCAGTGGCTTCCAACTTGCGAGTCTCTTAGATGATGAAGGCCTGCTTCTCTGCGGACTGCCGCCTGGCCTTCTGCTTCACGGGGCGCACATTTGGGCACACGTTGAGGTGGTGCTCGATGACGTCCCTGGGGATCCCTGCCAATTGATCGGGCTCCCAAGCAAACACTTTCTTGTTTGCACGCAGGAACTTGACCAGGGCCTCCTCCTGCTCAGGCCCCAGGTTGGCGCCAATGGTGAAAGTGGCGCTGGAGGACCCGTCCTCGTCGACGGGTATCTGCTTAGTCTCTGCCTTGTCCTGGGTGAACAACTACTTCTTCTTGGTAGGCGCAGCCCCCTTGGGCTCAGGGGTCCCCGTGTCGGCGGGCTGTGCTGATGCCGCCGTCTTGAAGGCGAGCTTGAGTACCCGCAGGGCGTCCCCGGTGTCTCCGCGCACGGTGAGGGTACCGTTGCTCCCGGGCATCTTCAAGAGGTTGTACGCCGGGTGCATGGCGGCCATGAACTGAGCCAGCGCCGGGTAGCCGAGGATGGCATTGTAAGAAAGGCCGATGGGGGCGATGTCGAAGTCGACCATCTCCGTGCGGAAGTTGTCGTAGGTGCCGAAGGTCACCGGGAGCCGGATCTGTCCCAAGGAGTCGGACGACCCGCCCCCGACACCTGAGAAGGGTCGGCTGGGTTGCAGCCGCTCCCGGGGTATGCGGAGGAGGTTGAAGGTCTTGACCGAAAGCACGCTGAGGCCCGCGCCGCCATCGACGAGGGTTCTGATGACGGCCACCTGGCAGATGGTGGGGGTGCACAACAGGGGGAGCGCGCCCGAGCCGGCCAAGTTGGCGGGGTGGTCCTCCGAGCTGAAGGTCAGGCCAGCCTCGCGCGCCGCCCGTTCCGTGGGAGCCCCCTGCCATGCAGAAACGACGCCGATCTGGCGGGCAAACGGCTTGACGTGGCGGCTTGTGGGCGGCGCCTGCGAGCTGCCCAGGAGGGCCGCAACAACCGGGAGCGTCGACGTTGTGGTGCGGCAGCCCAGTCGCATTGACAGGTGCCGGGGTGGTGCTTGCTGCTCGCCTCCCGCTGGGCTGGTGGTGGTGTTGGCGGCGTGCGACGGGGGGCGGCGAGGACGTCCACCAGCGAGGGCCGCCGGCGTGACGCGAGCTCGACGTGCGCCGTACATGGATGCGGCGTTCGGAGGAGACCGGAGCGGTGGAAGACAAATTCTGGTGCACCCCTACCTGGCGCGCCAAATGTCGGATCACGGGTTCCGGCAGACCCTTAAGGTTCGAACTCTGGGGTGCACGCAGAGATCGTGCCCTTCTACCTCTCCGTCTCGTAAGGATCTAAACTACTGCAAGAACGACACATGAGACACAGGGTTTATAGTAGTTCGGGCCACCATTGTGGTGTAATACCCTACTCTAGTTTGTGGTGGGTGGTTGCCTCTTGGGCTGATGAGGAAGAACAGTACAAGGAACAACGACCTCGCGAGGATCTGTTCTTGGTTAGGGGATGAACTGCTAGGAGGAGTTCGATCGCCCTTCTCTCTTTCTCTGGATGCGGGATTCTACCTCCGGTTCTAGATGCCACTACCCTGGGGGTGGCTGGCCCTATTTATAGGCAAAGGCCCCGGGCCTCTTCCCAAATATTGAGCGGGAAGGGCGCCAACAATTGGCCAATTTGAAGGGGAACATCTGGTACACTTATCCTGACTAAAGTTGGTCTTCGCCTGCCAAAGGCCCTGTGGTGACGTCGTCCTGGGCTCCATGGTGACTTCCTTCCCACCGTTGGACTGGTCTTGGTCTCGTTGCACCGAAATAGATACCTTTGCTTGATCCCCTCGCCTACACTTGCCCCCTTTGCACCAAAGAGGAAAGGGAAACGCTGCGCGGGCTGGCGCCCGCCTGGCACCCTTGGTCGTCATGGCCTGCGTCCTGGGCACCTCATGAGGTACCCCACCTTGATCTCTCCGCCTCCTCGTGAGCCAGCATAAGGTGGCCGTGCTTGAGGAAGCGCCGTGTCGTCCGCCTCGCGAGGCTTGGCCCCTCGCGAGGGTCTTGAGCCTTGCGTTGATGAAGATGGGCCACGTTGGGCCCCCACTAGAGCCACGCCGCAGGCCGCATGTAGGCAAGTCTGGGGACCCCCGTTCCCAGAACGCCGACATTGACCAAAGACATGATTCGGAGCTGATGCATATAATGCCAAAACTCGCGACGCCGAACACTCCCTAAGGTGTTCAGTCTTTATGAGTGCGGGCAATACAACACTCTATATTAAAAAAGCCCCTAGTGTCCAGGTACGCGCAAAAATTCTGACGTGGCCACATGCCAAGATGCCAGCCTCCTCCTTGGTTATATCAGAGAAAACCAGGGGATATGTGTAACGCCCTCGATGCGGCTATATCTCCCACGTGTCGAGGCACGACTTAGAGGCATAACCGCATTGAAAGCAATGTCGCAAGTGAGGTAATCTTCACACAATCCATGTAATAAATACAGGGGAAAGATACATAGTTGGCTTACAATCGCCACTTCACACAAATACATAAATAACATCCATCAAACAGATAACACTCAAGGTCCGACTACGGTACCAAAATGGAAGAAGACTACCCCAAATGCTAAACAGATCCCCGGATCACCCAACTGGGCTCCACTACTGATCATCTGGAAAAGAAACATAGTAACGGCCACGTTCCTCGTCGAACTCCCAAGTGAGCTCGGTCGCATCATCAGCACTGACATCGTTGGTACCTGCAACTGAGGTGATAATATCTGTGAGCCACGGGGACTCAGCAATCTCACACCCGCGAGATCAAGACTATTTAAGCTTAAAGGTGGGAAAGGGGCAGTGAGGTGGAGCTGCAGCAAGCGACTAGCATATGGTGGCTATAGCGCAAAAGAGAGCGAGAAGAGAAGGCAAAGCACGGTCGAGAAGCTAGAAATGATCAAGAAGTGATCCTGAAACAACCTACGTCAAGCATAACTCCAACAACCGTGTTCACTTCCCGGACCCCGCCGAGAAGAGACCATCACGGTTACACACGCGGTTGATGTGTTTTAGTTAAGGTCAACTTCGGGTTTTCTACAACCGGACATCAACAAATTCCCATCTGCCTCATAACCGCGGGCACGGCTTTCGAAAGATAATACCCTGCAGGGGTGTCCCAACTTAGCCCATGATAAGCTCTCACGGTCAACGAAGGATATTCCTTCTACCGGGAAGACCCGATCAATCTCGGAATCCCGGACTACAAGACATTTCAACAGCAATAAAACAAGTCCAGCAAAGCCGCCCGATTGTGCCGACAAATCCTGATAGGAGCTGCACATATCTCGGTCTCAGGGCACATCCGGATTGTCCAAACTTCCGATAGGCGAACCCAGAGTTGCCCCTGGTGGCCACCGGCGGCTGACGGTTTGGACCAGCAATCGAAGGAGAACTGGCCCGGGGGTTAAAATAAAGATGACCCTTGAGTCTGCAGAACCCAAGGGAAAAAGGCTAGGGGCGAATGGTAAAACCAATGTTGGGCCTTGCTGGAAAAGTCTTATTCAAAGCGAACTGTCAAGGGGGTCCCATAAATCACCCAACCGTGTAAGGAACGCAAACTCCGGGAACATAACACCGGTATGACGGAAACTAGGGTGGCAAGAGTGGAACAAAACACCAGGCATAAGGCCGAGCCTTCCACCCTTTACCAAGTATATAGATGCATTAATTAAATAAGAGGTATTGTGATATCCCAACAAGTAAACATGTTCCAACAAGGAACAACAAGATCATGTTCCAACAAGGAACAAACTTCATCTTCACCTGCAACTAACAACGCTATAAGAGGGGCTGAGCAAAGCAGTAACATAGCCAAACAACGGTTTGCTAGGACATGGATGGTTAGGGGCTGACATGGCAATATAGGAGGCATGATATAGCAAGTGGTAGGTATCGCAGCATAGGCATAGCAAAAGAGCGAGCAATCTAGCTAGCAAAGATAGAAGTGATTTCGAGGGTATGGTCATCTTGCCTGCAAGGTTCTCAGAGTTGTCGAAAGCTTGGTCCTCGTAAGCGTTCTCAACGGGTTCCTCGTTCACGTACTCGTCTCCCGGCTCTACCCAAGACAAGAGAACAAGCAAAGGAACCAATATCAACCACGATGCAATGCGCAAGCAACATGATGCAAAACAAGGCATGATATGCGAAAGGTGATATGCAATGCGTATGCATGCTCCGGAAAGACAAGGATGAACAGGGCATAATCTTGGCAAACCAAGCATGCCACTGGATAGATGAGGTGATTTCGGTTGAAATCGATTTAAAGATCACCGGAATCGGATGCACGGTTTGCAAATGGCAAGCAAAACAAGAATGACACGAATCTGCCATAAACAGCATGATGCTACTTAGCAAGCAACAAATAATTAAGCTACTGCACCCAAACATGGCAACAAAGCATATGACAGTAATCTACTCAAGATGCACGACAAAAGATGAACACTGAGCTACGGCTCAATCCCATCATAACAGGTTCAAACTAGCATGGTAAAAGTACAACTTATAACAGATTCACAGACTTAGTGAAATAACAAGTCAGGAAAACAACATCAGGATGACATGTTCAGAGCAATGAAACTACATGCTACAGGTTCAGAACATAGCAAACAAAGGCATGGCATGAATCTATTCATAGCACTTGACAAAAGTCCCTTACTGACCATAAGCCAAAAAGGATCAGAAAATATGATTACACCCATGACAAATAAGCAAGTTTCGTTACAGGTTTCAGACTTAGCAGAAAACTGGACATGGCAGAAAACTGTTAACGACTAGGCATGTTCGTGAGCTCGATGCACACACTACAGAGCATTTCATGATTAAATAAGCATACATACATCAAGAAGACATGGCATAGTAACAAAAAATGGCAAGAGCAACATCATATCATGCAAGGATCAACTACACCAAGCTTGGCAAAAATCGAATAACATGTAAACAATCTGCCAGCAACATTTTGAAGCAAAAGTAGAGCTCGATTGACTCAAGCTATGGCACTCCATAATTGCAACCAAAGGAATGGATGGATTAAGCAAATACTCAAGTTCCAAACACCCTTACTGATCATGCTCAAATTATGCATGGATCACTCAGAAACAACATGAACACATGGCATGTTAATAACAAAAGTCAGGGACTTTGTGAAATCACTAAGTTTCTGAAAACAGCAATATCATCATCCCTACTTTGCATGCAATTTCTAGCCACCTCAAGCATCACAAAAATACATAGCAAAATTCCCTGGAAAGGTAACATGGCATATTACAAAACACATATATAGCTCAACCTCATAGGAGGTACACATCAATCATGGCAAAAAACACAAAAGTGCATGATCAGCTAAGATCCAGCAATAAACATCAACTAGCCCTCTTCTAACAGCATTTCGGGCATCGAGATGACCTCAAATGAAAATGATGCAATGGAACAAAATGATGTACTCTTCGAGTCGAACAAAACGACATAATATACGCGCGAATCGGAGCTACAGATGCAAAGTTATGGCATGTCGAAAATACGATGATGATGATGAAAATAAAGAGTTAGAGATTTCGGGGAGGAGGTAAAGAGTCAACGGGTAGCGCGGAAAACGAAGTTCGCCGCGGATCTGGCGGCTCGCCGGCCGGAGAAGGAGTAGGAGGGTCGGGGCGGCCGGACCTGGCCCTCTCCGGCCGGATCTCGCCGGATCCGGCCCGGATCGGGGCGGTGGAGGCGGGCAGGGGCGGCGCCGGGCGCCGGCGCGGTTGGCGGCGACGGGCGAGGCGGCGCCGGCCGGCGACCGCGGGGAGGCGGCGACGCACGGCGGCGGGCGGCGGGCGCGAGCAGGCGAGGAGGCGGGCGGCGCTGAGCAGGCCGGGGCGCGGGTCGGCGCGCGCGGGCCCGGGCGGCGAAGTGGGCACGGGGGGGGGGGGGGGGGGGGGCGTGGCGCGGTCCGATTGGCCCGGGGCGGCGGCGCTGGCGTGAACAGTGGCGGCGCGGATGAACAGTGGCGGCGGGGCACTGTTGGCGCGGATTACGAGGCGACGGCTAGGGTTAGGAGGTGGTTTTTCTCAGATTTAGACGGGGGAGACGTTTTTATAGACAGAAAGAGCTAGGGAGCTCCAAATGGAGTGCGGTTTTCGCCCACGCGATCGTGATCGAACGGCGGAGGACATGGGAGTGACTTAGATGGGTTATTGGGCTGTTTTGAAGGGGTGTTGGGCTGCAACACACACGAGGCCTTCACGGTTACCCGGTTAACCGTTGGAGTACCAAACGAACTCCGATTGACCCGAAACTTGACAGGCGGTCTACCGGTGCTATACCGAGGCCACATGTCAAACCTCGGTCCATTCCGAGAATGTTTAATACCCGCTCATGAAGAAATGTAAAAGGGGACGCCGGGAGACATAGGAGTGCCGGATTGCAAAACGGACAACGGGAAAGATGCTCGGATTTATGATACGAACGCGTATGCGAATGCGATGCACATGATGACATGATATGAAATGCATGACATGACCAAAATGCAAAACGGAGAGAACCCAACCACGGAGGGAATATCATAACACATAGCCGGAAATGGCAAGAGTTGGATTACAACTATAGCAAGTTACATCGGGGGCGTTACAACACACCACCACTACGAGAGGATCTCGTCCCGAGATCTAGGACTGAAAGAACTCCGGGTACTCAGAACGTAGGTGGTCTTCACGCTCCCATGTGGCCTCTCGGTCTGAATGATGTGACCATTTCACTTTGAGGAATTTGATTGACTTGTTGCGAGTCTTGCGCTCAGTTGTCTCAAGAATGGCAACTGGATGCTCATGATAGGACAAATCTTCTTGAAGATCAATCTCTTCGAAGTTGATGGTGCGCTCAGGCGTCTTGAAGCACTTGCGAAGCTGTGACACGTGGAAGACATCGTGCACATTTGCAAAGTTGGAGGGGAGCTCAAGTTGATAGGCGAGATCGCCTCGTTTCCCGATGATCTTGAAGGGACCGACGTATCTGGGAGCAAGTTTCCCCTTGATACCGAAGCGACGAGTTCCTTTCATTGGCGAGACGCGGAGGTAAACATGGTCTCCGATCTCGAATGCCACATCACGGTGTTTGCTATCATAATAGCTCTTCTGGCGCGACTTCGCTGCTTTGAGGTTCTCACGAATCACCTTGCACATGGCCTCAGCCTCTGAGATCAAATCATTGCCGAGCAATTGGCGTTCACCGGTTTCAGACCAGTTGAGAGGAGTACGGCACTTTCTGCCATAGAGAATCTCGAATGGGGCTTTGCCCGAGCTGGCTTGAAAGCTGTTGTTGTAAGAGAATTCAGCATAAGGAAGACAATCCTCCCACTTCATGCCGAAAGAGATAACACAGGCTCTGAGCATATCTTCAAGAATTTGATTGACACGCTCGACTTGTCCACTAGTCTGAGGGTGGAAAGCTGTGCTGAAGCGAATGTTGGTGCCCATGGCCTTCTGAAAAGAATCCCAAAACTTGGAGGTAAAGATGCTGCCACGGTCTGAAGAGATCAATTGTGGAATGCCGTGCAAAGAGACAATTCTGGAGGTGTAGAGCTCTGCCAGCTGCGCTGCTGTGATAGACTCTTTGATAGGAAGAAAATGAGCCACTTTGGTGAGCTTGTCGATGACAACGAAGATAGCATCATTTCCACGCTTAGACTTAGGAAAACCAGTCACGAAGTCCATTTCGATATGATCAAACTTCCATTCTAGAATAGCAAGAGGTTGGAGAAGTCCAGCTGGTCGTTGGTGTTCTGCTTTCACCCTTCTGCAGACATCACACTCATTCACGAATTGAGCGATCTCACGCTTCATTCGAGTCCACCAATACGACTGCTTGAGGTCATGGTACATCTTTGAACTTCCTGGATGAATAGACAGGAGAGAGTTGTGCGCTTCGTTCATAATGACTTTACGAAGATCACCCTTAGGAACCACAATCCGGTCCTCGAAGAAAAGAGTATCTCTGTCATCAACTCGATAGCACTTGTATTTGGGGATGCTCTTTTCAATACCACGTTTCACCTTCTTCACCATGGTATCCAACAATTGAGCCTCACGAATCTGATCTTCCAAAGTAGGAGAGACAAAGAGGTTGGCAAGAACACCTTGAGGAACAACTTGGAGATTCAACTTGCGAAAAGCCTCACAGAGATCCGGTTGAAAAGGCTTGAGGATTAAGCTGCTGCAGTAAGCCTTTCTGCTCAAAGCGTCTGCAACCACATTAGCCTTGCCTGGAGTATATTCGATACTCGGATTATACTCTTGAATCATTTCGACCCATCGAGTTTGCCTGAGGTTGAGATGAGGCTGAGTGAAGATATACTTGAGACTCTTGTGATCTGTGAAGATGTCCACTTTCCTTCCCAACAGGAGATGTCTCCATGTTATTAGTGCGTGGACAACTGCCGCCAACTCAAGATCATGAGTGGGGTAGTTCCTTTCATTGGGCTTCAACTGGCGAGAGGTATAGGCAACAACCTTCTTCTCTTGCATTAACACAGCACCGAGGCCCTGGAGAGAAGCATCACAGAATACTTCATAAGGCTTGGATTCATCAGGAGGAGTCAGAACTGGAGCAGTGACAAGTTTCTCTTTGAGAGTGTTGAAAGCAACATCACACTCAGGAGACCAGACATATTTCACATGCTTCTGGAGGAGGTTGGAAAGAGGCTTGGCAATCTTGGAGAAATTCTCAACGAATCTTCTGCAATAGCTTGCAAGTCCAAGAAAACTGCGAAGCTGCTTGACATTCTGAGGAGGATTCCAATTCAAAACTGCAGACACCCTCTCTGGATTAACAGCGATGCCCTTGGCAGAGATGATATGACCAAGATAAAGAACTTCATCAAGCCAGAATTCACATTTGGAGAACTTCGCATATAACTGATACTCTCTGAGCTTGTCGAGTACCAATCGCAAATGTTCGGCATGATCCTTCTTATTCTTGGAGAAGACCAAAATATCATCGAGATAGACCAAGACAAATTCGTTGATGTAGGGGTTGAAGATGAAATTCATCAATCGAGTGAAATACGGAGGAGCATTGACGAGGCCGAAAGACATGACAGTATATTCATAAGAACCAAAGCTTGTTCTGAATGCTGTCTTGGGAATATCTTCTTCACGAATGCGAATCTGATGATAACCCATACGAAGATCGAGCTTGGAGAACACCTTAGCACCTTTGAGTTGCTCAAATAGCTCATTGATGTTGGGAAGTGGGTACTTGTTCTTGATAGTCTTCTTGTTCAATGGACGGTAATCGACGCAAAGTCGGTCCGTGCCATCCTTCTTCTTGACAAAAAGAACACCACAACCCCAAGGAGAAGAACTTGGTCTGATCAGACCCAGACGTTCTTGTTTATCGAGTTGAATCTTCAATTCCTTGAGCTCATCTGGTCCAAGCTTGTAAGGACGCTTGCAAACGGGTTGCGTGCCAGGCTCAAGCTCAATAACGAATTCAACTGGCCGACGGGGAGGCATACCCGGAAGCTCTTCTGGAAAAACATCTTGGTACTCACAAACGACTGGAATCTGAGAGATAGCCTCCATTTCACCCATCTCATTGAGAGAAAACAACCGAATGGTATCATCACGAGAAGCATAGATGATCACATCGTTCGAAGTGTGAGTCAATTTGATTTCCCTGGCAGCACACTCAAGCTGAGCCTTGTGCTTAGAAAGCCAGTCCATCCCGAGAATAAGATCAATATCAGAGTCACCAAGCACCATTGGAGAAGACAGAAATTTATAGTCACCCATCTTGATAGAGACATCCGGAACCATATAACTTGCATTCATGCATTTAGCCGGAGAGACAACTGATAAGGATTTAGGCAAACCTTGGATAGGCAATTCATGCATCGATGCAAAAGGCTTTGAGATGAAACAATGAGATGCACCAGTATCAAATAAGACTTTTGCAGGAATATCATTAACAGGAAGATTACCCATGATCACTTCAGAAGAATCCTCTGCTTGAGCTGCATTCAACATGTTCACCTTGGCATACTTGGAATTATGCTTAACCACTGCATTGCTGTTAGATTTCACAGGAGGAGGAGGCGGAAGACGCCTCTGGTTGAAGCACTTGTTCGCATAGTGACCCTTCTGCTGGCATTTGTTACAAGTCACCTCTGAGAGCGGACGATGATAAGGAGCACTTGGCCTTGGAGTTTGGTTCTGAGACTTGTTCTGATAACCAGGGTTGGGTGGGTGGGAAGATCCACGACCACTTGAGTTCTTCTGCTGATAAGGCTGACGGAACGGAGGAGGAGGAGGCAACCAGAACTTCTGTTGCTTAGCTGCCACAAGTGAGGAAGAAGAAGACTGAACTGCGTCTCTGACTCTCTTCTTAGAAGCCTCACACTTGAGCTGAGCAGCTTCTTGTTTCAGTGCCATGTTGTAGAATTCATCATACTTTAATGGCTCGAAAAGCACGAGAGCAAGTTGCAGATCTTCTCTGAGACCACGCCTGAACTGGTAGATCATACTCCTCTCATCAGGGATGTCTTGCCTTGCAAAACGAGAAAGCTTCTGGAACTGAGTGTTGTATTGATAGACAGTCATGTTGCCTTGCTTGAGATTGCGGAATTCCTCACGCTTAAGCTCAACAACACTTTCTGGAATGTGGTGCGCTTTGAAATCACGGCGGAAATCATCCCAAGTGATCACACGACCACTTCTGGAATCTTTGTATTGCTGGAACCACTCAGCAGCTTGATCTTTGAGTTGAAAAGAGGCAAACTTGACAAAGTCCTCAGGTCTCACATTGCTGCACTCGAAATGTTTGCTGATGTCCACGAGCCAATCATCAGCGTCAGTGGCCTCGACACAGTAGCTGAAGGTTTTTGGCTGATTAGCAAGGAACTGGTTCAGTGAAGCGAAATGCGGCTGATTGTTGCCTTGGCCTTGATTCTCTTGATTAGCTTGACCTTGGTTGCGATCTTGCAAGAGCTGAATCAGAATCTGAGCATTGGCATTTGTAGCAGTCATCAGGGCTTGCCAAGCTTCCGGAGGCGGAGGTGGTGGCGGAGGGTTAGCCTGATCTCCATCATTGCGTTCCGGATTCTGACGCGTAGGCGGAGCCATCCTGAAGAGGGTGACATCCATTAGCATCTTGACAGAGATGTATTGAAGCTGAATCAAAAGAACGAAATTGCAACATATAGTCTTCACAATTAACATTCGAACGAGAATGAACGAATGAATTCCAATGAAAATCATCACACTTCCAAAGCTGAGAAGCCACTTAGAACATGGTAAGGAATAAAATCAACAAGGTACGGATATGAACAAATACTTGGTAAGGATTACCCAATCACAAACCAAATATTTGCGGAAGAAAATACTAGAGCTACAAGAATTCCCACTTATAAACTCCCGAAATTTTCTGGTTATGCAATCAGGTGTTGGGGATACAGGGGAAGCATAATATCTCACCCAAACTAGCAAATCCTACAACCAGCTGTATCCATCCTTAAACACATAACCAAGAAACCTTCGGAAATCGTCTACCTCAACCTTCGAAAACACATCCGTTATACAAGTCATGGCAATACTCCCGCACTCGCCACAGTACTGGGCTATCAGGGTTATCTCACCAACAACTGTACAAAAGAGATTTTCGATGTCGGTCGTACTAAACTCGGGTATTCCAAAACCGCAACGATAAGATTATGACGACAACACCTCGGAGCTCAACTCCCCGGGACACTGCCACAACCCCTAAATGTCAGGAGGCAACCAAGACAATGTTGTCAACATAAAACCATCGGAACGATTGTAATATACCCGCGTGATCCTAAAAATTTTTTTTAGTGAAATTTGAGAAGAGAAGAGTCAAAACTCTACGTCAGGATGCCTTACCAGAAGGTCGAAGGGACTGGGAAGTAAAAAGAATTCCTAAACTCTCCGATATATAATTCCTAAATGACTCAAAACATTTTTTTCTAGACACAACTCGGCCACTAAAGACGATCAAACAGTGGGGGCTCCTAAGGTCGGGAAAGGCTCTGATACCAACTTGTAACGCCCTCGATGCGGCTATATCTCCCACGTGTCGAGGCACGACTTAGAGGCATAACCGCATTGAAAGCAATGTCGCAAGTGAGGTAATCTTCACACAATCCATGTAATAAATACAGGGGAAAGATACATAGTTGGCTTACAATCGCCACTTCACACAAATACATAAATAACATCCATCAAACAGATAACACTCAAGGTCCGACTACGGTACCAAAATGGAAGAAGACTACCCCAAATGCTAAACAGATCCCCGGATCACCCAACTGGGCTCCACTACTGATCATCTGGAAAAGAAACATAGTAACGGCCACGTTCCTCGTCGAACTCCCAAGTGAGCTCGGTCGCATCATCAGCACTGACATCGTTGGTACCTGCAACTGAGGTGATAATATCTGTGAGCCACGGGGACTCAGCAATCTCACACCCGCGAGATCAAGACTATTTAAGCTTAAAGGTGGGAAAGGGGCAGTGAGGTGGAGCTGCAGCAAGCGACTAGCATATGGTGGCTATAGCGCAAAAGAGAGCGAGAAGAGAAGGCAAAGCACGGTCGAGAAGCTAGAAATGATCAAGAAGTGATCCTGAAACAACCTACGTCAAGCATAACTCCAACAACCGTGTTCACTTCCCGGACCCCGCCGAGAAGAGACCATCACGGTTACACACGCGGTTGATGTGTTTTAGTTAAGGTCAACTTCAGGTTTTCTACAACCGGACATCAACAAATTCCCATCTGCCTCATAACCGCGGGCACGGCTTTTGAAAGATAATACCCTGCAGGGGTGTCCCAACTTAGCCCATGATAAGCTCTCACGGTCAACGAAGGATATTCCTTCTACCGGGAAGACCCGATCAATCTCGGAATCCCGGACTACAAGACATTTCAACAGCAATAAAACAAGTCCAGCAAAGCCGCCCGATTGTGCCGACAAATCCTGATAGGAGCTGCACATATCTCGGTCTCAGGGCACATCCGGATTGTCCAAACTTCCGATAGGCGAACCCAGAGTTGCCCCTGGTGGCCACCGGCGGCTGACGGTTTGGACCAGCAATCGAAGGAGAACTGGCCCGGGGGTTAAAATAAAGATGACCCTTGAGTCTGCAGAACCCAAGGGAAAAAGGCTAGGGGCGAATGGTAAAACCAATGTTGGGCCTTGCTGGAAAAGTCTTATTCAAAGCGAACTGTCAAGGGGGTCCCATAAATCACCCAACCGTGTAAGGAACGCAAACTCCGGGAACATAACACCGGTATGACGGAAACTAGGGTGGCAAGAGTGGAACAAAACACCAGGCATAAGGCCGAGCCTTCCACCCTTTACCAAGTATATAGATGCATTAATTAAATAAGAGGTATTGTGATATCCCAACAAGTAAACATGTTCCAACAAGGAACAACAAGATCATGTTCCAACAAGGAACAAACTTCATCTTCACCTGCAACTAACAACGCTATAAGAGGGGATGAGCAAAGCAGTAACATAGCCAAACAACGGTTTGCTAGGACATGGATGGTTAGGGGCTGACATGGCAATATAGGAGGCATGATATAGCAAGTGGTAGGTATCGCAGCATAGGCATAGCAAAAGAGCGAGCAATCTAGCTAGCAAAGATAGAAGTGATTTCGAGGGTATGGTCATCTTGCCTGCAAGGTTCTCAGAGTTGTCGAAAGCTTGGTCCTCGTAAGCGTTCTCAACGGGTTCCTCGTTCACGTACTCGTCTCCCGGCTCTACCCAAGACAAGAGAACAAGAAAAGGAACCAATATCAACCACGATGCAATGCGCAAGCAACATGATGCAAAACAAGGCATGATATGCGAAAGGTGATATGCAATGCGTATGCATGCTCCGGAAAGACAAGGATGAACAGGGCATAATCTTGGCAAACCAAGCATGCCACTGGATAGATGAGGTGATTTCGGTTGAAATCGATTTAAAGATCACCGGAATCGGATGCACGGTTTGCAAATGGCAAGCAAAACAAGAATGACACGAATCTGCCATAAACAGCATGATGCTACTTAGCAAGCAACAAATAATTAAGCTACTGCACCCAAACATGTCAACAAAGCATATGACAGTAATCTACTCAAGATGCACGACAAAAGATGAACACTGAGCTACGGCTCAATCCCATCATAACAGGTTCAAACTAGCATGGTAAAAGTACAACTTATAACAGATTCACAGACTTAGTGAAATAACAAGTCAGGAAAACAACATCAGGATGACATGTTCAGAGCAATGTAACTACATGCTACATGTTCAGAACATAGCAAAGAAAGGCACGGCATGAATCTATTCATAGCACTTGACAAAAGTCCCTTACTGACCATAAGCCAAAAAGGACCAGAAAATATGATTACACCCATGACAAATAAGCAAGTTTCGTTATAGGTTTCAGACTTAGCAGAAAACTGGACATGGCAGAAAACTGTTAACGACTAGGCATGTTCGTGAGCTCGATGCACTCACTACAGAGCATTTCATGATTAAATAAGCATACATACATCAAGAAGACATGGCATAGTAACAAAAAATGGCAAGAGCAACATCATATCATGCAAGGATCAACTACACCAAGCTTGGCAAAAATCGAATAACATGTAAACAATCTGCCAGCAACATTTTGAAGCAAAAGTAGAGCTCGATTGACTCAAGCTATGGCACTCCATAATTGCAATCAAAGGCATGGATGGATTAAGCAAATACTCAAGTTCCAAAAACCCTTACTGATCATGCTCAAATTATGCATGGATCACTCAGAAACAACATGAACACATGGCATGTTAATAACAAAAGTCAGGGACTTTGTGAAATCACTAAGTTTCTGAAAACAGCAATATCATCATCCCTACTTTGCATGCAATTTCTAGCCACCTCAAGCATCACAAAAATACATAGCAAAATTCCCTGGAAAGGTAACATGGCATATTACAAAACACATATATAGCTCAACCTCATAGGAGGTACACATCAATCATGGCAAAAAACACAAAAGTGCATGATCAGCTAAGATCCAGCAATAAACATCAACTAGCCCTCTTCTAACAGCATTTCGGGCTTCGAGATGACCTCAAATGAAAATGATGCAATGGAACAAAATGATGTACTCTTCGAGGCGAACAAAATGACATAATATACGCGCGAATCGGAGCTACAGATGCAAAGTTATGGCATGTCGAAAATACGATGATGATGATGAAAATAAAGAGTTAGAGATTTCGGGGAGGAGGTAAAGAGTCAACGGGTAGCGCGGAAAACGAAGTTCGCCGCGGATCTGGCGGCTCGCCGGCCGGAGAAGGAGTAGGAGGGTCGGGGCGGCCGGACCTGGCCCTCTCCGGCCGGATCTCGCCGGATCCGGCCCGGATCGGGGCGGTGGAGGCGGGCAGGGGCGGCGCCGGGCGCCGGCGCGGTTGGCGGCGACGGGCGAGGCGGCGCCGGCCGGCGACCGCGGGGAGGCGGCGACGCACGGCGGCGGGCGGCGGGCGCGAGCAGGCGAGGAGGCGGGCGGCGCTGAGCAGGCCGGGGCGCGGGTCGGCGCGCGCGGGCCCGGGCGGCGAAGTGGGCACGGGGGGGGGGGGGGGGGGGGCGCGTGGCGCGGTCCGATTGGCCCGGGGCGGCGGCGCTGGCGTGAACAGTGGCGGCGCGGATGAACAGTGGCGGCGGGGCACTGTTGGCGCGGATTACGAGGCGACGGCTAGGGTTAGGAGGTGGTTTTTCTCAGATTTAGACGGGGGAGACGTTTTTATAGACAGAAAGAGCTAGGGAGCTCCAAATGGAGTGCGGTTTTCGCCCACGCGATCGTGATCGAACGGCGGAGGACATGGGAGTGACTTAGATGGGTTATTGGGCTGTTTTGAAAGGGTGTTGGGCTGCAACACACACGAGGCCTTCACGGTTACCCGGTTAACCGTTGGAGTACCAAACGAACTCCGATTGACCCGAAACTTGACAGGCGGTCTACCGGTGCTATACCGAGGCCACATGTCAAACCTCGGTCCATTCCGAGAATGTTTAATACCCGCTCACGAAGAAATGTAAAAGGGGACGCCGGGAGACATAGGAGTGCCGGATTGCAAAACGGACAACGGGAAAGATGCTCGGATTTATGATACGAACGCGTATGCGAATGCGATGCACATGATGACATGATATGAAATGCATGACATGACCAAAATGCAAAACGGAGAGAACCCAACCACGGAGGGAATATCATAACACATAGCCGGAAATGGCAAGAGTTGGATTACAACTATAGCAAGTTACATCGGGGGCGTTACAATATGTAGCAACAAGAGACAGTAAAAAAGGTTTACGCAGGGTCTTAATCTTAAAAGAATCCTTTAGGACGGGTCCCTACTGCACGTCTGCGCCTGTGTCTCCGTTGTGATGTATCCTGGACGGGCGCCGCACGACGTTCAACTGTAAAAGAGAGGAACTGAGTTGAAAAATGGGTCACGCCGAAAGAAAAAAAGTTTTTTTTAAAAAAAGGTATAAAAAATATATAAAATTGAGATTTATTGTCTCTCATTGTATATGTGTGAAGCCCCTAGCGCGGGGGTGTATGGCCATTTTACTGTGGGGCTGCCAAAGCAGCCGCACAGTCCTCTACTTGGGGGAGGCGCACTTCAGTGCTTCCCCTTCAAAGAGATGATGCCTCGTGGACCGGGCATCTTAAGCGTGTGGGATGCATAATGCGGTATTGCGTTAAAGCGGGCGAAAGCTTCGCGTCCTAGTAGTGCTTGATAGCGACTTGAGAACGGGACGATGTGGAAGGTCAGCTTTTCGCGGCGGAAGTTATCGGTATAGCCGAATGTAACTTCGAGCCGGAGAAAACCCATGCAATGGGTGTCCGGACCAGGTGTTACCCCTTGAAAGGAGGTTTTGCTGCGGCGGATTCTTGCTGGGTCTATCCCCATGTGATGGATTGTGTCCTGATATATCAGGTTTAGTCCACTGCCGCCGTCCATAAGGACATTTGAAAACTGTAGTCCGCCAATTATTGGATCGAGTACCAAGGCAGTCCAGCCTGTGTTCCTGGTACTCCTAGAGTAATCTAGTTGATCGAAGATGATTGGTTTTGAAAACCAGTGGTGGGACCCCTTTGGGATAGGTCGTGTGGTGCGTACCTTTATGGACGCCGCATGTTTTGTTATGTGAAGTAAGTTTACAGTTTTTACTTCTTGCGGGAAGTTCTTTTGTTTCCTGGTACTCTGCTTTTGGGGTTCGTCCTCGTCTTCACTTGGTGTGTCGAGCCCCTTCTGTTCGACATTGAGTCTGCCGGATTGTTTGAAAACCCAACAATCTCTGTGGGTATGGTTAGCAGGCTTCCTGGGAGTACTGTGTATTTGACATATCCTGTCCAGGATTTTGTTTAAATTGGATGGATCGTCCCTGTTATCCTGGAGGGGAGGTTTTGTCTGATTCTTTCGTGAGCCTTTGAATCCAGCGTTAACTGCCATGCTCTTCGGACTTTTTTCCTTTATCCGGCGACGGTCCTTGTTGCGTCGCGGTTTTCCGTTTCCATCCCTGGTTTCGGATGTACTTGGATCGCTGGGGCCGCATCTTGCCAACCAGCTGTCCTCTCCTGCACAAAAGCGGGTCATGAGGCTTGTTAGTGCGGCCATTGTTCTTGGATTTTCTTGGCCAAGGTGTCTGGCGAGCCATTCGTCTCAGGCGTTATGCCTGAAAGCTGCTAAGGCTTTGGCGTCCGGGCAGTCGACTACCTGATTCTTTTTAGTGAGGAATCTATTCCAGAATTGCCGAGCTGATTCTCCCGGCTGTTGAGTTATGTGACTGAGATCGTTTGCATCCGGAGGGCGGACATAGGTCCCTTGAAAATTTGCTCGGAAAGCATCCTCGAGCTCTTCCCAACTTCCAATTGTGTTTTTAGGAAGGCATTTAAGCCAATGCCGGGCTGGCCCTTTAAGCTTAAGGGGTAAATATTTTATGGCGTGAAGATCATCTCCTCTAGCCATATGTATGTGGAGGATATAGTCCTCAATCCAGACTCCAGGGTCTGTTGTTCCATCATATGCCTCTATGTTTACGGGTTTGAATCCCTCTGGAAATTCATGGTCCAGGACCTCATCGGTGAAACATAGGGGGTGTGCGGCGCCCCGGTATTTGGGTGTGCCGGATTCTGATGATGGCTTTATTGCATTGCTCACGAGAGCTTGCTTTCTGGGCCCGTAAATGGACCTGACTGGGCCATGATGCGAATCCTTAAGTGGGTCGCATGCTGATTTAAGTGCGGCGCCGCTTGCCGCTTTATGAAGGCCATGGGGCTGTCTATCCGACCGTGTGGCTTTCATATTTTTTGAATGCGAGGGCTCTAGGGCCTCTTCGTCGAATTCAGGCAGTAACTTTCTCTTCGGATAGCTTTTAGTGCGGCGACTGTCACCGTATTTATCCGCGGTATGGATTACTTTGCTCCATCTGATCCTGAGTGCGTCTTTCGCTGCTTTTAGCTTCCGCTTCTGCTTTTTCAGGCTACGTGCTGTTGCAACGAGCCTCTGTTGGAGATTCTTCTTCTTTGTTGGTTTATCCGGTGTGAGGTCATCCGGAATGCCATTTTCACCGGGGGAGGGATGTTCGGTTTCTCTATCCGTGTTGCCCTGTTCGGACGGTTGCTCTAAGGCCTGCTCGCCATCTACCGGCTCGTCCTGCTCTATGGTTGGGTCTTTATCGAGGCGGGGCTTGGGTCGGCATTTGCGCCGATGCTTTGATTGCTTTTCGGGGGGTCGATCTCCCGTTCCATCCCCTTTTTCCTCATTATCGCTCCCTTTAGGGGTATCCACCATGTACACATCGTGAGATGAGGTGGCTGTCCAATGCCCTATGGGCGTTAGTTCGTCCGTATCTCCTGCATCGTCATCCATGGTGTCGATGTCTGCGGAGTCGAAGTTGAGCACGTCGTTTAAATTGTCGACAGTGGCTACCAAGTGGGTGGTGGGCGGGCTTTGAATTTCTGCATCATCCATATCCCATCCTCGCTGACCGTAGTCCGGCCAGGGCTCTCCTGATAAAGAGAGAGACTTAAGGGAATTCAGGATGTCGCCAAAAGGCGAGTGCTGAAATATGTCCGCGGCGGTGAACTCCATTATCGGCGCCCAATCGGATTCGATCGGCAGGGGCGTGGGGGGTTCAGAGTATGGAAAGGAGTCCGGATCCTCGGAGTCACGGGTCCTGCAGAGTGCGGAGCTGGCGTTCGGCTCGATCGCCTTTGAGATCGCAGCCCCCGAGGTGACGTCCAACCGATCATCCTCGATCGGAGCAACTGGCTCCGAATTGAGGGTTGGAGCCGGTGCGTTTGCGGCCTCCAGGGTACTGTTCGGCGACAGAGCTAGGTCATGCCCCGCGAGACATTGCAACGCACTTGGCTGTGGCTCAAACCCGTCGAAGATCAAATCTCCGCCGATGTCTGCCGTGTAGTTTAGGCTTCCAAATCTGACCTGATGGCCAGGGGCGTAGCTTTCGATCTGCTCCAGATGGCCAAGCGAATTGGCCCGCAGTGCAAAGCCGCCGAAGACGAAGATCTGTCCGGGGAGAAAAGTCTCACCCTGGACCGCATCGTTGTTGATGATCAAAGGAGCCATCGAGCCCAAAAGCGACGGCACAGAGGAACTCTCAATGAAAGCACCAATGTCGGTGTCAAAACCGACAGATCTCGGGTAGGGGGGTCCCGAAATGTGCGTCAAGGCCGGATGGTAATAGGAGACAAGGGACACGATGTTTTTACCCAGGTTCGGGCCCTCTTGATGGAGGTAAAACCCCACTCCTGCTTGATTAATATTGATGATATGGGTAGTACAAGAGTAGATCTACCACGAGATCAAGGAGGCTAAACCCTAGAAGCTAGCCTATGTATGAATGTTGTGTGATGGAGTTGTCCTACGGACTAGAACCCTCCGGTTTATATAGACACCGGATAGGGTTAGGGTTACACAAAGTCGGTTACAATGGTAGGAGATCTTGAATATCCGCATCGCCTAGCTTGCCTTCCACGCCAAGGAAAGTCCCTTCCGGACACGGGACGAAGTCTTCAATCTTGTATCTTCATAGTCCTGGGGTCCGGCTGAAGGTATTGTCCGGCTACCCGAACACCCCCTAATCCAGGACTCCCTCACCTTTTCTCCCAGGCGGGAGATAAAGCGGCTTAGAGCCGCCACACATCCGGTTAATTTCTGGATTTGTTTGAGGTCCGTTGGGATATCCAACTGTGACAGGGCTCGGATCTTGGCCGGATTTGCTTCAATTTCTCTGCCGGATACAATGAAGCCCAGGAGCTTTCCGCCTGGCACACCGAAGACGCATTTTTCTGGGTTGAGCTTGATGTCATATGTTCTGAGGTTATCGAATGTGAGTCTTAAGTCGTCTACTAGAGAGTCGACATACTTGGTTTTGACGACCACATCATCTACGTATGCCTCCACTGTTTTGCCGATCTGGTTTGCCAGACATGTTTGAATCATGCGATGATATGTTGCGCTGGCATTTTTGAGCCCAAAGGGAATTGTGTTGAAGCAGAAGGGGCCGTATGGTGTGATGAATGCTGTTGCGGCTTGGTCGGACTCCGCCATCTTAATTTGGTGGTAGCCGGAGTATGTGTCGAGGAAACACAATGAATCGTGTCCTGCTGTAGCATCGATAATTTGATCGATGCGGGGGAGGGGGAAGGGATCCTTTGGGCAAGCCTTGTTGAGGTCCTTAAAATCGACGCATAGGCACCAGGATTTGTCCTTCTTTGGTACCATCACCAGGTTTGCTAGCCAGTCCGGATGTTTTATCTCTCTAATGAATCCGGCTTCCAATAACTTGGCTAGTTCCTCTCCCATAGCTTGTCTCTTAGGTTCAGAGAAACGCCAAAGAGCCTGCTTGACCGGTTTGAATCCCTTTAGGATATTAAGGCTGTGTTCGACCAGCCTGGCGAAAATGTCCCAGTTCTCGCGTAAGAACTCTCGTAATGCGGTGTCTACGGCGGGGTTTAGTTGTGCCCCGATGGAGGCTGTTTTTGTAGAGTCCGTTGGATGGACTTGGAATTTGACTATTTCGTCCGCTGGCTTAAAGGAGGTCGACTTGGATCTCTTATTGAGTATCACATCGTCCCTGTTCACCATGGAGTGCAGCGCAGTCAGCGCCTTAGCCGCTAGGGCTTCGGATAGTGCCTCGATGGCCAGTGCGGCTGTCTTGTTTTCGGTGCGGAGTGCTATGTCCGGATCACTAGCAAGAGTGATGATTCTGTTGGGCCCGGGCACTTTGAGCTTCATGTACCTGTAATGGGGTATGGCTTGGAAGATTGTGAATGCCTCCCGCCCTAACAGGGCGTGGTATCCGCTACTGAATGGGGCCACTTGGAACGTAACCTCTTCGGACCTGTAATTCTCCGGCGTGCCGAACACCACATCTAGTGTGATTTTTCCTGTACAGCGCGCTTCCCGACTGGGGATTATTCCTCTAAAGGTTGTGCTGCTTTGCTCAATGCGGTTCCAGTCTATTTCCATTTTTTGAAGGGTTTCCTCATAGATGAGGTTTAATCCGTTGCCGCCGTCCATGAGTACCTTGGTAAGTCGAAAGCCGTCCACTATTGGACTGAGGGCCAATGCGGCTGGTGCTCGGGCTATTCGGAATTTAGGTTCATCACTAGCATTGAAAGTAATAGCCGTGTCACTCCATGGGTTTATGGTTGCCACGTGGTAGATTTCGGCAAGGCTGTGGAGTGTTCGCTTTCGCATATTATTTGATGCGAAGGTCTCGAAGACTGTTAATACCGTACTGGTATCCCTGGGATGGTGCTCTGTGGCTTCTGGAATTAGAAGATCTTCGCCACTTTTGGCTACCTGCCGGAGTATCCAACATGCTCTAAGGCTATGAGTTGGTATGGCTCCCTCTGTACTGTGAATTTTACAGGTCCATTGAGCCATCCCTCCAGTACGGTTCCATGCCCTGTAGAGGGCTTTTGCCTTTTGGTGTTGAACCCGGGTGTCTGGTGATAATGCATCCTTTTATTTTGGACTGGGTTAGTATTTAGGGCCGGATTGTCCCAAAATTTTATCTCGGTTTTCCAGGCACTTTCCATCGCACAATACTTTTGTACTATGGACGCCAAGTCGGCAAACTGTGTAATTTCACGGCGACTTATGGCGTTGAGGATTTCCTTGTCCGTGCAATTATTGCAGAAGAATGAGATTGTGTCTTTCTCGCGGCAGTCCTTGATCCTGTTCATTACCAGGAGGAATCTGGCCAATAATGGTGTACTGTTTCTTGGGGCTCTTGCCTGATCTGGGAAAGATCGCTTATGCTTGGGTGGGTGGGTGGAATTGAATCCAAAACCTTACCCAATCTGAGACCGGGGTCCAAGGAGTTTCCAATCTTGGAAATTCGGGTTCTTGGATGTTGTCCGATGAATCTAGCTCGCTGCCTGACTCTAGGTTCAGGGCTTGGGTGACGTCCTCCCGTGCACGGGTATCCGGCTTGGAGGGCTCGGGAATCCGGACATAGCTAGTCCTCAAGATATAGGAAGGGTCGCCGTATTGTTCCTCCACCACCGCAACATGATGGGTGACCTGGGGAGAGTTAATCTCTCTTAGATCGGGTTTAGGCCCAATTTGATCGTAGTCCGTAGCGACTCCCAGGGCGGCGATGCGATCCAAGAGCTCGTTTAGGGAAGAGAGCTCCGTCGGATCTGACTACTCGGTGAATTCCGAGTTGACATGGAGACTGCTTCCAATGACCCGAGAAGTCATAGTCGGCGCAGCGGCTGAACAGGCGGTCATGAGAAAACCACCTAGCCGAAGAGTTTGGCCGACAACCAAAGCTCCCTCAGCAACAGTGCTGTCTTTAAAGACGAGACGAGGCATCCTTCCTTATGGCGATGACACAGTGGAACTCTCAATGAAAGCACCAATGTCGGTGTCAAAACCGGCGGATCTCGGGTAGGGGGTCCTGAACTATGCGTCTAGGCGGATGGTAAAAGGAGACAAGGGACACGATGTTTTTACCCAGGTTCGGGCCCTCTCGATGGAGGTGAAACCCTACTCCTGCTTGATTAATATTGATGATATGGGTAGTACAAGAGTAGATCTACCATGAGATCAGAGAGGCTAAACCCTAGAAGCTAGCCTATGGTATGATTTTTGTTGTCCTACGGACTAAACCCTCCGGTTTATATAGACACCGAAGAGGGCTAGGGTTACACAGAGTCGGTTACAAGGAAGGAGATCTACATATCCGTATTGGCAAGCTTGCCTTCCACGCCAAGGAAAGTCCCATCCGGACACGGGATGAAGTCTTCAATCTTGTATCTTCATAGTCCAACAGTCCGGCCAAAGGTATAGTCCGGCTGTCCGGACACCCCCTAATCTAGGACTCCCTCAGACATGGTCGGCCCTTTTTGGAGAGAGTACTAAAAATAACTTCGATGTGTCGCGTCAACTCACAGAACAACGAGAAGCTTGCTTACTACGCCCTCTCCCTCGCCCACACGTGCTTGGTGGCTCACAACACAAGGAGAAGCTTTTGCTTACAATATAGTGGGATTTATACAAGCGGTGGACGTGCAACAGTTCATTCAGTGTCAGATTGCCAGAAGTATATGTACTGTAGTACCACCATCATTGTTCGACTTCCGGAAGAGGCGAAGAGCCAAGCGCAGGGTCACCTACTCACCTTTAGTATAGTACTATAGCCAAAGTTGTGCCACCTTTTTAGAGCAGGGTTAATAATATAGGCGGCTCTAGCAGCGACACGTCATTTGGAGCAAGTACTCCCTGCGTTTTTTTTCATTCGTAGGAACTTAAAATGCAGGAATAGGAAAAATAAAGGATTGGAGTGGCATGTCCACTTGAATCCCATAACATTAGCACAACATTGACACATGAAAAACAAAAGGAAGTGAAAAAAAGTCGGAGTGGATGCTAGATTGCCAATGAACACATGATTTCATAGAGAACATTCCTATAGCATTCTATCCTATGAATCAAACGACCAATGTAGGAAAATTATGGGTGCGGGGTCTCTCCAACAATGTTCCTCGGCTCGAACTTAGCATCACAGGGGTCGAACTTGGAGTCATTCATCTAGTACACGAGGCATGTCAGATCTGGACACAAGATGACATAAACCATCAAGGTCCATTTTAAGGATAATGTTGTGCTCAAAGCCGGACGTCCACAGTCAAGGGGGTCAGGGCGGACGCGACCTCTCACTGCGTCCGCCATTGAAGCGGCGCCACGACCGAGGGCGCCGCCCACTGCACTCCTGGATGTACATGCCTCCTCGCAGCATTCAAACACCTACATTTAAACCCGCGTGGAATGCGAGAAACCCACTCCGGCCACACGTCCGTTTAGGAGCGGGACACCGACCATGCTCCTCTTTCGATCATTTTCTCCACTCTTTTGGCGGCATCTAACGAGCAGGAAGAGCAGTTCTCCGGCATAAAAGCCGTCTGGGTGGCCCGCCGAGCCCGGTAGTTACGAGCGACGCAGCTTGCTGCTCCACCTACCTCGCCTATCCTGACGGAGCCAGTTGCCGCCCTAAGGTAGCATGATTCTGTAGCTGGCCCCTTCAATCCAACTCGAGGAAGAGGGCTGAGTTGCTCCATGCTGACTAGTCGGGGAGCACAATGGCATGTGCATCATCCCTGCGCTCGATGTTGCCGCGTCGTATAACGCCTCTAGTGCCTGTGACTGCGCCATCCACCATTGACACGCACGTAGCCGCACCATGCAGGCAGAGAAAGAAGCCGCTGTGGATGTCGGCAAGGTGACGCGGCTACGCGAATGTGGATGAGGTGACGGCCCACACGTCCCCGCCTGCCGCCATCATCGAGGAGAAGTAGAACACGGGAGGCTGCTGCCGATTGTATCCCATGAAGGACACCGCTGAGGCGACGCTGGAGTAAATAGCCGATGTCTTGCACGATTCTTCTTCAGTCGGATGCTGGAGGAGGACAAAGAGATCGGCCGACGACCATTTAGATTAGGTATATTAATTCTAGCTTTAGCTCCAGACTAGCACATCTTACTTAATGTAAACGTAATGAAATCCATCATGTTTTTATGAAATCCGTCCGTGTTTGCATGAATTTTCATCCATATTCATGCTCGCGGGCGAGCGCTCTTCGTCGCTGGATTGGGACGACAAACTCCATATCTGACAACACCGCAAAGTGTGTCACTACCTTGTGATGGCCAGGACGCGGCAAAAGAACGACGTCCTTCATTCCGCAGGTGATGGCCATTACCGCACGCTCGTCTAGACGGCTCAGCAGCTCATGAAGCTGCACCGACAACATGCCTTGTGCGTCTAGTACTCCATTGCAGTCTTATTTTCTACATGCGCAACTCGGGTTGCAGTTGCAGGTGAGCACGGCGACGCTGCGTGGCCATCCATCAATGGTGGCTGGTATGAGGATGGCATCGCCATGTGCATCCTATTAGTATACTAAAAATCCTGAATGAAAATTATAAACATGTTTACGTACAACCTGAGTGGATTGCTCGAGTGGTTATCACATGTGTAGTGTCATGCAAAGCTTCATTTATTAGGTTCTAGAGTCATTTTGTTTTGGTATGTGTGATGTTACTCATAGAATGAGTAACTAGGTAAGTTTACTCAATTTGCCTCTCTCCTCATTAACTAATTGCCACATAAGAGAACTTGCTGAGTTGGACCCAATGTTACTCTTGAAGTTACTCCCACTATGGTTAGTCTTAGAGCATGGTTAATAGTATAGCCAACAGACGGCTATACGAATTTTCCATGTCACTTATAGTCAATCTTATAGCCCACTCATACAATAGTTAGCCATACTAGTATACTACTTCCTCCGTCCCAAATTAAGTGACTTAACTTTATACTAGTTTTAGTATGAAGTTAGTACAAAGTTGAGTCACTTATTTTGGGACGGAGGGATACATCATTAATATATGGCCCACATGTTTCTCTCAGAAAGGTCTTAGAGCTCGTGCTATAGCTGGCTGTAAGTTTGTAACCCGCTTCTCTTCTCTCTCCGCTTCTCTCTCATCCAACTCAGCAAAAATATATTATTTAAAGTCTTACAGCCTGCCTACATCACCCTATTGTACTTGCTCTTAGGCCTTGTTTGATTCAACCTCCTCCCAACGGTTTTGGAGAGGAATGGAGGGGAATTTGGCTTGTACATGATTTAATCCCACACAATCCCTGTTAATCCCCGTTAAAACCCCTTGAACCGCACATGCCCTTATGGTTAAAAATGACCGGGATTACAGAGGACAGGGTACAAACTTCAGGGATTTAAAGGTGATGGTTTGTTTCCGACTAGCTCTACGACCTCAAGGTTTATAAATCGGACTTAACTCTCCCCTCACTCACACGCACGGGTACACTCACGGTGGAGCGCATTTGCACGCGAAAAGGCTAGCAACATGACAATTTGAGACATCTAGTTGTCCAGTTAATGTGGAGCCTGGGACTAAATGTCAGCCATACCAAGTGCAACCTGAACACTGTGGCGTGGTTATTGATCGAGTTTCTTTTTACAGGTATGCTAAATGAAAAGATGGCTCCGCGCGTATTCAATTTAAAACGATCACTACGGAGAGAAAAACAATCACTACTCCACTTCGGGACTTGCTTTCTAGCGTTGCTCTCTTCTTTGCACCGTCTCACCCTCTCCAGATCTAAACAAGATAGTGGTGTCCTCTCTCTCTCTCTCTCTCTCTCTCTCTCTCTCTCTCTCTCTCTCTCTCTCTCTTCTCTTCGGTTGTCATAGATCCAGCCGGATCCCTTCCGCTGGTCGGTGCCAGTGCCGAGGGAGGAGGCCTACACGCATCGTCTTCCCTGACCTGGCGCCAGCGTGGGAGGTCCTCCGCACCCTCGCTCCCCGCCGTCGTCTTGGCAGATCCCGCCGCTTGCCTCACTGTCGGTGCCAAAACCGGCCGATCTCGGATAGAGGGTCCCGAATGCATCTGAGGATCAAAGGTAAACAAGGGACACAGGGAACATGATGTTTTACCTAGGTTCGGCCCCCCACCCGGGATCGACCGGTTTTGACACCGACATTGGTGCTTTCATTGAGAGTTCCATTGTGTTGTCGATAGAAGGATCGATGGCTCACCTTGTCATCAATGATGATATCACTTATGGAAGCACCCTAAGTCCAGGACAGGTCCTCCAGCTCGGAGGTCTTACTATGGGCGCTCGCTCGGCCTTTAAGCCAACGGCAGCCCCCACAATCGCCAAACGTCATCTGCGCATCGGCCTTGAACACTCTGAAAAGATGGATCCAACAGATATCTCATCCTTGAACGAGCTGCTAGATCGCATCGCCGCCCTAGGGTTTGCAACAGACTATGACCGGATTGGGCTTAAACCCGATTGGAGGGAAATCAAGCCCCCACCGATCACCCATCTGGTAGCGGTCGTTGAGGAACGAGCCGAGAAAGTCTCTTCCCCTAAGTTAAGAACCAGCTATGTTCGGATTTCCGGGTCTGAAAGAGCGTTATATCGACTAGAGTGGGGGTGAATAGGCGATTTTTATGAATTCTTCACTAAGGAATTTGCTAGCGAGGAAATTCCTTGGCGACGAACTACTTGCAGTGGAATAAGTACTCAGAAGTAAACATAACAGAAGAAAAGCATAGTCATCATGATGAAATGAAGACAAGCACAGAGTACAGAAAGCGTAATCACGGGATAACACAAGGCAAAGACAAACAGACTGAAGAAATTGAACTGAGGAAATTGAGAAAGTCTTCAGTCAAAGTCTTCAAACACAGATATGACAAGCACACAACACAATACTGAGGAAATGAAAGGGTTGAGGAAATAGAACCAGTTGGCTTGGTGAAGACAATGATTTCATAGACCAGCTCCAACTGTTGTCTCAGTTGTACATCTAGTGGGAGTGGCTAGGTATTTAAACCTGAGGACACATAGTCCTCACCTTATTCTCCTTGAACTAAAGTCACATAGACCTCGTCCAATCACTCGTGGTAAGTCTTCAGATGACTTCCGAACCTTCACAAACTCGGTCACTCGGCGATCCACAATTCCTCTTGGATGCTCTAGACCATGACGCCTAACCGTCTGGAAGAAGCACAGTCTTCAAAGGTAACAAGCATCGGATCCACGCAGGATCAATCTCTTCAGTGATGCTCAATCACTTTGGGTTTTTAGGTGTTTGGGTTTGGGTTTTCGTCACTCGATGATTTTCGCTCAAAGTCCTCGGAGGATGGGACGCTCTCAAATGACAAGTGTCAGTTTCTCACGGAGCAGCCAACTAGCTAGTGGTTGTAGGGGGCGGCTATTTATAGCCTAGGGAGCATCCCGACATGATAAGACATAAATGCCCTTCAATGATATGACCGTTAGGTGGATAAGATATTTTGGGACAGCTGCCGCGCAACACAACAACGGTTGGAAATTTGAGACTCAAAGTCTTCAGGGCTATCATGTTCCTCACTATGTAGGCAATTCACACTGGCGAATTCCTAACTCCTCAGTCGGAACAAATTCCTCAGAAACCAGAAGAACCTCGTCTCTGTCACTGAAGAAATTGACTGAACTGTATGAGATTTCCAAAGGCTTCACTCGAAGGGATTGGTAGGTGTAGGATTTTTAGTTGAGCATCACATGGAAATTTTTCCTTAGTATTTCCTCGACCCCCTTTAATAGTACGGTGTTTCCTATGACTCAAGAAAGAGAAAATGAAACTACGAAAACAAAAGTCTTCACGCTTCATGTTCCTCGAATGAATACCAAGTCTTCAAGGTTACACCAATTTCTTCACTTTCAAAGTCTTCAGAAAGTCTTCAGTCGAAGAACTTCATTTTTAGGGGTCCACTTTCTTTGTAAATATCAAACTCCTCATAGACTCATAGACATTTGTACACTCATAAACGCATTAGATCCTTAACCTATAAGTCTTCAATACACCAAAATCACTAAGGGGCACTAGATGCACTTACAATCTCCCCCTTTTTGGTGATTGATGACAATATAGGTTAAGTTTTCAACGGGGTTAAACTTATGAAGTGTAAATACTGATATTGTGGAATTTGATTGCAAGATATATAAGAACTCCCCCTGAAGATGTGCATAGTGAGGAATTTGCTATTGAAGCAATGCACACTCAAAGAGTTGAATCATGGAGATCTCCCCTTATATCTTGTAATTCATACACGCATTTGACATATACGAAGAATTTGAAATGCATGATGAAATATGGTGACTGATGAAATTCAACATGCGTGCAGTAATATTAACGAGGAATAAGCATGTAGAATAACATAGCTGAAGTATCAGACCACCATCGGGTTTAGGTTTACAACTTGGTCCAATAAAGTTTCAGAAGAACGAGAGTTGTAACTTAGCAAAAAAACACCCATATAATAGACCCGCTTGAAGATTAACTCAAATTTCTCCCCCTTTGTCATCGAATGACCAAAAGGATTGAAACTGAGGACTAACGCCCCTGAAGATAATCAAGTTGATGAAGGAGCGCCAGCGTTGTCGGGGTCAGTTGTTGTAGTAGGGCCTGCCGCTATGTCGTCCAAGCCTTCATGTTCATCAGTGTCACGCAATGAAAAATAGGAGCTGGCCACCAAAGAAGGAACCTTGAACTTCTTGTATTTCTTCGGAGGAGGTGCAGACCAGTCAAATTCTTCCGTGAGACCCATTTTCTTCAGATCTTCAGTGTTGTTGACATGAGACAGAACAGCCCAGGTGCGGTTGAACGTTTCATGGAGGTAGTATTGGTTTTTCTTCACTGCATTGTGTGTTGAGGTCATGTTGTGAAGAATTGAACCAAACTGATGCTTGACCCATTTATGATTGCGATCAACTTTCTGATGAAGACTGAGGAGTAACTCACGACCAGTCATCACCCTGGGTGCTGTGGCTTGAGGATTTTGCTTGGCCGAGTTGTTGGCGGCAGAGTCATGTGTGGCAGAGTCATCATTGGTGGAATAGGATGCAGCCTTGCGAAATTGACCATCCAATGGACGAATGCCTTCATCTACCACAGCAGCTGCCTTGCCTTTGTCATCAGCTGAGGAAAATGTCTGTTTGAGGACTTCAATCGGAGGCAAGTAGCTGCAGTGGTTCAGAGTGTCAGCTTTGTAGTTGAGTGAAGACCTTGTCCTGATGAATCTCATAATCCACGGCGCATAAGGCTTCAGCTCAAATGGTGACATGGCAATATTTGCCAGAGTCCTCATGAAGAAATCATGGAAGTTGACGGGAACACCATGAATGATGTTGAAAAGCAGATTCTTCATGATGCCAAGGACTTCTTCATCATTTGAGTCATGGCCTTCGATAGGACTCATTGTCTTCGACAGAATGCGATAGACAGTCCGAGGCACATACAGTAATTCCTTGACGAGGAATTTGGTTCGAGGGACCTGCCCTAGCTTCAAAGGTTTCATCAGAACTTGCATGTAGTGATTTGTAAGCTCGGGTTCACTGTAGACACAACGTGCACCTTCAATGGGAGGACTGAGTGGTAGGGCACAAAGCAATTCAGAAGCTGGTGCCTTGTAATGAGTATTTTCCGTCATCCAGTCCAACACCCATGAGTTCACATCTTCAGAATCTCTTGTGATGTGCAACGTCGCATAGTATTGAAGAATGAGTTCTTCATTCCAATCACATATGTCAGTGCAGAAATTCAGCAGTCCAGCGTCGTGAAGAACACTAAGGACTGGCTCGAAGCACAAAAGAGACTCCATGTCCACGTGAGGAATATGTGCATGATCAAAGACTTTGTCTTTGTTGAACAGCATTGAGGAATAGAAATTGGCTTGACTAGCAGTCCAGAAATGCCTCTTCCTTATGCGAGCAGAATCATATGGGTTGTAGTCTGTGAAGAACACATGCTCGCTAAAGAAGTCTTCAGTCTTGAAGTTTTGCTTGCGTGAGAAGGGATCCTTTGGTTTGGGCAGAGGAGTGTCAGTGAGTTGCATCACGACCTCAGGAGTCGCAATCTCAGGTTCATCAGTCTGAGGAATTTCTGGTTCCTCTTCAGCTGCAGTCTGCGTTGTCATATGATCAGTAGCAGCAGTTTCTTCAGCACTAGTGGCTGGAATTTCTTCACGCACAGACGAGGTGGGGTGAGTTTCTTCAGAGCCCATTTGAACTGTTGGTGCAGGGGACTGAGGTATTTTTTGTAGAGGGGTGAAGAGTGGAGAGTTGGGGTGCTGACTTTCCCAAAAGTCATCGTTCATCACATGCGTTGTACTGCCAATATCCACGTCTTCATCTTCCAATTCTTCAACACCAGCCTCTTCAGCTGTGAACCGAGGCATTGATGAGGATACAACTGGTGTTGAAGGGATCGCATCCACTTCAATTTCTTCATCAATCTGCTCTAAGGAAGCAACAGATTGAGTTTCTTCATCAGATCCGCTTGGGATCTCATAGTCTTCACCAAATAGAACAAGGTCCTTTGATGGCATGGTTGAAATTGGAACAACATCAATGGGATTTTCAAACGAGCTGGTCATAGGCTTAATTTTCTTCGGAGCTGAAGAATCTGAAGCAGCTGATGCTTTCCTTTTCTTCACTGCAGCATGCTCTGCAGCCTTGGTCTTCTTCACATCTGATGCAGATGGAAGAATTGGAGTTGGTGTAGGCGCAGGAGGAGCTGAGGAATCTGGTTGATTTTCTTCAGGCGCAGCTGATGCAGTTCCCCTGACTTCTTCAGTTTCTACAGGCGCACCACTAGTGGATGCCCTGGCAATTTCTTCAGCGGCTGGAATGGAGTCATCAGCCCTGGAACTAGCATTTTCTTCAGCAGCCTGAAAGTCATCAGTGGTGCTGGCATGTTCTTCAGTTGACTGAGCAGAAGCTTCATCTTGAGGAACTTCTTGTTGCGATGAGGCTGCAACATTGGTGAACTTCTCAGTCAGTTTGACAAACCTGACTTTGGCTCCTTGCCAATTAGCATAGTATGCGTTGAAGTTGTCGCTGAGGGTTTTGATTTCAGACTGAATTTTGATAAGTTCATCAGTTGTCATTCTGACAATGTTGGTCTTCAGATACTTCTCCTTCTTGATCTGCCTGTCCTGCTCATATTTCCATTTCTCCTCTTGGATGAAATGAGTCATCATGTGACTGTGGCCAGGAGTCAACTTGAAATCTGGCATAGGAGTGTTTGGGTCCTTGTGCCAGAGATCAATGTAATCGAGGATCGCCCTTGGATCCAAAAGCAGTGGCACAGGTGTGCCTTTGGCTCTAGCAACCCTTTGTTGTTTGTCTCTGATGATTTCTGCAAGTTCATCATCATCAGTTTCATCGTCAGATGGCACTTGGTAGGAAACCTATTTCTTCGTAGGAGTTGGCCGAGGACCTCGTCCAGCAGTTGCCTTTGTCTTCAGCAGAGTGGGGCATGATGAAGAATTTGGTGCAGTTGAGGAACTTGCTAAGACACTAGAGGCAATAGAGATGCCTGCAGTCCTTTGGCATGTGGCCAGATGCGCAGGTGCTGAGGACTTTGTTGGAACAGCCGAGGACTTCGGAGGAGCTGAGGATTTGGGAGGAGCAGGAGCAGCATGAGGAATTGGTCTTGAGGTCTTTGACGACTCTGGCCGTGAGGGCATAGCTGAGGAACTTGGCCGTGAGGACACTGTTGGTGAAGCACTTGGCTTGCGCGCTGGCTTCTTTGCCATAGATCTCTTTGGCTTGACAGAGGCCTCAGTGGCAGCAGCAGCAGCAACAGAGTCTTCATTAAATTTCCTCACTGCTTCTTTTGCTCGTTTAGCCAACTTGGCTTGGCGTTTGGCCCATTCTTCAGGAAAGTCCTCACTGCGTTTGATGCTAGTGGGATCTGCCTCTTGGCCAGGTGCCAATGGGGCTCTTGGGCATGGAGGATTGAGTGCGAATTTCTTCATATACTTTGGAGTTACATATCTGTATTCCCTCCATTCTCGTTCCCATCTCCTTTCAATCCTCTGTATGCGCACCTTGCGCTGATTTTTGTTTTCTTTGCCAAACATGGCCTCATCAGGTGTGTTGTATTCTTTGTAAATGTCCTAAGGAATTTCAAAAGCAGTCATGACCTCAGGCTTCTTTCCTCCTTTCTGTGGCTTCTTTCCGTCTGCTATATTCTTTAGTTGAGGAATTTGAACAATCAAATTCTCTGAAGAAGTATGCAATTTTTCTTCGAGGAACGCTATAAATGAGTTAAGTTGATGAGAACCTAGTGATTCAGCAGCAGACATGAGTACGTGTGAACAGAGTATAGTTGTGAGGGATTTGGAGAGGTCATATGCATTCTCAGAAGGTTTTTCAAAAAAGAACAAGTTTGAGGAATTTGGCCAGATGAGTCTTGAAGAATTTCACTAAGCATTTTTGTCTTAGGTTCCAGAGTTGTATAGACTGAAGATCCACACAATTGAGGAATCTTGAAGAAAAATGATGCTTAGAGAAACGAATCAAGAACAAATGACTTGTGAGGTGTTTTTGTGTGTGGGGATTTGAAGAATAAAACACCTTTGATGATTTTGTAGAAAAAAATTTGAATCAAAGAGGGCAGTAAAAGTAACTTTTAATTACCCTGGACGAAGAACATGACGAATAGTGAGGTGGAGAAGTGAAGTTCGTCGGTGTAGATCTTCCACACCCTAACTCGGCGGAGGAAGACAGCTATGCGGCGGCGGAGTGAAGATTTCCGCGGCTGGCGTGAGTACGACGACAACGAGGTCGAGGCAGTGAAGCTCTTCCTCGCCGGCGACGATGGAGTAGCGGCGGCGCTAGGGTTTGGGAAGCTCGAGCAGGATAGTGAGTTCGAGCGGAGTAAAGGAAGTGAGGGAGGGGAAGGGGTATTTATAGCCACGCTGAAAAACTGTTCGCCCAAAAATTTAGGACGAACATGCCCCTGACCCTTCTCCTTCGCACGATATGTGTCACCCACGTACTGTGAAGTGGAGATCGTGTAAGATCGTGGGTGAATCGAATAATGTATCGTGGGATGCGGAACGGTTTGAGCGGCAAAACCGAAAATTTGGATAAGATTAATTTTAACGATCCATTCGCAAATTCTTCAGCTGACAAGGACACAATGAAGATTTTGAACGAGTTTGAAATAGAACGCACATGAAGAATTTGTGAATAGATTGGGTTGAGTATATCATAGAGGGGGAAGGGTCCGATCACATTCACTTAGCAGAAACACCAACTTGAAGAAATAGCCATATATATATATATATATATATATATATATATATATATATATATATGTATATATATATAGCCAATGAAGAAAAACAATGGAACAAGTGAAGATTTTGCAAAGTTGAAGAATTTGAACAACTGAGGAATTTCAAAACTGAGGAAAAACTCAAAACTGAAGATTTTCAACTTTTTGTGGTGGCGTGACCCACTGTATAAGAATGATGATTTTAGACACCGCGTACAATTGTCGTGGAGTTCTGAGAATCAAATTCTTCATTAATTTCTTCACACTTAGAGTGTTACTCTTCATTGTTTGAAGAAAAAGGTTTCTTCATGTGTTGCACATCCGAGTCATCAATTTTGCATAAGTGTTAGGATGAGTGTCCTTTTCAAAGAACATTCGAAGACTCTAAGATATTTAGCTCACACCGCAACTTGCTAAATCTCTTCTCATCCAAGGGCTTTGTGAAGATATCGGCTAACTGTTCTTCAGTCTTCACATGCTCAATCGAAATATCGCCCTTCAACACATGATCACGAAGAAAATGATGACGAATCTGAATGTGCTTTGTCTTCGAGTGCTGAACTGGGTTGTGAGCAATCTTGATGGCACTCTCATTGTCATAGAGGAGTGAAAGTGCGTTATATCGACTAGAGGGGGGGTGAATAGGCGATTTTTATGAATTCTTCACTAAGGAATTTGCTAGTGAGGAAATTCCTTAGCGAAGAACTACTTACAGCGAAATAAGTACTCAGAAGTAAACATAACAGAAGACAAGCATAGTCATCATGATGAAATGAAAACAAGAACAGAGTACAGAAAGCGTAGTCACATGATAACACAAGATGAAGACAAACAGACTAAAGAGATTGAACTGAGGAAATTGAGAAAGCCTTCAGTCAAAGTCTTGAAACACAGATATGATAAGCGAATCAACACAATACTGAGGAAATGAAAGAGCTAAGGAAATAGAACCAGTAAGCTCCATGAAGACAATGATTTGGTAGACCAGTTCCAACTGCTATCTCAGTTGTACATCTGGTTGGAGCGGCTAGGTATTTAAACCTGAGGACACCCAGTCCCGGACACCCAGTCCTGAACACACAGTTCATGACACTTAGTCCTCACCGTATTCTCCTTGAACTAAGGTCACACAGACCTCGTCCAATCACTCGTTGTAAGTCTTCAGGTGACTTCCGAACCTTCACAAACTCGGTCACTCGGCGATCCACAATTCCTCTTGGATGCTCTAGACCATGACGCCTAACCGTCTGGAAGAAGCACAATCTTCAAAGGTAACAAGCATCGGATCCACGCAGAATCAATCTCTTCAATGATGCTCAATCACTTTGGGTTTGTTGGTGTTTGGGTTTGGGTTTTGGATTTTCCTCACTTGATGATTTTCGCTCAAAGTCCTCGGAGGATGGGATGCTCTCAAATGACAAGTGTCAGTTTCTTGCGGAGCAGCCAACCAGCTAGTGGTTGTAGGGGGCGGCTATTTATAGCCTAGGGAGCAACCCGACATGATAAGACATAAATGCCCTTGAATGATATGACCATTAGGTGGATAAGATATTTTGGGACAGCTGGCGTGCAGCACAGCAACGGTCGGAAATTTGAGGTACAAATTCCTCAGGGCTATCATGTTCCTCACTGTGTAGGCAATCCACACTGCCGAATTCCTAACTCCTCAGTGAGAACAAATTCCTTAGAGACCAGAAGAACTTCGTCTCTATCACTGAAGAAATTGACTAAACTGTATGAGATTTCCAATGGCTTCACTCGAAGGGATTGGTAGGTGTAGGATTTGAGTTGAGCATCACATGGAAAATTTTCCTTAGTATTTCCTCGACCCCCTTTAACAGTACCGTGTTTCCTATGACTCAAGAAAGATAAAATGAAACTACGAAAACAAAATTCTTCACGCTTCATGTTCGTCGAATGAATACCAAGTCTTCAAGGTCACACCAATTTCTTCACTTTCAAAGTCTTCAGAATGTCAAAGTTTTCAGTCGAAGAACTTCATTTTTAGGGGTCGACTTTCTCTGTAAATATCAAACTCCTCATAGACTTATAGACCTGTGTACACTCATAAGCACATTAGATCCTTAACCTATAAGTCTTCAATACACCAAAATCACTAAGGGGCACTAGATGCACTTACAAGGAGAGGCACATTCTTCATGTTGACGTCATAGTCCTTGAGAGTTTGCTTCATCCATAGCAGTTGTGCACAGCAAGAACCAGCAGCAATGTACTCAGCTTCAGCAATAGACAGTGATACACAGTTCTGTTTCTTCGAGGACCAACAGACCAAGGATCGTCCGAGGAAATGACATGTACCAGATGTTGACTTGCGGTCCACACGATCACCAGCATAGTCAGAGTCAGAATATCCAATGAGATCAAAAGCCTAGCCCTTGGGGTACCATAATCCTAGTATTGGTGTGTGAGATAGATATCGAAGAATACGCTTCACAACCTTATGGTGTGATTCCTTCGGTGCAGCTTGAAATCGGGCACACATGCAAACACTAAGCATTATATCTGGCCTAGATGCACATAAGTACAATAAAGAACCAATCATGGAGCGGTATACCTTGTGATCGAAGTCAATACCATTTTCATCAGTGCACAGATGGCCATTTGTGGGCATAGGAATTTTGACACCTTTGCAATCTTGCATGCCGAATTTCCTCAGTACATCCATGAGGTATTTCTCCTGAGATATGAATATGCCATTGCGCTGTTGACGAATTTGAAGACCTAAGAAGAATTTCAACTCTCCCATCATAGACATTTGATATTCTTCACTCATCATATAAGCAAATTCACAGTACAGCCGAAGATAATATCATCAACATATATTTGGCACACAAACTGTTCACCATCATAAGATTTAGTAAAGAGAGTAGGATCCAGTGAACCGGGTGTGAAGCCATTCTTCATGAGGAATTCCTTTGAAGTATCATACCACGCCCGAGGGGCCTGCTTGAGGCCATAGAGGGCCTTATTGAGTCTGAAGACTTTGCCAGGATTCTTTGGATCTTCAAAACCTGGGGGTTGAGCAACATATACTTCTTCCTCAAGCTTACCATTAAGGAATGCACTTTTCACATCCATTTGATATAAGATGATATCATGATGGTTAGCATAAGCAAGTAATATGAGAATAGCCTCAAGTCTAGCAACAGGTGCAAAAGTTTAATCGAAATCAATTCCTTCAACCTGTATGTAGCCTTGAGCTACAAGCCGTGCCTTATTCCTCACCACAAGGCCATTTTCATCTTGCTTGTTGTGGTAGATCCATTTTGTTCCAATGATATTGTGCTTGCGAGGATCTGGACGTTTGACCAGTTCCCAGACGTTGTTGAGCTTGAATTGATGTAATCTTGCATGGCCTAAATCCACTCAAGCTCCAGAAATGCTTCATCTACCTTAGCGGGCTCTGTGATAGAGACAAAAGCATAGTGCCCACAAAAGTTAGATAGATGTGAAGCTTTTGAGCGGGTGAGAGGACCTGGTGCTCTAATGTCATCTATGATCTTCTCCACTTGCACTTCTTTTGCAACGCGAGGATGAGCTGGTTGTCATTGAGGAATTTGATCAGCATTTTCTCCAGCATCAATTTCTCAGCATTTTCCTCAGGTGCATCATATTGACGTTCTTCACGTTCTGGAATGAATTCTTCAGCAGATTCTTAAGTAGGAATGACATCTTCAGTAGCCTTGCACTTGGTAGAATCTTCAGGAGCGGGTTCATCTATCGCAGAAGGTAGGTGCTCTCTTTGTGAGCCATTAGTTTCATCGAACCGCACATCTACAGTTTCAACAACCTTGTGAAGAACGTTGTTGAAGACTCTATAGGTGTGTGAGTCCTTTCCATAACCAAGCATAAAACCTTCATGTGCTTTCGGTGCAAATTTAGCATTGTGATGAGGATCTCTAATCCAGCATTTAGCACTAAAGACTTTGAAATAACTCACATTGGGTTTCTTGTCAGTGAGGAGTTCATAGGCAGTCTTCTTGAAGAATTTGTGAAGATATACCCTATTGATGATGTGGCACACAGTATAAATTGCCTCAATCCAGAAGTGACGAGGTGTCTTGTACTCATCAAGCATAGTGCGAGCCATCTCAACAAGAGTTCTGTTCTTGCGCTCCACAATGCCATTTTGCTGAGGAGTATAAGGAGCAGATAACTCATGAGTAATACCAAGTTCATCAAGATAGTCATCGAGACCCGAATTCTTGAACTCAGTTCCATTGTCACTTTTGATGTGCTTGATCTTCACACCAAAGTTGGTTGAAGCCCTTGAGGGAAATCGTTTTAAGACTTCCTGCACTTCATGTTTGTAAGTAACAATGTACCCATGTGTAACGAGAGTAATCATCAACAATAACAAGAACATATAGAGAAGCATCATTAGTGACTGCTGAGTAATGATTAGGACTGAAGAGATCCATGTGAAGCAATTCAAATGGTCAAGTGGTAGTGATGATAGTCTTCGCCGGATGCTTAGCCTTGTTCATCTTTCCAGCTTCACATGCACCGCATAAGTGATCCTTGAGGAATTTGACATTCTCAATGCCAATGACATGCTTCTTCTTTGCAAGCGTGTGCAAATTCCTCATGCCCGCGTGACAAAGTCGTCGATGCCATAGCCAGCCTTCTGAAGCTTTTGCAAGTAGGCACATGGCTGGTTGAGGTCCTGTAGAGAAATCAACAATATAAAAGTCTCCTCTCCTTAAGCCTTCGAAGACTTTGGAATTGTCAGCTTCCATAACCACAACACAACGGTACTTTCCAAAGACAACACCCATATCAAGATCACAAAGCATTGAGATAGACATAAGGTTGTATCCTAAGGACTCAACAAGCATGACTTTGTCCATGTGTCGATCCTTTGTGATCGCAACCTTACCTAGACCCAATACCTGACTTTTTCCGTTGTCAGCGAAGATGATATGCTTCTGATGCGATGGTGATAAGGTAGCATCCATCAATAGATTCTTGTCACCAGTCATGTGATTTGTACCTCCACTATCGAGGACCCACTCAATGGCTTTGGGTTGATCATCCTGCAGATGAATTAGTGCAGCTTACAAACTTCATATACTTCATCAATGAAGAATATGACATCACAATTCATCAGATCAATTTCATCAAGCAGTAAGACAAATAAACCAGTATGAGGACGTGAGAAATGAAAGTTCATTTCTTCATGATTAGCTTGCATCCTTTCAGGCATCTTTCAGGTCTCCAGCAAATTCTTCAGACGTTTACGGACGTCTGGAGACCTGACCCTGCAGAAGAAATTAGTTCTTTTTCTTCACCACCCACATCTGAAGGGGTGGCAAAGAGTTCATCACTCTGCGAGCTCCATATGAGAATGGTGTCATAGAGGCCAAACCATTTCGTTTCACATAGGAGGAGTTAGGGTAAGCATATGAATAAGCAGAGAAATTCATTGAGGACTTATGAACATAATGATTAGAAGAATTATGCTCATATTCATAGCCCTTGGCTCTTCTCTGCGAAACAGAGTTGTTAGCACGATGAGGTTCATATGAGGACTTTGATCCTTTTGAGGAATTTGATCCACGTGAGCAATTTGGTCCGTATGAGGACTTGGATCCATATGAAGAATTTGGTCCATATGAAGAATTTGATCTGGGGTTCCTATTCTTCACAGGTGGTGTCATGAGGACATTCACCTGAAGACTTTCAAGGCATCTTTTGGGAACCCAAATTTTCTTCATAGGAAAACCATTCCTGCAGTTAGTGCCAACATATCTAGCAAATACTTCAGCATTCTGATTTTTGAACAGTTTATAGTTGGAGTCAAATGACTCATCAGAAGAATGAGAATATTCACATGTAAAGCCAGATAAATTAGATGGATCAACTAAAGGTCCCTTTGCAGCAACCCATGAGGTTTTGGGGTACTGCGCAGGCTTCCAATATGTACCATCAGCATTGAGTTTCCTCTCAAAGGCAATACCCTCTTTCATAGGGTTCCTGTTGAGGATCTGCTTTTTAAGCACATCACAAAGAGTCTGATGCCCTTTGAGGCTTTTGTACATGCCTGTCATGTACAATTCCTTTAGCCCTGCATCGTTAGTGATACTAGCAATGTACTCAGATGAGGAATTAGTGATAGCAGAGGCAGGTGAAGAATTTGCAACATTAGAAGAATTTGAACATTCAGGTGAAGAATTAGCAGATTGACGTTCAGTGCATTTCAAACATGGAGGAACAAATTCTTCCTGAGCAGCGCTGATTTGTTGAGCAAATAATGAATCGCGCTCCTTTTGAAGATCTTCATAACTCACTCTTAGCTTCTCAAGATCTTGCTTTCTTTGAAGAAATTCATAAGAAAGCTTCTCATGATCAGACAAGAGAGTGTTATGATGACCTTGAAGGTTGTAAAACCTGGTCTGAAGTATCTGAAGATTTTCAGTCAAGATTTTAGTGCGACCCATTTCTTCACCCAACATATCTCACTTTTGTCTAGCATGTTTTGAACCTTTTCAAAAGCCCTTTGTTGTTTTACAGCAATCTTAGCAAGTTTAGAGTAGCTGGGCTTAAGATTTTCATCAGATTCATCTTCACTAGATTCAGAGGAGGTATATTTAAGTACCTTGGCACCCTTAGCCATGAAGCAATAGGTGGGAGTGTAGTCATCATTGCCTTCATCAGCCTTGTTGGTGAGGTCATTTTCTTCAGAGTTGAAGATGGACTTGCTGATGAATGCAGTAGCGAGGGCTAGGCTCACCACACCAGACTTGGAGTCCTCAGATGCCTCCTCTTCCTCTTGTTCCTCAGATTCAGCTTCAGAGTCCATTTCCTTGCCAATGAATGCCCGAGCCTTCTTGGAGCTGCTCTTCTTGTGAGATGAAGACTTTGAGGATTTTGATGATGAATATTTTGAGGATTTCTTCTTTTTCTTCGCATCATCAGAACTGTAATCCTTGTATTTCTTATTCTTTGATTCCTTTTCCCACTGAGGACAATCTTGAATCTAGTGTCTAGGTTTCTTGCACTTGTGACAAAGCCTCTTCTTGTAGTCACTGGATGAGGAATCATTGCTCCTTGAGGGTCTTCCAAAGCGACCACATCTTGAGAACTTCTGGAATTTCTTCACGAGCAGTGCTAGCTCATGACTCACTTCTTCAGGGTTACCAAGGCTGCTACCAGAGTCTTCATCTTCGGACTCAGATACTGCCTTGGCCTTCAGTGCACGTGATCTGCCATAGCTCGAACCATAAAGATCTCTCTTTTCAGCAAGCTGGAACTCATGAGTATTTAGCCTCTCGAGGATATCAGCGGGGTCAAGAGACTTGTAATCAGCACGCTCTTGTATCATCAATGCCAGAGTATCAAATGAGGAATCAAGCGATCTCAGCAATTTCTTCACCACCTCATGGTCGGTGATGTCAGTGGCACCAAGTGCTTGATGCTCATTTAAGAGGTCAGTGAGGCGATCGAAGGTTTGCTGAACATTTTCATTGTTGAGTCTTTTGAAGCAGTTGAAGAGATTGCGAAGAACATCAACTCGAGAATCACGCTGAGTTGAAACTCCTTCATTGACTTTGGACAGCCTATCCCAGATAAGCTTAGCAGTCTCCAAAGCACTCACTCTTCCATACTGTCCTTTGCTCTGATGGCCACATATGATATTCTTCGCTTGAGAGTCGAGTTGCTTGAATCTCTTCACGTCGGTAGTGTTCAGTGAGGGTGAGACAGAAGGAACACCATTTTCCACAACATACCAGAGATCGTTATCAATTGCCTCAAGATGCATTCGCATCTTATTCTTCCAATAGGGGTAGTCCGTCCCGTCGAAGGTAGGACACCCAGCAGAGACCTTGATCATACCTGCGGTCGACATAACTAAAACTCCAGGCGATTAAACCAAAATTACACAGAACAAGGGAGTACCTTGCTCTGATACCAATTGAAAGTGCATTATATCGACTAGAGGGGGGTGAATAGGCGATTTTTATGAATTCTTTACTGAGGAATTTGCTAGTGAGGAAATTCCTTAGCGAAGAACTACTTGCAGTGGAATAAGTACTCAGAAGTAAACATAATAGAAGACAAGCATAGTCATCATGATGAAATGAAGACAAGCACAGAGTACATAAAGCGTAATCACAGGATAACACAAGGCGAAGGCAAATAGAATGAAGAAATTGAACTGCGGAAATTGAGAAAGTCTTAAGTCAAAGTCTTCAAGCACATATATGACAAGCACACAACACAATACTGAGGAAATGAAAGGGTTGAGGAAATAGAACCAGTTGGCTCCGTGAAGACAATGATTTGGTAGACCAGTTCCAACTGATGTCTCAGTTGTACATCTAGTTGGAGCGGCTAGGTATTTAAACCTGAGGACACACAGTCCCGGACACGCAGTCCTGACTGTATTCTCCTTGAACTAAGGTCACGCATACCTCGTCCAATCACTCGTGGTAAGTCTTCAGGTGACTTCCGAACCTTCACAAACTCGGTCACTCGGCGATCCACAATTCCTCTTGGATGCTCTAGACCATGACGCCTAACCGTCTGGAAGAAGCACAGTCTTCAAAGGTAACAAGCGTCGGACCCACACATGATCAATCTCTTCAGTGATGCTCAATCACTTTGGGTTTTCAGGTATTTGGGTTTGGGTTTTCCTCACTCGATGATTTTCGCTCAAAGTCCTCGGAGGATGGGATGCTCTCAAATGACAAGTGTAAGTTTCTCGCGGAGCAGCCAACCAGCTAGTGGTTGTAGGGGTGGCTATTTATATCCTAGGGAGCAGCCCGACATGATAAGACATAAATGCCCTTCAATGATATGACCGTTAGGTGGATAAGATATTTTGGTACAGCTGGCGCGCAGCACAGCAACGGTCGGAAATTTGAGACTCAAAGTCTTCAGGGCTATCATGTTCCTCACTGTGTAGGCAATCTGCACTGGCGAATTCCTAACTCCTCAGTCAGAACAAATTCCTCAGAGACCAGAAGAACCTTGTCTCTGTCACTGAAGAAATTGACTGAACTGTATGAGATTTCCAATGGCTTCACTCGAAGGGATTGGTAGGTGTAGGATTTTGAGTTGAGCATCACTTGGAAATTTTTCCTTTGTATTTCCTCGACCCCCTTTAACAGTACGGTGTTTCCTATGACTCAAGAAAGAGAAAATGAAACTACTAAAACAAAAGTCTTCACGCTTCATGTTCCTCGAATGAATACCAAGTCTTCAAGGTTACACCAATTTCTTCACTTTCAAAATCTTCAGAAAGTCTTCAGTCGAAGAACTTCATTTTTAGGGGTCCACTTTCTTTGTAAATATCAAACTCCTCATAGACTCATAGACCTTTTTACACTCATAAACGCATTAGATCCTTAACCTATAAGTCTTCAATACACCAAAATCACTAAGGGGCACTAGATGCACTTACAGAGTCGTTTAAGATGGATACCCATTCCAGGTAAGAGACTTCATGTCCTCCGAACATAGGATCAGACATGGAGCCCGGGAGTCACCTGGACTTTCCTGGCCCTGAACTAGTGACCTCAGATATTCTTCACGCTCCAGATTCAATCCGTAGGATTTCGGGTTTCGGCAGACCCTTGAGGTTCGAACACTGGGGTGCGCGCGGAGATTTCGCCTTCTACCTACCTGCACCCCACCGCCTCACTAAGATCTAAGCTATGGAAAGAACAGCACAAGAGACACAAGGTTTATACTGGTTCGGGCCACCGTTGTGGTGTAATACCCTACTCCAGTTTGTGGTGTGGTGGATTGCCTCTTGGGCTGATGATGATGAGCAATACAAGGAAGAACAACCTCGCGAGGGTCTGCTCTTGGCTGGGGCGATGTACTGCTAGGAGGAGTTCAGTCACCCCTCTCTCTCTCTCTCTTTGATTAGCGATTCCTCGATCCAATCCCAGCTTGTTTCTGGGTTGGCCGATCCTTCGATTCGCTTGTACCCTGGGGGTGGCTAGTCCTATTTATAGGCAAAGGCGCTGGGCCTCTTCCCAAATATTGAACGGGAAGGGCGCCAACAATTGGCCATTTCGAAGGGGAACATCTGGTACACTTATCCTGACTAAAGTTGGTCTTTGCCTGCCAAAGGCTCTAGTGGTGACGCTGGCTTGGGCTCCACAATGACTTCCTCCCTGTCGTTGGGCTGGTCTTGGTCTCGTTGCACCGAAACGGGTTCCTTTGCTTGATGCTCTCGCGTGTTCTTGCTCCCATTGCACCAAAGAGGAAAGGAGGACACTGCGCGGGCTGGCGCCCGCCTGGCGCCCTTGGTCGTCATGGCTTGCGTCACGGGCACCTCATGAGGTACTCCGCCTTGATCTCTCCACCTCCTCGCGAGCCAGCCTGATGAGGCCGTGCCTGAGGAAGCTTCGTGTCGTCCGCCCTGCGAGGCTCGGCCCCTCGCGAGGGTCTTGGGTCTGTTTTGATGAAGATGGACCGTTCTGGGCCCCCCTTTGAGCCACACCGCGGGCCGCATGCAGGCAAGTCTGGGGACCCCCGTTCCCAGAACGCCGACAGTAGCCCCCGGGCCCAAGGCGCGCCCGGACTTGGCCGTGCAGGGAGGCGAAAGGGCAAGGGCGAAGTGCTGCGGGCCCTAACAGCCTGCGGCCTTGGGCGCCGCGTGGCGGTTGATTGGACGTGAGCGCCTCAGCAACCGCGCGAGTTGATAAAGGAGCGACATCTGCCCAGGCTTTGCTTTTTATTGCTTTCTCTGGTTGCTGCTCAGATCCCCTTTCTTGCGCCTCTCCTTCCTTCCTCCAAAATTTCCAGATCTACTTCAACCACGTGACCTAGGAAGCCATGGCGCCTCGTCAGTCCCCGACCGAAGCTTGGTACTCGTCTACCCTGGAGTCGCCGAACGTGTCGGAGGCGAGTCTCACCCGGTTGCGCCGGATGGCGGCGGCGGAGGGCATCGACGGGGCGAAGGCGTTCAAGGCCAGCTCCGCCACCCCTGAGGGCCAAGGGATCACCTTCTATCCGCTCTTTGTAAGCGCCATTGCTGCTGGCCAGGTGCCTCCCTTCTCTGAATTCTTCTTCTCTGTCCTCCGCCATTATAAGCTACAGGCTCTGCATCTCCACCCCAACTCCGTCCTTCTCCTGGCAATCTTCGCCTATTACTGCGAGGCTCACGTACGGGTGCAGCCCTCAGTGGCCTTCCTGCACCACTACTTCTACCTACGGACCTCTCGCGGTCCTGCTTCCGTGTGCGCGAGCTTCGTCGCGTATGGTGGCGCCATTGCCATTTCGAGCCCCGGGAAAAGGATTGAGGGCTTCAGGAGCAAGTGGGTCTGGGCAGATGCTGGGCGCATCCACTCTCGACTGATCTTGCCCGCGGAGCAACCCACGAGCTCCAGCGATTGGGGTCGAGCGGAGCTCGCGGACCCCCGCGCGAAGCTGGTGTTGGAGAAGATGGACGCGGATCTGAGGCCGGCCAACATGGCGGCGGTGAAGCTGACTGGCGCGTCGCTGCTGAGGGAATTCCTGGAGCACCAGCTGGCTCCGCTTCGGCAGTACTCACTTCCGAAGTGGAGGTCCCATCCGAGCCCCGCGGCCTTGGCCGATGAAGATCTGGCTGCGGTGCTCCAATCTCTGGTCGGGGGCGATGTGGCGAGGTTGGAGGGCGCCCCTACGCCCTTGTTCCTCCGCGACGACTGGGAGCAGGTAGTGGAGTCCATGCCCGTCTTCAACGGGGACGGGCCCGTGCCCATGGAAGCTAACGAGGAACCGGTGGACGTGTCCTCCGACGACTCCAGCAAAGAGGAGGAAGAAGGGGAGCGGGAAAAAGGGCCTGACTCTGAGGCGACTGACGGAGAGTCGAGGGCTCCCCTCCCCCAGCATAGGTCCAGCGTTCTCCGCCTCTCTCAGAGCGATGACGATGAGGATGATGACGAGCAGGGCGGTGGGAGCTTGCTCCCGATGCCGAAGGACAGGACCGGGCTGATCTCCCGTGGGCCTGCCCCCGCCCCTAGGCGGACCGCATACGCGCCTTCCGCTCCCGAGCTTCCCAAGGTTGACCCTTCCAGCCGGCTTTCGGGCTTCAAATTTGGCCGGAGGCAGCTTGGCACTGGCGACGACCTGTAAGCGCTTGATTCTTGTCTTTATTTCTTGTTCTGCTGCTGAGGCTTGACGTCCGCATCGCTTGGATAGGCTGGCGCCCGCATCAAAGAAGCCGAAGGGAGTTCCTGAGGTTCCATCCAGGGCAACGCCTCTGCCCGCGAAGGAAGGTGACCGCGACGCACGGGCCTCTCCTGCCCGGTTGTCCTCGCGAGGCCTGGCTGAGCCGGCTGGGGCGAGCTTAGCCCCCATGGCCCAAGCGACTCCCGAGGTGCCTTTGCCTGCTGCCGCCACCACAGCCGTTGGGGCGCAGCAGGCTCTGCCTCAGGATGCTGTGGTCGTGCCGCCGCCTTCTCCTCCTATTCCACCGACTGCTGTCTCTCCGACTCCTCCTGTCGTTTTGGATCGTGTTGCTGCTGAGATGGACCGGCTACGGCAGGATCTTCTTGGCGCCGACCCTCGCTTGGTGGTCGGGCGCTTGTAGCTAGCTTCAGGATGGATTCGCTCCGACGCTTCGATTCGGGCGAGGCTGGTCCAGGCCTCGACGACTTGTGATGAGGAGAGGCAGGCCGTCCTTGAGGCGAAGGCTGCTCGTGACGCAACGCTGGGGGAGGTGGCCGACGTCCGTAGTCGCTGCAAGGTGCTGGAGGATGAGCTGCAAGGCCTGCGGGACCAGCTCGCGAAATAGGCCAGCCTTCGCCAAGAGCAGGAAGAAGGCGTGAAGGCTCGTGACGCGGCCGTCAAGGACCTGGAGGCCAAGCACAGGAAGCGCCGTGACCGCCTAGGCGCGCTGGAGCAGGAGTTGGGGGCGAGGAAGGTCGAGCTGGACGACAAGGCCCAGGTTCTTGCCGAGGACCGCGTGGCCTTTGCGGAGGTGGAGGAGAAGGCTCACTCCTCGCTGAAGACGCTTTACGACAGCGGCCTGGAGAGCCCGCTGGCTGGGGCCGAGGACGGCCCCGCCAAGCTGCTTCCCTTCCTGGTTCGCGCTCTTGAAGATGTCTCCCTTGGCCTTGGCCCCACGGCCGAGGCCGAGGCGCGTGCCCTATCTTCTGCAGCGCTGACGTGGGTCTTCACCCACATCTACCTTCGCGATCCCAGCGTCGACCTCGACAGCCTGCTGGAGCCAGCAAGCGGCGAGCGTGCCGCTGTCGCTGCCGAGGCCGTGAAGGGTCGCGCGGAGGCTCTGCTGGGGAAGTTCCGGGCCTTCAGCACCAAGCCGAAGCGAGGCGCTGCCGACCCTGCTGCTTCATGAGGCGAACCCACTCCGTGCTGCTCCACCGCCGTCAAGTGATTCCGCTGTGGCTCCTGTCCTGCCTTCAATTCATGCACATGTATCATGCCTCGGGGAGGCGTTTAAACTTGCGTTTGGCATTGAGATAACAGTGTGGACTGTAATATTTGCTTTTGAATTCCTTGAAATTTACGCTTTTCCTTCCTACTTGCTTATGTTCTACGCCGGCAGAGCCCGGCCCCGTGCATACCTCAGCCGCCGTTAGCCTCGACCGGAAACCAGGACGGGACCAAGGAGTGAGGGGCTACGTGACAAGTTAGGCTCCTGAGTCACGATGCTCAGGAGTCCCCCTTGGCACACGAACAACAAGTAGGGAGGTGAGATGTGGGTGGATCTACCGTTCTATGTCTGCAGAGCCCGGCCCCGCGCATACCTCAACCGCCGTTAGCCTTTCGGAACTAAGGAGTGAGGGGCTACGTGACCAGTTAGGCTCCTGAGTCGCGATGCTCAGGAGTCCCCCTTAATGCTCAAACGGCCTTCATACCTTGGCTCCGCTCGGGGAGAGACGCGCGACGAACCAGGCCCGGGGGGGGCTGGCTGGGTGGCGTGCGTCTGGGCGTGACCCAGGCGCAGCCCCCGTGCCCAGCCCCCTCGCGCGGCACTCCCGAGGGGAGGCGTTACGATGAGGCTAGACACTGAGCTCTGGGCTCCCTGAGGTTGATGCGGCCCGGGGGCCACCCTCAGTTGTTTATCACCAGCGGAGCATAGCACTTCCATATGTGTACGGGCATAGCCGCTCTTCGGCAGTGTCATCAGCCAGCGCGGAGCATGGTGCTTCCACTGGTAGGTGGGAGGGGGCTCTCCTCCGGGAGGAGTCCCTGGGGCGTGTACAGCCCCGCCCTGACACGTGGCTCGCACGGTAGGGCCTGGCGAGGTGTATCTGGGCAGCCGTGAGCCAACGGGGGACTCACGGGGCCCTACCTCTAGGTGGGTTGCGCCTGGCACTGGGCCTTATCTTGTGATGTGTTCCTGCAAATTTGGTTAGATGCCTGCACTCTACGTCCTCGGGTCCCGTCCCTCGAGCTGGTCTTAGCCGTCGCTGGTATGCCAAATCGCGATGCCGTGGACAAGGCAGAGGGTGAGGGCTGGAGAGCAAGTAAGAGCCCTGAGTCGCGATGCTCAGGTACCCCCCCCCCTTTAACGTGCAACTGGTCGGCATGGAGAAGAAGAGGTGCCGTGGACCGGCATCAAATAATCAAGCATGGTGGGTCGAACGCATAGCTGGAAATAAACGCAAAAGGGATACATGCCGCTGGGTCTGGCCCGAGCGACTTGGGGATGATGCAGCCCGAGGGGCGCCCCAACAAAGTGAGCTAACAACATGAAATAAAAGGCATACATGCCGCAGGGACGGACCCACGCGGCCTGGGAATAATGCAGCCGTGGGGGACGCTCCCAACTGGAAATGAAACTTGAAAGATGTCACCTGATGATGTTGAGGACGAAGGAGTGTTGGTGTAGCAGACTCGGTGGGCTGCGGAAGGCGATCCTCACGAGCCCCCATGCCCAGGGGCCTCGGGAGGCTCCGGAGGCGCTGGTGGCTCCTCGCGGACCATCTCCATCTCCGCCAAGGCTGCGGAACGCCTGGCCTCTTGAGCCTCCATGATGCCCCTCATGAGGCGCTGGTACGCGACAACCGCGTTCGGCAAGTCATAAGGCATGCGAACGTAGCTGTGGGGTGGACCTTCGCAGCGGCCCACTCGCGAGGGCCAGAGGCGCTCCAGAGAGGCGACTCGATTGAGCCCTGGTATGTCGATGCAGACGCGCAACCCACCATCCTCGCCTGGATGGGGAGCCACAGCTGGTAGGTGGCGACCGCCTCTCATGACTCTTAACTCCTGTAGCTCCTGAATGGCCTTGCTGGCGAACTCCTGAGGGCCTGGCCCTCCTTGCCTTACTCCTTCTTCAGGGAAACGTGTTTCGAAACACGCCTCCATGTGGTGCCCAAGCGCCTCCCTCGTGACCATAGCCAGGTCGGTGGCCCTCCAGGGGAGAGCCCCCGAGCCCTGCCTGAGGAGGGCGCCGGGCGCGCTTTCCTATGCGATGGAAGGAGGTTCCCCCTGGGAAGGCGCGGGCCCTGAGGGGCCTGCCTCGTGAGGGACCGTGCCGGACGATGTCTTCTTCTTCTTGGGGGTGGTCTCGGGAAGCCTCCTGTTTTCGCGATCCGGTTCTTCCAGTGATGCGGCCTGAAAGGCTCGTTCCAGGGAACACACCGCGTCCCTCTCTTCACAGGGCACCGTGATGACTCCGCCACTTCATGGCATCTTGAGGACGTTGTAGCCGTGGTGAGTTACGGCCATGAACTTGGCCAGCGCTGGGTACCCAAGGATGGCGTTGTACGACAGGCGAATGTGAGCGACGTCGAAGTCGATGAGCTCGATGCGGTAGTTGTCGCGTGCCCCGAAGGTGACAGGGAGGCGGACCTGCCCAATCGGGACCGTCGAGCCGTCGGTGACTTCGGAGAAAGGCTTGGTCGGCTGAAGCTGGTTGTAGGGCACTTGGAGATTGTTGAATGTTTCCACGGATAGGACGTTGAGCCCTGCCCCGCCATCGATGAGGGTCCTGGTGACCACCACGTTGCTGATGATTGGGGAACAAAGCATTGGGAGGACTCCGGCTGTGGCCGCACACTTGAGCTGATCCGCTGAGCTGAACATGATGGCGCATGCCGACCACCTGAGAGGGCGCGTGGCTTCGAGCTTGGGGAGGACTGCATTTACTTCACGAGCGAACTGCTTGAAGATGTGCTGAGAGGCTAGGGCTTGAGCCCCGCCCAGGATGCAGGTGATCGCGCGCGGTTCCTGGAAGCCCCCAGCCCCCTCGTCCTGATGGCGGTCCTTGTTTCTCCTTGGCTCCGGCGGCAGCGGAGGGAGGCCTGCGTTGCCTTGCGGGCGATCCTCGCGAGGCTGATCCTTGTGGGCGGTCTTGTCAGCGATCCTCGCGAGGTCGATCGCGCCACCCTTGGCGCGGGCCGTGGTCTTCCCAGCGTCCTGCGTTCCTTCCTCCTCCTCGTCCGTAGCCCCGGTCACTGCGGTCGGGACGACGGCCGATCCTTCCTTCTCGCACGGCTCGGAGCTCTTGACATTCGTTGGTGTTGTGGGTGTGGAGGTCGTGGTACACGCAGTACCAACTGCCCTTGGAAGACTCGGGCTGATCTCTGCCCTGCTTGGTGTCCGGTTCTGCCGCGAGCACGGCAGCCCCCTTGCGCTTCACATCCTTGGCCTTGGACTTCTTCTCTTCTGGGTCTGCGGCAGGCAGCTCGAGGAGGGAGAGACGCCCTTCCTCATCCCTGGCGCACTTGGTCGCCAAGTTGAACAGCTCCAAGGAAGTACACAGGTCTTCATGCATCGCCAGCTCCTCCTTCATCTTGACGTCGCGCACGCCGTCGGAGAAGGCTGAGATCATGGCCTCCTCGGTCACCTTGGGAATCTTGAGGCGTGTGTTGTTGAAGCGCTGGATGTACTTCTGCAAGGTCTCTCTCGGTTGTTGCTTGATGCGGCGCATGTCGCTCATGGCGGGTGGCCGGTCGCGAGTACCTTGGAAGTTGGCGATGAAGCGGGTGTGCTTCTCGTCCCAGGAGGAGATCGTGCCTGGAGCCAGGTTCACGAGCCAGGTGCGGGCCCCGTCCTTGAGCGCCATGGGAAACCAGTTCGCCATGACCTTCTCGTCTCCGTTGGCAGCTTCGATGCCCAGCTCATAGAGCTGGAGGAACTCCGCAGGGTCGGCCGTGCCGTCGTAACGAGGAGGCAGGTCTGGCCTGAACTTGTCGGGCCACGTGATGCTGCATAGCTCGGTGGTGAAGGCATGGCAGCCCGCCATGGCTACGGGAGGCCTTGGGTGACGGAGAGCTTGGTCTTGCAGGTCCCCATGCGCTGCAACTGGGAGCAGCGCGGGGTCTTGACGCGTGGGAGAAGGAGCATAGTCGCGACGTGCTGGAGCAGGGAGCGCCCGGGCAGCTTCTTGCGGGCGAGGGACTTCTTGGCAGCTCTGCTCTTGCCACGCTGGCACCTGACGGAGCGGGTTCCGCCCAGGGGCCACGCGCCTTGGAGCCAGGGCGCCTTCTTGTGGAGGAGGCGGCTGGGGCGCCCCCGGAGCTTCGTCGCGCGCGCAGGGCGGGGTGCGGTGCAGCGGAAAGGACGGCGCAGGAGAGACCCCTGCGGCGCGGATGAGCTCGGTGACGCGGTCGAGCCATTCTTCATAGATCTCGTCAACGGGACGGTAGCGCAGGAGCTCGTTTGCCGGGATGAGCGCAGCTCGAGCCTCCATGGGTGCGCGGAGCGCACGGGACGAAGAACCAGCTGGGGTGAGCGAGGGAGTAGCGGTGCGGCCATCTTGCCGCACAGACGGATGCTGAGACGATGCTTGCTGCTCGTTTCCCGCCGGGCCGGTGGCGGCGTTGACGGCAGGTGACGGAGAACGGTGAGGACGTCCGCCGATAGGAGTCGTCTGGGCGACGCGGGAAGCGAGAGCGGCTCGGCGCTCGGCGCGGGCCCGACGAGCGTCAGACATGGACGCGATGGTCGGAGGAGAACGGGGTGGTGGAAGATGAATTCCGGTGCACCCCTACCTGGCGCACCAAATGTCGGATTTCAGGTTCCGGCGGACCGTTGAGGTTCGAACACTTGGGTGCACACGGAGATTTTGCCTTCTACCTACCTGCACCCCACCGCCTCGCTAAGATCTAAGCTATGGAATGAACAGCACAAGAGACACAAGGTTTATACTGGTTCGGGCCACCGTTGTGGTGTAATACCCTACTCCAGTTTATGGTGTGGTGGATTGCCTCTTGGGCTAATGATGATGAGAAATACAAGGAAGAACAGCCTCGCGAGGGTCTGCTCTTGGCTGGGGCGATGAACTGCTAGGAGGAGTTCAGTCACCTCTCTCTCTCTCTCTCTCTCTCTCTCTCTCTCTCTGATTGGCGATTCCTCGATCCGATCCCAGCTTGTTTCTGGGTTGGCCGATCCTTCGATCCGCCTCTACCCTAGGGGTGGCTAGTCCTATTTATAGGCAAAGGCCCTGGGCCTCTTCCCAAATATTGAGCGGGAAGGGCGCCAACAATTGACCATTTTGAAGGGGAACATCTGGTACACTTATCTTCACTAAAGTTGGTCTTCGCCTGCCAAAGGCTCTGGTGGTGACGCTGGCTTGGGCTCCACAATGGCTTCCTCCCTGTCGTTGGGCTGGTCTTGGTCTCGTTGCACCGAAACAGGTGCCTTTGCTTGATGCTCTCGCCTGCGCTTGCTCCCTTTGCACAAAAGAGGAAAGGAGGACACTGCGCGGGCTGGCGCCCGCCTGGCGCCCTTGGTCGTCATGGCTTGCGTCACGGGCACCTCGTGAGGTACTCCGCCTTGATCTCTCCGCCTCCTCGCGAGCCAGCCTAGTGAGGCCGTGCCTGAGGAAGCTCCGTGTCGTCCGCCCCGTGAGGCTCGGCCCCTCGCGAGGGTCTTGGGTCTGTGTTGATGAAGATGGGCCGTGCTGGGCCCCCCTTTGAGCCACGCCGCGGGCCGCAGGCAGGCAAGTCTGGGGACCACCGTTCCCAGAACGCCGACACAATCTTGGGTCAGGATTCGGGTTTTAACCCGCCCACCACCATAATTAATATTCCCTAAGCAATTCAGGCCCTCCAGACATGTGTTACCTAATATATGTACGGCAGCAACCTCAGGAAACGGTCCATTACTTTTGGGCCAAATTCCTCCTTATGAAAAACAAGATTAAAGATTGCTGCGACAACGACGCGGTTTCAGTTTTTTGCCGTAACTATACGAACGAGGGAATTCTCAATACCCCCAACCACCGCCGCATACAACACTTTACAGAATTGGCACCCGTTGTACAGAAGTATTGTGCGATGGTAAGCGCATGGAAAGCCCAGACAGCCCGGTGGGAACCCCCTGCCTTTAAGCAGCCCACTGTACGGGCAAAACAGATGCACCCTTACGAAGCATCTGACCACAAGCCCATTGACAAAAAAAACAAACCATTCACGGGATATACAACCTTCCTTGACGAACTGCTCGACAGGCCCTCTCAGATACATACGACACTGAGCACTGAACCAACGCATCGCCTTCGGGCATGTTGGGTACTCCGGCAAGTGGATAAGAGCGGTAAGGCTATCCTCACCAGTACCACTACAGAGAAGCATTCTTTGGAGGATGACGATTTCAACGTCTTTACTGTCTTTGAGACCTTTTCTTCAGACAATCGGTGCAAAAGGGCGCTCCGCGACCTTGCCAAAGTCAACCAAGTAACTTCAATGAACCCTTGGAACGATACGACCATAACTTTCACCGCCGACGACGAACCAAGGGCCCAATCAATCCAAGCACCGACCGCCTTGGTCTTAAACCCAATTGTGGATGGCTTTCGACTCACCAAAGTGCTCATGGATGGCGGTAGCGGACTTAACCTCATCTACAAAGATACGCTCGACAAAATGCAAATGGACAAGAGTCGCATCGAGCAAAGCAGTACCACCTTTTGAGGCATTATCCCCAGTCGAGAAGAATGATGCTCGGGGAAAATTAAAATTAAACTTGATGTAGTATTCGACACGCCTGATAACTACAAGTCCGAAGAGTTTCTCTTCCACGTGGCTCCTTTCAATAGCGGATATCACGCTCTTTTGGGGCGGGACGCCTTCGCACGCTTCCAAGCCATACCCCATTATGGGTACATGAAGCTTAAAATGCCATGGCCCAACGGAGTAATCACTATCACCAGTCATCCGGATATAGCACTCCACGCCGAAAACAAAACCGCATCCTTGGCCCTCGAGGCACTATCCGAGGCCCTTGCGGCCGAAGAACTAACCACCATGCGTTCCACAGTGGACAAAGATGATGCGATCCTCGACAAGAGGCCCAAATCCACCTCTTTCAAACTAGTAGATGAAATAGTAAAATTTCAAGTGCACCCGACGGATCCTAACAAAACAACATCCATTGGAGCACAGCTGGACCCGACGGTCGCCGCCGCCTTACGTGCGTTCCTGTGCGAAAAATGGGACATCTTTGCCAGGCATTCTTCGGACATGCCCGGAATCCCACGCAGACTGGCCGAGCATAGCCTCAACATAATAAAGGGGTTCAAACTAGTCAAGCAAACACTATGGCGATTTTCCGAACCCAAACGACAAGCTATGTGGGAGGAGCTAGCCAAACTACTTGAGGCCGGGTTCAACAGAGAGATCAAGCACCCGGACTGGCTAGCCAACCTAGTCATGGTGCCTAAGAAGGATAAATCCTGGTGCCTTTGTGTCAACTTCAAACACCTCAATAAGGCTTGCCCTAAGGACCACTTCCCGCTGCCCCGCATTGACCAAATTATTGACGCAATTGCAGGTCACGACTCATTGTGTTTCCTCTACACCTACTCCGGATACCATCAGATTAAGATGAAGGAGTCCGACTAGGCCTCAATGACATTTATTACCCCGTATGGGCCTTTCTGCTTCAACACTATGCCCTTCGGGCTCAAAAACGCTGGCGCCACTTACCAACGTATGATTCAAACATGTCTGCATTTTTTTGGCAAAACAGCGGAGGCATATGTGGACGACGTGGTCATCAAGAATAAACACGGCGAATCATTGGTGGACGATCTACGCTCACATTTGACAACCTCCGATCATATGACATACAACTCAACCCGAAAAAATGTGTCTTCGGCGTTCGAGCCGGGAAACTGCTCGGGTTCATTGTTTCCAATAGAGGAATTGAAGCGAACCCAGCCAAAATTCGAGCCCTGTCACAATTGGAAACACCAACAGACTTAAAGCAGGTCCAAAAACTAGTTGGGTGCGTGGCAGCCTTAAGCCGCTTCGTCTCCAGATTGGGAGAAAAGGTGCTACCACTTTATCGACTGCTCCGACACACCGACCACTTCGAATGGACGAACGCGGCTACAACTGGATTGGAAGAAATAAAAACTTTGTTAGCAGGCAACTCAATCCTAGTCGCACCAAGTGTTGGCGAGCCTATGTTGCTCTATATATCTGCGACTCACCAGGTAGTGAGCGTCGTACTCGTCGTTGAACGAGAGGAAGAGGGACACAAATTCCCCATCTAGAAATTGGTGTACTATGTATTGGTGGTCCTTACACCATGAAAATCTCGATATCCTTGTCGGATTTCGGGTTCCGGCAGACCCTTAAGGTTTGAACTCTGGGGTGCGCGCGGAGATTATGCCCTCTACCTCTCCGTCTTGCAAGGATCTAAACTACCAAAAGAACAACACAGAAGACACAGAGTTTATATTGGTTCGGGCCACCGATGTGGTGTAATACCCTACTCCAGTGTGGTGTGGTGGATTGCCTCTTGGGCTGGTGATGATGAACAATACAGGGAAGAACAACCTCGCGACGGTCTGTTCTTGGCTAGGGGGATGAACTACTAGGAGGAGTTCAACCAGTGACTGATGGATGATCTCTGGCTGCCTCTACCCTGGGGGTGGCTAGTCCTATTTATAGGCAAAGGCCCTGGGCCTCTTCCCAAATATTGAGCGGGAAGGGCGCCAACAATTGGCCAATTCGAAGGGGAACATCTGGTACACTTATCCTGACTAAAGTTGGTCCTCGCCTGCCAAAGGCCCTGTGGTGATGCCGTTCTGGGCTCCACGATGACCTCCTTCCCACCGTTGGACTGGTCTTGGTCTCGTTGCACCGAAATGGATGCCTTTGCTTGATCCTCTCGCCTGCGCTTGCCCCTTTTGCACCAAAGAGGAAAGAGAGGACACTGCGCGAGCTGGCGCCCGCTTGGCGCCCTTGGTCGTCATGGCTTGCGTCATGGGCACCTCGCGAGGTACTCCGCCTTGATCTCTCCGCCTCCTCGTGAGCCAGCCTGACGAGGCCATGCCTGAGGAAGTGCTATTCCGTCCGCCCCGCAAGGCTTGGCCCCTCGCGAGGGTCTTGGGTCTTGTGTTGATGAAGACGGGCCGTGCTGGGCCTCCTTGAGCCACGCCGCAGGCCGCAGGCAGGCAAGTCTGGGGACCCCCGTTCCCAAAACGCCGACAGTAGCCCCCGGGCCCAAGGCGCGCCCGGACATGTCCGTGCCGAGAGGCGAAAGGGCAAGGGCAAAGCGCCGCGGGCCCTAACAGCCGGCGGCCTTGGGCGCCGCGTGGTGGTTGATTGGACGTGGGCGTCTCCGCTTCCCCACGACGCCTCGACGATCGCGCGGATTGGACAAGTCCCTGCATGCAAATCATGTCATGATTAGCTGTGATCGTGGAGGCCGACGGTTGGCCTCCGCCGGCTAGAAGTACGGCACCGCGCGCGCCCTTCCAGTCCATCTCTCCTTGCTTTCTCCTTCGCCTTGATTCTCACTCTGCCTTGCCGTGATGGCTCTGATTCGCCGGTTCTCTGCAGCGGAAAAGGGAAAGGCTCCTCAAGAGGGACCAGACCAGCTCCCGCCGAAGAAGCGGACTGCCTTTCGCGGCCGAGACGAGGAAGACCGCCTGGTGGTGCTGAGGCCTTGGTACGAGCGGCCTCCGCTGGGGTTCCCGCATCCCTTGTATGCCCACGCCGAGGGCCTTGGAAGAGGAGATGCCGATCCTCTTGGCCAGCGCCGTCGCCGGCGCCGGCGGGTCACGAAGGTGTGGGTCGTTTCTCCTGGAGTCCACGCCGAGGGCTCCTCCCGCGAGCTCGTGCTCCACGCCGCCATGCCTTTGTGAACTTGGATTCTCTTTCCTCCCTTCTTCGCCTCCGTCTTCCCGCAGGGAAGACTATTGGAGTTATGGCTGCAGCACGCCGACTGCAGCACCCCTGCGACCGAGGCAGAGGTCGCGGTCCTTGCCTCGGGCGAGGTCTTCATGACTCGTGGCTGGGGCAAGATCGCTCGGGGTTGCAGAGCAAGGGGCGTCCTCACGATCCACCTGGAGTACGATGGCACTTCGGTGATGTTCTTCAAGGTCTTCGACGCGAACGGGCGCCGGCTGGAGTGCTGCCCCGGGGGAGGCGGCCAGGACCTCGCTATGGCGACGGCTAGGCCCGCCGACCGCCCCCTGGACAGCTCCACAAGCGACGGGAGCGCTGGAGGATCCAGCGATCCCAGCGAGGTCTTCGCGACTCCGGAGACGAGCGACGACAGCTACGAGCCCGCGAGCCAGCGCCACTCCCGGAGCAGGGCGGGCTCAGTCGGTCGTCGCTGACTCTGTTCTGGATGGGGTTGGCGCCGGTGCATGATGGCCCACTATTGATGATGGCGTCTCTTGTAGGGGCACGTGTAGTTAGCATCCTTTAGGACCTGTTTCCTGCAAGGAATCATACTGCGCCCAATGGGGGCTTGTAAGGTGTCTGTGATCCCTTTGTTAATATATGACTTTTGCTATGGAACTGTGCGAGTCGTCAACTCCGCCGTAGCTTAGTTCTCCCTTTCGAACCTCGCGAGGGCTTGGTGCTCTGCGTAGACAGGTCCCAGTCCCAAGGCGGCGTCAGCCGTCGCTGGTATGCCAGGTCGCGATGCCGTGGTCAAGGCCAGGAGGTGAGCGACCCGGGGTCCGGTAAGAGCCCCTGAGTCGCGATGCTCAGGAGGTCCCCTTTGGCGCCCAAGCAGCCGTCGCTCGGTGAGAAAGGGGAGCGACATCGCTAGTACGGAGTTGCGTTAGGTGCGGGGATAGTGCCACGGTAGCCGGTGTTGTCGGGCGGTGACTTATCTTATTAATCAGGGGTTACTCCTGTGTGACGACGGGTTCGCGCGGCTGCGGGAACAGAGTTGCATGGCGAGGTCTTCGCATGCCCCTTCTCCCTCACCTTCGCTCCCCTTTTTGCTCTACGTCCTCGGGTCCCGGCCCTCGAGCTGGTCTCAGTCGTCGCTAGTATGCCAGGTCGTGATGCCGTGGTCAAGGCCAGAGGGTGAGGGCTGGAGAGCCAGTAGGAGCCATGAGTTGCGATGCTCAAGCACCCCCCTTTAACGTGCAAGCGGTTCGCGCGGACGAGGGTGAAGGGAACTTCATGAAGTCCTCGGCCGACGCAATTCCCCCAGGGGGTCCTGCAAGCTCATCATAGAAGGAAAAAGGGGTTGCCACGACAACTATCAGTCGGTCATTAGTTGCTCCAGTTGGCGCAGGTGAGGTGTGCCTGGGCGCCCATGAGCCAACGCGGGACTCACGGGGCCCTACCTCTAGGCGGGTTGCGCCTGGCACTGGGCCGTATCTTGAGATGTGTTCCTGCAAATTGGGTTAGATGCCGGCACTCTACGTCCTCGGGTCCCGGCCCTCGAGCTTGTCTCGGCCATCGCTGGTATGCCAGGTCGCGATGCCGTGGACAAGGCCAGAGGGTGAGGGCTGGAGAGCCAGTAAGAGCCCTGAGTCGCGATGCTCAGGTACCCCCCCCCCTTTAACGTGCAAGTGGTCGACATGAAGAAGAAGAGGTGCCGTGGACAGGCATCAAGTAATAAAGCATGATAGGCGAAAGCATAGCTGGAATTAAACGCAAGGGAGATACACGCCACTGGGCCTGGCTCGAGCGGCTTGGGGATGATGCAGCCCGAGGGGCACCCCCAACAAAGCAAGCTAATGACCGAAGAATAAAAAGGGATACATGCCGCAGGGACGGACCCACGCGGCCTGGGAATGAAGCAGCCCTGGGAGGGCGTTCCCAGCTGGAAAAGAAGCTTGAAGGACGTCACCTGAAGATGTCGAGGGCGAAGTGGTGTTGGTGCAGCAGACTCGGTGGGCTGCGGAAGCCGATCCTCACGAGCCCCCAGGCCCAGGGGCCTAAGGAGGCTCCGGAGGCGCTGGTGGCTCCTCGCAAATCATCTCCGTCTCCGCCAGGACTGCGGAACACCTGTCTTCCTGAGTCTCCATGATGCCCCTCATGAGGCGCTGGTACACAGCAGCCACGCTCGGCAAGCCGTAAGGCATGCGAACATAGCTGTGGGGTGGGCCTCTGCAACGCCCCACTTGCGAGGGCCAGAGGCGCTCCATCATGGCGACCCGATTGAGCCCTGGTACGTCGATGCAGACGCGAAGCCCACCATCCTCGCCTGGATGGGGAGCCACAGCCGGTAGTCGGCGGCAACCTCTCATGATTCTTGACTCCTTTAGATCTTGAATGGCCTTGTTAACGAACTCCTGCTGGTCTGACCTTCCTTGCCTCGCTCCTTCTTGAGGGAAACATGCTTCGAGGCACGCCTCCACGTGGTGCCCAAGCGCCTCCCTGGCTAGGTCAGTAGCCCTCCAGGTGAGAGCCCCCGAGCCCTGCCTGAGGAGGACGCCGGGCGCGCTTTCCTATGCGACAGATGGAGGGTCCCCTTGGGCAGGTGCGGGCCCTGAAGGGCCTGCCTCCTGAGGGGCTGAGCTTGACGATGTCTTCTTCTTCTTGGGGGTGGTTTCGGGAAGCCTCCTGCTTCCGCGATCCGGGTCTTCTAGTGACGCAGCCTGAAAGGCTCGCTCCAGGGAACACACTGCATCCTTCTCTTCACATGGCATCGTTATAACTCCGCCACTTCCTGGCATCTTGAGGACGTTGTAGCCATGATGAGTCACGGCCATGAACTTGGCCAGCGCTGGGTACCCGAGGATGGCATTGTACGGCAGGCGGATGTGAGCGACGTCGAAGTCGATGAGCTCGGTGCGGTAGTTGCTGCGGGCCCCGAAGGTGACAGGGAGGCGGACCTACCCGATCGGGATCGTGGAACCTTTGGTGACTCCGGAGAAAGGCTTGGTTGGCTGAAGCTGGTCGTAGGGCACTTGGAGATTGTTGAATGTTTCCACAGACAGGATGTTGAGCCCTGCTCCACCATCGATGAGGGTCCTGGTGACCAGTACGTTGCTGATGACTGGGGAGCAAAGCATCGGGAGGACCCCGGCTGTGACCGCGCACTTGAGCTGATCTGCTGAGCTGAACGTGATGGTGCACGCCGACCACCTGAGAGGGCGTGTTGCTTCGAGCTTGGGGAGGACTGCATTCACTTCGCGGGCAAACTGCTTGAACATGCGTTGGGAGGCTGGGGTTTGAGCTCCGCCTAGGATGCAGGCGATTGCGCGCGGCTCCTGGAAGCCCCCAGCCCCCTCGTCTTGGTGGCGGTCCTCGTTCCTTCTTGGCTGAGGCGGCAGTGGGGGAGGCCTGCGTTGCCCTGCATGCGATCCTCACGAGGCTGATCCCTCCAATCCCCCTCGCGAGGCAGGTCCCCCCAGCGGGCCTCGCAAGGTTGATCACGCCACCCTTGGCGCAGGCCGCGGTCTTCCCAGCGTCCTGGGTTTCTTCCTCCTCCTCGGCCGTAGCCCCAGTCAGCACGGTCAGGATGACGGCCGATCCTTCCTTCTCGCACGGCGCGGAGTTCTTGGCATTCGTTGGTGTTGTGGGTGTGGAGGTCGTGGTACACACTGTACCGGCTGCCCCTGGAGGATTCAGGTAGATCCTTGCCCCGCTTGGTGTCTGGTTCTGCCGCGAGCAGGGCAGCCCCCTTGCGCTTCACGTCCTTGGCCTTGGGCTTCTTCTCTTCTGGGTGATCGGCAGGCAGCTCGAGGAGGGAGAGGCGCCCCTCCTCAGCCCTAGCGCACTTGGTCGCCAAGTTGAACAGCTCCAGGGAGGTGCAAAGGTCTTCATGCATCGCCAGCTCCTCCTTCATCTTGACGTCGCGCACACCATCGGAGAAGGCCGAGATGATGGCTTCCTCGGACACCTTGGGGATCTTGAGGCGCGCACTGTTGAAGCGCTGGATGTACTTTTGCAGGGTCTCTCCGGGTTGTTGCTTGATGCGGCGCATGTCGCTCATGGCAGGCGGCCGGTCACGAGTACCTTGGTAGTTGGCGATGAAGCGGGTGCGCATCTGGTCCCAGGAAGAGATCGTGCCTGGGGCCAGGTTCAGGAGCCAGGTGCGAGCTCCTTCCTTGAGTGCCATGGGGAACCAGTTCGCCATGACCTTTTCGTCCCCACTAGCAGCTTCGATGCCCAGCTCATAGAGCTGGAGGAACTCTGCAGGGTCGGTCGTGCCGTCGTAGCGAGGAGGTAGGTCTGGCTTGAACTTGCTGGGCCACGCGACGCTGCGCAGCTCGGTGGTGTAAGCGCGGCAGCCTGCGGTGGCCACGGGAGGCCTTGGTTGAGGGAGAGCTTGGCCTTGCGGGTCCCCATGCGCTGCAGCTGGGAGCAGCGGAGGGTCTTGACGCGCCGGAGCTGGAGCAGGGTCACGGCGAGCCGAAGCAGGGAGCGCCCAGGCAGCCTCTTGCGGCCGGGGGACTTCTTGGCAGCTCCGTTCTTGCTGGGCTGGCGCCTGACGGAGCGGGTTCCACCCAGGGGCCACGCGCCTTGGAGGCATGGCGTCTTCTTGGAGAGGAGGCGGCTGGTACGACCCCGGAGCTTCATGGCCCGCGCGGGGTGGGGTGCGGCGCAGTGGACGGCGCAGGAGAGCCCCCCGCGGCGCGGACGAGCTCGGCGACGCGGTCCAGCCACTCTTCGTAGACGTCGTCGACGGGACGGTAGCGCAGGAGCTCGTTTGCTGCGATGAGCGCAGCTCGAGCCTCCAAGGGTGCGCGGAGCGCGCGCGACGAAGAGCCAGATGGTGCGAGCGGTGGAGTAGCGGTGCGGCCGTCTTGCCGCACGGACGGGTGCTGAGACGACGCTTGCTGCTCGTTCCCCGCCGGGCCGGTGGCGGTGTTGACGGTGGGCGACGGGGAACGATGAGGACGCCCACGGATGGGAGCCGTCTGGGCGACGTGGGAAGCGATGGCTGCCCGGCGCTCGGCGCGGGCCCAACGAGCGTCAGACATGGACGCGACGGTCGGTGGAGAGCGGAGCGGTGGAAGACAAATCCCGGCACACCCCTACCTGGCGCGCCAAATGTCGGATTTCGGGTTCCGGCAGACCCTTAAGGTTCTAACTCTGAGGTGCGCGCGGAGATTATGCCCTCTACCTCTCCGTCTCGCAAGGATCTAAACTACCAAAAGAACAACACAAAAGACACAGAGTTTATACTGGTTCGGGCCACCGATGAGGTGTAATACCCTACTCCAGTGTGGCGTGGTGGATTGCCTCTTGGGCTGGTGATGATGAACAATACAGGGAAGAACAACCTCGCGAGGGTCTGTTCTTAGCTAGGGGGATGAACTACTAGGAGGAGTTCAACCAGTGACTGATGGATGATCTCTGGCTGCCTCTACCCTGGGGGTGGCTAGTCCTATTTATAGGCAAAGGCCCTGGGCCTCATCCCAAATATTGAGCGGGAAGGGCGCCAACAATTGGCCAATTCGAAGGGGAACATCTGGTACACTTATCCTGACTAAAGTTGGTCCTCGCCCGCCAAAGGCCCTGTGGTGACGCCGTTCTGGGCTCCACGATGACCTCCTTCCCACCGTTAGACTGGTCTTGGTCTCGTTGCACCGAAATGGATGCCTTTGCTTGATCCTCTCACCTGCGCTTTCCCCCTTTGCACCAAAGAGGAAAGAGAGGACACTGCGCGGGCTGGCGCCCGCCTGGCGCCCTGGTTGTAACATCCCAAAATTCTAAATTTTGGAATGTTATAATAAATAGATAGACTTGACTGATTATTTGATTGATTGACTGAAAGTGAGTGAAACTCGAAACTTTTTTTTGAAAGTTAAATGAGAGGGAATAAAAGGACTTTCCCAAACTTTCATTTTGCTTTTAGGACCTTCGTGAATTCAAATTATTTTCAAACACAAAACCCTACAGAGAAGATGACATGACTTCTTCCATTTAAATAAATGAAAAGGGTGTTTGAAAAATATTTGAATTCCAATTGGAAATATTTCCAATTTGAAACTTTATGCAACTCAATGATTTTCACGAGAGAAGATAATATGACTTCTTCAAAATATATGAAATATGAGTTGGGAGTTTCAAAGAATTAAATTCAAAGTTCTTCTGAATTTATTTTCAATTTGGAGTTATTTGAGTTTTATTCAATTTATTTTTCTCCAAAAATGAAATACATGGAAATTAGGGTAACATGATTCCCTACAACAGAAAATTGGAGATAAATAAATTTGAAATCATTTTGGTATTTTAAAAATGATTTTTATTGGATTTTATTAGAGAAGGAGCACTGTTTGAATTATTTAAATTTCTGTGGATTTTATTTGATGTTATGAAAATGTCCACGTTGTAGAAAATGTTTTTCTGAAAACTTTGATATATTATATGCTTATATAAATGTTTTTTATTTTTGTTTTATTTATTTTTGTTCCCGTGGAAAATGTTTTAAAAAAAATCCCCTCACCGACTGGGCCGGCCCAGCTAGCCAGCCAGGCCACGGCCCAGCCAGCCCACGTCGCCCCGCGCCGCGCGCCCCGCTCACCTCCGACTCCGCTCGGTGTCCTCCGCCGCCACGACGCCGCCCCCGACCTCGACGGTCGTGTCCGCCTCGGCCTCCGTTTCCCCCTCCTCCACGCAAGCCTCTGCCCCCCCTTATATACTCTGCCCGCCCCGGCCCCTCTTCTCTCCTCCCGACTCGCCGCGCTCGCCGGAAGCCTCCGCTCCGACGAGATCCACCGCCGCCGCCCGCTCCACTCCGTCGCCCTCGGCCACTGCCGTCACCGCTGCCGTCACCGCCGCATCGCGCCGCGCCTCCCGTGCCTCCGCCCGTCGCAGCCGAGCTCCGGAGCCGTCGCCCGCACAAAGTAGTCGCCGCCGCCGGCGTTTTCGCTCGCCGCCGACGCCGCCCGTCGCCGCGGTAAGCCGCCGCTTCCCCCGTCCGTCCGATCTGGATCGGGCGATCTAGAATCTTTTGTTTTTTTTATTAAAAAAACGTTTTCCTTTTTAGAGGGAACGTTCGTTGTCTAAGCCTTCGGAGCGAACGTGTTCGTTCATTATATTCTGTTAGCGAGCGTTTGCTCGATAGATTTTATTTTCTTTTTCTTTTTATTTCCGGCCAAGGACCTATTCGTGATAAATTTTCTTCACATATTAGTCCCTGTACTTCGAATGACCATAACTTTTTGCTCGTTAATCGGAATTAGATGAAACCAATGCCCACTTCTTCATTACGATCCTCTCTATCCAGTAATCCAACTCAAACATATTTTTGAAAGTTTTAAAATTTAAATTCAAACAGATTTGAATTCAAACTTCGTTTGATCATAACTTGAGTTTCGTAGCTCCGTTTGAGTTGATTCTTTTTGCATATCGAAGCTCTTGACCTAAACTTTCTGATAAGGCCAAATTCACATAATTTTGGTACTGTTAGGAAATTTTTTATGTTGCAAGAGTTATTTGCTTAGTTTTGATGTTTTCCGAATTGTCTTCTTCGATCTTTCTGATCTTTTGATTGATTGCTTATGTGTGGTTACTATGGATTGTTTACGATAGATTGACCGGAGTGTGATGAGTAGATATATCAAGTGTGTTGAGTGTGAATCATCTTCATCAACATTGCAGGCAAGTTCACACTTTGATCATACTTCCTCATTACCCAGTTTCTATGCATTAGTTACAATCCTCAAACATTGCATGATTAGGATCTAATTTAAATTGTGGGATGGGAAGTAGTTGAGGTAGTACCTAATACCTGTTTTACTTATGAAACCTTTGGGAGTTACTTCTACGTTTGCTTATTATGCCATGCTATGCTAGTAGACGTGGATTGGGTGAGTGATATCCATGACAGATGTGAGTATTGTTAATTAATGGTTTATCTAAGGTGGCAACTTAAACACACATCTGGGTGGATGAGGCACCTGGTTTCTATCAGGACTTGCCTGTTTTTCTTTGGACCGCCACCCAGGCTCAATGGGATCATAAGATCATTCATGCTAGTAACTTCCGTGTGCAGCCACAAGCCATTATGGGCTCTGGCATAGTTGATTAAGTCGTGCGAACTCTTACAGGGTAGACTAGCAGATGTAGGGGAAAGTAGGTGTACCGGTCTATCCAACGTAAGGTGCTAGCGCTTCTGAAAGACTATGTCTCGGTCATCTGTTTCTCAAACACCATGTAGTGCGAGAAACCAAACGGAGGCGATCGAGTCTTGTGGGGAAAAGTGCGCAAACCTCTGCAGAGTGTACAATCTAATCATGGTTAGCCGTGTCCCCGGTTATGGACGTTTTGAGTATCTAGTTCTTGGATTATCCTGTTGATCTCATCATGTTACTTTAATTAATTTTGTTGGGATGTTAATGATTACTTTTAATTGGGATTGAGGATGCTGTCAACCATTCTCAATGTTTAACAACCACCATGATAGTTAATAAAATTTATTCCTTTGCAGTAGGGAAAAATTGGCTTTTCGCAAAAACCTTATAACCATAGAGCTTTTCCACCAGCCATATTTGCATGTAGTGATAGCCATTGTTCATCTTTTTCTCTATGGTGTGAATTTGCCAGTACATTCAATGTACTGACCCGTTTCGGGCTGCAACGTCTCATGTTGCAGGTTTTCTTACGACGAGTAAGTGATACGTTAGGGTTACGATTTCTACACTCAACTTTGTCGTTGGTGTTGATGGGAATCCACAACCTTGTTGGTTCAGCTATATTGGATTGAGGTCATAGTATTTGCATTACTTTATACATGTGATTTACCTCTGTTATAAATCCTTCGAGTACTGTGTGTGTCAGCATACCGATCCAGGGATGACACGTAAGCACAGAGACTTGTCCCATTCGGGTCGGGTCGCTACATTGGTCGTCATGGCTTGCGTCATGGGCACCTCGCGAGGTAGCCCGCCTTGATCTCTCCGCCTCCTCGTGAGCCAGCCTGACGAGGCCGTGCCTGAGGAAGTGCTATTCCGTCCGCCCCACGAGGCTTGGCCCCTCGCGAGGGTCTTGGGTTTTGTGTTGATGAAGACGGGCCGTGCTGGGCCACCTTGAGCCACGCTGCAGGCCGCAGGCAGGCAAGTCTGGGGACCCCCGTTCCCAGAACGCCGACAATCCTCACTATCAGAAGATAGCTTATGCGGTCTTTATGGCATCCCGGAAGCTACGACACTACTTTCAAGAGTGTTCCATCATGGTGGTATCCGAAGTACCACTCAACGACATCATAAATAATCGGGATGCCACCGGCCGCATAGCCAAATGGGCCATCAAGATCTTACCATTTGAAATAACATACAAGCCAGGCCGAGCTATCAAATCTCAAGTGCTGGCCGACTTTGTCACCGAGTGGACGGAAGCCAAGCCCCGTAAAGAGTACAACACATACTCCTACTGGATCATGTACTTTGACGGCTCCAAAATGTTAGCCGGACTAGGGGATGGTGTCATCTTGACATCCCCTATGGGGGACATAGTCCGCTGCATGTTACTAATCATGTATACAGATTCCAACAATGCAACTGAATACGAGGCATTACTACATGGTCTCTGAATGGCTGTCTCCATGGGCATACAACGCCTAGAGTTGCAAGGGGGTTCGAACCTTGCAATATCCCAAATAAATGGAGAGTTCGATGCAGAAGACCCAAAAATGGCGGCATACCGAAACGCCGTACTCAAAATATCGGCTCAGTTCGAAGAGCTCGAGTTCTATCATGTTGCTCGAGACAGTAATCAGGCAGCAGACATCCTCGCTCGAATGGGCGCTAAACGCGACCCCGGCCCACTTAACACCTTTGTGGAAAGGCTCTTTAGGCCATCCGTGGTATGGAAGGACGAGAGCGGAAATACTAGTCCGGAATCGATCATACCCCTAGCAGTCGAACATAATTCAAAGATCATCGGGGGCTCGGGTACCAAAATAACACCCTCTGCCCATGTAATCATGGCTGGTATTGCTCCATGGACAGAACCCATCCTGGCCTACCTTAATAGGCAGAAGCTTCCTGATGACCAGAATGAGACCCGTAGCATAGTTCAACGCTCTAAAGCCTATAAAGTTCACGAAGGTGAACTCTACAAGAAAAGTACTACTGGAGTCCTTCAAAGATGCATCTCCGAAGAGGAGGGACGACAAATCTTGGCTGAAATACATGCTGGTTTAGGCGGTCATCACGCCGCAGCTCGGGCCCTCGTAAGCAAGGCCTTCTGTACAGGTTTCTTCTGGCCCACGGCTCGCGCAGACGCACAAGCCCTTGTGCAACGTTGTGTGGGATGTCAGCTCTTCGCCAATCAAAGTCATATGCCGCCCACTGCCTTAAAAACAATCCCCATCATTTGGCCTTTTGTGGTCTGGGGGCTAGATATGGTCGGACCCCTTAAATGGGAAGCCACAAGAAGAAATATTTGCTGGTTATGGTGGATAAATTCACTAAGTGGATAGAGGCCAAACCAGTAAAAATGGCTGAAGCTGGGCCAGTGATCGACTTTATATCTGGCGTGGTACACCATTATGGTGTCCCGCACAACATCGTCACTGATAATGGATCCAATGTCATAGCCGATGAGGTGAAAATTGGTGTGCTAACTTGGGCATTAAGGTCAATTACGCCTCCGTATACCACCCTCAAACAAGCGGTCAGGTCGAACAGGCTAATGGCTTGATAATGAGCGGCATCAAACCCAGACTAGTGCGATACCTATGGGATTCAGATAAACACTGGGTCGAGGAACTTGATTCCGTATTTTGGGGACTACAGACTACACCCAACCGCACGACTAGATACACACCTTTTTTCATGGTGTACGACGCAGAGGTTGTTTTGCCCTGCGACATTATTCATGACTCTCCTCGAGTGCACATGTATGAAGAGAGAGAAGCCGAGCTCGATTGGCTGGATGACCTAGACGGCCTAGAGGAGGAGCATGATATTGCACGATCCCGTTCCGCATTTTATCAGCAACAGGCTCGGAGATACCAAAGCAGAGAAGTGCGGGCCAAGACTTATAAGGTCGGCGACCTTGTTTTACGCCTCCCAGAGAAGAAGAAGGACAAGCTCAAAACAAAATATTAGGGCCCTTCATTATAGATGAAGTTCTCACAAGAGGAGCCTATCACCTTCGTAATGCATCGGATAATGGCCTAGAGCCGAATCCATGGAATGCTGCTCGGCTTCAAAGATTCTACGCATAAGTTCGGCCATGTTTCTTTTTCATCCCCTTTTTTGTCCTCCTCATTTGTTTTTGTTTTCTCGTTTTTGTACGTTTCCCAGGATATGTTCGGATAGGCCGAACTCTTAAGGGGCACACATCTTTAAATGTATACACCCCACCATGACTGGGCTTCCTTAGCCGAATCTTATTATTATTAAGAGCCTGGAGCTCACAATTTCTATGTCGTTTGTTTATATACACTCCTTTTGCCATTTTAGGCACCTCTATGACTTAAGTTTTTTCCAAGATGGGTTGCCTCGCTCCTATGTTTATGCCCTACGTTCCCAATTGTTCGGCTAGGGCGTAAAGGGAGCACCTCTGCGATTGTTACAACCGGGTAATCCGAACCTGTACCTCAGACGGGTGAAGCCGAAAGCTAGCGTTCTAAAGAGAATAATTGGCCGGCAATCAAACGACATATGGTTACATTTTTGTAACTCTTCAAAAAAATGTGTGACAGTTTTTCCGCAATACGGACCAAAGCCGAGGCATGCACAATTAAAGCATGCCAACCCAAGGAAAGGAACCCTTAACGGAACTATTCTCCTTGGAAGATATTTCTTACATATGTAATATAACATACCTCCCGAACTAAATTTTTTGTCTATTCGAGCACAATGACTGGTTTGCCTAGTTTCCGGACATATAGTAACCACACACACTCCACTATTTTGGTTTGGAGGTTAAAGCCGAAAGCCTGCGATGACAATTTTTTCCACATGTTCGGATGAAGATACAGGATGATCATAAAGTTCATTAATACATTGAATCAAATGCCTATTCCTTATCTATTCCATCTATAAGACTGTCTAACCTATAGTCTTCCTGTGAATATTTCGCAGCCATCATTACTTGGTCATACACCAAGTTTAACGGAATTTCTTTCCCGCCTGGTTCCTGCGGTCCCACTCGGGCCATATGATTCGGATCTAGCTTGGTGAAGCGTGTATTCACCATTGCCCAGGCTTCTAGTGCGCCTTCATGGCAGGCGAACGTCTTCCATAGCTCAAAGCGGCGCCGGGCACCTTTGAACAGGCTTGCCAAACCCTCCATATTTCTGGAGGGGTATTAGATGGCCATAAAGCCTTGGCCATACTCTTCATGGCTTTCCGGTCCCGGTCATACACCACGGATAGCTCCTTCAGCACGTCGCCTTGAAATCCAGTTACTTCTTTTCCCGGCCGACCAGTTAATAGACCTGCAGCCACAGAGTTACAACATTCTGAATTATGGACTAAACATGAGTCTCTATGATGGGTTTAAAAGTCATACCGAACATGCCGTCCTTCAACTTTTCATTTTCTTTTCGAGCGGCAGATAATTGATACTTTAAGATCTCTATCTCTTCGAATTGTTTGTATTTTTCCTTCTCATGTTTCTTCTTCTTGGAAGTGATCACTGCGGCCTTTTTCATTTCCGCCAGTTCAATGGTGACGGCATTCAGTTGCGTCTGGTTTGTTTTCGGCTCCTAGGATAGCGCAGTATTCTTCTCTTTGAGAACCTGTAGGTCATATCGATCCATATATCGGTCGGCTTCACCGCTTCAACTCTAGGGGGCTACTGGCATATGTCTATCAAAATTGCACAATCTCTAACCTGTATATCCTCTGTGAACAATTGAGTAACTTTGGCAAGTTCGTCTCGAGCAGCTCGGATATATGCATCCACCGAGCTGAGTGCGGTAAATTCTAGCTCAAATAAAGCTGGAGGGCGCTTGGCCTCTTTCAGTCAACGGTGATTCATTACGCTCTCCACCTCGGAATTCATGACAAATACGTCATCCGAATCCTCATGAGGCAGCGGAATTGGCATTGCATCAGCCCTCCTTCTAGTTAACGAGTCCGACGCCGGATTGGCTGCCATTTGGCTAGCAGGGCATTTTCCGACTGTCTGCCGCGTGCTCCTCCTGAATCAAAGATAGAAGGGAACTTTAAAAATCCGAACTCATGCATAGGAATGTATTAAACGAACATACCTCTTTGAAGATGGTGAGGGTTCTATGGCGGTCCCACTCTCCTTTCATTTTGAATGATTACCCTGCGTAGGGGCCGCCCTTGAGGAGGTGTATCTTGCCGAGCGTCGATCCTATAAAATACGAATTGTATAATGGAAAAACGTGCAAGCAGGGACTTCTTTTTGAGAAAGCTCTTTGAATACTTACGATGGAGAAGCAATAGGGGCGGGGGTAGTCGGCTATAATAGCCACTTCCGAGCCTTCAAGGCTCGCCTGATAAAATACCCCATCATCGAACTCTATGTATATATACGAATCCTTGTAGACGCCAGGGTCTTCGTCGCGATTGTGATCCTCTGGCTGTGGGCAGGACAATGAATGTCCTCGATCATCTTCCGCCATGACTGTTTTGTGACAGCAAACAAAAACTTTATTAGCATGCCATGACAACAATAAAGCAGCACAGGTAATCGAAATCTTACCCATTCAATGGGGTTGTACATGGAATAACCTTCCCGGCAGTTTAGGCGGAGGAAGTCTTCTTTTTCACCCTTATACAGATCGTCCAAGATCACGACCAGTTCAGCCGGGGTATCCGGACCCTTGCGTCTGTAACAAGACGCGTCATCTTCTCCATTGTAGCACCATAACATAGTTACTCTGGACTAGAGAGGCTGGACACATCTTTTTATTGCAATGGCCATAACTTCGATTATTGAGAGCTTGGTATGGGCTAATAATCTGACCTTGCTCACCAACCTTTTTATTTCCGCACTATCCTCCTCCTTGGGACTTCGGGGACGCCAGTTGAGGTGTTTCTTTAGAGGAGCACTGGAAAATTCAGGGTGGTCGCGCCGAACTGGGTCTGGCAGTGGGACGTCATCCATACGAAACCACTCTAAAAACCATTGTGGATATATCTCTTTGGGTATTCCAACGGGGTATCCGGATCCGGCTATACGCCATACTTCGGCACCGCCCACTACAAATATAGAACCTCCTCGATGGCGGGGGACGAGGCAAAAGAACTTTCTCCATAGCTCGAAATGGGCCTTGCAGCCCAAGAATAGTTCGTAGAGGGCAACAAAACCTGAGATGTGCAGAATCAAACCCAGGGTGAGGTTGTGCAGTTGGATGCCAATTCCAATAGACCCTGAGAAAGGGATGGATTGGAAATCCTAAGCCCCGCAGAATGAATGGAACGAAGCACACCCTCTCCTCCTTGTTGGGGTTGGAGAAATATTCAGCCAGCAAGTCGTTGCAATCGATGCCAATCCTGCTCGAACATAGACTAAATCTGCGAGGGGAAGATATCCCTGCGTCTGAAGTCGGCTCAACTAGAGATGAGGCACTGAGTAGCTCTGCCAATCACCATCTTGAGGGCCGTGGGGGCGCGAGGAACAGCCTGGGGCGCTGGCGATGTTTGGAAGCTTTTTTGTGGCTAATCTTGGCGTTTTTCTGCATGACGTGGATGACACTTGGAGGATTCAACCTCTTTATAGAGGTGCGGTCCCTGTGTGGCCGAGTGTTTTCTTTTTAATAAAAAAATTGTGGACCGTTCGCATTCGCCCAACATGTGGAAATCGAGGCGACATGTAAGCAGAATAAAGACAGAACAAGGGAGCCATGGCCGAACTATTATCCACCCGTTATATAGTGAAGAACCAACCTTGCAAAAGCCAAAGACATAAGACGGATACTGCATCGTCGTTTGAAGGCCAGTTCGGGGGCTACTGAGGGAGTCCTGGATTAGGGGGTCCTCGGGTGTCTGGGCTATTTGATATGGAACGGACTGATGGGTCGTGAAGATACAAAGCAGAAGGTTTTGCCCCGTGTCCGGGTAGGACTCTCCTATGCGTGGATGACAAGATTAATGTCCGGATATGTAATTTCCTTCTTCCACGAACCGACTCCGCACAACCCTAGGCCCCTCCGGTGTGTATATAAACCGGAGGATTAGTCCGTGGAGGCTATCAGAATTCATATAGGCTAGACATCTAGGGTTTAGCCATTATGATCTCGAGGTAGATCAACTCTTGTAACCCATATACTCATCAAATATAATCAAGCAGGACATAGGGTTTTACCTCCATTAAGAGGGCCCGAACCTAGGTAAAACATCGTGTTCCCTGTGTCCCTTGTTACCTTTGATGCTCAGACGCATAGTTTGGGACCCCCTACCCGAGATCGGCTGGTTTTGACACCGACACTCACCACATCCCGCCGACCGGAGGTATAACTTCTTTTAGAACCGGCCTTGTTCTAATGGCCCGGCTCCCTACGTTGATGTTGGGTAATGTAGTATCTCAATTTTTTTACCTACGATCACACAAGATCTGTCGGTTGGAAATCTGCCTCCACCAACACCTATGGGGACCGAGCCCCTTTCTTGGTTCGGCGGGGGGCGGAGGTCGCGTGAAGAGCGGATCGAGGCGGTGCGCACAAGGGATTTACCCAGCTTCGGGCCGCAAGGATGGGTAAAACCCTACTGCTGCTTTGTGGTTTTGGTATTGTGTTCTTGCTCGGGAGCGTGTGGTGCTACAGTACATGCGAGCTGCTGGTGAGACCGAGCGTGAGTGGCCTCCTTTCCCTGTTGCGCATGGGGCCTCCTTTTATATGTGCAAGGGGTTACCCACAGGTGGCAACGTAGGCGGGGGCAAAACTGGAAACCGCTGTGTTGGGTACAGCTGTTTGCACAGTGCTATCATACCTAACTCTGACGGCAGGGGACAAGGGCATTAAATGCCCGTCCGCATCGCCCAGACGGTGCAGGGAAGGGACCGTCAGGAGCGCCACCATTTGCCATGATGGCTACTCTGTCAGCGTTGCTTTGCCACCGCATGCCCCTGGCTACCCAGCCTCTCGCCACGTACGCATGGAATGGCCCCAGAGCAACGCGTGGGTGGATGAGCTGGAGCGCAGGCGTGGGGTGGTGACTTGCCGCGGCAAACGCCTTGCCGCGTTTGGTGCCTTGTCGCGCCCGGGAGCTTATCGCTCACCGGTCCTTGCCGGGACGCGGAGCGCGTCGCAGCAAGTCTCTTGTCGTGCCTTGGTCGGCCTTCCCGGCGAGCTCCTCTTGCCGGGGCCTTGTGCTTCGAGCGTTCGTCCCGGCAAGCTCCTCTTGCCGGGGCCTTGCTCTCTTCGGGTGGCCTTCCCGGCAGGCTCCTCCTGCCGGGGTCTTGGCTCAAATACTTTGTTCTTGGATGGCCCAAAAAGGGACCACGGAGAGTCTTGGCGGTCGCCTGGCAAGCCTTGCCGCGGGGTGCTACAACTGCCCGTGCACAAGTTCGGGGTACTAAGGTACCCCTACTTTAGTACACCGACAGGAGCCCCTGGGCCTGGGCCATACACGGTGCCGAGCGCTATTGGGCCAGGCCCAAAACAGTGCACGGGCACGCGCGGCCTGGGTCACGCTGCATCTGCTTCTGCGTCCACCACGTTCTCCCCGAACGGCACGCGTCGAACGCGGCATCATGGGGAGAGGCGTGCGTGACGTGGGCGGCAAGCGCGGGGCTGAACCCCGCAGGCATGCGTCACGTCACAATAAAGGGGGACGGTCCGCGCTAGCTCCATAAGTGGAGGGAGGCGTGGAGGCGTGGCCCGTTCGCTGGACGGGGCCGAGGCACGGTTTCCGAGGCGCCCGCTCCCCACGATCACGGGGTGGGGAGAGGTCGCCTCATCCGTCGCCTCGGTCCTGCGCGCCAGCCACGTGGCTTCCATGCACCCGGGGTTGCGGACGGTGGAGGCAGGAAATCGGGCCGTCGCGGGTCGGGGCAGCGGGTCGGCCCCAGTCGCCTGGCCTTCCTGCGTCCTGATTGGTTGAGCGGGGCGGCTGAGCCCCCACCCTGCTTCTTTATAAAGAGCAAGAGGGGCAACGGAAATCCGCACTCCTTCATCTTTCTTTCTCTTCGGCTTCTGATCCCCTTCCTCCATCCGCCATGGAGAAAGGGAATCCTGGTCCTTCATCCGTGGCGGCGAGGGTTGCCGCTAGGCAATGCGCCCCTCCTCCCCTTGCACCTGCGGTGGCGGAGCCAGCCGTAAGGGGAAGGGGGAGGGGGCGAGGTCGTGGACGAGGGCGAGGCGCCCAGGGAGGAGGCGGGCGGGGCGACGCGCCGGCCTCGCCTCCGCCAGCGGCTCCTCTTCCCGCGGCGGTTCACCTCGGGGATGATCCTTGCGAGTTCTTCATCAGGCTGCGTCGGGTGCCTCGCCGCCGCCTCCGCCTCCCGGCTCCCTTCGCAAGCGTGATGGAGATGGAGCAACCCGAGATGCTAAGGCTGCGCATGAAGGGCTGCGGGATCAGCGGCACGCGGGTCCACGTCGAGTCCCCAGCCCCCAGCGTGGTGTATCCTGGCCGAGGGTGGAAGACATTCGCCCGTATCCACAGCTTGATGGAGGGGTTCACCCTCCATTTTAAGTTGATGGAGGGCGATCTCCTCTCCGTCAAGGCCTTCGGGGACTTCGGGACCCGGGCCCGGTGCTGCGTGGATAGCTCCTCCGACAGCGAAGGCTCCTCCTCGAGCGAGAGTGACGTGGAGGGGAGCGACAACGACGATGAGGGCAGCGGTCGTCGGGATGACGGGTCCGACTAGGCGCCGGTCGCAGCTCCGTGTGGCACCGGCGACCCCATCATCCGTGTCGCCGGCTCCTTGAGATTCCCAGGGTCGCCTCCTTGGCGGCTGGCGTGGCGAGGCCGCGGAAGAGGAAGAGGGCTCGCGGCAAGGCCGTCAACTCGGAGTACGAGGGCATGGCGCCCTCGACAGCATGCTGATGCCCTTTCGCCTCGTCGAGCCCTTCTTTCAGCGCCGCCATAACCGTCCAGCTTTCAGCCGGCCCCCGGGGCGTTCTGTTGGTGTCTTCTGGCACCCGTAGCTCGCCTAGGCACCCCTTTTGCCCTTTTCGCCTCCTTGTCCTACCTCCTGAGGAGAGAGACAAGAAAGGGATTACGGGCATCTTATCTTTTTTCAATCTGTAAGCCCTCAGGCCTTAGCTATGTTTAAAACTTGTAATCCCATCTTTCATGTTTTTCATTCTCTCTGAACTGTACCTGAGCGGAATGTTTTTAATGAAAAGGGGATGTTTGCCAGGCCATTTGTCCCGTGGGTAAAACCCACGCCAAGGAGCGAACCCTTTGTATTGTTAAGATAGACACTTCTTTGCCCGGCAACAGGCCCTGCCGTCTTCCCGCGCCACTCGACCTCTCCCACGCCTTTGGCGGAGGAAAGGATGAGGCGGGTTCGGGCCCCTCGTTCCGCCCCTTTGCCGCCGCGACTACTACCAAAACTGTCCCCAGGAACGCGCTCTGGGGCCTGTCGTTAAGGGAGCACGGTAGCTTTTGGGAGGAAACAAGGTTTTCGTATTCCACAGTTCATAAGAGAATGCATGACAAGGGATGCAAAAACTTATCTAGGATTGCAGCCCCCAGTAACTTTGGCTTGTCGCGGGCGAATCTTCGTACTTGCAGCCCCCGGCAACACTGGCTTGCCGGGGACCAAATGCTGGCCCGCCCTTCTTCTCTTCTTTGTCCTTAAGCGGCCTGGCCAGGATATGCAAAACCCTGCGAACCAAAGGAAACGAAGGAACAGGAAAAAGGACGCAGACTCGACCTCTAAGCTAGGGATTAGCAGCTGTTAGGCACTATCAACCCTAACCAAGGACGAGACTCGACTCAGCATGCATGCTAAAACTTAGGGCGCCAGCGCTTCATTTACTGCTGCTCAGGGTCTGCGCCTGGCTTTGTACAAAGGATTACATGCAGCTGCGGCAAGACTTGTACAAAAGGTTGGTTGTCGGGCGGGGCCCGACAACCGCGCCTTGCGGGTAAAACTTACGAAGATGCTCAATATTCCAGGAGTTGCTCACCGGAGTGCCATCTTCGGTCTCGAGGCGGACAACGCCGGGCCTCGTGACTCGTCTCACCCGGTAAGGGCCTTCCCACTTCGGCGTCAACTTGTTATGATTCTTGGCGGACGGAGTGCGCCGAAGAAAAAGGTCGCCTTCCTCAAAGCTTCTCGCTTTAACTTTGCGGCTATGGTAGCGATGCAAAGCTTGCTGGTAGCGAGAGGCTCGCACAGGAGCCTGAAGACGATCTTCCTCAAGGAGCAGCGCGTCATCTTCACGCAGCCGCTCTTGCTCAAGCTCATCATAAGAGAGCACTCGAGGTGACCCGTATACGAGTTCCGTGGGGGTAACTGCTTCTGCTCCATAGACTAGAGCAAATGGTGTCTGGCCAGTGGCTCGATTTGGCGTCGTTCTGATCGACCAAAGAGCCACCGGCAGCTCCTCGATCTAGTTTCTTCCACACTTGTGCAGCCTGTCGAAAGTTCTGGTCTTGAGCCCGCGTAGTACTTCGGCATTGGCCCTTTCAGCTTGACCGTTGCTCCTGGGATGAGCAACAGAAGCAAAGCAGACCTTGGCACCGAGATCTTGGACGTATTGCATGAAGGCACGGCTCGTGAATTGTGTACCGTTGTCGGTGATGATCCTGTTGGGGATCCCGAAGTGGCAGACAATCGACCTGAAGAACTTGATGGCTGACTGTGCTGTCACCTTCGTCACTGGTTCCACTTCCGGCCACTTTGTGAACTTGTCAATTGCGACGTACAAGTACTCAATTCCCCCGACATCTCGGGGAAAGGGGCCGAGGATGTCGAGCCCCCAGACCGAAAATGGCCAGGATAAAGGGATCGTCTGGAGAGCTTGAGCTGGCTGGTGTATCTGCTTGGAATGGAACTGGCACGCTTCACACTTGGTTACTTGTGCAGTTGCATCCTGGAGGGCTGTCGGCCAGAAGAAACCTTGCCGGAACGCTTTGCCGGCAAGTGCTCTTGCGCCAATGTGGTGACCACATATGCCTCCATGTATCTCTGCCAACAGCTTCTGTCCGTCTTCCCGGGAAATACACTTGAATTTCACACTGTTGCGCCCTCTTCTGTACAGTGTGTTGTCGACGAACTGGTACATACTTGAGCGCCGAGCTACTCTTTCCGCTTCTTCTTGTTCTTCGGGAAGTTCTCCGTGCTGGAGGAAATGGACAGTCTGCTGCGCCCATGCTGGAGCCTGTGGCTCGACAACAAGGACTGAAGGCACATCTGCTGCTGCGGGAACGTCCGCTTCTACGGCGAGGATATGGGGCTCAGCCGGAGCTTGACGTTCCCCGTCAAGCTTGCCGGAGCAAAACTTGTCGGGAACGCCTGCTTCTACGGAACAAACCCTGGGGTTTTCCGGAGCAGACGGATCGTCAACGCTCTTGGCGTCGATCTTGGGGACCTTCTTGGCGGCGGCTCCGGGGAGCTCTACCGGAAGATAGTCGCCGGAGACCAACTTCCTCTTCTTGCTCTATCTGGTTGATGGCGTTACGGATGGCTGAGTCAGCTTGAGCACAAAGGTTCCTGGTTCCACAGGTAACTTAAATGCTGCGCACTTCGACAGGCCATCAGCGATGTCATTCTCAGCTCTTGGAATGTGTTCCATTTGCAGGCCGTCAAAGTGCTCTTCCAGCTTCCTCACTTCATCAACGTACGCTTCCATCAACGGACTCTGGTAATCTTTGTTCACTTGGCGGACAACAAGCTGCGAGTCACACCTAACAATGAGCTTCTTGATCCCAAGTTCTGCCGCGATCCTGAGACCGGCGAGCAGACCTTCATACTCTGCAGTATTGTTGGTTGCTTGCTCCTTGGGGAAGTGCATCTAGACTATGTACTTGAGGTGCTATCCGGTGGGCGCGATGAGTAACGCGCCAGCACCGGCGCCTTGCAGCGAGAAAGCACCATCAAAGTACATCAGCCACTCTTTGCTCGCTTCTTTGGCGGGGATGCTCGTCTCTGGGATATCTTCGTCCGGTGTCGGTGTCCACTCCGCTATGAACTCCGCCAATGCTCTGCTTTGGATAGTCGAGGTGCTCTCGAACTGGAGACCGAAGCTCGATAGTTCTAGTGCCCACTCGACAATCCTGCCTGTTGCTTCTGGATTCTGCAGTATCCTCTTCAGCGGAAAGCGGATGACAACTGTAATCTTGTGTGCTTGGAAGTAGTGGCGCAGCTTTCTCGAGGCCATAAGGAGGCCGAAAAGCAATTTCTGCACACCAGAGTACCTTGACCTAGCCCCCTGCAGGAGGGAGCTGACAAAGTAAACTGGGCGCTGCACCATTTTCTTCTTCAGCATCTCCACTTGCTCCTGCGCAGATTCATCCTTGTCAGGGCCAGAGCTTGTCGGGGAAGCCCCCTGCTTGTCGTTGGACGTGCTTGCCGCGGTTGCTGGCTCATCATCTGCCTCCCTCTCCGCTACTAACGCAGCACTAACCACTTGATTGGTTGCCGCCAGGTATAGCAGCTACTTCTCTTGTGGTTTAGGAGCGACAAGTATTGGAGCGGAGGACAGGTATTTCTTCAAGTCCTGTAGCGCAGCCTCCGCTTCTGGAGTCCATTTTACTGGACCCGCCTTTTTCAGAATTTTGAAAAACGGCAGGGCGCGTTCTGCAGACTCGGAAATAAACCTACTGAGAGCCGCGACGCAGCCGGCAAGCCTTCGTACGTCCTTGACACGTGTTGGTGCTTCAATCTGCTCGATGGCCTTGATCTTGTCTGGGTTGGCTTCAATTCCTCGCCGAGACACGAAGAACCCGAGAAGTTTCCGGAAGGGACTCCGAACAGGCGCTTCTCGGGGTTGAGCTTGAGGCTGATTCTGCGCAGGTTCGCAAAGGTCTCTTCTAAGTCTTGAATCAGGGTTGCCCTATCTCTGCTCTTGACCACTATGTCATCCATGTAGGCCTCCACATTTCTGTGGATTTGTGGCTCAAAAGCGGTGTGGACAACCCTTGCAAACGTTGAACCAGCATTCTTCAGTCCGAAAGGCATCCGCACAAAGCAGTACGTGCCACATGGAGTGATGAACGCGGTCTTTTCTTCATCTTCTTCAGCCATGAAGATCTGATGGTATCCGGAGTAGGCATCAAGAAATGAAACCAGGTCACATCTGGCCGTGGAGTCAACAATCTGGTCAATGCGCGGCAAGGGGAAAGGATCTTTGGGACAAGCTTTGTTAACATCAGTGAAGTCGATGCAAAGCCTCCATTTCCCATTTGCTTTGTGCACGACAACAGGATTGGCCAACCACGTCGGATGGAGCACACCTCTAACGAGGCCTGCCGCTTCCAACTTCTTGATCTCTTCTGCGATGAACTCTTGGCACTCCACCGCTTGCTTCCTGACTCTCTGCTTGATGGGCCGCGCGTGAGGACAGACGACGAGGTGGTGCTCAATCACTTTCCTGGGAACGCCGGGGATGTCAGATGGTTGCCAGGCAAACACATCGACATTCGCCCGCAGGAAAGCAACGAGCGCGCTTTCCTATTTGGGGTCGAGAGTGGCACTGATGGTGAAGGTACCACCAGTGCCGTCCTCCTTGGCGGGCACCTTCTTGGTCGTTGGCGGAGCTGCCATTGTCTTCTTACTCTTGCCGGTGGAGCTCGATGGCGCGTCCTCGACGGTAGCGCAGCACTCCGAAGAGGTGCGCTTGCCGGAGTGGGCACCAGAGCACTTCCCGGGCTTGGTCCTCTTCTTCCCTCCGGGAGCTTCAGCGGCAAGTGGCTTGTGATCCGCTGTGGCTACTGCTTCCCGGTAGATCTTGTCGGCACAGATAAGGGCATCCTTCTTGTCGCCGGGGACAGAGATGACGCTTATGGGGCCTGGCATCTTGAGCATGTTGTATGCATAGTGAGAGGCCGCCATGAACTTGGCGAACGCTGGACGGCCGAGAATTCCATTGTAGGGCAATGGAAAATCGGCAACACCAAAGGTGATCCTCTCTGTCCTGAAGTTCAGCTTGCTGCCAAATGTCACTGGCAACGTTATCTTCCCCTTCGGCTTGCTCCTTCCCGGGTTGATTCCTTGGAACGTGCCGGTCTCTTCGAGCTCGTTGTCGGGGACTTGGAGTTTCCGGAGGACAGCGGAGGAGATCAGGTTCAAGCCGGCCCCGCCGTCAACTAGCATCTTAGTGACCTTGAGGTTGCGGACTGTTGGTGAGACCAACATCGGCAAGCACCCGATCGCAGTTGTGCGATCAGGGTGGTCCTCAATATCAAAGATGATAGGCGTGCTGGACCATTTCAGAGGCTTGCGCGACTCGACGTGTGGTTCCGCTGCATTGACTTCCCGCGCCCACTGCTTGAGCTGGCGGTGAGAAGTATGCAGGGAAGCACCGCCTTCTACGCACAAGACCTCTATGGCTTTCTGAAACTCCTGCTCACTGGTCTCAACGTCATCCATGTCTTCGTCTTCGTCGTCGTCTTCGTTCTTGTCGCGGCCGCGGGGAGGTCTGTCCGCTTGCCGCTGCTTGTCCTTGTCGCGGCGTCCTCCCTGGCCGGGGTGCTTCTGCCTGATCCTCCGCCACCTCCCCGGGCTCTCTCCTTGTCGTGCCGCTCGTACTCGGCCTTTTGCAGCTCGACGAGCCGCTCGACCTGCTTGCAGCTCTGGAGGTCATGGCCCTTGGTGCGGTGGATCTTGCAGTACTGTTTGTTGGTGCCGTCCCGCTTGTCGGCGGCCGCCACAGCCTGGCAGCTGGCGCATCCGGCAACCTCCTTGCCGGAGCCACCAGCCTGTGCCTTCTTGGCGGCGCCTTCATCGCCAGACTGCTCAACAACCAGTACTTGTTGGCTCTTCTTCTTCCTGTTGCTCCGCCGCCGGCTCTTCCTTGCCGGGGCGGTATCCTCACTGTCAGATTCTCCTGCTCCAGTGTTCTCTCCAGGGAGTTTCCTCCCTTCCTCAGCACGGGCACACCTGTCGGCCAGGGCATATAGCTCGCTGACGTCTTTGATCTTGCACATCGCCATCTCCTCCCGCATCCTGCGATTACGCACGTTCTGATGGAACGCGCTGATGACCGCGGCGGGGTGGACGTCTGGGATGTTGTAGTGTACACGGCTGAATCTCTGGATGAACTTGCGCAAGGGTTCCCCTTCCTTCTGGACGAGCAGATGAAGGTAGCTCGCTTGGCCATGGGGTTTGTGGCCGCCCGTAAAGGCGCCAACAAACTGATGGCACAAGTCTGTCCAGGAGGTTATGCAGTTGTCCGGCAAGTGCATGAGCCAGGATCTGACGTTGGATTTGAGTACCAGCGGGAAGTAGTTGGCAAGGATCTTGTCGTCTCGCCCTCCAGCAGCCTGCAACGCGGTGGTGTAGATGCTGAGGAACTCCGACAGATGCGACTTGCCGTCGTACTTCTCTGGTACGTCTGGCTTGAAATTCTTCGTGCTGGGCCACTGGACTTGCCGCAGCTCACGGGTGAATGCAGGGCAGCCCACCGCGTACGGCAGGTCGCCTGGTTCCCCCGGTGCATGCATGTCGACAGAGGGCCCAGCGCGCTGGTCTGACTGACGCCGCGCTTCTCTCCAACGCTTGATGCGAGTACGAGCGTCCTCTTGCTCTCGCTCGTGAAGAACTTGGCGTTGATCGCCACGAGTTCGCGGATTCGACGACGCGGTGGAGTCGTTGTCGTGATGGTTCCGGCGAGTCGGCGATCTTGGCCTCTGGGGCGGGGAGTGCACGATGGTCGCACCCCCGCCAGTCTTGGCGCCATCGGTTCTTGCCTGGCCGTCCCGCCGTGGCTGCGACGCGTTGTGCTGCCGCGGGGTGTCGCCGTTAGCAAAACCGATGAGGCTTTGTATCGAGGCCCTCCAGTCGTCGAGCTTGTCCGTCGTTGGAGGGTAGTCTAGGAGCAGTTGAGCTCGCACCAGAGCTTCTGCTGGAGTGGCGGGCAGCGGTGGCGAACGGCGCGTGGAGCGGGATGTGCTCGAACTTCTAACTACATTAGAAGGAGCAACACCCGGACCAGGCAGTCGTGCCACGCTCGCGCCAACACGTAGGTGTGAGTGCTGGCCTTGCGCGCCCTGGGATCCGCCAGCTCGATCTGGGTCCAGCGAGCGTATGGTGCCATGGGCGCCAAGACGCTGCTTGTCCCGGGCCTCCTGAGAGGGGCGCGGTGCATGTTCGGACGCCGTGGCGCCATGAGCTGGCTCGACGACGCCCGTTCCGCCGCCGGTGCCGTCCCCACCACCCGTTTGCTCCAAGGGCGGTGGGTTCGACGCGGACGGACCGGCCACCTCCGGAGCTTTCTTCTTCGGTGGCATGTCGATGAAGATGATGGAGATCTAGCCTGCGCAGACACCGGATCAGGTTCACACAACTTCGACGCCCCCTACCTGGCGCGCCAAAGATGTCGGTGGGAAATCTGCCTCCACCAACACCCATGGGGACCGAGCCCCTTTCTTGGTTCGGCAGGGGGCGGAGGTCGCGCGAAGAGCGGATCAAGGCGGTGCGCACTAGGGATTTACCCAGCTTCGGGCCGCAAGGATGCGTAAAACCCTACTGCTGCTTTGTGGTTTTGGTATTGTGTTCTGGCTCGGGAGCGTGTGGTGCTACAGTACACGCGAGCTGCTGGTGAGACCGAGCGTGAGTGGCCTCCTTTCCCTGTTGCGCATGGGGCCTCCTTTTATATGTGCAAGGGGTTACCCACAGGTGGCAACGTAGGCGGGGCCAAAACTGGAAACCGCTGTGTTGGGTACAGCTGTTTGCATAGTGCTATCATACCTAACTCTGACGGCAGGGGACAAGGGCATTAAATGCCCGTCCGCATCGCCCAGACGGTGCAGGGAAGGGACCGTGAGGAGCGCCACCGTTTGCCACGATGGCTACTCTGTCAGCGTTGCTTTGCCACCGCATGCCCCTGGCTGCCCAGCCTCTCGCCACGTACGCCTGGAATGGCCCCAGAGCGACGCGTGGGTGGATGAGCTGGAGCGCAGGCACGGGGTGGTGACTTGCCACAGCAAACGCCTTGCCGCGGTTGGTGCCTTGTCGCGCCCGGGAGCTTGTCGCTCACCGGTCCTTGCCGGGACGCGGAGCGCGTCGCAGCAAGTCTCTTGTCGTGCCTTGGTCGGCCTTCCCGGCGAGCTCCTCTTGCCGGGGCCTTGGGCTTCGAGTGGTCGTCCCGGCAAGCTCCTCTTGCCGGGGCCTTGCTCTCTTCGGGTGGCCTTCCCGGCAGGCTCCTCCTGCCGGGGTCTTGGCTCAAATACTTTGTTCTTGGATGGCCCAAAAAGGGACCACGGAGAGTCTTGGCGGTCGCCTGGCAAGCCTTGCCGCGGGGTGCTACAACTGCCCGTGCACAAGTTCGGGGTACTAAGGTACCCCTACTTTAGTACACCGACAAGATCCATCTAGGAGATGCATAGCAACGAGTGGGAGAGTCTGTCGACGTACCCTCGTAGACCAAAAGCGGAAGCGTTTAGTAACATGGTTGATGTAGTCGAACGTCTTCACGATCCAACCAATCCAAGTACCAAACGTACGGCACCTTCGTGTTCAGCACACGTTCATCACGATGACGTCCCTAGAGCTCTTGATCTAGTTGAGGTTGAGGGAGAGTTCTGTCAGCACGACGGCGTGGTGACAGTGGTGATGATGGTACCTGTGCAGGGCATCGCCTAAGCACTACAATGATATGACCGAGGTGTTAAACTGTGAAGGGGTGCACCGCACACGACTAAGATATTGTCTGTTGTTCTATTATGGTGCCCCCTGGCCACGTATATAAAGGAGGGAGGGAGAGAGGAGGCCGGCCAGGATGGGTGCGCCAAGGAGGGAGTCCTACTTGGACTCCTAGCCCAAGTAGGATTCACCCCCCTTTTCCTTTCTTCCACCGGAGGGAAAGGGAAGGGAGAGAGAGGGAGAAGGAAAGAGGGGGCCGACCCCCTCCCCTAGTCCAATTCGTTTTGGGCAAGGGAAGGGCGCCCCCTCTCTTGTGGCCCTTTTTCCTCTCCTCCAATAAGTCCCACTAGGCCCAATACTTCTCTCGGGGGGTTCCAGTAACCTCCCGGTACTTCAGAAAAATGCAACCTTCCAATATATGAATCTTTATGTCTCGACCATTTCAAGACTCCTCGTCATGTCTGTGATCTCATTCGGGACCCTGAACAAACTTCGGTCCTCAAATCACATAACTCATAATACAAATCATCATTGAACGTTAAGTGTGCGGATCCTACGGGTTCGAGAACTATGTAGACATGACCGAGACACATCTCCGGTCAATATCCAATAGCGGAACCTGGATGCTCATATTGGCTCCTACATATTCTACGAAGATCTTTATCGGTCAAACCGCATAACAACATACGTTGTTCCCTTTGTCATCAGTATCTTACTTTCCTGAGACTCGATCGTCGGCATCATCATACCTAGTTCAATCTCGTTACCGGCAAGTCCCTTTACACGTTCCGTAATGCATCATCCCGCAACTAACTCATTAGTCACATTGCTTGCAAGGCTTATAGTGATGAGCATTACCAAGAGGGCCTAGAGATACCTCTCTGATACACGGAGTGACAAATCCTAATCTCGATCTATGACAACTCAACAAACACCATCAGAGACACCTTTAGAGCATCTTTATAATCACCCAGTTACGTTGTGATGTTTCATAGCACACAAGGTGTTCCTCCGGTATTCGGGAGTTGCATAATCTCATAGTCTGAGGAACATGTATAGGTCATGAAGAAAGCAATACCAATAAACTAAATGATCATAGTGCTAAGCTAACGGGTGGGTTTTGTCCATCGCATCATTCTCTATTGATGTGATCCCGCTCATCAAATGAAAACACACGTCTTTGGCGAGGAAACTTAACCATCTTTGATTAACGAGCAAGTCAAGTAGAGGGATACTAGGGACACTCCGTTTGTCTATGTATTCACACATGTACTAAGTTTCTGGTTAATACAATTCTAGCATGAATAATAAACATTTATCATGGTATAAGGAAATATAAACAACAACTTTATTATTGCCTATAGGGCATATTTCCTTTAGTTGATGCATCCCTTTTTTCATCAAGTTAGGATTGCTCCCCACGTCACTGCATCCTGCATGTGGATATTCTTCTAGTATTACAAAGCTCCCCATGTAGCTAGCTCCATCGGCTTGTCGAACACTCACACACCACCTAAAATTTTAATATTAGAGGAAAGAAGGTACAACAGATACTGGTTAACGAACCGAAATCTTGGTTGCAAAGAGAAAGAAAGATGCTAGCCTGACCGGTCTCTTGGTCGAAAAAGGACAGAAAGTGGGCAGTGTGTGTGTGGGGGGGGGGTGTTGGGTCGACAATGCAACCAAGAATGAGCACGTCTAGATTTCCTATGGTCACATAGGAAAGGCCATTGACGAGAACAAAAAATGCACAAATCCAGACATGCTGTGCAACTTTACCGCACTCGGCTACACCTCTGCCTCATCACTTTATGCCTCGGTGGATGTAAAACGTGGTTGTGCCTCCCCTGTCCCTATGCCCTTACTGTTGCTATTTAAGCTAACATCACATTTTAAACGAAACAATGCCACTGTTAATGCGATGTCGCGTTAAGTAATGTTGTTGTCCATCTATTGCCATTAATAAACTGAATCGATGCCACCACCATTTTATGAAATGCTTCTGTCTTGCTTTATTTCTCATAAAGAGTGTTTTAGGTCGTTACACCAAAATCTGACACCATTAACATAGTTGCATCTCCATGGAACTGCACAAAATTTAATTGCACAATGGTTGGCATGACGATGTGTTTCTCCTTTTCATATCACCCTTTGTTAGAACGATCGATCCTGTTAACCGTGCACGTACGTGCTGATCAAGTGCTACTCTCAATCTGTCATCACAGAGTAATAATGCAATTGTTATGCATGTTAAGGTAAGCCATTAATCTAGTGCCAGTGTTGATTTGATGTGATGGCACTTTTTCATACTCTCAGTGTAATGCAATTGATAACATATGGGATGCTGCTGTTAATCATGTGCTGCTGCAAAAAAATGACACTGCTTAAATAACCTTGTTACATATTTGTGCAAACAGGGTTGTCTATCTCCATATGGTGTCTATTTGTGCAAATGGAAGCACAATCCTCAATTTTAGTGGAACCTGTTGTCAGTTTACCTCATGTGCTCCAGGTATTCCTACATTCTTAACTAGGTAGAATGACCAACGCAAGATGAAATAAGCTTATTCGTACATTGACTTCTGATTGCAGTATGGAACGAGCATGTCATGTGTGGAGGAGCAAACAAGCACTGCATCAGCACCGTCAACGCAAGTAAAAGAGACCGAGTCATTGATGGCCTGGCCGGCGAGTAGGGGCCGTGCAAACAGCGGTGCATTATTTTAGTGGAACTGCACAAAAAGATATTGGGTTAGTCGGACATATTTTCTATAGCCACACGAAAGGAATTGCACCCATCAATTGCATAGAATTACCTCTGTGCCATCATAGGAGATCCCAAGGTGGAAATCGACTAACCACCTATAAAATTATGCATAATCTTCCTCACACAGGTCAGCATCCCCTTCGTCCAGATGATCGTGTTTTGTCATGCCGAGCTATTGATATTTGTTACTGTTTTGTGACACCGTTTAAGTATAGGGCTTTCCTATGTTTACCGAATTCAGGACAATGAAGATGATTTCAGTGGAACTACACAAAATGGTCTGATGTCAAGTGATCTGTATTGCCTCCTTTGTTTGCTGCAATGTGTCAGCGTAAATTACAAGATGAGCCATCAAGCTAGCTGTGGAGTTGCCAACATGCTCAAAGTGCACGCAACATTGAGCAGAAAGAAGCATGCCCAGGAAATAAATGCATGCGTAGGGAGGCCCTTTGCTCAGAGAAGCATTGATGGTTTTTTCTTTATTTCTACACCCTCTCATAGCTTTGTCTTGTTTATAGTCTTGTGAATCATTTAGATGCGTAAACATGATGAACTTAAGTGCTTGTGAATGTCAGCCAGTATGCATATTTTATCTTGTGAAGCTTAGTTTAGTGTGAATGTTGACTTGCGTGTCAACCTTTACAATCTATATCGTGGGCCACTTATTTGACCCCTCATTTTGCCGCGGTATGACTAGTGTGAGTGTCTGCATGCAGTACCACATCCTCTAATTTGGTGGATACCAAGCCGGCCTGAGAAGGAGCTGTAACTTTTTTTCAAGTTGAAAGATGTTACCGATGAGGAGCCATAAGCTGGAGGCTTGTCTTTTTTTCTTTCAAATGGGCTATAAGTTGGAGAGCTGGAGAGTGTCTCTAATGGGATGCCTCTAGTGTTAAGGTCGTCCAGTACGAAACACGGGCAGCCGACTAGGCCTATACAAAAGCCTATCCATCTTAAAGCCCATTTGTTTTTTTTGCGAGGAAAAGCCCATATTTTTTAAGAGGGGTGATCCCCAAAAAACCCTCTCTTCCCCTCGCCTCCACTTATACTGTAGCTCGATGGACTCTCCCGCTTCCATCGCCCCCCATTCCACCTGCTCCCCATCTTCCTCACTCGTACAGAAAACCCCTGCTCACCTTCTTCCTCGCTCATACATAAAACGCATGTTCCCCTTCTTCCTCGCTCCTACAAAAAACCCCAGCCCTCCTTCTTCCCCACTCGCACTACAACTAGGCTCGTCTCTAGCTGCTCTGCTCAAACCTGTGAGACCGATGCGACGCCCTCGAGGAAAATGGAGTCGGCTAGCCCCAGCGCCAAGAAGATGAGGCTCCCACTAGCGGCAACGCCGGTTGTAGATCCCGCACCAAGCAGTGTGGGGAGAAGCGGCGAGACCCTAGCCCTCATATCTGAGGAACCCGTAGAATCTCGGGTGGACCGCATCAATGATCTCCCGGACGCCATCCTCGAAGAGATCATCTTGCTTCTCCCAACCAAGGATTGCTGCCACATCCAAGTTCTCTCAACTCGATGGCGCCCTCTGTGGCGCGCCACGCCCGTTAATTTCGACCGTCGTCAGCTATCGTCATTCATGATTTTGAACTCCTTAGAGCCATCATCTCCTCCTACTAGGGCTCCATTCAACGCCTCTGCATCCCGACACGCTACCTGTTGTCCATACCATGCATGGTGGACGCCTGGCTGGCATCCCCTGAATTCGAAAAACTCCAGCAATTTGAGTTCTACCATTACCACGAAAGTTACATACCACGAACCGAAGGACAAGAATTTGTGCCCACACCACTTTGTCCATCTCATGGTTTTCCTCCTCCATCCACACCGCCACCTTCGCCCGGTGCCCTCTACTAGACAATCTGGTACAAATGCTTCGACTCCCACTGATAAAAAAACTTCTGCTTGTGGTGTTTTATCTGTCGGAGGCCTCACTACACAGCATCATCCACTCCAGTTGCCCTGCCCTGGAGCGCTTGCTGATTGTTTTCGGAATAGAAATCTGCATCAGTTTTCTCAAAATAAAGTCTCCTCACCTTAAAAAATTTGGAATTTGTTTTGAAGGACAACAACTCATCATCGAAGAAGCCCCTTCACTTGAAAGGCTAATCCTTCATTATTGTTATATAACTTCACAAATAACTGCCGTCTCTGTGCCTAAACTACAGACCTTGTGTGTGATTCTTGATCTGTTTAATTATCACAAGTTGGTCTTTGGCCCCACACTTATTCATGTATCGTATACTATCATCTACACATTTGTAATCATAATTTGCATTTTTCATTTGTGGGCATAAGTTTTATATCATCTTAGAGTACACTTTGGGTACTAATATTATGTTATATGCTCAATGAAGAGTTCAACCATGGATAGCCTATCCATGGTGCTGGATTCTGTCAAGATCTTATATATCGGCATGTTTAGTTATGATATGAACACAATTATTGGCTTGCTACGATAGTTTCCATGTCTGGATAATTTGTATATAAAGGTGGTGATTTCATGCACATGGAAAGCCCATATATATATTGTACTAGAATTAACCGTTTAGCAGTCGCTCTTTCGACATACTCTTTTTTAGACCTTAACTATTTTCAATATTCATGTCTACTTAGGCACTAACACATGGAGAAAAACATATAACCAATCTGTGGCGTAATAAGCACCGGGATTTTACCAGTTCTCATGACATTCATTTGAGGACAATAACGATGGAACGACATGCATCCAACCATGCAAACAGAAGCTTTGACACATTTTTCCTGTTGAATGCGAGGTTACTATTGTCCATGAGGCTTAAGTTTTTCAACAAGAAATTTCTCACGGAAGGATATGTTGAACAACAAAAAAAGAAGTTTCAGGTGGACAAATGGGCTTCCGAACATGCTCAACTTCTATTTACAAAAACTTGTGGTCATGTTGCAAAAAATTTTTGGCACATGATGTTGATTTTATGCATCAGACCGATCCATTTGTTTGTGACTGCCAAAAATAGTGGTTGGGTTAGATGTTATTGCCATGTTCAATCTGGGTTTTGTCTAAATTTGGTGAACAATTAATCCTTGGGCTTCCGTACCATTTGTAAGCTTGAGTTAGATGGTGTTGCTCTCGTACTCCCGTCCACCTGCCACTACACTGTCGCATCTTCCATGGATCATGTTCGTTCCCGTCTGACGCCTCTCCATCCCTGTCCGCCTTTGTTCTATCGTGGTGCACCCGCCGCCGTCTGGCATTGTCAACATGGTCAACAACCGAGAGGATCAGGAGATGACTGTACTTGGAGAGGTAGGGACCCACCAGGGTCATGGCATTACACAATCAGGTGCCTCGTTATTACAAGCCAAAAATATTTATTTCCTCCTAATGGTTTGATATCTAGGTCACACACCATTGTCAATGTAGTCAATAAACAAGAAAATTATACAACGAGCGACTAACACCAGGGACCAAGTAGCTCGCCTAGTTAGTTTTAGAGACGGAACATGGTATCAACTGCGCTGTGCGGGGGCTGTGGACCATCTAGTCCAGGCTTTTATTTAATCACATGAAAGCCCATATGATATCTTTTTTGTTTCTGATAATGTCTAGCCTAGTGATACGTCTTCGTCGTATCTATAATTTTTTATTGTTCCATGCCAATATTCTACAACTTTTACATACTTTTGGCAATTTTTTATAAATTTTTTGGGACTAACATATTGATTCAGTGCCCAATGCTAGTTCCTATTTGTTGCATGTTTTTTTGTTTCATAGAAAATCCATATCAAACGGAGTCCAAACGGGATAAAAACTTTGGGAAGTGGAATATATGTGAATTTTGGGAAGTGGAATCAACACGAGACGATGCTCGAGGAGCCCACGAGGGTGAGGGGCGCGCCCCAGGGGGTAGGGCACGCCCTGGGCCCTCGTGGCCACTCCGTAAGGCGGTTGGTGCCCTTCTTTCGCCGCAAGAAAGCCAATATCTGGATAAAAATCGTGTCAAAATTTCAGCCCAATCGGAGTTACGGATCTCCGGAAATTTAAGAAACGATGAAAGGACAGAATGAGAGAGCGCAGAAACAGAAGGAGAGAGAGAGAGAGAGAGAGAGAGAGAGAGAGAGAGAGAGAGAGAGAGAGAGAGAGAGAGATCCAATCTCGGAGGGTCTCCCGCCCCTCCGCCGCCATGGAAGCCAAGGACTAGAGGGGAAACCCTTCTCCCATCTAGGGGGAAGGTCAAGGAAGAAGAAGAAGAAGGCGGGCTCTCTCCCCCTCTCTCCCAGTGGCGCCGGAACGTCGCCCGGGCCATCATCGCGACAACGATCTACACCAACAACTTCACCGCCGTCATCACCAACTCTTCCCCCGTCTATGCAGTGGTGTAACCCCTCTTTTACCAGCTGTAATCTCTACTTAAACATGGTGCTCGACGCTATATATTATTTTCCAACGATGTATGGCTATCCTATGATGATTGAGTAGATCCGTTTTGTCCTATGGGTTAATTGATGATCGTGATTGATTTGATTTGCATGTTTTATCATTGGTGTTGTCCTATGGTCCTCCCCATGTCGCGCAAGCGTGAGGGATCCTTGCTGTAGGGTTTGCAATATGTTCATGATTTGCTTATGGTGGATGGCGTGAGTGACAGAAGCACATACACGAGTAAGTAGGTTGTTTGCATATGGGAGTAAAGAGGACTTGATGCCTTATAATGCTATGGTTGGGTTTTACCTTAATGATCTTTATTAGTTGCGAATGATTGCTAGAGTTCCAATCATAAGTGCATATGATCCAAGAAGAGAAAGTATGTTAGCTTATGCCTCTCCCTCAAATAAAATTGCAATAATGATTAGCGGTCTAGTTATCGATTGTCTAGGGACAAATAACTTTCTTGCAACAAAAAGCTCTCTACTAAAACTAACTTAGTTGTGTCTTTATCTAAACAACCCCTACTTTTTATTTACGCGCTCTTTATTATCTTGCAAACCTATCCAACAACACCTACAGAGTACTTCTAGTTTCATACTTGTTCTAGGTAAAGCGAACGTTAAGCGTGTGTAGAGTTGTATCAGTGGTCGATAGAACTTGAGGGAATATTTATTCTACCTTTAGATCCTCGTTGGGTTCGACACTCTTACTTATCGGAAGAGACTACAACTGATCCCCTATACTTGTGGGTTATCAAGACCTTTTTCTGGCGCCGTTGCCGGGGAGCAATAGCGTGGGGGTGAATATTCTCGTGTGTGCTTGATTGCTTTTTCACTAAGTGGATTTTATTTGCTGTTCTAAGTTGTTCTCTATCTTTAGATATGGATATGGAACACGAAATACCAAGAAAATAGGTTTACTTGCTACTCATGGAAATAGGGAACCTCCTAAAACCCTCGATGCTCATTATGTGAAAGATATTATGCACTACTTTAATAATCCTGAGAAAACCCCATTCAATTATATAATGGGAGACATGTTGGATCAACGTGAATACTTTAGAGATTATAGCTTGACTCAAAAAGGGAAACTATTATGGGATCGAATTTATATGTTGCATTGGTATGCTCGGCAACTATGCTTGAGATTTGATTATACTTGTTGCTCTAGGGTGTAGGCTCCACACCTTCCCTTTTCATGCAAATTTAATGATAATGAAACCTTAGCTTCTTATGCTAATGGTATATATGATTACTATGATGTGGAACAAATAGAAGAATTTGTTGCTTTTAAGGGTGCTTGTGAAATTGAATCTTTGTTTAAAGAGTTTGAAGATTTTGATGTTTCAGTTTATAAACCTAAAAATTTAGCTATCCTTAAATATTGCTATGAGAATTATAAATACAATTATGATATTGATAAATTTATTGAGAAAGTCTCCGCTGTCCGAGAAGAGACTAATATTTTGCAGGAGTCTATGGAAGAAGAAATTGATGAAACTGTGAGCTCATTGGATGAAAAAGATGACGAGGAGAGCGAAGAAAAAAAGGAGGAAGATCAGATTAGCTACCCGTGCCCACCTTCTAATGAGAGTAACTCTCCAACTCATACATTATTTAATGTCCCTTCGTTCCTACCGAAGGATGAATGCTATGATAATTAGTATGATCCCGTTGATTAATTTTGAAACATCCCTTTTTATGAACTTGATGCTTGCTATGCTTGTGGCCAAGATGCCAATATGAATTATGCTTATGGAGATGAAATTGCTATAGTGCCTTATGTTAAACATGAAATTGCTGCTATTGCACCCACACATGATAGTCCTATTATCGTTTTGAATTCTCCAAACTACACTATATCGGAGAAGTTTGCTCTTGTTAAGGATTATATTGATGGGTTGCCTTTTACCGTTGCACATGATGATTTTGATGAATATAATATGCATGTGCTTGCTGCTCCTACTTGCAATTATTATGAGAGACGGACTGTATCTCCACCTCTCTATGTTTCCGACATGATAAAATTGCAAGAAACTGCTTATGTCAGATCACGGGTTCGAACTCTGGAGATCGTGCCCTCTACCTCTCTGTCTCGCAAAGAACTAACTACAAAAAGAACAACACAAGAGACACAGGGTTTATACTAGTTCGGTCCACCATTGTGGTGTAATACCCTACTCTAGTTTGTGGTGGGTGGATTGCCTCTTGGGCTGATGATGAAGAACAGTACAAGGAAGAACAGCCTCGCGAGGGTCAGTTCTTGGCTAGGGGATGAACTGTTGGAGGAGTCCAATCGCCCTTCTCTCTCTCTCTAGATGCCTCTTTTCTGGCTCTCCCTACTCTGGGGGTGGCTAGTCCTATTTATAGGCAAAGGCCCTGGGCCTCTTCCCAAATATTGAGCGGGAAGGGCGCCAACAATTGGCCATTTTGAAGGGGAACATCTGGTACACTTATCCTGACTAAAGTTGGTCTTCGCCTGCCAAAGGCCCTGTGGTGACGCCGTCCTGGGATCCATGGTGACCTCCTTCCCACCGTTGGACTGGTCTTGGCCTCGTTGCACCGAAATGGGTGCCTTTGCTGGATCCTCTCGCCTGTGCTTGCCCCCTTTGGACCAAAGAGGAAAGGGAGACGCTGCGCGGGCTGGCGCCCGCCTGGCACCGTTGGTCGTCATGGCTTGTGTCATGGGTACCTCGTGAGGTACCCGCCTTGATCTCTCCGCCTCCTCGCGAGCCAGCCTAAGGAGGCCGTGCTTGAGGAAGCGCCATGTCGTCCGCCTCGCGAGGCTTGGCCCCTCGCGAGGGTCTTGAGCCTTGTGCTGATGAAGATGGGCCACGCTGAGCCCCCATTTGAGCCACGCCGCAGGCCGCAGGTAGGCAAGTCTGGGGACCCCCGTTCCCAGAACGCCTTTACTTGATGTTCATGAATTGTTTTTGTAGGACATGCCGATGCATAGGAAAAGAGTTAGACTTTATCATTGCTTGATATATGTTGCTTTGTGCTCCCTGTCGGATTTTGGGTTCCGGCAGACTTTAAGGTTCAAACTCTGGGGTGCGCACGAAGATCTTTCCCCTACTGACTCGCGCTTCTATGGCTCGCAAGAAATCTAGGCCAGAAAGAAGAACAGACAAGGGACACGAGGTTTATACTGGTTCAGGCCATCGATGTGGTATAATACCCTACTGCAGTGTGTGGTGTAGTGGATTGCCTCAGGGGCTGATGATGAACAATACAGGGGAAGAACGGCCTCGCGAGAGGTGTTCTTGAGCTGGTACGGTGTGTTCTCCTTGGTCCGGATCTCCCTCTATGATCCCTATGGTGGCTAGTCCTATTTATAGAGGCCCTGGTCCTCTTACCAAATAATGAGCGGGAAGGGCGCCAACAATTGGCCATTTTGAAGGGGAACATCCAGTACAAGTCCTGACCAAAGGTGGTCTTTGGCTGCCAAAAGCACTGGTGATGACGCCATCTTGGGATCCACGGTGACCTCCGTCCTGACGCTCTGCTGGTCTTGGTCTTGTTGCACCGGAATGGTAACCTTTGCCCGATGCCTTGGCCTATGCTTGCTCCCTTTGCACCAAAGGGGAAACAAGGACACTGCGTTGGGCCCCCACTTGAGCCACGCCGCAGGCCGCTGGCTGGCAAGTCTGGGGACCCCCGTTCCCAGAACGCCGACATCCCTAGACTTGCCTGCCTGCGGCCCGCGGCGTGGCTCGAGTGGGGGCCCAGCGCGGCCCAGTTTCATCAGCTCAGGCAGGCGTCGGCCTGCACAGTGTCCTTGTTTCCCCTTTGGTGCAAAGGGAGCAAGCACATGCCAAGGCATCGAGCAAAGGTTACCATTCCGGTGCAACGAGACCAAGACCAGCAGAGCGGCAGGACGGAGGTCACCGTGGAGCCCAAGACGGCGTCATCACCAGTGCTTTTGGCAGCCGAAGACCAACTTTGGTCAGGATAACTTGTACAAGATGTTCCCCTTCAAAATGGCCAATTGTTGGTGCCCTTCCCGCTCATTATTTGGGGAGAGGCCCAGGGCCTCTATAAATAGAGCTAGCCACCACAGAGTAGAGGCATCTGATCAGATCGGAGGGAAACCCTGGACCAAGTAGAACACTCCGCACCAGCTCAAGAACACCTCTCGCGAGGCTGTTCTTCCCCTGTACTATTCATCATCAGCCCCTGAGGCAATCCACCACACCACACACTGGAGTAGGGTATTACACCATAACGGTGGCCCGAACCAGTATAAATCTCGTGTCCCTTGTGTTGTTCATCATTCCTAGCTTAGATCACATGAGGAGATCGGACGTAGATCGGTAGGGGAGAGATCTCCGCGCGCACCCCAGAGTTCGAACCTTAAGGGTCTGCCGGAACCCGAAATTCGACATTTGGCGCGCCAGGTAGGGGTGTGCCGGAATCTTTCTTCTGCTGTTCACGTGTGACCTTCCGTCGTGTCCATGGCTGACGCTCGTCGGGCTCGCACCGAGCGCCGGGCTGCTCCTGCCATCCGCGTCGCACAGACGGCGCCGTCGGCGGACGCCCCCGTCGTTCCCCGTCGCCTGCCGCCAACGCCGCTACCGGCCTGGCGGGGAACGAGCAGCAGGCCTCGTCCCAGCATCCTTCGGTGCGGCGGGACGGCCACACCGCCACCCCGTCGCCGGCTCCAGCTGGTTCGTCGTCTCACCCCCGTCGCGCTGCTCTTGGCAAGAGAGCTCCTGGACTACCGCCCCATCGACAACCTCTACAAGGACTGGCTCGCCCGCATCACCAAGCTCGTCAGCGCCGCAGGGGGCTCCCCTTTGCCGTCCCTCTCGCTGCCTCGCCCTCCATTCCGTGCAGGGGGCGAGGATCAGGAGGCGCCTCCACCACCTCCTCCCCAAGAAGGCGCCCTGGCTCCAAGGCGTGCAGCCCCGAGGTGAGGCCCTCCGCGTCCGGCGCCAGCGCAACAAGAAGGGAGCTGCTAGGATATCCCTCGTCCCCAAGAAGGTGCTCGCGCGCTCCCAGCGTCGTCGCGCCAAGATCGCGTCCCTGCGCTTCCGTCACAAGACCCCGCGCTGCTCCAAGCGGCGGCGCGTAGTAATCCCCAGGAGCAGGCCCAGCAACAACAGAAGGCGCCGGTGGCCACAGCAGGCTGCCACGCCTTCACACCCGAGCTACGAGGCGTCACATGGCCAGGCAAGTTCAAGCCTGACCTGCCCCCTCGCTACGATGGCATGGCGGACCCCGCGGAATTCCTACAACTCTATGAGTTGGGCATCGAAGCCGCCAACGGAGACGAAAAGGTCATGGCGAACTGGTTTCCCATGGCGCTCAAGGATGGCGCCCGCACCTGGCTCCTGAACCTGGCTCCCAGCATGATCTCCTCCTGGGACGAAAAGCTCACCTACTTCATCGCCAACTTCCAGGGCACTCGCGACCGGCCCCCGTCCGTGAGCGACCTGCGCCGCATCAAGCAGCAGCCAGGGGAAAACCTGCAGAAATACATCCAGCGCTTCAACAGCGCTCACCTCAAGATCCCCAGGGTAACTGAAGAAGCCATCATCTCGGCCTTCTCCGATGGCGTGTGCGACATCAAGATGAAGGAGGAGCTAGCAATCCATGAAGACTTGTGCACATCCCTGGAGCTGTTCAACTTGGCGACCAAGTGCGCCAGGGCTGAGGAAGGGCGCCTCTCCCTCCTCGAGCTCCCGGCAGCCGACCCAGAAGAGAAAACACTCAAGGCGAAGGACGTGAAGCGCAAGGGGGCTGCTGTGCTTGCAGCGGAACCAGACACCAAGCGAGGCAGGGATCAGCCTGAGTCATCCAAGGGCAGTCGATACTGCGTGTACCACGACCTCCACACCCACAACACCAACGAATGTCAAGAGCTCCGGGCCGTGCGAGATGGGCGAATCGGCCGACGCCCCGAGCGCAACGACATGGGCTATGGCCGAGGAGGAGGAAGAGGTGGAGGACGATGGGAAGACTGTGGCCCTCGCCAAGGGTGGCGTGACCGACCTCGCGAGGATCGCTGGCAGGACCAGCCTCGTGAGGATCGCCCACACAGCAGCGCATGCCTTCCTCCTCTGCCACCACCGCCAAGGAGGAACGAAGACCAACATCAGGACGAGGGGGCTGGGGGCTTCCAGGAGCCACGCGCAATCGCTTGCATCTTGGGTGGCGCCCAGGCCCCAGCCTCACAACGCATCTTCAAACAGTTTGCTCGCGAGGTGAATGCATTCCTCCCCAAGCTTGAAGCTACGCGCTCTCTCAGGTGGTCTGCATGCGCTATCACGTTCAGCTCAGCAGATCAGCTCAAGTGCACGGCGACGGCTGGAGTCATCCCGATGCTTTGCTCCCGAGTCATCAGCAATGTGCAGGTCACCAGGACTCTCATTGACGGCGGAACAGGACTCAACGTCCTGTCCGTCGAGACATTCGACAATCTTCGAGTGCCGTACGATCATCTTTAGCCGACCAAGCCTTTCTCAGGAGTCACTGACGGTTCCACTATCCCAATAGGGCAGGTTCGCCTTCGAGTCACCTTCGGGCAGCGCAACAACTACCACACCGAGCTCATCGACTTCGACGTCGGCAACATTTTCCTGTCGTACAACGCCATCCTCGGGTACCCAGCCCTAGCCAAGTTCATGGCAGTGACTCACCATGGTTACAATGTCCTCAAGATGCCAGGAAGCGGTGGAGTCATCACGGTACCCTGTGAGGAAAGGGACGCACTGTGCTCACTTGAGCGCGCGTTCCAAGCCGCAGCAATCGAAGACCCAGATCACAGGAGCGGAAGACTTCCCGAGGCGACCCTTAAGAAGAAGAAGGCTTCGCCTGGCCCAAGCCATAAAGAGGCAGGCGCCTCCGGAGGTGTTGCGTCCGGATTTGCGCCTGATCAGGGAGCGCCACACTCTCTCGCATAGGAAGGCGCGCCCGGTGCCCTCCTCAGGCAGGGCTCAGGGGTTCTTTCTTGGAGAGCCACCGACTTTGCCAAGGTCACGAGGGAGGCGCTCGGGCACCACTTCGAGGGGTGCTTCCAGGCACGTTTCCCTTAGGAAGATACAAGGCAAGGAAGACCAAGCCCTTAGGAGTACATCGCAAGAAACACCCAGGAGTTACATGAGTCGAGTGTCATGCGTGGCAGCCGCCGCTCGCTCACCGTAGCCCCACATCCAGGCGAGGATGGTGGGCTGCGCGTTTGCATCGACGTGCCAGGGCTCAACCGAGCCACGTCCCAGGAGCGCCTCTGGCCTTCATGTGTGGGGTGCTGCAAGGGACCACCTCACAGCTACGTTCGCATGCCGTTCGGCCTGCCGAACGCGGTCGCCGCTCATTAGCGCCTGCTGAGGAGCGTTCTGGAGGCTCAGGAGGTCAGCCATTGTGCGGTCCTGGTGGAGGTGGAGGTGGCCCTCGAAGACCTACCCGTGCCCCCAGAGCCTCCCGAGGCTCCTGGGCCTGTGGGCTTGTGAGGACCGACGTCTCCACCGCGCATCACCCGCTCCTTCAGCATCACTTCATCTTCAACGGCACCAGGTGACACCTTTCAAAGTTCCATTTTTAGATGGGAGTGCCCACAGGGCCGCCTCATTCCCAGGCCGCGTGGGTCAGTCCCCGCGACATGTATCTGTTTTGCTTATGCTCTTTACCTACCTTTTTGGGGGCGCCCCTCGGGCTGCATCACCCCCAAGCTGCTCGGGCCTGGCCCAGCGGCGTTTTCCCGCATCTACTTAAAATGAATTTCCTCCTGCGTGCTTGACATACCTGACCTAATCGCCTGCTCGATTGACGCCTACCTATGGAACGCTCGCTCTGGCACGACATTTGCGTACGATTTCGTCCCTGCAACGCCGATAAAACTGAGTGGTCGAGCTCTGGCCGCGGCAGCCCCGCAAGGCGCCACCTCACCAGGGCCTCAGTGCCCAAATCACTCCCTTGAAGCAACCAATGGTTGGCTGGCAACCGTGACAACAGGCCTTGTCTCTCCTCATGATTGGTGTGCAGGACCCACTCCAGGAGCGACGTTGGGGACATCGCGGGCTATCTCTCCCTCTCTCCGGCACGGACCGCTTGCACGTTAAAAGGGGGGCACCTGAGCATCGCGACTCACGGGCTCCTACTGGCTCTCCTGCCCTCACCCCCTTGCCTTGACCCACGGCATCGCGACCTGTCATACCAGCAGCGGGTGAGCTCGCTCGAGGGACGGGACCTGAGGATGTAGAGCATTAAGGAAAGTGAGGGGGAGTGGGAACAAGCTCGCGAGGACCCAACCCAGCAGCGCCTCAGCTACCACCCCTCGGGTCGTGCGCCTCGTCGAAGAACTCCACCAAACTCAAAAGATAAGTCATGCCCTTACAGGAGCTGGACCAACGCAGCGCCAAACCCTCGCCTAGTGCGGCTCTGTCACGACGACGTTGCCTTCCTTTCTCGCCCAGCGAGGGCTGCTCGAGCGCTAAAAGGGACCTCTCGAGCATCGCGACTCGGGGGCTCTTACCGGACCTTGGGCCACTCACCTCCTGGCCTTGACCACGGCGTCGTGACCTGGCATACCAGCGATGGCTGAAGCCTGCCTGGGGACTGGGACCAGTCAGCATAGAGCGCCAAGTCCTCGTGAGGATAGAAAGGGGGAGCCGAGTCGCGACAGGACAGGCACCTCACATCGATTCACATTAAGGATATAATGTTCACGAAAAACATGGCAGGCGCCTTACATACCCCCACGGGGTGTTGCTTCGATTCCTCGCAGGGAATAAAAGGTACTAATCCTAAGGAACGCCAATTGCCTGCGCCTCCGTAGGGAATGCCATCATCAACAGTGGGCTACCCGGCGCCGGCGCCAACCCCATCCAGATCAGTGGCATTGGCGGCTTGATGCAGCTGCCCTACTCCGAGCACGGCGCGAGCTCGGAGGCTCGTAGCTGTCGTCGCTCGTCTCCGGAGTCGCGAGAAGCTTGGGGGAGCCGCTGGATTCCCTAGTTCCTCCGCTGCTGCCCGAGGAGCTGCTGGAGGGCCGATGGGCGGGCCAGGTCCTCGCCAGTTCGTTGCCCCTGCATCTCTCCTTGGGGCAACACTCCGGCCGGCGTCCTTCAGCATCGAAGACCTTGAAGAACATCAAGGAGGCGCCGTCGTATTCAAGATGAATTACGAGGGCACCTTCCATGCGGCAGAACCGGGCGATCTGACCCCAGCCCCGGGTCATGACGACCTTGCCTGGAGCGACGACGGCGACCTCCACTCTGGTCGCAGGGGTGCTGCAGTCAGCGTGCTGCAGCCAGAGCTCCAGAGCCCCGCTCGGCGGCATCTCGAAGGCGAAGGAGGGAGGAAGGCGGATCCAAGAGCTCAGAAGCATGGCGGCGTGAAGCATGAGCTCACGAGAGGATCCCTCGGCATGGACTCCAGGATGAACGATGCGCACCACCGTGACTCGCCGGCGTCGACGGCGGCACCATCGGTGTCGCTCGACGCCTTCTCCCCCAGGACCCACGACGCGGGCATACAAGGGCAGCGGAAACCCAGGTGGCGGCCGCTCGTACAAGGGCCTTGATGCCTCCTGCTGTGCACCCTAATCTCGGCGGCAGAGGACCAGCCGCTTCTTCTGCGGAAGTGGGTCAGGACCCTCTCGGGGGGCCTTTCCCTTCTCTTCTGTAGAAAACTGGTGGATTGGTGCCATTGGCATAAGGAGAAGCAAGAACGAGGAAGAAGAAGGAAAGGGGCAGCCGGAAGGAATGGACTGAAGGGGCTCACGCAGTCCCGTACTTATAGCCGGAGAAGGCCAACCACCGGCCACCATGATCGTAGGTAATCATGACCCGTTTATTTGCATGCAGGGACTTGTCAAGTCGTGCGGTCGCCGAGGCGTCGTGGGGAAGCGCAGACGCCCACGTCCAATCAATCGCCACGCGGCACCCAAGGCCGCGGGCTATTACGGCCCGCGGCGCTTCGTGCTTGCCCCTTCTCTTCCCTGCTAGGCCAAGCCCGGGCACGCCTTGGGCCCGGGGCTACTGTCAGCGTTCTGGGAACGGGGGTTGAGGGAGTCCTGGATTAGGGGGTGTCTGGGTAGCCGGACTATAACCTTTGGCCGGACTCTTGGACTATGAAGATACAAGATTGAAGACTTCGTCCCATGTCCAGATGGGACTTTCCTTGGCGTGGAAGGCAAGCTTGGCGATGCGGATATGCAGATCTCCTTCCATTGTAACCGACTCTGTGTAACCCTAGCCCTCTCTGGTCTCTATATAAATCGAAGGGTTTTAGTCCATAGGACGAACAACAATCATACCATAGGCTAGCTTCTAGGGTTTAGCCTCTCTGATCTCGTGGTAGATCCACTCTTGTACTACCCATATCATCAAAATTAATCAAGCAGGAGTATGGTTTTACCTCCATCGAGAGGGCCCGAACCTGGGTAAAAACATTGTGTCCCTTGTCTCATGTTACCATCCGCCAAGACGCACAGTTCAGGACCCCCTACCCGAGATCCGCCGGTTTTGACACCGACATTGGTGCTTTCATTGAGAGTTCCTCTGTGTCGTCACCTTTAGGCCCGATGGCTCGTCCGATCATCAACAACGATGCGGTCCAGGGTGAGACCTTTCTCCCCGGGCAGATCTTTGTATTCGGCGGCTTTGCACTGCGGGCTAATTCGCTTGGCCATCTGGAGCAGATTGAAAACTACGCGCCTGGCCATCAGGTCAGATTTGGAAGTTTGAACTACACGGCCGGCATCCGCGAGACTTGATCTTTGACGGGTTCGAGCCATAGCCAAGCGCGCCGCACTGTCACGATGGGTATGACCTAGCTCTGCCGCCGAGCAGTGCCCTGGAGACCGCACCCGCATCAGCTCCAACCCTTAGCTCAGAGCCATCTGCGCCATCGAGGACGAGTGGATAGACAACGCCTCGGGGGCCGCAACCTCAACGGCGATCGAGCCAAACACCTGTCTCGTCCTCTCCGAAACCCGTGACTCCAGGGTGCCGGACTCTTTTCCGAAGTCCGAATCCTCCGCGCCCCTGCCAATCGAATCCGATTGGGCGCCGATCATGGAAATCAGCGCCACGGATATCTTTCAGAACTCGCCCTTCGGCGACATTCTGAATTCACTAAGGTCTCTCTCTTTGTCAGGAGAGCCCTGGCCGGACTATGGACAACATGATTGGGATGCGGACGACGAAGAAATTCCTCGCCCACCCACCACCCACTTCGTAGCCACTGTCGATGATTTAACCGACATGCTCGACTTCGACTCCGAAGACATCGACGGTATGGACGACGATGTAGGAGACGAACATGAACCAGCGCCTATAGGGCACTGGAAAGCCACCTCGTCATATGACATATATATGGTGGATACACCCAAAGAAGGCAATGGCAATGGAACAGCGGAGGATGACCCCTCCGAAAAGCAACCCAAGCGCCGGCGTCAGCGGCGCCGCTCTAAGTCCCGCCAAAGCAAGAAAGGTGATACCGGCACGGGAGATAATAACACCCCAGACAGTGCCGAAGACAACTCCCTCCAGCAAGATTCAGCGCAGGAGGATGGAGAAGCTAGCCCCCCTGAGGGAGCGGCAGACAGAGAGCAAGAGGATGACAACTACATGCCTCCCTCCGAAGACGAGTCAAGCCTCAGCGACGAAGAATTTGTTGTGCCTGAGGATCCCGTCGAACAAGAGCGCTTAAGAGCAGACTTATGGCTAGAGCAGGTAGCCTCAAGAAAAAACAGCAACAGCTTAGAGCTGATCAAAACATGCTTGCCGACAGATGGACTGAAATCCTTGTGGCCGAGGAGTACGAACTCGAACGCCCCTCCAAGAGCGACCCAAAGCGAAGGTTGCTACCCCGATTAGAGGAGGAAACACTTAAACCTACGTCACCAGTGCATGACATGGCTTACCGGCCACCTCGCGGCCGCGACAGAGAGGCCTCTATGCCCTCCACCCAACCCGCACCCCGGCGCCGCTCAAAAAATACTAAGGGACGGGGAAATGTTCTAGACCTGTGAGACATGCTAGAGGACAAGGCATGGCAAAAAAGATCAATCTACGGATTGCGTGGGCGACCCACGACACGTGACGATAACCGTCACGCCGGATACAGTAAATCCGGTCGGGCCGAACTCAGCAGACAAAGCTCATTTGAGCTACATCGCGATATAGCCCAATACAGAGGTGCCGCACACCTACTATGCTTCACAGATGAAGTCATGGATCATCAAATCCCAGAGGGTTTCAAAACCGTAAACATTGAATCATACGATGGCACAACAGATCCTGCGGTATGGATCGAGGACTATCTCCTTCATATCCACATGGCCAGTGGCGATGATCTACACGCCATCAAATACCTCCCACTCAAGCTTAAAGGACCAGCTCGACATTGGCTTAACAACTTGCCAGGAGAATCAATTGGTTGCTGGGAGGACCTGGAAGCCGCATTCCTCGAAAATTTCCAGGGCACCTATGTGCGACCACCAGACGCCGATGACCTAAGCCACATAACTCAGCAGCCAGAAGAATCTGCCAGACAATTCTGGACACGGTTCCTAACCAAGAAAAATCAAATCATCGATTGTCCAGACACAGAGGCCCTAGCAGCCTTCAAGCATAACATCCGTGACGAGTGGCTTGCCCGGCACCTTGGACAGGAAAAGCCGGAATCTATGGCAGCCGTTACGACACTCATGACCCGCTTTTGCGCGGGAGAAGACAGTTGGATGGCTCGTAGCAATAACATGACCAAGAGCCCTGGTAATTCGGATACCAAGGACAGCAATGGCAGGTCACGTCGCAACAAGCATAAGCGCCGCATTAACAGCGAAAGTGCTGGGGATATGGCAGTTAATGCCGGATTCAAAGGCTCGAAACCCGGTCAGGGAAAAAGCCATTCAAAAGAAATACTCCAGGCCCGTCCAGTTTGGACCGTATACTCGATCGCTCATGCCAGATACATGGGACCCCCGAAAAACCAGCCAATCACACCAACAGGGATTGTTGGGTGTTCAAGCAGGCCGGCAAATTCAATGGCGAAAACAGATACAAGGAGCTGCATAGCAACGAGGAGGAGGAGCCCCGGCCGCCGAACAATAGTGGACAGAAGGGCTTCCCCCCACAAGTGTGGACGGTGAACATGATATACGCAACCCACATCCCCAAGAGGGAGCGGAAGCGTGCGTTAAGGGACGTCTACGCGTTGGAGCCAGTCGCCCCAAAGTTCAACCCATGGTCCTCCTGCCCGATCACTTTTGATTGAAGAGACCACCCCACTAGCATCTGCCATGGCGGACTCGCCGCATTGGTTCTAGACCCAATCATCGACGAATTTCACCTCACTAGAGTCCTCATGGACGGCGGCAGCAACTTGAACCCGCTTTATCAGGATACAGTACGGAAAATGGGCATAGATCCCTCAACGATTAAACCCACAAAAACGACCTTTAAAGGCATCATACCAAGTGTAGAGGCCAACTGTACAGGCCCAGTCACACTTGAAGTGGTCCGGATAATTTCCGAAGCGAGGAGTTAATCTTCGACATAGTCCCGTTCCGCAGTGGCGATCACGCACTGCTCGGACGAACCGCATTTGCAAAGTTCAATGCGGTGCCGCACTACGCATACCTCAAGCTCAAGATGCAAGGCCCTCGAGGAGTCATTACGGTCAATGGAAACACCGAACGCTCTCTCCGAACGGAGGAGCATACGGCGGCCCTCGCAGCGGAAGTACAAAGCAGCCTCTCAAGGCAATTCTCCAGTCCGGCTCTTAAACGTCCGGACACCGTTAAGCGCGCCCGGAGTAACCTATAGCAAGACCGCCTGGCACGTTCCGAGCAAGCATAGCAATGCGGCCCTAACCCCAACCCTCATAAAACTGCGCAATCAATACCACGCGTACGTAACTACGCTCTGAAAATACCATGGGCACAGGGGGAGGGGCACGACCACGACATGCCCAAAAATGCGGCTCAACCGCACTAGGGGCTCCAGATTTTATCATTTTTTCCTACTTGCAGGACTCCACTCTTCGGAAGACTTGTCCGGCAGTATAATCGCCGAATACACCATGCAACAACCAAGGAGGCAGAAGCTACGTAGAATTCGTAGGTGGTCTCTATAAGGAGCAAAATACCTGTCTTACATAGCGCCTCACAGCTCGCCCCAGGAGGGGGACATGTCAAATAGTCCCATCTCTTGCTCATCGAATTATTTCTATCGTTCTGCTTTTACCGCAGCCTTTTTGAATAAACAATGCTGAGCTTCAGCTCTTTATTGCATTCTCTATTTATTCCTTCAGTTATGACATTTAGCATCCGTACACTTTGGTATGGCTAATATGCCAGTGGCTTAAGCACCACATAATACGGCGTAAGAAGTCCGAACACTTTCATAAGTGTGGCCCTCCGAACTTATAGCATTATATGCATCAGCTCCGAATCATGTCTTTGGTCAATAGTTGGGTTTGCTCGGCTCCCATGTTTTGGTACCTTACGTTCCGCTATATCGGCTAAGGTAGCGCTGGGAGAACTATTGTGATTGTGCCCCGGTTGAGCTGTAAGCACCTCAGTAGATAAAGCTAAAACTGACTGTCATGATAGGGCGAGAGTTGGTCGCTGTTCGAGAGGTTCCGAGTCCTTAAAGACTTATGCCGCTTAGAGCGAGGAGTCGGCTTTGTCCGGCCCAAGGCGTGTATAGCGCCCCGAGCTCGGTCTTCCGAACACTAGGGGCTTCGCCGAAATTTAAAATTATAGAATTCTCTGGCCAAGTGAGAGTGATAACGCGCTATAGTCCGATTGCCTTGTTCGCCAGGCTGAGCACCTCCCTCGAAGGACCCAACAATGGGAAAAAGAGTGCTCAGGTTTACCCCCGAACACCCCAGCACTTGTGGCGTGGGGGCAGAAGCCGACGACTCACCATCTCTCAGATTTAATAAACGGCCGCTTAGAAGGTAATATTTTAAATTAAAACAAGTGTTGCATAGCGCATATGAACAAGTTTTCAGCGCACAGGATAAAACGAACAAGTTTCACTCAAATATTACATCTTTAGAACATCCGTCCGCCACAAGGCGGGCACCCTTCAGGACACCCTCGTAATACATATCGGGGTGGCGATGCTCCTTGCCCGGTGGCGGCTCGTCCTTCACAAGCTTCACAACATCCAATTTGCCCCAGTGCACTTTAGCACGGGCACCCTCGATGCAGACGGAGCGCTTCACGACTTCAAGCCGTGGACAGGCATCCACCAGCCTGAAGTAGCTCCCAGGCATAGCCTCTCCGGGCCGCAGCCGGACTATGAGACACGTCATGGCCTGTTCGGCCACCTTATGGAGCTCGACCAGCTGCTTCAGCTGGTCGCTCAGGGGCACCGGGTGTCCGGTCTCAGCATACTAAGACCAGAACACCTTCTCCATCGAGCTCCCCTCCTCGGCCCGGTAAAAGGCGGCAGCGTCCGACACGCTGCGGGGCAAATCTGTGAATGCTCCCGGAGAGCTCCAGACTCGGGTAAGTAACAAGTAATTCACTTCAACGTGCTTGCTTTGCATAAATAATGCCTTACCCGCCGCTATCTCTTCATCGCCTCAACTTCCTGGAGGGCCTTTTGGGCTTCGGCCTTGGCAGATTTGGCGCTTTCAAGGGCCGTCGCGAGCTCGAACTCTCGCGTCTTTGAGTCAAGCTCCAAACTCTCGTGTTTTTTCACTAGATCCTGGAGCTCTTGCTGCACCTCGCCAACCCGCACCTCATGCTTCTCCCGCTCTGTGCGCTCCGTGGTCGCCCTCTTTTCGGCCTCGGACAGCGCTTGCCTAAGGGTCGCCACCTCAGTCGTGACCCCTATAACACCAATAGCGATCCTGTCATTTTTTGCAACTGCATCTTTTTATAATATACTCCACAAGGTATTACTACCTTCTTTTTCCTCAAGCTCCTTCTTGGCAAGGCCGAGCTCTTGCTCGGACCGCTCGAGGCTCTGCTTCAGCGCATCCACCTCCGCAGTCAGTGCGGCAGAGGCTAGCACCGAAGCCTTCATACGCATATTGACTTAATTCTGTTAGACTCCTGCGAATGTTATTAGATCCTCTATTCGGCTTTTCTTTCCGAACGCCAAACAGAGCATCAGGGGCTACTGTCTATGCAGTAATATTTTCACATATTTTTTACATACCTCAAAGCCTGTTAGCAGGCTGGCGCGGGCTTCAGTCAGCCCGCTCTTGGCAGACTGAACTTTCTGGACCACCGCAATCATGATAGTGTGGTGCTCCTCGTTGATGGAGGCGCCGTTAAGCACCTCCAACAAGTTATCCGGCGCCTCCGGTTGGACGGAGGTCACCGGTGTCGTAGGCCTGCCCTTCTTCTTAGGGGGCCACCTGCCGGACACCGGAACCTTTGAAGGTTCCGATGCGGTGTCCGGCCCAGGACCGGACTTGGAGCCCTTGGGGGTTTTACCCCCTTTGCGCCTGGGGTCCGGGAGGTCGCCTTGCGGCATCTCTAGGACCACCTCCCCCTGGCTTGGAACCTTTTGGGACAACACCTCGGTGTCGTCCGTAGGGGGAGGGGAGGTAGCGGCCAGAAGTGAAAAGCTATTCACATCCGACGAATCCAAGGAGCCACTCAAAGATACGTCGAGCCGGTCTCGGGCTAGACTACACGATTATATTCGGCGTTAGGAAAAGTTGTGCAATAAAGGAACACTATGAGTCACTCTGGTATCCGAATACTTACGACTTCGCCAGGGGCTTGGCCCTGAGCGGCCACTCCTCCTCGCTGTCGGCGGCATTGGTGGAGTAGTCCGGAGGGAGGGTCTTCCCCTTCTTGGACCCTCTGGCCTCCCCAGTTGGGGAGGCCTTTCTTTTCTTTCTCCCCCTGCTGGGGGAGAAACCTCTCTTTCCTCCTCCTCGTCTTCGTGGGAGGAGTCCGCCTCGGAGTCATCAGACGATGAGTCCGACTCCACCGGACGCAGAGAACTCTTCCGAGTTCCCGTGGCCTTCTTCTTGGCCTTCTTCTCCGGCACCACATAAGGTGCCGGGACCAGCAGCCCCTCTAGGCGTGCGTCTGATGGGTCTTCGGGCAAAGGAGCCGGACAGTTGATCTTCCCGGACGTCTCCTGCCAATCTTGTCAAAAGTACGGGAGTTTAGATCCCGCATTGAGTCAAACTACGAAAGACAAGTATCCTGTAAGAGGTAAAATAGCTTACCGCGTTGGCTTGGCGCTGCGCAGAAAATCCGCGATCCTCGGTGGTGGAAGCGGGAGCCTCGGCACCCTTGAACAGCACCTTCCAGGCATCTTCATACGTTGTGTCGAAGAGCCAGCTTAGTGTTCGGTGCTGGGCCGAATCGTACTCCCACAAATTGAAAGCCCGTTGTTGACACGGGAGGATCCGGCTGATGAGCATGACCTGGACTACATTGACTAGTTTGAGCTTCTTGCTCACTAGGTTCTGGACGCATGTTTGTAGTCCGGTCACCTCTTCCGAACTACCCCACAGCAGGCCCTTCTCTTTCCAGGAGGTGAGCCGCGTAGGGGCTCCGGATCGGAACTCGGGGGCTGCGACCCATTTAGGGTCACGCGGCTCAATGATGTAGAACCACCCTGATTGCCACCCCTTTATGGTCTCCACGAAGGAGCCCTCGAGCCATAGGACGTTGGCATCTTGCCCACCATGGCGCCTCCGCACTCTGCCTGGCGGCCGCCCACAACCTTCGGCTTGACATTGAAGGTCTTCATCCATAAGCCGAAGTGGGGCTGGATGCAGAGGAAGGTCTCGCACACGACGATAAACGCCGAGATGTTGAGGACAAAGTTTGGGGCCAGATCGTGGAAGTCCAGGCCATAGTAGAACATGAGCCCCCAGACGAATGAATGGAGGGGAATCCCAGTCCGCGGAGGAAATGGGTAAGGAAGAGGACCCTCTCATGGAGCTTGGGGGTGGGGATGAGCTGCCCCTTGTCTGGGAGCCGGTGCGCGATGTCGTCGGGCAGCTATCCGGCTCTCCTCAACTTTTTGACGTCTCCCTCCGTAACGGAGGAGACCATCCACTTGCCTCCCGCTCCAGACATGGTTGGAGAAGGTGGAGGAAGAAAATGCAGACTTGGGCGCTGGAGCTCGAGTGTGCGAAAATGGATAAGCAAAGGAGGAAGAAGGCGTGGGTGAAGAAGGCGGATCCTTATCCCCTTATATGGGCGGACGAAATTGTGCGTCCCCGCTAGCCTGGTAAAACTCGCTTATCTCCCAAGCGCCGTAATCAATGGCGCTGTTGGGTTACCCACGCCCGTATTGATGAGAATCCCGGAATAAGGGGACACGGTCTCTGCTTCGACAAGACGTGCCAAGGAAACCGCCTCGCTAAACGCGCTGAGGTGGGACAGTAAAAACGATTCGAATAAAGGCTTGGCCGTGGTGTGATGTCACGCCACGAAATACGTCAGCAGATTAGATTTGTGTAAATACTATTCTCTCAATGGTAGTATGTGGAATTTATTTTGCAGGGCCGGACACTATGCTTGTGTTCAAAATCTTATATGAAGTATTCGAAGGAGGAACCCGCCTTGCAATGTCGAAGACAATCTGCATGCCGGACTTATCGTCATTGAAGCCTGGTCGGGGTAGTCCAAGAGTCCGGCCAAAGGTTATAGTCCGGCTACCCGGAGTCTTGGATTAGGGGGTGTCCGGGTAGCCGGACTATAACCTTTGGCCGGACTCTTGGACTATGAAGATACAAGATTGCAGACTTCGTCCCGTGTCCGGATGGGACTTTCCTTGGCGTGGAAGGCAAGCTTGGCGATGCGGATATGCAGATCTCCTTCCATTGTAATCGACTCTGTGTAACCCTAGCCCTCTCCGGTGTCTATATAAACAGGAGGGTTTTAGTCCATAGGACGAACAACAATCATAACATAGGCTAGCTTCTAGGGTTTTACCTCCATCGAGAGGGCCCGAACCAGGGTAAAAACATTATGTCCCTTGTCTCCTGTTACAATCCGCCTAGACGCACAGTTCGGGACCCCCTACCCAAGATCCGTCGGTTTTGACACCGACAGGGGTCCCCAGACTTTCCTGCCTGCGGCCTGCGGCGTGGCTCAAGTGGGGGCCCAGCGCGGCCCATCTTCATCAACTCAAGCTCAAGACCCTCGCGAGGGGCCAAGCCTCGCGGGGCGGACGACAGGAAGCTTCCTCAGAAGCAGCCTCATGCTCGCGAGGAGGCGGAGAGATCAAGGGAGGGGTACCTCGCGAGGAGCCCGTGACGCAAGCCATGACGATCGAGACTAGGCGGGCACCAGGTGGGCACCGGCCTGCGCAGTGTCCTTCTTTCCCCTTTGGTGCAAAGGGATCAAGCACAGGCCAAGGCATCGAGCAAAGGTTACCATTCCGGTGCAACGAGACCAAGACCAGTAGAGCGGCAGGACGGAGGTCACCGTGGAGCCTAAGACGGCGTCATCACCCGTGCTTTTGGCAGCCGAAGACCACCTTTGGTAAGGATAACTTGTTCTAGATGTTCCCCTTCAAAATGGCCAATTGTTGGCGCCGTTCCCGCTCATTATTTGGGGAGAGGCCCAGGGCCTTTATAAATAGAGCTAGCCACCATAGAGTAGAGGCATCTGATCAGATCGGAGGGAAACCCCGGACCAAGTAGAACTCTCCGCACCAGCTCAAGAACACCTCTCGTGAGGCTGTTCTTCCCCTGTACTGTTCATCATCAGCCCCTGAGGCAATCCACCACACCACACACTGGAGTAGGGTATTACACCACAACGGTGACCCAAACCAGTATAAATCTCGTGTCCCTTGTGTCGTTCGTCGTTCCCAGCTTAGATCAGACGAGGAGATCGGACGTAGATCGGTAGGGGAGAGATCTCCACGCGCACCCAAGAGTTCGAACCTCAAGGGTCTTCCGGAACCCAAAATCCGACAGGGGACCCCCGTTCCCAGAACGCCGACAGTAGCCCCCGGGCCCAAGGCGCGCCCGGGCTTGGCTTAGCAGAGAAGCGAAGGGGCGAGCGCGAAGCTCCGCGGGCCCCAATAGCCTGCGGCCTTGGGCGTCGCGTGGCGATTGATTGGACGTGGGCGTCTCCGCTCCCACGACACCTCGATAACCGCATGACTTGACAAGTCCCTGCATGCAAAGAAATGGGTCATGATTACCTGCGATCGTGGTGGTCGGCGGTTGGCCTTCTCCGGCTATAAGTACGGAACTGCGTGAGCCTCGTTAGCCCATCCCTTCCTGCTACTCCTTTTCTTCTTATTCCTCGTCCTTGCTTCTCCTTACGCCAATGGCACCAATCCACCGATTTTCTGCAGAAGAGAAGGGAAAGCCCCCCCCCCCCCCCCGAGGGGGTCCTGACCCACTCCCGCTGAAGAAACGGCTAGTCCTCCGCCGCCGAGATGAGGGTGCTTGGCAGGAGGCATCGAGGACCTAGTACGAGCGGCCACCGCTTGGGTTTGCGCTGCCCTTGTACGCCCGAATCGAGGGCCCTGGGGAAGAAGGCGTCGAGCGACACCGACGGTGCCGCTACCGACGCCGGTGAGTCACGGCGGTGCGCGTCGTTCCTCCTGGAGCTCACGCCGCGGACTCCTCTTGCGAGCTCGTGCTTCACGCCACCATGCCTCCATGCTCTTGGATCCTCCTTCCTCCCTCCTTCGCATTTGAGATACCGCCGAGCGGGTCTCTGGAGCTCTGGCTCCAGCACGCCGACTGCAGCGCCCTCGCGACCGGAGCGGAGGTCGCGGTCGTCGCTCCGGGCAAGGTCTACATGACCCGGTGCTGGGGTGAGATTGCCCGGGTCTGCCGGACAGAGGGTGCCCTCGTGATTCATCTTGAATACGATGGTGCCTCCTTTATGTTCTTCAAGGTATTCGATGCAGAAGGTCGCCGGCTGGAGTGCTGCCCCAAGGAAGGCAGCCGGGGCACCCGACTGGCAAGGACCTGGCCTACCCATCGGCCCTCCAGCAGCTCCTCAGGCAGCAGCTGAGGAGCTGGGGAATCCAGCGGCTCCCCTGAGCTTCTCGCGACTCCGGAGACGAGCAACGACAGCTACGAGCCCTCAAGCTCACGCCGTGCTCGGAGTAGGGCAACTGCATCGGGCCGCCGACGCCATTGATCTAATTGGGGTTCGCGCCGGCGCCGACCAGTCCACTGTTGATGATGGCGTCCCCTGCAGAGGTGCGCGCAATTAGCGTTCCTTAGGATTAGCACCTTTTGTTCCCTGTGAGGAATCGAAGCAACACCCCGCGGGGTGTAACGCCCCGGATCTGTTGCGCCAGGAGCCCGCCAGTTATTCGTCAGCTTGCCATGTCATTTGCTTGCGTGTTGCACTTTGCCATGTCATCATCCGCATTTCATATCATGTCATCATGCGCATCGCATTTGCATATGTGTTCGTCTTATGCATCCGAGCATTTTCCCCGTTGACCGTTTTGCAATCCGGCGCTCCTATGTTCCCCGGTGTCCTCTTTTACCTTTTTCTGTGAGCGTGTATTAAACTGTCTCGGAATGGACCGAGGTTTTTCAAGCGGCCTTGGTATAGCACCGATAGACCGCCTGTCAAGTTTCGGGTCAATCGGAGGTCGTTTGGTACTCCAACGGTTAATAGGGTATCCGCAAATGCCTCTTTTGGTGCAGCCCAACACCCCTTTCTAAGTGGCCCAAAACCCACCTAAGTCACTTCCATCCTCTCGGTCGTTCGATCACGATCGTGTGGGCGAAAACCGCACCTCATTTGGAGCTTCCTAGCCCCCTCTACCTATATATATGTGCTCCCCTCCCGAAATTCTCGCAGTCCAAACCCTAGCCCCGCCCCCTCTCCGCCGCCGGACACATCCGTCCGCGCCGGACGTGTCCACCGCCCACCGCCACGTCGTTCTGTCCAATGGGACGTCGCCACGTCATCAACCCCGCCTCCTCAGCCAACGGCGCGCCGCCACGCGTCCTCCCGCCGCCTCCTCCACCGCGCGGCCCGCCGGGCCTAGGCGGGGCCCGCCCGGCCCATCCGCGCGCCGCCGCCCGCCGCAGCTCGCCCGGCCGCGCTGCTCCCGTGCCGCGCGCCCGGCCGCCATCGCCGGCGCCGCCGCCGCCGTTCGCCCGCCGCCTTCGCCGCCCTCCGCCGCCGCCGCAGGCCGCCGCCCCCGCGCCTCTCGCCGCCCGTGCGCCCCGCCGCCTTCGCTGCCCTCCGCCGCCGCCGCCGCAGGCCGCCGCCCCCGCGCCTCCCGTCGCCGCCGCCGCCTCGCCGTAGCGCGCTCCACCCCGCCGCCATGCGCCGCGCCGCCGCGTCCCTCGCCGGATCCGGCCGGCCCCGACTCTCCCCGGCCGGATCCTCCTCCTCCGCCCCTCCCTCGCCAACTCCGGCGAGATTCCGGCGATATCGGCCGCCACCTCGCCACGTTGACTTTTCCCTCGTGGTATAATTTTGGCTAAGTCCCCGAAATTCTATTATTTTGTTGCATGTTCATCGCATCATAACTTTGCACCCATGGCTCCGTTTTCGGCGTATAATATGTCAAACTGTTCGACTCGATGAGTACATCATTTGATATCATTGCGTCATTTTCATTTGAGCTCATATTGATGCCCGAAATGCTGTTAGAAGAAAGCTCTGTGATGTTAGTTTCTGATTCTTATCAGAACATGCACTTTTGTCATTTTTGCCATGATTGATGTGTGCATCCTATGAAGTTGAGTCCTACATGTGTTTGGTAATATGCCATGCCATATTTCCATAGATTTATGCCATGTATTTTTGCGATCTATGTGGTGACTAGCACAAGCATGCAAACTAGGGTACTTAATGTTGCTGATTTCAGAGACTTAGTAATTTCACCAAGTCCCTGCCTGCTGTTATTCTTATGCCATGTGTTCTTGTTGTTTCAGAGAGATCTATGCCTCTTTTGAGCTGATCAATAAGAGTGTTTTGAGCATATGGATTTGCTCTATCCATACATGCCTTTTTTTGTAATTATGGAGTGCCATAGCTTGAGTCAATCGAGCTCTACTTTTGCTATAAAATGTTGCTGGCAGATTGTTTACATGTTATTCGATTTTGCCAAGCTTGTTCTAGTTGATACTTGCATGATATGATGTTGTTCTTGCCATGTATAGCTTCTATGCCATGTCTTCTTGATGTATGTATGCTTAGTTTATCATGTAAGGCTCTGTAGTGAGTGCATCGAGCTCGTAAACATGCCTACTTGTTATCTGTTTTTGACATGTCTAGTTTTCTTCTAAGTCTGAAACCTGTAACGAAACTTGCTTAATTGACATGGGTGTTATTATATTTTCTAGTCCTTTTTGGCTTATGGTCAGTAAGGGACTTTTGTTAAGTCATTTGAGTAGATTCATGCCACGCCTTATTTTGCCATGTCCTGTTCCTGTAGCATGTTGTTTCATTGCTCTAAACATGTCATCCTGATGTTAATTTCTGGTATGTTAGTATTTTCACAAAGTCTGTGAACCTGTTATCTTTTGCACTTTTTCCATGCTTGTTTGAACCTGTTATGTTGTGATTTAGCCGTAGCTCAGTGTTCATATTTTGTCAAGCATCTTGATTAGTTCTCTGCCATATGTTTTGTTGTTATGTTTGGGTGCAGTAGCTTAATTTCTTGTTGCTTGCTAAGTAGCATCATGCTGTTAATGGCAGATTCTTGTCATTCTTGTTTTGCTTGTCATTTGCAAACCGTGCGTCCGATTCCGGTGATCTTTATATCAATTTCAATTGAAATCACCTCACCTTTCCAGTGGTATACTTGGTTTGCCAAGATTATGCCTTGTTCATATTTTCCCTTCCCGCGCATGCATATGCATTGCATATCACATCTCGCATATCATGCCATGTTTATGTGGTGGTTGTTTACTTTGTTGTTTGCTTATTTCCGGTGTTGCTTCTTCGGGTTAGTTTCAATAATGTTGCGATTGTGAGGATTCGTTCGAATACGTCCGTTTGTCTTCTTCATGGACTCGTTCTTCTTCCTTGCGGGATCTCAGGCAAGATGACCATACCCTCGAAATCACTTCTATCTTTGCTTGCTAGTTGCTCGCTCTTTTGCTATGCCTATGCTGCGATACCTACCACTTGCTTATAATGCCTCCCATATTGTTAAACCAAGCCTCTAACCCACCTATCCCTTTCCCTTGGGTCTGATCAACCCGAGGGTCATCTTTATTTAGCCCCCCCCCGGGCCAATGCTTGTCTAAGTGTTGGTCCGAACTGAGCTGCCTGCGGGGCCCCCTCGTGGAAACTCGAGGCCTGGTTTTACTCGTAGCCTGTCTCATCCGGTATTGCCCTGAGACCGAGATATGTGCAGCTCCTATCAGGATGTCGGCGCATCGGGCGGCTTTGCTGGACTTGTTTTATTGCTGTCGAAATGTCTTGTAGCCGGGATTCCGAGACTGATCGGGTCTTCCCGGGGAGAAGGAATATCCTTCGTTGATCGCGAGAGCTTATAATGTGCTAAGTTGGGACACCCCTGCAGGGTTTGAACTTTCGAAAGCCGTGCCCGCGGTTATGTGGCAGATGGGAATTTGTTAATGTCCGGTTGTAGAAAACCCGAAGTTGATCTTAATTAAAATACACCAACCGCGTGTGTAACCGTGATCGTCTCTTCTCGGCGGGGTCCGGGAAGTGAACACGGTTGTTGGAGTTATGTCTGACGTAAGTAGTTCAGGATCACTTCTTGATCATAGTTGTTCGACCGTGCTTTGCCTTCTCTTCTCGCTCTCATTTGCGTATGTTAACCACCATATATGCTAGTCGCTTGCTGCAGCTCCACCTCACTAGCCTGTCCTACCTTTAAGCTTAAATAGTCTTGATCTCGCGGGTGTGAGATTGCTGAGTCCCCGTGACTCACAGATACTTCCAAAACCAGTTTGCAGGTGCCGATGAGACCGTGCAGGTGACGCACCCGAGCTCAAGGAGGAGCTCGATGAAGATCTTGTCCTTTATGTTGTTTCGTTCTAGTCGATCAGTAGTGGAGCCCAGTTGGGGTCGATCGGGGACCTTTGTTGCTTTTGGGGTTTCTTCTTTTCATTTTGGCTCCATAGTCGGGCCCTGATTGTAACTGTATGATGTAATGTTTTATTCATGTATTTGTGTGAAGTGGCGATTGTAAGCCAACTATGTATCTTTTCCCCTTATGTATTACATGGGTTGTGTGAAGATTACCTCAGTTGCGACATTGCTTTCAATGCGGTTATGCCTCTAAGTCGTGCTTCGACACGTGGGAGATATAGCCGCATCGAGGGCGTTACAAGTTGGTATCAGAGCCTTCCCCGACCTTAGGAGCCCCCACTGATTGATCGTTTTTAGTGGCCGAGTTGTGTCTAGAAAAATGTTTTGAGTCATTTAGGAATTATATATCGGAGAGTTTAGGAATTCTTTTTTACTTCCCAGTCTCATCATCGCTCTGGTAAGGCATCCTGACGTAGAGTTTTGACTCTTCTCTTCTCAAATTTCACTAAAAAAATTTAGGATCACGCGGGTATCTTATAAGCGTTCCGATGGTTTTATGATGACAACATTGTCTTGGTTGCCTCCCGTCAGCAGGGGTTTTAGTGGAGGTGTCCCGGGGAGTTGAGCTCCGAGGTGTTGTCGTCATAATTTTATCGTTGCAGTTCTGGTATACCTGAGTTTAGTACGCCGACATCGAAAAACTCTTTTGTACAGTTGTTGGTGAGATAACCCTGATAGCCCAGTACTGAGGCGAGTGCGGGGGTATTGCCATGACTCGTATAACGGATGCTTTTCGAAGCTTGAGGTAGACGGTTTCCAAAGGTTTCTTGGTTATGTGTTGAAGGATGGATACAGCTGGATCTAGGTATTGTTAGTTTGGGTGATATATTTTGTGTCCCCTGTATCCCCAACACCTGATTGCATAACCAGAAAGTTTTGGGAGTTTATAGGTGGGAATTCAAGTATATCGTAGGATATCTTTCCAACAAACACATGATACGATATGGGATCTATCATATGTTTGTTTCCGGCTTATTTCCTGAGTCAATCCTTTGTTTTTGTTTTGGTTTGTGGTATTCGAGTTGCTTCAAAGTCAAGTGTTGATTCCATACCTTTTTCCAAGCGGTGTTATCATATTCCTATGGAAATACTAATCCTTCTTGGTCATCGAGGATATATGTTAATTCTTTTTCAACCGGCGTGTCTCTCTTCAAGTGGATCCGATCACTTCAGCATTCGCAAGATCAATTATCAGTTCTTCTCAACGGTGTTTGCTTCATCTGTTCCAAGTTGCCTTTGTTTTCCCGCCCTCCCACCCTTTTTCTTCAAGGACTCAGATTTCTCAATCAAGTATCCTTTTTATTGATGGAAGTTTCTTCATTCTTTCTTTCAATGTTCTTATCCGGCGATTTTCTATGAAGATGCGCAACAACTTCAAGTTCATCATTCGTCATTCTTTTCTTCTCCGGTGGTTTCAATTCAAGCTTTGTCGATCATATCTTTTCCTCGTTTCAAATGTTTTTTCTCGTACCGGTGCACCTCTTAATCATCCACTTCTCGCTATTCAATTGTTCCGGAGTGATGAAGATATCTCAGAAGATTCAAGTTCCCATTCTCAATTCACTCAATTTCTTTTGAGGATGCTATCTCATTCAAGTCATTTAATTCAACCGGTGCAATCTCTCTTTTCAAGCAATCTTTTCAATGGTGTTTCTTTTGAGTGGGCCCTAACCCACAGGTCTTTTTCCAGGATCTTACCTGACTCTTCTAATTTTCTCGGAGCTTCTAAAATTCTTTTCAAAGTTTGACGTAAGAACGAATTATCATCAGTCATATGTCTTTCCCCAAGATCTTTCAAATTATTTTCATCGTTGGCTCAACCTTTCTAATTCTCATTCCGGAGTGCCTCAACAATTCACGGTGGTGTTTCTCATCATCATTCTCAACATTTGAAGACCGAAGAAGAGTTTCTCTTCAATCTTGCTCCATTCTCTTCAAGATTAATGGTTCAAGCTTGATGCCGTCCTCTCATAATTGTTTTGGATTGCGAGAATTCTTTTCACCCATCTGGAGCAATTCATGAGTTGTTTCTGTTTCTTTCCTCCGAAGGCCATCATGTCATAATTATTCATTCAAGTTTTCAGCTCTCGTTCTCCAAATCTCACCGGTGCATCATTCAAGTATTCTCTAATCAGCTCGTGATCTATTCGTTCATTTATATCTAAATTCTCTCAAGTATCTTCGTTCATTTGCTAATTCTTCCCGGTGTTTCTTTATCTTTTCTTCATCCATTTTAAATTCTTACGGTGGTTAGTTCAAGAGTTCTCTTCCTTCATTATTATATAGACTCATTCGTTCTTCCCAAATCCTACCGGCGGATCGTTGAAGAATTTTCTCAAATTTACGCTATGTCTCTCTTAATCCTTTCTACGAGAATAAGTAGTATGCCAAATCCGTTGCTTGTCATCCATCTAAATTGGTGAAGGATACGCATAACACAATTCTTGTTCTTGTTTCATCCAAGTGAGTAATTCCTTATTCCGGAGATTCATCAAAATTCTTGTTTTTAATTGTTTCATCTTGTCTTCCTCGGAGTTCCAAGCTCTCGCAATTATATCTCCACGGAGATCCATCTAATCATTACAAGGCTTCAACCTTATTCTTTTCATCCTTCATTTCATCTGATCATCCTTTTATTACCGGAGTTCTTCATGGAGGCTACATGATGTTTCACAAAGGATTTAATTCCTTCTCGAAGTGTTCATCGAGATTCTTTTCAGAGGAGCTCAAGTATTCTTTATCGTGCATTTTGAAGTGCAATCCTTTCAACCGTATCATTCGAGGTGGTATAATGTCATTCTTGATAATTGGAGTTCATGTCTCATGACTCACATGTTGTCAAGAATGAGGTATTTTAAATCCATCAATCTCTTCATTGGAGTTATCTTGGGTTATATTTTTCACCAAAAGCTTTCCCTAAGGATTGTTGCTATTTGTGGTGCTTATCAATGTTCCAAGTTATCCCTCTATCATCTTGGTGAAGAAGTTTTTTTTCATCTCTGTGGTGCTCTCAATCAAATCAATGGTTTCCATTAGTGGCCGGTTGTCACCTCATCATTTTGAGACGTTTCCATAAGCCCACAAGGATCATATCTTTTCGTTGTTGGTTTTCCAACAATTCCGTTCAATCCTTCTTTTTAAGGAGGCTCTTTCAAATTCAATTGTGGTTGAAGTTGTCATTATCTTCTCCGTTCTTTTCTTCCAACCATCTAGCTTCTATTATTTCTTCCGGAGGCATTGTGATATTGCTCTTTTCGACTCATCATCTCGTTTTGCCAAGATCATGTTCTTTTCCTTGCTAATCCATTTAACCAGAGTGTGGTGTTCTCTTTTCAAGTTCTTTCCATCTTATCAAGTTTTCCTTCTCTTTTCTACCGGAGTGCTGTCCAAATTCGGTCATTCTTGTTCCTTGGCTATCTCATCATACCGAGGTGGTCATATTCCTTTCGTTCGTGAAGCTATTATTTCCATGTCTTTCAACCTCCAAGGTTCACTTGGTGTTCTTTCTTCCGCTTATCTAACGGAGTGTTTTCAAGTTCGTTCAACTTCGTTGTTTTTCGTTCTTTCATTTTTGCTCAACCTCTCAAGATTCTTTGGTTTCACTCTTTTGTCAAAGAAGCAAATTAGCTTTACCTCTTCTCTTTCTCTTCCGTTTTCCCCTCCGATGCCATTCTAGATCTCGGGACGAGATCCTCTCGTAGTGGTGGAGTGTTGTAACGCCCCGGATCTGTTGCGCCAGGTGCCTGCCAGTTATTCGTCAGCGTTGCCATGCCATTTGCTTGCGTGTTGCACTTTGCCATGTCATCATCCGCATTTCATATCATGTCATCATGCGCATCGCATTTGCATACCTGTTCGTCTTATTCATCCGAGCATTTTCCCCGTTGTCCGTTTTGCAATCCGGTGCTCCTATGTTCCCCGGCATCCTCTTTTACCTTTTTCTGTGAGCGTGTATTAAACTGTCTCGGAATGGACCGAGGTTTGTCAAGCGGCGTTGGTATAGCACCGATAGACCGCCTGTCAAGTTTCGGGTCAATCGGAGGTCGTTTGGTACTCCAACGGTTAACCGGGTATCCGCAAAGGCCTCTTTTGGTGCAGCCCAACACCCCTTTCTAAGTGGCCCAAAACCCACCTAAGTCACTTCCATCCTCTCGGTCGTTCGATCACGATCGTGTGGGCGAAAACCGCACCTCATTTGGAGCTTACTAGCCCCCTCTACCTATATATATGTGCTCCCCTCCCGAAATTCTCGCAGTACAAACCCTAGCCCCGCTCCCTCTCCGCCGCCGGACACGTCCGTCCGCGACGGACGTGTCCACCGCCCACCGCCACGTCGTTCTGTCCAATGGGACGCCGCCACGTCATCAACCCCGCCTCCTCAGCCAACGGCGCGCCGCCACGCGTCCTCCCGCCGCCTCCTCCACCGCGCGGCCCGCCGGGCCCAGGCGGGGCCCGCCCGGCCCATCCGCGCGCCGCCGCCCGCCGCAGCTCGCCCGGCCGCGCCGCTCCCGTGCCGCGCGCCCCGCCGCCATCGCCAGCGCCGCCGCCGCCGTTCGCCCGCCGCCGCAGGCCGCCGCCCCCGCGCCTCTCGCCGCCCGTGCGCCCCGCCTCCTTCGCCGCCCTCCGCCGCCGCCACCGCAGGCCGCCGCCCCCGCGCCTCCCGTCGCCGGCGCCGCCTCGCCGTAGCGCGCTCCACCCCGCCGCCAAGCGCCGCGCCGCCGCGTCCCTCGCCGGATCCGTCCGGCCCCGACTCTCCCTGGCCCGGATCCGCCTCCTCCGCCCCTCCCTCGCCAACTCCGGCGAGATTCCGGCGAGATCCGCCGCCACCTCGCCGCGTTGACTCTTCCCTCGTGGTATAATTTTGGCTAAGTCCCCGAAATTCTATTATTTTGTTGCATGTTCTTCGCATCATAACTTTGCACCCGTGGCTCCGTTTTCGGAGTGTGATATGTCATACTGTTCGCCTCGATGAGTACGTCATTTCATCTCATTGTGTCATTTTCATTTGAGCTCGTCTTGGTGCCCGAAATTCTGTTAGAAGAGAGCTACGTGATGTTAGTTTCTGATTCTTATCAGAACATGCACTTTTGTCATTTTTGCCATGATTGATGTGTGCATCCTATGAAGTTGAGTCCTACATGTGTTTGGTAATATGACATGCCATATTTCCATAGATTTATGCCATGTATTTTTGCGATCTATGTGGTGACTAGCACAAGCATGCAAACTAGGGTACTTAATGTTGCTGATTTCAGAGACTTAGTAATTTCACCAAGTCCTTGCCTGCTGTTATTTTTATGCCATGTGTCCATGTTGTTTCAGGGAGATCTATGCCTCTTTTGAGCATGATCAGTCAGAGTGTTTTGATCATATGGATTTGCTATATCCATCCGTTCCTTTGTTGGTATTTATGGAGTGCCATAGCTTCAGTCAGTCGAGCTCTACTTTTGCTATAAAATGTTGCTGGCAGATTGTTTACATGTTATTCGATTTTGCCAAGCTTGTTGTAGTTGATTCTTGCATGATATGATGTTGTTCTTGCCATGTATAGCTTCTATGCCATGTCCTGTTCATGGGTGTATGCTTAGATTATCATGTAATGCTCTGTAGTGAGTGCATCGAGCTCGTAAACATGCCTACTTGTTATCTGTTTTGGCATGTCCAGTTTTCTGCCAAGTCTGAAACCAGTATCGAAACTTGCTTAATTGACATGGGTGTTATTTTATTTTCTGCTCCTTTTTGGCTTATGGTCAGTAAGGGACTTTTGTTAAGTGCTTTGAGTAGATTCATGCCATGCCTTGCTTTCCTATGTCCTGATTTCGTAGCATGTTGTTCCATTGCTCTAAACATGTCATCCTGATGTTGATTTCTGGCATGTTAGTATTTTCACAAAGTCTGTGAACCTGTTATCTTTTGCACTTTTGCCATGCTTGTTTGAACCTGTTGTGGTGTGATTTAGCCGTAACTCAGTGTTCATCTTTTGTCAAGCATCTTGAGTAGATTACTGTAATATGCTTTGTTGTTATGTTTGGGTGCAGTAGTTTAATTTCTTGTTGCTTGCTAAGTAGCATCTTGCTGTTAATGGCAGAATCTTGTCATTCTTGTTTTGCTTGTCATTTGCAAACCGTGCATCCGATTCCGGTGATCTTTATATCGATTTCAACCGAAATCACCTCACCTTTCTAGTGGCATACTTGGTTTGCCAAGATTATGCCTTGTTCATCTTTTCCCTTCCCGCGCATGCATATGCATTGCATATCACATCTCGCATATCATGCCATGTTTATGTGGTGGTTGTTTACTTTGTTGTTTGCTTCTTTCCGGTGTTGCTTCTTCGGGTTAGTTTCGATAATGTTGCGATTGTGAGGATTCGTTCGACTACGTCCGTTTGTCTTCTTCATGGACTCGTTCTTCTTCCTTGCGGGATCTCAGGCAAGATGACCATACCCTCGAAATCACTTCTATCTTTGCTTGCTAGTTGCTCGCTCTTTTGCTATGCCTATGCTGCGATACCTACCACTTGCTTATCATGCCTCCCATATTGTTAAACCAAGCCTCTAACCCACCTTGTCCTAGCAAACCGTTGTTTGGCTATGTTACCGCTTTGCTCAGCCCCTCTTATCGCGTTGTTAGTTGCAGGTGAAGATGAAGTTTGTTCCTTGTTGGAACATGGAGATGTTGTTCCTTGTTGGAACATGTTTTCTTGTTGGGATATCACAATATATCTTATTTAATTAATGCATCTATGTACTTGGTAAAGGGTGGAAGGCTCGGCCTTATGCCTGGTGTTTTGTTCCACTCTTGCCGCCCTAGTTTCCGTCATATCGGTGTTATGTTCCCGGATTTTGCGTCCCTAATGCGGTCGGGTGATTTATGGGACCCCCTTGACAGTTCGCTTTGAATAAGACTTTTCCAGCAGGCCCAACCTTGGTTTTGCCATTTGACTGCCACCTATCCCTTTCCCTTGGGTCTGATCAACCCGAGGGTCATCTTTATTTAGCCCCCCGGGCCAATGCTTGTCTAAGTGTTGGTCCGAACTGAGCTGCCTGCGGGGCCCCCTCGTGGAAACTCGAGGCCTGGTTTTACTCGTAGCCTGTCTCATCCGGTATTGCCCTGAGACCGAGATATGTGCAGATCCTATCAGGATGTCGGCGCATCGGGCGGCTTTGCTGGACTTGTTTTATTGCTGTCGAAATGTCTTGTAGCCGGGATTCCGAGACTGATCGGGTCTTCCCGGGGAGAAGGAATATCCTTCGTTGATCGCGAGAGCTTATATTGGGCTAAGTTGGGACACCCCTGCGGGGTTTGAACTTTCGAAAGCCGTGCCCGCGGTTATGTGGCAGATGGGAATTTGTTAATGTCCGGTTGAAGAAAACCCGAAGTTGATCTTAATTAAAATACACCAACCGCATGTGTAACCATGATGGTCTCTTCTCGGCGGGGTCCGGGAAGTGAACACGGTTGTTGGAGTTATGTCTGACGTAAGTAGTTCAGGGTCACTTCTTGATCATAGTTGTTCGACCGTGCTTTGCCTTCTCTTCTCGCTCTCATTTGCGTATGTTAACCACCATATATGCTAGTCGCTTGCTGCAGCTCCACCTCACTAGCCTGTCCTACCTTTAAGCTTAAATAGTATTGATCTCGCGGGTGTGAGATTGCTGAGTCCCCGTGACTCACAGATACTTCCAAAACCAGTTTGCAGGTGCCGATGAGACCGTGCAGGTGACGCACCTGAGCTCAAGGAGGAGCTCGATGAAGATCTTGTCCTTTATGTTGTTTCGTTCTAGTCGATCAGTAGTGGAGCCCAGTTGGGGTCGATCGGGGACCTTTGTCGCTTTTGGGGTTTCTTCTTTTATTTTGGCTCCGTAGTCGGGCCCTGATTGTAACTGTATGATGTAATGTTTTATTCATGTATTTGTGTGAAGTGGTGATTGTAAGCCAACTATGTATCTTTTCCCCTTATGTATTACATGGGTTGTGTGAAGATTACCTCACTTGCGACATTGCTTTCAATGCGGTTATGCCTCTAAGTCGTGCTTCGACACGTGGGAGATATAGCCGCATCGAGGGCGTTACACGGGGGTATGTAAGGCGCATGCCATGTCTTTTGTGAACATTATATCCTTAATATGAATCGATGCGAGATGCTTGTCCTGTCCCGGCTCAGCTCCCCCTTTCTATCCTCACGAGGACTTGGCGCTCTACACTGACAGGTCCCAGTCCCCAGGCAGGCTTCAGCCGTCGCTGGTATGCCAGGTCGCAATGTCGTGGTCAAGGCCGGGAGGTGAGTGGCGCGAGGTCCGGTAAGAGCCCCCGAGTCACGATGCTCGAGAGGTCCCCTTTAGCGCTCAAGCAGCCCTCGCTGGGTGAGAAAGGAAGGCAACGCCGTCGTGACAGAGCCGCACTAGGCGAGAGTTTGGCGCTGTGTTGGTCGAGCTCCTGTAAGGGCGTGACTTATCTTTTCAGTTTAGAGTAGTTCTTCGACGAGGCGCCTGGCCCGAGTGGCGACAGCCGAGGTGCCGCTGGGTTAAGTCCTTGCGAGCTTCTTCCCACTCCCCCACACTTTCCTTAATGCTCTACGTCCTCAGGTCCTGGCCATGAGTGAGCTCAGCCGCCACTGGTATGACAGGTCGCGATGCCGTGAGTCAAGGCCAGGGGGTGAGGGCTGGAGAGCCAATAGGAGCCCATGAGTCGCGATGCTCAGGTACCCCCTTTTTAACGTGCAAGCGGTCCATGCCGGAGAGGGGGAGAGATAGCCCGCGACGTCCCCAATGTTGCTCCTGGAGTGGGTCCTGCATACCAATCATGAGGAGAGACAAGACCTATCGTTACGGTTGCCAGCCAACCATTGGTCGCTCCGAGGGAGTGATTGGGGCACTGAGGGCCTGGTGAGGTGGCGCCTTGCGGGGTTGCCGCGGCCAGAGCTCGACCACTCAGATTTATCGGCATTGCAGGGACGGACCCGTACGCAAATGTCGTGCCAGGGCGAGCGGCTCCATAGGTAGGCGTCAATCGAGTAGGCGATCAGGTCAGGTATGTTAAGCACAAAGGAGCAAATTCATTTCAGGTAGATGCGACCTGGGAATGATGCGGCCCTGTGGGCGCTCCTAGCTAAAAATGGAAATTTGAAAGATGTCACCTGATGCCGTTGGAGATGAAGTGATGCCGAAGAAGCGGGCAGTGCACGGTGAAGACGTCGACCGTCACGAGCCCCCAGGCCCAGGAGCCTCGGGAGGCTCCGGGGGCATAGGTGGGTCTTCGAGGGCCATCTCCATCTCCGCCAGGACCGCACAATGCATGACCTCCTAAGCCTCCAGAACGCTCCTCAGCAGGCGCTGATGAGCGGCGACCGCGTTCGGCAGGCCGAAAGGCATGCGAATGTAGCTGTGAGGTGGACCCTCGCAACGCCCCTCGCGCGAAGGCCAGAGGCGCTCCTGAGATGCGGCTCGGTTGAGCCCTGGCACGTCGATGCAGACGCGCAGCCCACCATCCTCGCCTGGATGTGGGGCTACTGCGGGCAAGCGGCGGCTGCCGGGCATGACTCTCGCCTCCTGTAGCTCCTGGGTGTTTCTTGCGATGAACTCCTGAGAGTTTGGTCCTCCTTGCCTCGTACCTTCCTAAGGGAAACGTGCCTGGAAGCACCCCTGCAAGTGGTGCCCCAGCGCCTCCCTCCTGACCTGGGCAAAGTCGGTGGCTCTCCAAGAAAGAGCCCCCGAGCCCTGCCTGAGGAGGGCGCCGGGTGCGCCTTCCTATGCGACAGTGGGTGGCGCTCCCTGAATGTGCGCAAATCCTAACGCAACGCCTCCGGGGGCGCCTGCCTCCTTATGGCTTGGGCCAGGCGAAGCCTTCTTCTTCTTAGGGGTCGTCTGGGGAAGTCTTCCGCTCCTGTGATTTGGCTCTTTGATTGCTGTGGCTTGGAAGACACGCTCAAGTGAACACACTGCATCCCTTTCCTCACAGGGTATTGTGATGGTTCCACCGCCTGCCATCTTGAGGACATTGTAGCCATGGTGAGTCACTGCCATGAACATGGCTAGGGCTGGGTACCCGAGGATGGCGTTGTATGGCAGGCGAATGTGGGCGACGTCGAAGTCGATGAGCTCGATGCGGTAGTTGTTGCGCTGCCCGAAGGTGACTGGAAGGCGAACCTGCCCTATCGGAACAGTGGAACCATCAGTGACTCCTGAGAAAGGCTTGGTCGGCTGAAGCTGATCATACGACACTTGGAGATTGTCGAATGTCTCGACGGACAGGACGTTGAGTCATGCTCCGCCATCGACAAGTGTCCTGGTGACCTGCACATTGCTGATGACTGGGGAGCAAAGCATCGGGAGGACTCCAGCCGTTGCCGCGCACTTGAGCTGATCCGCTGAGCTGAACGTGATAGCACACGCAGACCACCTGAGAGGGCGCGTGGCCTCAAGCTTGGGGAGGACTTCATTAACCTCGCGAGCAAACTGCTTGAAGATGTGCTGTGAGGCTGGGGCCTGGGCGCCACCCAATATGCAAGCGATTTCGCGCGGCTGCTGGAAGCCCCCAGCCCCCTCGTCTTGATGTTGGTCTTCGTTCGTCCTTGGCGGTGGCGGTAATGGAGGGAGGCCTGCGTTGCCGTGCGGGCGATCCTCACGAGGCTGATCCCTCCAGCCTCCCGCGCAAGGCTGATCCTGCCAGCGATCCTCGCGAGGTCGGTCACGCCACCCTTAGCGAGGGCCACGGGCTTCCCATCGTCCTCCACCTCTTCCTCCTCCTCGGCCATAGCCCCTGTCGTTGCGCTCGGGGCGTCGGCCGATATGCCCATCTCGCACGGCCTTGATCTCTTGGCATCATTGGTGTTGTGGGTGTGGAGGTCATGGTACATGCAGTATCGGCTGCCATTGGATGACTCAGGCTGATCCCTGCCTCGCATGGTGTCTGGTTCCTCCGCGAGCACGGCAGCTCCCTTACGCTTCACGTCCTTGGCCTTGGGCTTTTTCTCTTCTGGGTCGGCAGCCGGGAGCTCAAGGAGGGAGAGGCGCCCTTCCTAATCCCTGGCGCACTTAGTCGCCAAGTTGAACAGCTCCAGGGACGTGCACAAGTCTTCATGGATTGCTAGCTCCTCCTTCATCTTGATGTCGCGCATGCCATCGGAGAAGGCTGAGATAATGGCTTCCTCAGCCACCCTAGGGATCTTGAGGCGAGCATTGTTGAAGCGCTGGATGTATTTCTGCAGGGTTTCCCCTGGCTGTTGCTTGATGTGGCGCAGGTTGCTCATGGCCGGGGGCCGGTCGCAAGTGCCCTAGAAGTTGGCGATGAAGCGAGTGAGCATCTCATCCTAGGAGGAGATCGTGCTAGGAACCAGATTCAGGAGCCAGGTGAGGGCGCTGTCCTTGAGCGCCATGGGAAACCAGTTCGCCATGACCTTTTCGTCTCCGTTGGCAGCTTCAATGCCCAGCTCGTAGAGCTGTAGGAATTCAGCGGGGTCCGTCGTGCCATCATAGCGGGGGGGGGGGGGGGGGGCAGATCAGGCTTGAACTTGCCTGGCCATGCGACGCCGCGTAGCTCGGGGGTGAAGGCGCGGCAGCCTGCTGTGGTCACCGGCGCCCTTTGCTGGTGCTGGGCTTGCTCCTGGGGGTTACCACGCGCCGCCGCTTGGAGCAGCGCGGGGTCTTGGCGTGGAGGCGCAGGGACGCGATCTTGGCACGCTAGTGCTAGGAGCGCGCGAGCACCTTCTTGGGGACGAGGGATCTCTTGGCAGCTCCTTTCTTGCCGCGCACGCGCCGGACGTGCAGGGTCTCGCCCTGGGGCTGCGCGCCTTGGAGCCAGGGCGCCTTCTTTGGGAGGAGGTGGCGGAGGCACCTCCTGATCCTTGCCTCCTGCGCGGAATGGAGGGCGAGGCATCTAGAGGGACGGCAAGGGGGAGCCCCCCTGCGGCGCTGACGAGCTCGGTGATGCGTGCGAGCCAGTCCTCGTAGAGGTCGTCGATGGGGCGGTAGTGTAGGAGCTCTCTTGCCAGGAGCAGCGCGGCGTGCGCGTCCGTGGCGGCGCGACGGGCTCGGGATGAAGAACCGGCTGGAGTCAGCGACGGGGTGGCGGTGCGGCCCTCCCGCCGCACCGAAGGATGCAGGGACGAGGTCTGTTGCTTGTTCCCCACCGGGCCGGTGGCGGCGTTGGCTGTAGGCGACGGGGAACACGGGGGCATCCTCCGACGGGCGCCGTCTGGGCGACGCAGGTGGCGAGAGCTGCCTGGCGCTCGGCGCGAGCCCAACGAGTGTCAGCCATGGACATGACGGAAGATCACACGCGAACAGCGGAAGAAAGATCCCGGCGCACCCCCTACCTGGCACGTGAAATGTCGGATTTCGGGTTCCGGCAGACCCTTAAGGTTCGAACTCTGGGGTGCGCACGAAGATCTTTCCCCTACCGACTCGCGCTTCTATGGCTCGCAAGAAATCTAGGACGGAAAGAAGAACACACAAGGGACACGAGGTTTATACTGGTTCGTGTCACCGATGTGGTGTAAGACCCTACTCCAGTGTGTGGTGTAGTGGATTACCTCAGGGGCTGATGATGAACAATACAGGGGAAGAATGGCCTCGCGAGAGGTGTTCTTGAGCTGGTGCGGTGTGTTCTGCTTGGTCCGGATCTCCCTCTCAGATCCCTATGGTGGCTAGTCCTATTTATAGGGGCCCTGTTCCTCTTCCCAAATAATGAGCGGGAAGGGCGCCAACATTTGACCATTTTGAAGGGGAACATCCAGTACAAGTTATCCTGACTAAAGGTGGTCTACGGCTGCCAAAAGCACTGGTGAGTACGCCGTCTTGGGCTCCACGGTGACCTTCGTCCTGCCGCTCTGCTGGTCTTGGTCTCGTTGCACCGGAATGGTAACCTTTGCCCGATGCCTTGGCCTGTGCTTGCTCCCTTTGTACCAAAGGGGAAACAAGGACACTACACAGGCCGGCGCTCGCCTGGCACCCGCCTGATCTCGATCGTCATGGCTTGCGTCACGGGCTCCTCGCGAGGTGCCCCTGCCTTGATCTCTCCGCCTCCTCGCGAGCCTGCCTAATGAGGCTGCTCCTGAGGAAGCTTCCTGTCGTCCGCCCCGCAAGGCTTGGCCCCTCGCGAGGGTCTTGAGCTTGAGCTGATGAAACTGGGCCGCGCTGGCCCCCCACTCGAGCCACGCCGCGAGCCGTAGGCAGGCATGTCTGGGGACCCCCGTTCCCAGAACGCCGACACTCACTACTAAATGCCAAATCATTGCTAATTCAAATTGTCTTTGGCATACTTGGGGATCCGGGTGGATTCATTACTTGAGCACCTTATGCCTAGCTTAATGGCTTTAAAGAAAGCGCTGCCAGGGAGACAACCCGGAAGTTTTAGAGAGTCATTTATTTCTATTGAGTTCTTTTATATAGTTTAAAAACACAATAAAATAAAGAGGGGAACCCAAAGCTTCTCAAAAAGGAAAGTGAAAGTGAGAGAGACAAGCATTGTTGAAGTGAGGGGGCTCCTTGAACTTTGTTCATGCTCAGGGAAACTTTGTGAATCTTGATGACACAAACTTTTCAACGAAAATAATTATCCCCTTGTACAATTACATTGTATTATAAAAATAATGTGCCAAGATTTGCCTTTAGGATGTTTGCATTGCTTGTTGGTTTGTGCGGTGCAAAACAAAAACTTTGGCTGAAGTGCGCGAGTTTTTTTACTGGAACTTTTTGCATTGTCTTTCTATACAAATTGTTTATTTTTCCTTATTTTTTCAGAATTTGTGGAGTACCATAAGTATGGTGAATGTTCATATTACTACAGACTATCCTGTTTAAGACAGATTCTGTTTTTAATGCATTGTTTGCTTGTTTTGATGAAACTATCAATTTCTATCAGTGGATTAAGACATGGAAAAGTTATATTACAGTAGCTACAATGCAAGAACTAAATATGAATTGGTTTGCAACAGTACTTAGAGTAGTGATTTTCTTTATTATACTAATGGATCTTACCAAACTTTATGTTGAGTTTTGTGTGGATGAACTGATCAAGGATCAAGGAGGTCTCGATATGAGGAGAAGGAGGAGAGGCAAGAGCTCAAGCTTGGGGATGTCCAAGGAACCCCAAGTAAATATTCAAGGAGACTCAAGCGTATAAGCTTGGGGATGCCCCGAAAGGCATCCCATCTTTCTTCAACAAGTATCGGTATGTTTGCGGTTTCGTTTCGTTCACGTGATATGTGCAAATCTTGGAGCATCTTTTGCATTTAGTTTTCACTTTTTGTTGATGAACCATGTTGGTATGAGATAGTCCTTGGTTGATTTATAGAATGCTCTTTGCAGTTCACTTCTATCTTTTGAGTATGGCTTTATAGAATGCTTCATGTGCTTCACTTATATCTTTTGAAGTTTGGATTGCTTGTTTCCCTACACATAGAAAACCGCCATTTGTAGAATGCTCTTTTGCTTCACTTATATTTGTTAGAGCATGGGCATATCTTTTGTAGAAAGAATTAAACTCTCTTGCTTCACTTATATCTATTTAGAGTGTTGACAGGAATTGGTCATTCACATGGTTAGTCATAAAGTCCTACATAAAACTTGTAGATCACCGAATATGATATGTTTGATTCCTTGCAATACTTTTGCGATATAAAGATGGTGATATCAGAGTCATGCTAGTGGGTAATTGTGGATTGTAGAAATACTTGTGTTGAAGTTTGTGATTCACGTAGCATGCACGTATGGTGCACCGCTATATAACGAAGTCGGAGCATGATTTATTTACTGATTGTCTTCCTTATGAGTGGCGACCGGGGATGAGCAATGGTCTTTTACTACCAATCTATCCCCCTAGGAGCATGCGCGTAGTACCTTGTTTCGATAGATAATAGACTTTTGCAATAAGTATGTGAGTTCTTTATGACTAATGTTGAGTCCATGGATTATACGCAGTGTCACCATTCTGGTTTGTCGGCGTTGCAGGGACGGACCCATGCGCAAGCGTCGCGCCGCTGCGGGAGTAGTTCCGTCCGTTGGCGTCAGTTGAGCAGGCAACTAGATCAAACACGTTAGCCGCGAAGGAGTGGATTCATTCAAATAGATGCTGGGAAGGTAGACATTGTTGGGTCAGGCCCGAGCGACTCGGGGATGATGCAGCCCGAGGGGCGCCCCCAACAGGGTAAGCTAACAACATGAAAACAAAAGGGATACATGCCGCAAGGACGGACCCACGCGGCCTGGGAATGATGCAGCCCTGGGAGGGCGCTCTCAGCTGGAAATGAAACTTGAAAGATGTCACCTGAAGATGTCGAGAGCAAAGGGGTTTTGGTGCAGCAGACTCGGTGGGCTGCAGAAGCCGATCCTCACGAGCCCCCAGGCCCTGGGGCCTCGGGAGGCTCCAGAGGCACTGGTGGCTCTTCGCGAATCATCTCCATCTCCGCCAAGGCTGCGAAACGCCTGTCTTCTTGAGCCTCCATGATGCCCCTCATGAGGCGCTGGTACGTAGCAGCTGCACTCGGCAAGCCGTAGGGCATGCGAGCGTAGCTGTGGGGCGGACCTCCGTAGCGCCCCACCTGCGAGGGCCAGAGGCGCTCCAGCGAGGCGACTCGGTTGAGCCCTGGTACGTCGATGCAGACGCGCAGCCCACCATCCTCGCCTGGATGGGGAGCCACAGCCGGTAGACGGCGGCAGCCTCTCATGACTCTTGATTCCTGTAGTTCTTGAACGGCCTTGTTGACGAACTCCTGCTGGTCTGACCTTCCTTGCCTTGCTCCTTCTTGAGGGAAACATGCATCGAAACACGCCTCCACGTGGTGCCCAAGCGCCTCCCTCGTGACCTTGGCCAGGTCGGTGGCCCTCCAGGGGAGAGACCCCGAGCCCTTCCCAAGGAGGGCGCCGAGCGCGCTTTCATATGCGATGGAAGGTGGTTCCCCTTGGGCAGACGCGGGCCCTGAGGGGCCCGCCTCCTGAGGGGCCAGTCCAGATGATGTCTTCTTCTTCTTGGGGGTAGTTTCGGGAAGCCTCCTGCTTCCATGATCTGGGTCGTCTAGTGACGCGGCCTGAAAGGCTCGCTCCAGGGAACACACTGCATCCTTTTCTTCACAGGACACAGTGATGACTCCGCCACTTCCTGGCATGTTGAGGACGTTGTAGCCATGGTGAGGTACGGCCATGAACTTGGAGCCATGGCGTCTTCTTGATGAGGAGGCGGCTGGTACAACCCTCGAGCTTCATTGCCCGCGCTGGGCGGGGTGCGGCGCAGCAGAAAGGACGGCGCTGGAGAGCCCCCTGCGGTGCGGATGAGCTCGGCGACACGGTCGAGCCACTCTTCGTAGACGTCATCGACGGGATGGTAGCGCAGGACCTCGTTTGCCGCGATGAGCGCTGCCCGGGCCTCCAAGGGTGCACAGAGCACGCGGGATGAAGAACCAGCTGGTGTTTGTGATGGAGTAGTGGTGCGGCCGTCTTGCCGCACGGACGGATGCTGAGACGATGCTTGCTGCTTGTTCCCCGCCGGGCCGGTGGCGGCGTTGATGGCAGGCGATGGGGAACGATGAGGACGCTCGCCGATGGGAGCCGTCTGGGCGACGCAGGAAGCGATTGCGGGCCGGCGCTCGGCACGGGCTCGACGAGCGTCGGACATGGACGCGACGGTCGGAGGAGAGCGGAGCGGTGGAAGACAAATTCCGGCGCACCCCTACCTGGCGCGCCAAATGTCGGATTTCGGGTTCCGGCAGACCCTTGAGGTTCGAACTCTGGGGTGCGCGCGGAGATTACGCCCTCTACCTCTCCGTCTCACAAAGATCTAAACTACTAAAAGAACAACACAAGAGACACGGGGTTTATACTGGTTTGGGCCACCGATGTGGTGTAATACCCTACTCTAGTGTGGTGTGATGGATTGCCTCTTGGGCTGATGATGATGAACAATACAAGGAAGAACAGCCTCGCGAGGGTCTGTTCTTGGTCTGGGGGATGAACTGCTAGGAGGAGTTCAGCCGCCCTTCTCTCTCTCTCTTACTGATTCAATTGCTAGATGTCTAGATGCCTCTACCCTGGGGGTGGCTAGTCCTATTTATAGGCAAAGGCCCTGGGCCTCTTCCCAAATATTGAGCAGGAAGGGTGCCAACAATTGGCCATTTTGAAGGGGAACATCTGGTACACTTATCCTGACTAAAGTTGGTCCTCGCCTGCCAAAGGCTCTGGTGATGGCGCTGGCTTGGGCTCCACAGTGACTTTCTCCTTGTCGAGGAGCTGGTCTTGGTCTCGTTGCACCAAAATGGGAGCCTTTGCTTGATCCTCCCACCTGTGTTTGCTCCCTTTGCACCAAAGAGGAAAGGGAGGACACTGCGCGGGCTGGCGTCCGCATGGCGCCTTTGGTCGTCATGGCTTGCGTCATGGGCACCTCGTGAGGTACCCCGCCTTGATCTCTCTGCCTCCTTATGAGCCAGCCTGATGAGGCTGCGCCTGAGGAAGCTCCGCGTCGTCCGCCCCGCGAGGCTTGGCCCTCGCGAGGGTCTTGGGTTTGTGTTGATTAATATGGGCCGTGCTGGGCCCCCTTTGAGCCACGCCGCAGGCCGCAGGCAGGCAAGTCTGGGGACCCCCGTTCCCAAAACGCCGACAGATGTATTTTTTTTTCTTTGGAAAAAATAGAAATTGGTTTCTTTAGAAGCTTGAACATTTGACTACCGTAAGGAAAGGTATTTGCAGACTGTTGGATAATCTTTTTCCGAAAATAATGGATTTCAGCATGTTACCGGAGAAACGATCTCGTGCTGCAGAGGTAGTTTCCTCTTGAACATGTTACCTATTTTAGTTTACCACAATGCAAGCACACTGCAAATGATGATGAATTTTGACAACATCAATTATTGAACCAGATATGAATGCAAATTAATTTCAACATCATAGAATTCAATACCTGTCCAAGAATTGCTGAAGATGCGCCAGATCCTGAGCGTTTGTTAACTCCCTGAGAGAATCGATGTAGTAAACTTTGTTCTTGTTTGGAATAATGAATACCAATATCCAGTGATTGCTACATATTAATAAAGCCATGAACTTATGAATGATGTCGAAATCTGAAAGACAATCAGTGTATGTGTGGTTGTTTACTTGACTTACCCTTCATGATATGGCCAGAGAAATGATTCTGCATGGGACGTGTTTCCGAAGATACGGACGACTGTGTTAACGGCCCAGTCCCGTCAGTCCTTTTCATGTAATGTTGTGCCATTTGCTAATGCGGGATCTATGAAATACACACTCTCACTTTGTCTTCTCTGCGCGTTCAATCCCCTGAGAGGAATAAAATGCAGTTAGGTGTTTATCATTTACAACCTTGTATGGAGAAGTTGATCACAGTTTGTTAAGTACTTACAAAATCACGCATCTAATAAGAGTGGCATCGAGCACGTTGAAGTTGAAGAAGAGATGTAATTCCTCGGAAATCATAATGATGGAACCAACATCGGGTCGAAAATGATCTCTGTTGTAGTGGACTAGCAAATGGTGATGACCTTCTGACATTTGATCCATGCAATATTCATGTAACTCGCGGCAACTGGAGCTGCACTCATCAAAGTATTCGCTAACAAGAAATGGCTGGCCATGGACGTAATTGCGTGCTTCAAGTACGTCTGCTTTTCTTTTAACAATTAACAATGCTACTTGTTCATCATCCATGGCGTCATAAATAATATTACTCCCCGATTTGAACAAGTTGTTGTTAATTTGGTTCTGGGTGATGAGTGCTTTAAGTAAGAGGCAATCATTCTCTTTCCTCTTCACTTTCCCGCTGCGCTTCCTCGTAGTCGTGGGTGTAGCCTTTTGGCCACCTCCTTCTTGGTACTTGAAGCATTTCTGGTAGAACGTCTGGTTGCCTGCACGGTAGACTGCCGAGAAGACGGTGAAGCTTGGTCAGACTTCTTATCAGACTGTTTATCTATGCTAAACCGCTGAGCTGGCGGTGCTGCAGTGATGGACTACTGGGTTGTAGGAGCAGAGGCATCGGACTGCTGACCATGCGTTGAAGCTATGTCGGGTTTCTGTGCAGGTGGTGCCAACTTGTCGGTGTGCTGAGGAGGCCATGCCAACACGTTGGTTTGCTAAGCAGGAAGTGATGATGCATTGGTATGCTGATTACGCGCCTGCGGACCGACACACTGATGAGCAGTCGGTTCTGGACCTACACACTGCTTAGCAGGTGGTTCCGAAGCATCAGACAGCTTAGCAGTCTGTTCCACCAGGTTGGTCTCCTGAGCATGTGCTGCAGCTGGGTCTCCCCCCGCTGCTTCAGCAGCCGACATCTAAACCGGTGGTGCGTCATCAGCAGTTGTATTCCTTGCCACTAGCTGCTTTGGGGCAGAGGATGACATGGCCTGTATGCCACAAAGTTGGCCCGGCTGATCACAGGTTGATGCGTCAGCCCACGAGAGCTGCTCTGGGAAGGAGAGCGTCACCGGTTGAGGGGCGGTAGTGGTTGCTCTTGGCGGGGCTTCAGGAATCGAATCGATGAACTCTATTTCCTTTCGTGGCCACTGGATGTGATGTAACAGCGTTTCTCCCAAGGTCCTTTGCTCATCGAAGTTTCCTACGACATTCTTCAGGGCAAATTCATTGAATCCAGGCTTTACTTCAGTCACGTAGCACTTCACACAGCCCGGCTTCAATGATGCATTGTCCAAGAAGAGGCCATCTTCCAAGAAGGGTGGGCAAACCCAGGCTGTTGCACATTCTAATGTACCTTCATAATGTGTAAGCACGCCCTTCAGTCTGTCTTTCATTCCAGATAGATCAGATATAGCATCATCACGGGCAGCTGCAGTCTCAGTGTCGCTGGGGTCAGATGATGCACAACTACTCTTGTGCAGTGTTGTCGTGCAATAAGCAGCATCATCCATGCCCGCCTCCCCTCCCATCCGCTGGCTATCTGTCATTGTTAGAGTCTTCTGCATCATCATTGACTCCTCAACATCCTTTCGAATAGCCAGATAAATATCCTTCTTCAACTTTTCAAACAATGCATTATTCTTCATTTCACTCCGCTTTTTTCATGTTGAGCCTCTCTTCTTTGTTGAGTGTGAAAGCCCTCTTGTGCGGGACATTAACACCTATACCCCTTACATGGCTAGGGGGCTCTTTTGTGTGTAGAGCAATGGACAGAATGTCACATGGTCCTGAGTTCCTATAAAACCTTCCAGGGATCTTGGAAGCCTCTACCATCACTTCATACAGTTTGGCGTCACGTGCGTTTTCAAAGTAATATGTTTCGTCATCACACCTATTTGCACGTGCCCGCAAGTAGTCTCTGGCGCGTTCGCCCTTGATTTCACTAAAGGTCGGATTCCCACCCGCCGCTACTGCTTCTTTGTCATCATGTTCCCATATCAGTTTCATGCCGTATTATCCTGCCACACCCATATGGTGGGGGTGTATGTTCTTCTTCTGAAGTTCCGGTTGCTTGAAACTCTTCGCAACAAACTCTGGAGTTGCCCTGACCCTTTTGAATTCTGCCCAATCTGCCTTTGTAATTTGGGGGTATGCGGGGATTGGGTCCTTGCCTTCACTCAAGTACTTCTTGTACAACACGTGCTTCCAGTTTCTCCAAGCATCCCTAGCCTTCTTCAGTGCAGCGTGTTCCACCTGCATTCTCCACTACTCTGGAACGTTGAAGTGATCCATGATCTCCTAGACTATCCTTCGCCGTGTTTCTGTGTCAACCTTCCGAAACCCCGGCAGATTAATGTTGAGCCTTGCCCTGCCAACAAGTCCACACACACTCCTGAACCTCATGCGTGCTTTATCTGGTTTAGTTGGAGCCCAAGACTTTATATCAATCTCGGTTACTTCATATACACCTTTAGGCTGGTGTGTGGGCTTCCTTGGAGCGTTCCTCCGTGTCCTGATCGTAAGGGTAATTGCAGTAGCTCTATCCTGTTCAAGACTACTTGATCCCTCACAATCTGCTGAAGACCTAGGGTTGTCCGAATCAGATGAAGATACATGGCCTGAATGAGTGCTATCGCTGCTACTCGACATCTACAGAGAACTCATGCAAAACTCAGGAAAGGAGGATAAGCATAAAACTAACAACTTGGTATCAAGCTTTCTAAACATGCCATGCAATAATTTAGAAAATATATGGCTAATTTGTTAAGTTTGTGTGACTCGGCGCCCGCGATCTGTAAATAGGCAGTAACTTACTGAAACAAATACAACTTATATGTAGTAAGGAAGGTAGATAATGAACATATATATGCTCTCCGTTGTTCTATAACAATTTGGGAACATACGGAAGGAAATTGGAAGAGGGATTGCGAGGAAATATGCCTCACCGCGATGGAGAGCAGTAACTAACAGGCTTCTTAATGCAAACCCGGCCGGACCACAGGAGAGGCCAGGGTTACTGCATCGATATGCTCAAGGGTGGCTGGCGAGCAAACGAAGACGGCGAGGCGCGGGCCGCCACGTGTTGTGTACGACAGTGGAGGTAGGCTTGACGCCGAAGAGTTGGCACACGGCCGGGGTGAGAACGGCAGCGCCGAAGAGGGTTTTGCTATGGATCTGGGAGAGGGTGGAGCTGGCGAAGGAGATTGGATGGACTAGTTGAGTGAAACGCATGCAAACGATGGGGGGGGTGTTGGCGGCTGTCACGCCCAAGGTGCGACCCTATCCTAAAGGAACTCGAAGGTCCCACCAAGGGTAGAAGCGCATCTTGAAGACGCTTTTGCAAGGTGGATATCATTACATCAACATTACATAATAGTGGGGATACAACCAAGACATAAAATGTCACATGAATACAACAATACATCATGTACAAGAACAACATCCGACTACGGATGAAACATAAAGAGAAACTCAAACGATATCCACCCTGCTATCCCAGGCTGCCGACCAGGAACCTATCCCTCAATCGAAGAAGAAGCAGAAGAAGAACTCCAACACAAATAGGCATCGGTCTCGTGTCATGATCATCGCATAACCTGAACCTGCAACTGGTGTTGTAGTAATCTGTGAGCCACGAGGACTCAGCAATCCCATTACCATGGGTATCAAGACTAGCAAAGCTTAATAGGCAAGGAAGGGGTAAAGTGGTGAGGTTGCAGCAGCGACTAAGCATGTATGGTGGCTAACTTACGCAAATAAGAGCGAGGAGAGAAGCAAAGCAAGCGGTCGTCAACTAGTAATGATCAAAAGTGATCCTGAACTCCTACTTACGTCAGGCATAACCCAGAAACCGTGTTCTCCTCTCGATCCACCCCGAAAAGAGACACTCATGGTTACGCACACGGTTGATGTATTTTAATTAAGATCAACTTCAGGTTTTCTACAACCGGACATTAACAAATTCCCATCTGCCACATAACCGCGGGCACGGCTTTCGAAAGTTCAAACCCTACAGGGGTGTCCCAACTTAGCCCATTATAAGCTCTCGCGATCAACGAAGGATATTCCTTCTCCCCAGGAAGACCCGATCAGTCCCGGCTACAAGACATTTCGACAGTAATAAAACAAGTCCAGCAAGACCGCCCGATGCGCCGACAATCCTGATAGGAGCTGCACATATCTCGGTCCCAGGGCAACACTGGATGAGCACACCGTACAACTAAAACCATACCTCAAATTTCCTCGAGGTGGCGCTGCAAAGGACTCTAGTTCGGGCCAACACTTAGACAAGCATCGGCCCGGGGGGGCTGAATAAAGATGACCCTTGGGCTGGTCGACCCAAGGGAAAGGGATAGGTGGTGGTGAGGCAAATGGTAAAACCAATGTTGGGCCTTGCTGGAAGAGTTTTATTCAAAGCGAACTGTCAAGGGGGTCCCATAAATCGCCCAACCGCGTTAGGGACGCAAAATCCGGGAACATAATACCGATATGACGGAAACTAGGGCGGCAAGAGTGGAACAGAACACCAGGCATAAGGCCGAGCCTTCCACCCTTTACCAAGTATATAGATGCATTAATAATATAAGAGATATCGTGATATCCCAACATAAACATAAACATAATCCAACATGGAGCAATCTTCATCTTCACCTGCAACTAGCAACGCTATAAGAGGGGCTGAGCAAAGCGGTAACATAGCCAAACAATGGTTTGCTAGGAAGGGTAACAAAGGTCAAAGGTTCATGGCAATTTGGGAGGCTTGAGCAGCAAGTGGTAGGTAACGTAGCATAGCGGTAGAACGAAGCAACTAGCATAGCAATGATAGTAATGAGATCCAAGGTGATGGTCATCTTGCCTGAGATCCCGCTAGGAAGAAGAACGAGTCCATGAAGAAGATGAAGCCACGAAGACGAACCAAGCGTAGACGAACGGATCCTCACGAACGCAACGAAACGGGAACTATCGAGAAGAAGCACACAACATGGTAAACACACCACACATGAACAAGGCATGATGCACAACCAAGTATGATGCATGACAAATCTACATGAAGCTAATCATGGCAAGAGATGATGCAAACAAGAGCAACACAACAAGGCAAGTTTAAATGAGGCCGGAAACAACATAGAGCAATTCCGGTAAGTCCTCATATGCAAATTTCGAAATTGGTCCAGATCTGAATAACCTTATGTTCAAGTTTGTTAAACAGCAAGTTAAGATGCACCAAGATGATCTACACGAAATTCTAGTCAAGTTACATATAAAGTTCATTTAATTCGGAGCTACGGCCTAGAAGATATGAGCAAAACAAGTTAAACATGGCATTGATGCAAAATGCATTCAAACATCAAGCAAACACATCAAAACAAGGATGTAACAAGTTAACATGAAGCTACACACAAAACTAAGCAAGTTTCATATAGAGCACACACAAAACGGAGCAACGGTTCAACACCTACACCCTAAACAAGTTATAACAACAATCTGTCCAAAACAACAACTAGGCATATGGCAAGCATCAAAACAACAAGCTACAGGATCTTAACAGGAAAACAAAACACATGGGCATGATGTACAGGTAAAGCATGACAAAACATTAACACTGAGCTATCTCCATAAACTACTAGAACATGCTCAAAACGACATGGCAAGATTGCAAATAATAACAGGTTCACAGACTTTGCAGAATTCACAGGACATGGCAGAAATAACATCAGGTTAACATGTTTAGAGCTATGAAACAACATGTTGCAGTAAGCTATCATGTCAAACAGAGCATGACATGAATCTACCCAAAGCATATAACAAGAGTCCCTTACTGACCATAAGCCAAAAGGGATTAGAAAATACCATTGCAAGCATGTGAACATAGCAAAATCATAAACAGATTCAGACTTGTTTACGAGCTCGATGCACTCACTACGAGGCATTGCATGACAAAATAAACATACACACAGCAACTATACATGGCATAGAAGCAAGACATGGCAAGAACAACAACATAGCATGCACGGATCAACTACAACAACCTTGGCAAAATCAAATAACATGTAAACAATCTGCCAGGAACATTTTATGGCAAAAGTAGAGCAAGATTAAGACTTCCTAGAGCACTCTATAATTGCAACCAGAGGCATAAATGGATAGAGCATAACCATATTAACAAAGCACTCTTACTGAACATACTCAAAAGAGGCATGGATCTCACTGTAGCAACATGAATACATGGCATACAAATAACAGCAGACAAAGACTGAAATTCTAAGACCCTGAAATCAGCAACATCATGGAGGCTACTATGCATGCTTGTAACAGTCAACTCATGGCATATCATGACAAATGGGTTGCACCACAGAAAATATGGCATGTTGTAGCACATAACACAAGTAGACATCATGCTCAAAAGAACATCACACAAAAAGATACAAAAATGACAAATGGGCATGTTCTGTTAAGTTACAGCAGACAACATTACATAGCAGTTTTGCCACGATGATTAAGGCACCAAGATGGCCTCAAATGAACATGACACAATGGAACAAAATGTATAGCACAACCAGATGAACATTCCGATATCTCATACGCACGAAACGGAGCAGTACACACGGAGATATGATGCGATGAAGATGCACACTTAATGCTAGGATCTCGGGGACTTGGCACAAAAAATGGACCTCGGGGAAAGTCAACGCGGGCGGCAATGGAGCTCCGGTGGTTCAGGGAAGTCCGGCGAGGCGCCGAGAGGGGTGGAGGATGCCGGGGATGGCTGGATCTGGCCGGATCCGGACCCGGGGATCCCGTTCCCGTCGGTGAGAAGCTCCGGCGAGGCGCGGGGAGGCTTAGCTCTATGGCGGCGGCGGTGGTTCCTGCGGGCAGGAGAGAGAGCGCGAGGTGAGGGAGAGGGGGTGAGGCCGGAGCAAGGAGAAGGGACAGCAGGCGAAGGGGCGCTTGCCTGGAGGGGTGGCGGCAGGCGGCGGCCGGAGGGGAGGGCGCCGCGGCGGGAGGTGGCCGGAGCGGGCGGCGGCGCGTTGCTCCGGCGCGTCCAGCGGGAGGAGGCGGGCGCGCGGGGCGACGGGTGCGGGCCGCGGGGGCGCCGCACAGGCTCGGGCGGGCCGGCGGCGGAGTGGCGATGTGGCGGCTTCGGATTCGTCCAGCACGGCGGCTGGACATGTCCGGTGGCGGCGCGGACGTGTCCGGCGGCGCGAGGATGAAGAAGACTAGGGTTAGGGTAGGTTTCATCCGTGATTTTTGGAGGGGGAGGTGTTTTTATAGGTAAAGGGAGCTAGGAAGCTCCAAATGAGGTGTAGTTTTCGCCCACACGATCGTGATCGAACGACCGAGATGATGGAAGGGATTTAGGTGGGGTTTGGGCCACTTTGGAGGGGGTGTTGGGCTGCACACAAAAGAGGCCTTTGCGGCTACCCGGTTAACCGTTGGAGTATCAAACGGGCTCCAAATGGCACGAAACTTGACAGGCGGTCTACCGGTGGTATACCAAGGCCGCTTGGCAAACCTCGGTCCATTCCGAGAAAGTTTAACACCCGCACACGAAAAGAGGTAAAAGGGGCGTCGGGGAACATAGGAGTACCGGATTGCAAAACGGGCAACGGGGAAAAAGCTCGGATGCATGAGACGAACACGTATGCAAATGCGATGCACATGATGACATGATAGGAAATGCAGATGATGGCATAGCAAAGTGCAACACGCAAGCACATGACATGGCAACGACGGCGAATAAACGGAAGACACCTGGCGCATCGAATCCGGGGCGTTACAGCGGCCTAGGTGAAAAGGGTGAAAAATATCCCCAGTCACCGCGCGCGTGGAAAGGCCTATGCAAATGATTGCCTCTAAGCGCTCGTGTGCACAAACAGAAAATTACGTTTGAAATGAAGACGTACTAATTTTGAAATGAAGACGTGAGTTCACAGTGTTTCTCATCTAATTTTTTCGCACGTAAACCAATCACAATTTTACCACGGGTTTGATTTGCTGGCGCATTTTAGGTCTTGTGTGCTATATGTAAGACATTTTTTGGCATTTACGTGCATGTTGGCATTTAAATCAATTCCTAGTCGGACTGCATTTCCTGTCGAAAGGGATGAGGATTTCCGATCGATCTGGGAGCATCCAACGGTGTAGACATATGATCCGTGGGGTTTGGGTTCTGGCCAATTAGAACGCACGACTCAGATCGCGCACCTGGTAGAGGGGTGGGGGTGCATCGGCCACGGTTTAGTGGACCCACGGCTTTCGTGAGTTAACCGTGTGCTCTTTGAAAACATTTACATTACCTAACATCATATATTTGTTCGAATGAAAACATGAGATCATCGTTTCGCCTCCAATTTTTTTCCACGGTAAGAAATCATGAGTATAGTGGAGAGTGTTGATACGTCCATTTTGCATCATGATTTTATATCGATATTTATTGCGTTACGGGCTGTTATTACACATTATGTCACAATACTTATGCCTTTGCTCTCTTATTTTACAAGGTTTACATGAAGAGGAAGAATGTCGACAGCTGGTATTCTGGGCTGGAAAAGGAGCAAATATTAGAGACATATTCTGCACAACTCCAAATGTCCTGACTTCACGGAGGCACGTTTTGGAATATATCAAGAATACTGGGGAAAGAATCAACCAGAGGGGGCCCACACCCTGGCCACGAGGGTGGGGGGCGCGCCATACCCCCCTGTGTGCGCCCCAAGTCTCATGGGCCCCCTGGTAGGCCTACGGTGCCCATCTTTTGCTATATGAAGTCTTTCGTCCGAGAAAAAATGAGAGGAAGCTTTCGGGACGAAGCGCCGCCGTCTCGAGGCGGAACCTGGTGAAACCAATCTAGGGCTCCGGCGGAGCTGTTCTACCGGGGAAACATCCCTCTGGGAGGGGAAATCGTCACCATCGTCATCACCATCGATCCTCTCATCGGGAGGGGCTCCATATCCATTAACATCTTCACCAGCACCATCTCATCTCAAACCCTAGTTCATCTCTTGTATCCAATCTTTGTCTCAAAACCTCAGATTGGTGCCTGTGGGTTGCTAGTAGTGTTGGTTACTCCTTGTAGTTGATTCTAGTTGGTTTATTTGGTGGAAGATCATATGTTCAGAACCTTTATGCATATTAATACCCCTCTAATTATGAACATGAATATGATTTGTGAGTAGTTACGTTTGTTCCTGAGGACATGGGAGAAGTCTTGCTATAAGTAGTCATGTGAATTTGGTATTCGTTTGATATTTTGATGAGATGTATGTTGTCTTTCCTCTAGTGGTGTTATGTGAACGTCGACTACATGACACTTCACCATTGTTTGGGCCTAGTGGAAGGCATTGGGAAGTAATAAGTAGATGATGGGTTGCTAGAGTGATAGAAGCTTAAACCCTAGCTGCCTTGCTTCGAAAGGGGCTGATTAGGATCCATATGTTTCAGGCTATGGTTAGGTTTACCTTAATACTTCTTTTGTAGTTGCGGATCCTTGCAAGAGGGGTTAATCGTAGGTGGGATGCTTGTCCAAGGAAGGGCAGTACCCAAGCACCAGTCCACCCACATATGAAATTATCAAAGTAACGAACGCGAATCATATGAGCATGATGAAAACTAGCTTGACGATAATTCCCATGTGTCATCGGGAGCGTTTTCCTTTATATAAGAGGTCGCCCAGGCTTATCCTTTGCAACAAAAACGATTGGGCCATCTTTCTGCACCTTATTTACTTTTATTACTTGTTACCCGTTACAAAACCTTATCACAAAACTATATGTTACCGATAATTTCAGTGCTTGCAGAGAATACCTTACTAAAAACCGCTTGTCATTTCCTTCTGCTCCGCGTTGGGTTTTACACTCTTACTTATCGAAAGGACTATGATAGATCCCCTATACTTGTGGGTCATCAAGACTCTTTTCTGGCACCGTTGCCGGGGAGTGAAGCGCCTTTGGTAAGTGGAATCTGGTAAGGAAAAATTTATATAGTGTGCTGAAATTTACTGTCACTTGTTACTATGGAAAGTAATCCTTTGAGGGGCTTGTTCGGGGTATCTTCACCCCGACCGTAGAGCAAAGAGTTTCTCCTCAACCTATTGAACCTACTGAAAATGTTTACTTTGAAATTCCTTCGGGTATGATAGAGAAACTGCTAGCTAATCCTTTTACAGGAGATGGAATATTGCATCCCGATTTACACCTAATCTATGTGTGGATGAAGTTTGTGGATTATTTAAGCTTGCATTTATGCCTGAGGATGTTATGAAGAAGAAGGTCTTCCCTTTATCTTTGAAGGGAAAGGCATTGACATGGTTTAGGCTATGTGACGATATGGGATCCTGGAACTACAACCGATTGAAATTGGAATTTCATCAGAAGATTTATCCTATGCATCTTGTTCATCGTGATCGTAATTATATATATAATTTTTGGCTTCGCGAAGGAGAAAGCATAGCTCAAGCTTGGGGGACGCTTAAGTCAATGTTATATTCATGCCCCAATCATGAGCTCTCAAGAGAAATTATTATTCAAAAAATTTATGCTCGGCTTTCTCTTTATAATCGCTCCATGCTCGATACTTCTTGTACTGGTTCCTTTATGATGAAGACTATTGAATCCAAATGGGATTTATTTGAAAGAATTAAACGCAACTCTGAAGATTGGGATCTCGAGAAGGTAAGGAGTCAGGTATAACACCTAAGTTTGATTGTGTTAAATCTTTTAGGGATACCGATGTTTTCTGTGAATTTAGCACTAAATATGGACTTGACTCTGAGATAGTAGCTTCTTTCTGTGAATCCTTTGCTACTCATGTTGATCTCCCTAAGGAGAAGTGGTTTAAATATAATCCTCCCATTGAACTAAAAGTAATTGCACCTATTAAAGTTGAAGAAAATACTATCACTTATAATGTTGATCATGTTGTCCCTACTGCTTATATTGAGAAACCACCTTTCCTTGTTAGAATAAAGGATCATGGTAAAGCTTCTACTGTGGTTCATAAGGGTAATACTAGAACACCTACACCCCCTGAGCAAATTAAAGTTGAACCTAGTATTATAATGGTTAAAGATCTCTTGGCCGATAATTTTAATGGGCATGTTATTTACTTCTGTGATGAAGCTGCTAGAATTGCTAGACCTGATACTAAAAATAAACATAGACCTGTTGTAGGCATGCCTGTTATTTCGGTTAAAATAGGAGATCATTGTTATCATGGCTTGTGTAATATGGGTGCTAGTGCAAGTGCAATACCTCATTCCTTATACAAAGAAATTATGTATGATATTGCACCTGCTGAGATAGAGGAAATTGGTGTTACAATTAAGCTTGCCAATAGAGACACTATTTCACCAGTTGGGATTGTTAGAGATGTTGAAGTCTTGTGTGGGAAAGTTAAATATCCTGCTGATTTTCTTTTTCTTGGTTCCCCACAAGATGACTTTTGTCCAATTATATTTTGTAGACCCTTCTTGAATACTGTTAATGCTAAGATAGATTGCAAAAGGGATGTTGTTACTATTGGATTGGGGGATATGTCTCGTGAGTTTAATTTTGCTAAACTTCGTAGACAACCCCATGATAAAGAATTTCCTAGTAAAGATGAAATTATTGGTCTTGCTTCTATTGCCGTGCCTCCTAATGATCCTTTAGAACAATATTTGCTCGACCGTGAAAATGATATGTTTATAAATGAAAGAAGAGAAATAAATGAAGTATTCTGTAAACAGGGACCTATTTTGAAACACAACTTGCTTGTTGAAATCCTAGGGGATCCTCCTCCACCTAAGGGTGATCCTGTGTTTGACCTTAACCATTACTTGATACTCTTAAATATGCATATCTTGATGAAAAGAAGATATATCCTATTATTATTAGTGCTAACCTTTCAGAGAAGGAAGAAGAGAAATCAATGAAAACTCTGAAGAAGCACCGTGCTGCTATTGGATATACTCTTGATGATCTTAAGGGCATTAGTCCCACTCTATGCCAACACAAAATAAAATTGGAGAAAGACGCTAAACCGAATTTTGATCACCAACGATGGTTAAATCCTAAGATGAAAGAAGTGGTAAGAAAAGAAATACTAAAGCTTCTAGAGGCAGGTATAATTTATCCTATTGCTGATAGTCAGTGGGTAACTCCTGTCCATTGTGTCCCTAAAAAGGGAGGTTTTACTGTCGTTCCTAATGATAAAGATGAATTTATCCCACAAAGAATTGTTACAGGTTATAGAATGGTTATTGATTTCCGCAAGTTAAATAAAGCTACTAAAAAGGATCATTACCCTTTACCTTTTATGATCAAATGCTAGAAAGATTATCCAAACATACATAGTTTTGCTTTCTAGATGTTTACTATGGTTTCTCACAAATACCTGTGTCAAAAGAGGATCAAGAAAAGACTATTTTTACTTGCCCTTTCGGTACCTTTGCTTATAGACATATGCCTTTTGGTTTATGCAATGCACCTGCTACCTTTCAAAGATGCATGATGGCTATATTATCTGATTTTTGTGAAAAGATTGTTGAGGTTTTCATGGATGATTTCTCCATATATGGAACTTCTTTTGATGATTGCTTGAGCAACCTTGATCGTGTTTTGCAAAGACGTGAAGAAACTAATCTTGTCTTGAATTGGGAGAAGTGCCACTATATGGTTAATGAAGGTATTGTCTTGGGGCATAAAATTTCTGAAAGAGGTATTGAAGTTGATAAAGCTAAAGTTGATGCTATTGAAAAGATGTCGTGTCCTAGGTACGTCAAAGGTATAAGAAGTTTCCTTGGTCATGCCGATTTTTACAGGAGGTTTATTAAATACTTCTCAAAAATTTCTAGGACTCTGTCTAATCTCTTACAAAAAGATGTTCCGTGTATCTTTGATGATGATTGTGTAGAAGCATTTGAAATACTTAAGAAAGCCTTGATTTCTACACCTATTGTTCAGCCACCGGATTGGAATTTACCCTTTGAAATTATGTGTGATGCTAGTGATTATGTTGTAGGTGATGTTCTAGGACAAAGAGTTGATAAGAAATTAAATGTTGTTCAATATGCTAGTAAAACTCGAGACAGTGTCTAGAGAAATTATGCTACTACTGAAAAAGAATTTTTTGCAGTTGTATTTTCTTGTGATAAGTTTAGACCTTATATTGTTGAGTTTAATGTAACTGTTCACACTGATCATGCTGCTATTAAATATCTTATGGAAAAGAAAGATGCTAAACCTAGACTTATTAGATGGGTTCTCCTACTACAAGAATTTGATTTGCATATTATAGATAGAAAGGGAGCTGAGAACCCCGTTGCAGACAACTTGTCTAGGTTAGAGAAGGTTCTTGATGACCCACTCCTTATTGGTGATAGCTTTCCTGATGAACAATTAGCAGTCATAAATGGTTCTCGTACTGCTCCATGGTATGCTGATTATGCTAATTACATTGTTGCTAAATTTATACCACCTAGTTTCACATACTAGCAAACACTACAAAAATACACTTCCGTGATGATACGTATTTGTCACAGCAGGTCACATTTTTTGTCATGCATGTACATCCATGACAATTTTATGACAGAATCAAGATAGTCATACCTGTGCTGTCGTAGAAGTGTCCCATGACATTACCAAAATTACATCGCGGAAGTATCCACTTCCATGACGATAAATCACGCGTCACAGAAGTTCTTTCATCAAGGGTGACCGACACGTCGCATCCACCGTAACGGAACGCCTTTAAGCTATCGGGTCCGGTTTTGGATCCGATAACCCGTTAACAGCCCCGACCAATGGGGATTTTCCATGTGTAAAATCGTCATTGGCTAGAGGAAACACGTGTCGGCTCGCCGTTGGGACAGATGTCATCCACTGATTGGACCCAAAGCGCCTATGATACGTCGACACGTGGCATGGCCCAACAGAGGCCCATTCCTGTGAAAAGGCCAACCTGTTTGACTTGGTCAAAAGGTGGCGGGCCGGCCCACGGCAAGCCTTTTAACGGCATGTTCGCATATTGCCCATTTACAGCCCGCTAACCCAGGGCCCGTTTACGGCCTAGCCGAATTAGGCCCAGTAGCGTCATCTGGGCCGTCCAATATAATTCCATCCCGTTTTCACTTCCGGCCCATGTATGGACCATGATGTTTTTTGGCCCATATGAGGCCCTCAGTAACCTTCGGCCCATTAACGGCCCGTGGTAAAACTGGCCCATAATGAACAGTGTATCACTTTATACCCATTAACGGCCCATTATTCCGTTGGGCTGTTTCCAGCCCATATTATCTTTCGGCCTTCTCAGGGCCCATTTATTCTTGGGCTCATTTCCAGCATTCATTTACTTTCGGCCCGTTACTGTCATTTTCTACTTGTGGCTTCAGCCCGTGGTTACAGTCGGCCCGTTTGTGGCCCGTTAATACGTTGGGCCGTTTTCATAGCGTCATCAAATACGGCCGATTAACGACGGCCCGTTATGGTCGGCCCATGAATGGACGACTTCAACTCTAGCCCATTTACGGCCATAATGTGGTCTGTTATTGGCCCATGTTTGGCCAATCGATCATACGGCCCGTAGAAGGCCCATTGATGATACGGCCCGTAGAAGGCCCATTGTGTCTACGGCTCGTATAAGGCCCATTGTTTCTACGCCCCGTAGAAGGCCCATTGTTTCTATGGCCCTTAGAAGGCCCATTGTTTCTACGGCCCATAGGAGGCCCATGTTAACTACAGTAAATATGTAGCCCATGGTTAATGTGGCCTAGTTTTAAAAAATAGGTTATTGCGGCCACTAGCAAACCGTGGAAAAAGAACTGCACTGAATACAAGAAAACAAATAAACAAGACAATAAGGAAATAAATAAGTAAGCGACTTACGCTAGGCTATCACGGTTATTACACATATTACATCCACTAGGCATCAAAGTTCGCCACCAGTGCAAATATAGGGAACAAAGCAGCATATAAACGCCGCAGCAAAACAAGTCCAGAACTGAAACCACTTCAGAAGACCTCAAGAAACAATATCCTGGGTACCCATAATGCTGGCAAGATGCTTAGCAAGCTTATTAACTTTCTCTTGTTTGGCGCTTAAATCCTCCAGCACTTGCTATTGCACCAGAAAGTATGCATCTGAATTCTGCAGGGACTTCCTCAGTCTTTCGGCTTCCTGTCACATAACATCTGATCGATGTCTTTCAACTTGAAGTTGAGACTCAAGAAGCCGAACTAATTCAGACAGCGAGTTTGAAGAGCTGGTGCCAGCAGTAGTAGCCAGTAACTCGAACACTACATCATGACAGGACTTTGGGGTTGTGTTAGTGTCTTCAATATAGTTTTTATCAGCTTTCTTGGAGACCAACAGGGATGTCTCACTATCTTGAACCTTATCTGCATTACTTCCTTTATTGCATAACAGGATACTCTTCTCCAATATTTTATTCGCGTTCTAAAAGAGAAACAAACAAACGCATCACAGGTTTACAATGTAGTATATGAAACTCATTTTGGTAAACCAGTTCAGTAGTGAGGTGGACAGGATAACAACATGAAACAAACATATATCTATGTAGTATGGTCACTGTATGGTCTATATCATTCTAGTTTATGTTGCCAAATCAAGATAGATACAGTTCGAATCATATCTATTTAAGACAAAGCAGCATAGACAGAATATAAGTGTGGGAAACTACACAGCAATAACAACACTTGTAATGTGCATGGAATGAGAACATAACTGTTTATTCAATTTAAACTGAAATCAACATAGAGCAAGTTACAACAGCAAACACGTTAAAGAAACAGGTTTAAAACATACCTGTTGCGCCATTGGAGTTTCAATTGCATCCTTCAAATTTGAAATTAGTTGGTATGAGTAAATACAGTGATGCAAGAGCAAAGTAGTATGAACCATAGCTACGGAACCTGACCTGAGAACAATTCTTCTTCTGCTTTAAGTGTTGACTTGGGGTTCGGAGTGGTGGTCCTCGTGCTTTGGGCACTGCAGTTGCCTTACAAACTGCTCGTGTTTGGGTGCTCTGTGGTGGAGACGGTGTTGTGTCAACGGGAACTGGGTTACTATCTGCTGGCATTGGGGTTAGAAGGGGTGTAGCTGGTTCTCTGTCCAACTGGGTAGGGGTACAATCTGCATGAGTCTGGGTTATGTGTGGTGGGGCTGGTTCTTGGGAAAGTACAACCGCGGTTCTATCTCCATCGACAGGTAGCATGATTTTTCTGAAGACCGTGTTTTTACTCCCACATATACTGCCATCACCCCCTCCAATTGAAATGGCTGATAAACAAGAAAAGTAATTGAATGTACAGACATTGTAAGATAGACAGGTGCAATGGATAGTAGGGAAGAAAACAGGGCATGAAATAATTCACATTTATGTTGTCTAACCAAACAGAATAGCAGGACATAATTTCACATATATGATGGCTAATTAAACAGGATAGCATGACACAATTTCACATGTATGATGGCTAACTAAACACGATACTTCAAAATATGATGACTATGTAAACAGGATGACATGATATAACTATACGATGTGTCTATTAAAGTGGTTGGCATGCCATAAATCACAAACATGTCGTCCATGGAAACATGATGGCATGATATAATTAACGGATAGAATGACATAATTCAAAATATGATGACTATGTGAACAAGATGAGATGATATAACTATATTATGTCTTTATAAAATGGGTTGGCATGCCATAATTCAGATACATGCTGTCTATGTAAACATCATGTCATGATATAATTCAAATATATGATTTATATACTAAGGAAGTGAGCAGAGGGCAATCGCGTATATGATGTGTCAACTAAGGAGATGGCATTCAATATCGTGTATATGATGTAAAAACTAAGCATTGCAATACAACATATGCATGATATGAGTAATATAACCCTGCCAAGTTTGAGCATACACCTCAGGGGGATAATAGGACTGGTCATCTGCCTCTGAATCCTCCTCTGAAGAGCTATTTGTAACTAGCAAGATATCTACTTCAATAGGTAGCATTGTCTACTCTGAAGACCTTGTTTTCACTCCAGATTTCTCCATCACCAATTCAAATGGCTGATGCACAGGAAGAGCAGTTGAATATACAAACATTGTCGACAATATCAATGAGAAATACAAAAAAAGGACGACATGATATAATTCACATATATGACGCTTGGCTAAACAGCATGGCATTGCATAATTCACATATATAATGCCTTGCAACAAGATAACATTGCATAATTCACATATATAATGTCTTGCAACAAGATGGCATTGCATAATTCACATATATGGTAATTAGACACTAAACAGGTGGCATTCACACAAAGCATGTCTAAACTAGGCAAATGACATAGCAATGCAAGATATCATACGCACGATATGAGCAACATAACCCTGCCAAGTTAGAGCATGCACCTCGGGGGGGGGGGATAGGACTGGTCATCTGTCTCTGAATCCTCCTATGAGGAGCTATATGTAACCAACAAGACATGCGCTTCGTCAGATAGCATTGTCTGCTCTAAAGGCGTTGTTTCCACTCTATATTTTTCCATGACCGTGCCGAATGGCTGATGCACGGGAAGAGTAATTGAATGTACTAAAATTGTTGACAAATTTAACACGTAATAAAAAATGAAGTCATGATATAATTCACATATAAGATGACTGGCTAACCAGGGTGGCATTGCAAAATTCACATATATGATGCGTAATAAAAAAATGAAGTCATGATATAATTCACATATAAGATGACTGGCTAACCAGTGTGGCATTGCAAAATTCACATATATGATGCCTGGCTAAAAAAGATGGCATTGCATGATTCACATATACGATAAAGAAACTAAACAAATGGCATTGACACAAAGCATGTCTAAACTAAGCAGATGAAATCTTTGATGTATACAGTAAGCAATGCAAGGCACCATATGCATGATATTACCAACATCAGCATGCCAAGTTGGAGAAAAGACCTCATGGGGTAAATAGGAGTGGTCTTCTGCTTCTGAATCCCCCTCAGAACAGTTATCTTCCTCTCGATTACGATCCGAAATGGGTGGAGGGGAGCTACCTTTGCGCCCACCATGGAGCGACGTCTGCATGAAATTTTATTGCCACGCAAGGCTCGTCTCTTCTGCTCTACATGTTCAGTTCCATTATGTACAATAACTGACATGCATAGGAATAAAACATAGTGAGATTATGTAAGGAGTGCATGCACAAATCCAGAGTGATGGTAGCAAACTGTGGATAGACCCAAAACCAATGATAGTAGGCAGATAATAGCTTTAGTTAAAAAATACAGATAATGTCTCCTTTAATGTTTGTTTGCACCCAGCATGAAACTCATAGTAGACACCCGAGATTAACCATATAGTAGACAGACAGTACTGATTGCTGCCCCAATATGTACCCCGCAACCATTTAAAAACTCAAGTTTCAGCATAAGTTTGGACCTGACTCGGAGTCTATTAGGTGAACATGACGATAAAGTAGCATGTCATCATATTAAGCGATGCATAACGAAAGTAGACACGGAAGAGTGCGATCTCTCTTGCGGACCCGTGTAGTCCTCAAGGTCATCTGCTCAGTTGATGATGGTAATGCAGTTGTTGTGGCTGCCGGCGGCGTGGAAGAAGATTTGAGGCGGCGAAAGATAGTCTGGAGAGCGGATCCCTACTGTGGTGAACCCTTCCGTCGTTGGAGCAGCTGAGCTGCGGTGGAACACAGCACAACAGGAGCAGGACAAACCACACAAGGTTTTCTTTGACACATATCTGTAACAGAAGTAATTGTGTAAGGGCTTGTTTGAATTTGAGGATTCTAACAATGCAGGGATAGGAAATAGACAGGAATGGGATAGGAATGCACGTGCAAAACAGAGAATTTAAAAACACAGGATTTCTGCCAATCTGGGTGTTTGGTTCTCAAGAATTGGAAGATCACAGGATGCAAAGAAGCATGGTGAGATTAATTCAAACCACAAGAAAATGTACGGTTATAATGCTATTATGCTACTATCTCTTGGTCTTGTGTTTCATGAATAGGAATTTGAAAAGGAGGACAAGTGGAAATTAAAATTCCTATGGTTTTTCTTTCAAGGAGACACTAAAGGAACAAATCCTACAGTTTTCCTTTGCTCCATTCCTTTGCACCAACTTCATGAAAAGTAGTACCATAGGAAACTTTCCAATTCCTATGTTTTTCATTCACTTTTCCTTTCAAGCACTAGCGATTCTATTAGGCAGGTTGCGCAAGGGAAAACCTACACTAAAAAAATGTTTTTGTGCTACTTCTATTACTTTGGACCCAGTCCACTGCCCTACTAGCTCAACTCCCAGGGCCATCGACAAATGCATAGCTCAAACGCGCAGAGATAAATAATGATGGCATTCAAGAGAGTCCATCACGGATAGCTAAGTTGCCTGGTACCGCACTGCTTGTCATCTAGTAGGATAAAATAATTGTATTTCCTGTTACTCTGTGTGCTCAGTGGACAATATATATAACATGTAGAGTAAAAAAGATATGCAACAAGTGTACAACCTCTTTGACGAAGCCATGCCGATCTCAGCGTGATTGGGTTGGCCGGTGAGGATGCTCCGGCTAACTTGGATGTTGGAGGAGGGGAAGAAGATCTTAGGCGTCTAGAGATGGAGCCCGAGGTACTGCTCCACTGTGATGGAGGGTTTCGTCGTTGGAGCAGCTCTGGTGAGTTGTACGACGCCGAGGCTGAAGCAGGACAAGAGAGACAACATTAACCTGAGTGGAATTCTAATAGCATCTCCAATAGATGACGTAAAATACATAACCACAAAGTGCTAGATGTAAAATACATCAGCCGCTCATCTCTGAACTTAACTGTCGAAACTGAATTTAACAGTCGAAACTGAACTTGACTGTCGAAACTGAATTTTGCTGTCGAAACTGAACTTGACAGTCGAAACTGAATTTTGCTGTCGAAACTGAACACACTAGACATGAGGCTACATGTCATTTGACTGACTTTTTCATCTCTGGTCAGTCGATTTTGCAGCCGTTGGATACGAAATCAAGGGCCTGCAGTTCGTCTTCAACCTCCACCCCCTTGAGCCGCCAGCCACCACTGGCCAAACAGCCGCCCGCGGCCGGCGGTGCGCCGCCCCGCCCGCCCCGAAAACACTCCCCACAGCCGGTCCGCCGCCTCCCCAGCCATCCCTCTAGCCCCCCCCCCCATTCCGAGCTTTTTCTCCCGCAATCCCCACGCCACCGCCCACACCCTGAACCTAAGATAGATAGTGGGGTACCTCTCCGGCGAGCCCCCCTCTCCACTGCGGCTGGTTCTTCCCTAACTCCGGCGAGCCCCCCACCCCCTGATAATCAGCTGACCCAAAAGTCGATTCAGTCGACTAAAGTGTAGCTAAATCGGAGCAGCTTCGCAAGCAAGAGCAAGAGCGAGAGCAGCAGCAAGAGCAAGAGCAAGAGCAGACCAGGCAGGGGACCGAGAGCAAGAGCAGAGCAGCAGCGCGAGCGAGAGCTAAAGCAGCAGCAGCTCCTACTAATGTGGACGTCGCCGTCGAGGGAGCAACACCGTGTAGGCAGTGGCCTGTGATGCCGCCGTGGATGAAGCCGCGGCCTGTCGTCTCGGGACCGAGTGCCGGCAACACCGTGAAATCGAATCAAGAAGATAATGTGGCAATTAGTGTACAACCTCTTTGGTGGCGCCGATTAGGCCACAGCTTCATCCGAGGAAACGGTGATGATGATGCTCTTCCAGTGGTGCAGGTGAAGACGGCGATGTGGGAATGGAGGTGGCGGGAAAGACGAGGGGAACGTCAGGGCAGCTCCTTGGAGGTGGAGGACAGGGTGGCTGAACCGGCGGGATGACCAGATCGACGATGGATCTTCATCCAGTACGTTGGATGAGGGACGACGAGGTGTTGCTGTGGACGACGTCGTCGGGGAAGATGCTTCGGCTGGGTGGCGGACAGAGGAGGGTGTGGGGCTTCGCGGGTTTTCCCGGCCTCGGTGTACGAATGGGTGGGCCGATGGGATGGGAGTGGTGAACCATGGCTTAGGGACGCGCTTGTCCGAAATGTGGGGTAAGTTATGAAAGTACCCCCACCAATTTGAGGCGGTTCTTTCGGTTCAGGGGTATCACGGGCATTTTGCGTGTCGAGATTTCACAGGAGGTGGGAGTTTTCGCGCGCGTTGTAATGTTTGAATAGCAAGGCGCGGGTTGAGATGGAGGGAGTTGTCGGAGCACAACGAGACAAAGATTTATCTTAAATATTTCGGGGTAACAAGGGGCGGGACCGCGGGTTAAAGAGGCGGGAGTTTCGCAGCATGATAGACAGAGACGCTAGCTTGAAATTTTGGCATAACAAGGCGCGACTTGAAATTTTGGGAGAACAAGCTTAACGTGTACCCAAAAAAAAAGACAATTTAGACTAGTAAGTTATACTACGTACAATGTGTTTAACACGCACAACACACACATAGACACCATTTAGACTAGTAAGGTACACGTGCATTGCACGCATGAGATTTGGCAACCAAATTATGAATAAATACCACATTATAGCATGTAATCTTTGAGTAATATATGCATGATGTATATGTTTGTTTAACTCTTATAGTTCATTTCATTCAAAATCATCTAGTTTTTATAAGAAAGCTAATCTATTTTAAGATTCATGGAATTGTGCGTTGTAAGGCATAAAGTAAAAAACAAATCATGTAGAAAAACATTTGGGAAATTATGATACGGAAGATTCTAGAACAAAGAAGAAGTGCTTGTGTTTTGAGGTTTGTGCATTATGCTTAAGTTCAACTATAGAGTCTTCTAGATTGTACATGTGGCAAAATCTGGTGTAATCTAGATGATATCCAACGGCCAGTAGTGCTCAAAGTTGCCAGCTCTGCACCATCGGATTGGCCTCATCCAATGACCATCTTCCAAAGTTAAAATTATCCGCACACTATATAAAAATATAAAATATAAAATATAAAATATATATATATAGGGGTATAGATATAGATACGTGATCCGAAAGCCACCCATCATCTCCAATTAGAATAGTGTGTCCATGCACAGATGCAATGTGGCCAAACGATGTCTGCCATCGGTATCTCAAATTCAAACCAGTCTGACCTTGTTCAATGTGTATACATTACAACATGCTTGTTTCCAAACCACACCGCGCAGATCTCTGTTATATTCATGCATGCATGGGTTTCAAACATCACGATCTCTTATTCAAATATTTGAATTCAACTTTACATTGATTATGACCTCACCTAGTCTTTTACACCCACACATTGGTCTTCTCTTTATAATTGTACCACTAACTTTCTCTCGTGCATGCATGCACACACACTATCAGTCGACATTATCCATCACACACGTGCAATCTTTTTCTTCAGGTCGGTCTCCCATGAAGGCACACACACACACACACATCCCCCTCTCCATCATATCGGGCATTCTTTATCTCTCACGTGCATGCGCAACGATCGATGTTCCTCTATGTGCGTGTGTATATAGCTAGGTCTTTCATAGTTCTCCACATAAACCGATCAATTATATATCTAGTGAGGTCTCACCCTCTTTCCCACGTCCACATCAATCAATTAATACCTCTCTATATATGATTACATATATAGCTAATACACCCACATTAATTATATATCCAATGCCCCCCTCTCATCATCCATGCCTTCCGCTTCATCTCTCAGACGCGTGCACAATGGCGAAGACAGGGGCAGCAAGGGCCCCGCCCCCCTAACATCACTATATATCGAGGCTAAAATGAATGTGATCATTAGACAATTGCTGGTAAAATGGTTTAAGTTTATAATCTTCCTTCTTCTTTTGCTCCTGTGTTTCTTCTTTTGCTTCGGGTGTTTCGCCGCACGTGTCACGTTCTCTGCGAGGCATGAATAGAACAATGCTAACAATGAGATAACTAGCAAATTAGATCATTTTTTATCACCATATGGCATTGGGCTGCCATGTTTCGTGCTCCTCCGTCGTAGTACTACTCCAGTGGAAAACTTGAGTATATCGCACGGTTCTTTGCGCCTCCTCAGGTCGTCGGGACATTTATACGAGCAGTCAAATCATAAGGCCCCGCCTTCCAGCAGTAATGAGCCGTCAAATCACAATGGCCCTCGCCTCTCGTGAAAAGGACCAGGCTAGACTGCCCCGCCCTCTAGCCTTTTAAAAAATGTATACATTTGTACAGTAGTAGTATCGATGGATTGCGCCATGGAGCAAAATTAACAAGATGAAATTAAAGAAAAAAGGTGGTACATATACAGAGCGCTCGTCACCAAATTATGCATATACTATATGACACTAACCACTATGAAGGTACTAGTAACATTGACTAGTAACTAGTCTATGTTACTCTCCACTATGACCAGGCAAAGTCGAGGAGCGGATACCAACGAGGGCCTGGTTGTGTCTATACTTGGACAACTCACCCGACTACATGCGCACCAGGCAGACGAAGCTCGTGTCGTATTGGTGCCGTGTGCGGCCTGCACATTAACCAAAACCTCGCTCCTCCATCTTAGCCTCCACGTTTTAAACCTCTCAATCTCAAGGCCAAGGAGCAACGTGAAACCTATGATAGAGCCAATCGGATGGTTGAGAACACTACAATTCGTAGCTACAGATGTGTGTCAAAGAGAGGACGAGTGCGTGCGTGCACCTCTTCTCAGAGTACAAGTGTATGTGGGTGGCATCGACCTAGGGAGCAGTGATGGTGCGTGCGAGAAGTCCCGACTGATAGGTGTAATGCGTCTGAAAAAAAGACTAGTCTATAGCTCACCACGAGGCTATTCCTGTCAAAGCCAAGCGTAAGATATGTATCCGACGGTGCCAGTTTTTGCACATACACAGCAGTCGAAAAGAACTAGTACCATGGCATATGCTACTCCATGGCCGAGAAAACGTGCCGACGTTACGCCATCTGGGAATAGTTCCGCACTTCGAAACTAGAACCGTCAACAAATTTTGAGCGCGTCTCATCACATTCCAAATTACTACTACTACCACGCTATATTTAATTGCAAACCTGTTCACACCGATCACAACCCAAACGGTTTCCCACTTAGGAGCGTATTATTAGTACTCAGTTATAAATACTACTATGCTAAGATGACTGCACATTCCTCCTCAACTCCTCATCCACAAAAAACAATCAAGTCAATCAATCCATAGCCAGCGTGAGTTCTGGGTCAAGAGTTTCCACCAGGGAGAGGTGAGCATGGAAGAGGAAGCACGAGAGATGTCCCGCCTCACCGCGAAAGTTGCCGACATGTCCAGCCGCGCAGCAGTAGCAGCACAGAGGTCCCGCCGTGCCGCTGAAGCAACACGGATGTCCCGCCGTGCCGTCGATGTAGCAGACTGGTCCGACCACGCCACGGAAGCAGCAGAGATATCCCGCCGCGCCGCCGAAGCAGCAGGGAGGTCTTGCCGTGCCGTGGCGGCCTGGGAAAATTTCTCGCGGGCAGACGAGGACTCTTACAGGCTCATGCATGCGATAGTCCATAGCCAGATGGATCAGATCTCCGGCTGGGCAAGGTTGCAAGATGAGGCTACCGGCGTCATCCAGCAACTAGGGGAGGGCAATGTGAAGCTCTAGGGCGAGCACGACCTGCTCAGGGCGAAGATCGTCGGAAGGGCGAAGCAGGAGGAGGAGACCACTGCCTTGTTGCAGAGGACGGGCATCATCATCAAGAAACTTATGGACGAGAATGCCATGCTCCGCACCAACCGCAACAGGCTAGTGGAGGAATCCATGGATGCTGCCAAGCAGCGTATTAAGGGCATGAAACTGATGAAAGAGATCATCGCCTGCCACGAGAACTAGTCCCCGCGACCAGCAGCGCATAAATAAAGTAGAGATCAGTGAGCAAGATCGTTGTATGTGTCTTCCTTCTTATTTTGCCCTTGTGTATTTCGGTGTAGCCGCATGTGGCTTTTTTAATTATCTTCCTAATTATGTAAGACAATTATTATCCACTCTCGTCGTCCTTATATATATTCATCAGTCTTGCTATAAGTCGCATTAGATGCTATATAGGTCCGTCGGATCTTACATCAAGATCCGTGCAAAATTTTATTTTTCAGATTTTATTTTTTTCTCTCTTAAATCTCAGTCGAGTGAGACATTGCCATGCCATTAAACAGAGGCTCGGGTGCCATTAATGGAGACCTTGGAGGGAGGTGGACGGCAGATCGAGGTCAAAGGGCTCTCCTCCCGATAAGCACCCGCAGGGTTCTGATCCCACGTCTCCCGTAATCAAATAGCTGCCCTGCACGGAGCCTCCTAGCTAATAAAAAAAGGGGACACATGGCGGCATGTATATGGTAAATAGAACGCCCACAGTTTCAATAATACTTGTGTTTCCGATTGTAACGTGACATCACTTGTTCCAAAATGACTTTGATGATTGTTAATGTGTGCGCCTTCACAAATCGGAAAGCAAAATTACCACAGCATGTTGGTGACATGTCATGACGCCAAGCCAAGTTTCATGATTTTCATGCGTGTTTTGGATTTACAGGAATTAAAAAACCAAGTTTCTCAATATTTCCAGCCGAGCCATGACTCCTAGATGTTTGAATTTCATTCCCATTTCTGGCATGGGACCTAGAAATTTACCTGAGGACACACATGTGATTTTTCAACCAGCTTTGTTGCACTGGAGCATGTGCTTGTATTTAAAATATTAATTATGCACACAAAGGTGACACATTCCCTCTCAGAACCACGAGCCTTCTTGAGAGAAGCTCCGGTTTGCAAGAAACTTATACCAAAACTTGTTCCTATTCTGCAATTTTTTTTACCACAACATGGTAGTACCATGAAATGACACCATGCCAAGTTTCATGATTTTCAGGCGTGTTTTGGATTTACAAGAATTTTAAAACAAACTTATCAATGTTCTTGGCCGAACCACGATGCCTAGATGTTTGAATTTCAATCCCATTTCTTGCATGGGATCTAGAAATCCACCCGAGGACACACATGTGATTTTTCAATCAACTTTGGTGCACGGGAGCATGTGCTTGTAGTTCAAATTTGAATTGTGCACATTAAATGACCAAAAACTCAATTAATGTATAAAAAAGGCCAAACGAACCTGGAATAATTCCAAAATTTAATAGGGCACTCATATAGTTCTATGTTGCCTCTGTAAAGAAAATCTTGGGGAGGCAGCGTATATTGTTTCGCACACAAAGGTATAAAGAAATAAATAAATTAGCATACCTATTTAATTCTTGGGTTCTAATTATTTATGCTACTAGTTGTGTATCACTACTCAGTTTTGCCATTAGAAGTTACAACTACTCAAAAAATGCCATCGATCCGTGTGATGCCTGCTCAAAAATGCAATTAAATATCTAAAAAATGCCATCGTTAAGTTAGATGTTTGCTCAGAAATGCCATTAGACATTGTTATTTTCACGTCAAACCTGTTGACCGTGTTGCATGACAAAAATAAGCCGATTCTCACAATGATAAGTTAATGGTGTCCAGCACAACTCACCCCTCAAATGAAACTAAGCACCCTGGAATTCTTTGACAAAACTAAGCACTCTGAAATTCTTTGACAGCTAAACTGCTGGGTATATGATGTTGGCCATATATATTGTATGTATATAATGTGAAGAAACGAGTGGTAGTACTATACCAACTAAAAGATGAAATGTACGAAATATAACAAGAAGAAACATAACATAGTTCTGCTGGGGGCTCAGCACAACACACCCCTCAAATCAAACTAAGCACACCAAAAATTAAACTAAGCAACTAATCTGGTAGACACTGCATTAGAACCACCATGAGCAACGACACTGCCATCTTACTCGGAGTCCTCGTCCACGTCCTCGACTTCGTCCTTGTCCCTCTTCCTCTTGGGCGATACTTCTTTGCTTGAACCACACACTTGGCTCTTGCTCTTCATCCAACCCTTGTAGATATTGAAACAAAGGTAGCCATACATTGCAGCATAGTGGATGTGGTCTATATCTAGTACAGTCCACTACCATGCATGATGCAACGTGTGCGGAGGTTTCTTCAGTTCACCGTACGAAGGATGAACCATGGCTCCTGCCAGGGTCAGCATTGAAGGCTGATCAAGGGAGGGCACCAGCCCTTCCTTCTGGAGGTCGAATGGGGTCGCCTACAACGAGGCCTATTAAACCCTACTGTCTCCGTTGAAACGAGGCGAGCATCGCGAGAACCATGGAGAACGGTGTGGAAGCGACGTCGCGCCATCTAGCCTCCTCTTGTGGTGGGAGAATGAATACTCTTGTGGCTTCGACTGGCTCTGCACCCTCACGAATGGCACACCGTACTCGATCAATTCGTTATCCTCTAAGTGCTCGACCTTCGACCTGTACGCCCACCACCTCCGCCTGACTTTCGCCTCGGGCGATCTGTCTGCTCCATTGCCCATAGGAGATACTTGATGAACTCGAAGGACTGTAGCGTGACTGTCGCCGAGGAGTACATGTACATCACCGCCCTCATCGCCGTCGTCTCGCTCTTTCGCATACATTGCCACATGGCCCTCACCGTCCTCGAAATCTCCCACTCATTGTCAAACCAAGTAAGGATCTCCTTCAACCTGGCTAACATTTCCTGGTCGCCGCCGGCGATCTGCCTGATTCGCTGATGCATCCTCTCCATAAATGTCCTTCTGAGTGGTCGGTGCTAGCTTTGGAAGATGGGAGGAGAGATGGTGGTCTTGCAATAGAGAAGAGGGAGAGGCGAGACGGCGGTTTTGGAATGGAAATGATGGAGAGGAGAGGAGGTGGTTTTGCAATGGAGAAGAGGGAGAGGCGACACGGTGGTTTTGGAATGGAGATGATGGAGAGGAGAGGAGGTGATTTTGCAATGGAGAAGAGAGAGGGGCGAGACAGTGGTTTTTGAATGGAGATGATGGAGAGGAGAGGAGGTGGTTTTGCAATCGAGAAGAGGGAGAGGAGCGTGCGGTAGCGATTTAGGATTGGATGAGAGGGTCGGCGCGCTGTGACTGGACCAAAATCAAAATCAATTTACCCTTCAATTTAGAAAGCGACCCCACATTAACTAGTCTCCCTTTTATTCTCGGTCATAATTGACCATGATTTTCATAAATAAAATATATGGTATACGTTGAAAAAATAATATAATTTGAAAGTACATTCAGATACGAACCAAATGGTACAATTTTTGGTGACATGCATTCACATTTTGCTTGTCAAATACAGTACATGGTCAAACTTTGACCCAAAATACGCAAAACAAAAGAAATTCTTCCAAGACCAGCGTCGCTCTTTTCCTCTTAAACCACCGCCGCTCCTCTCCTGTTCCAATCTAAATCCAGCGCCGCTCCTCTCCTCTTCCATTTCAAAACCACCGCCCCTCCTCTCATGTTCCAATCCAAAACCAGCATCGCTCCTCTCCCGTTCTAATCCAAAACCAGCCTTGCTCCTCTCCTCTTCCATTCAAAAACCACCACCGGCGAGTGAAGGTGTTGTGGAGAAGTAGATCGATGGAGTACAACCGATACGTGAGGATCGCAGACGGCGACCCTATGAAGCTAGCTAGGATGTTGGAGATAAAGTCTTGGTTTGACAACAAGGACCAACTAGCGGTGACGGTGACATCCATGGCCAAATATCTGCAACAGAGCGAAAAGGTGGCGATACTTCCGGAGGGAGTCGTGCGGGAGTACATAGAGTTGCTCCTCTAGGCCATGGAGCAAACAGATTCACCAAATCCGATCGTGAGGGAGCTGTGGTGGGAGTATCGATCCCAGATGGAGCATCCACAGAAGATTGAAGGATCGAGCATCTACAGTGTGCCGTTTGTGAGGGTGTCGTGCCATAGCAAGCCGGTGGAGTTTTCGTCGACCGAACCCAACTGCAAGAGAAGAAAAACAGTGGGCCCACTGATGATTCACCGCCATCCTCTCCCTCGCCGTTCACATTGTCTCACGGGGCGGCTGTCTGCCGCAGACGAATAGGAGGGTCTGCACCCCCCGCTCCCAGCCCAATAGTCGGGCAGGTTGTGAATTGTCAGGAGGAGCTTAGGGTTGTTAGTATTTGCAGGTTGTGAATTGTGTTTTGTGTTGTGTATTTTGAGAGTACATTCACATATGAATGTATTTTGAATTTCAGATTTGCAGTATTGATCATATGAAGTATTATATGAATTCTAGAGATCTATTTTTAGCACTTAAAAAATTGTAGTTTCATAGGAGTATAAAAGTGCACACAATGTGATTCTCAGAGAAGAAACTACAAGTTTCAATTTCAGATAAGAAACTCCAAGTTCAGTTTTAGATAACAAACCACAACTTTCAGAGGTAGGGCATTTATATTAACACGGCCTTTTCAAACAGTGTTAACATCATGTTGGATGTTTTATTCATGGTCAAAACTGGAACTACCAGCCAGTTAACATCATGCTGATCAACATTCGTGCATAGCACATCTTCATATGATGCACAGTCAAAAAGATATGCTATTTTCAAAATGCCCACACAATGTCGAGTGTGCGAAAAATAGAGAAAACGAGGGACGAAGTTTTGGCAAGTGTTGGACGTGGTGTGCGTAGATGACAATTAGGACTCACATGTCAATAAAGGCAGAGGCAAACATTTGGAGATATTTTCTCTGCACAGGTGGAATCGAACCCAGGCGGAACAGCTGTCCCTCGACCACTAGACCTAGTTCAGTTATTTCGTTACTAATAAGGAACTTCCTTAGGTGGTCAGATCTCCGCCTGCGCCTTTGTGCGCTTGCCGTGACGCCGTTGTCTGCCGCTGTGAACATGCTGAACAAACGAGAGGAATCTAGAGAGGACTGTACATGGAGAGGCGGACTGTCGGGACCCACCAGGTCTATGGCCGTACGCAAGCAAGTGCCTCATCGAAAAAATACTTCCTCCTAATGCTATAGTTACATTTTTTAGGTGCTTCAACGTAGTTACTGTAGGAGATAAATTCACAACGAAGCCGGGGAGCTGGCAGGTATCATTTATTATCACTTGGGCAGCAAGTATCAGCTGGGTTTTGGGCTGCCCCGTCTAGGCTTTCTTTTTTAACATGCGCAACCGACGACCTCGGATGGGAGGTCCATACGCCTGTTTGTATTTTCTTGAGGGCCGTCATGTATCGACCGGCCTATGGACCTCCCATCCGAGGTTTTATTTTTCCTCAAACATCGGCAACCCAACTTATGTATTTTTTTTGAAGAAAACGCAGAGGTCTATTCTATTTTTCTATATAAGAATAGGAACGCCAGGTCCAACTTATGTTTCCCTTATAACTATATTATATATATTTAAATTATTTTATATGTTATTATATATTATTGTTATTGTCATCATATATTTAACAGATACTTACATATGTAAGAAAACAATATCCCACATCTTATTAACTTATAAAAATAATTTCTTAACAATAAAATCCTGGATTTTTTTTGGCAACAAAAATCCTGGTGATTGTGTACAAAAGGTTGGTAAGATTTAAGGACCAATGTAATAATAAATCACTTATTATATATATATATATATATATATATATATATATATATATATATAACTAAATGCTCAGCCCCTGTTTATTTTTTGATAACATTGTTACATCCACCCCAACATTATAATTAGAATCAGCCCAGCAAAATCGTGTATTTTAAGAAAGTGCAAATAGCCTATAATTTTTCAGGAAAAACATAAATGGGCCGCATGGACGCTACATTATTTTTTCACCCAGCCCAGCTAATGGACTGTAATTAAAAAAGATCAAATTGACTGTAAATCTACCCCGCAAAAAAAGACTGTAAATTCTGAAAAAAATGGGTTGAATACGTGCCACATTTTTGGAGGCTGAAATGTGGGCCAATAGGTCGAAGCCAATGCAAGTCATTGTCAACGTAGTCAATAAATGATTCTGACATCATTAGCCATTGGATTTACATCCAACGACTGGCATCGATCTTCACTCTCTCGTCTTCTTCCTCCAGCATCGCTGGGACCACCTGCTCCCGCCTCCTGCTGCTAGCAGCTCTGCTTAGCACGCTTTGCTATGAAGCGCTACTCCACTGTTGGCCAGGCCATCCCTCCACCCCTCCACACCTCCTGTTCTTCTCCACCGACTGCCGAACCACACCGCACCAGAACCATTTAACCCTCGTACACCTCTCTGTATGCAACTCTACTCCCGCGTCTTCCCATCTCCGGCTCGTTGCTGTCCGGGGCCTCGCCGTCGTCCACCACCTTGGATGCGCTTGGCGCGGAGTGGTCAACGTGGTCAACGAACGACACCATCGGAAGTAGACTGTGTGTGGAGAGGCTGACAGCTGGGTCCACGGCCGCACGCAAGGAAATGCATCCTTAGTACACGCAAAATAACAATTCCTCCACCTGACAGCTGGGACCCACCGGAAGGGCCTCTGTACTTCGCAAAAAATTGTTCCCACCGCTGACAGGTCAGACCCACCAGCTATATCTTCGCACGCAAGGAAGTGCCTCCTTATTACGCACAAATTAATGAATACCCCCTGCTAGCTGGGACCCACAATAGTGGGAGGCTGACTTGTGGGCCAACTAAGTTGACGGGGACGGAGGGCTTTGTCAACTAAGTCAATATGAACGATTCTAGCTCGAGTGACCGTACGATGTCCATCCAACAGCCATTGTGCTTCTTCAACCTCTGGTCTTCTTGCTCCAGCCGCCCAAAGTAGCGCCGGTCGTGCCTCGTGCTCCTGCCTCTCGTGGCCGGCTGCGATGCGGCGGAGGCCTCACCGCCCCCTAGTACTCCCACCGCTGGCCAGGCCATCCCTCTACTCACCCACACCGCATGTTATGCTCCGGCGATGGCAGCCTCACACCGCAGCGAACCAGTGAACCCTCATACTCCTCTACGCGTGGGCATCCACTGCCGCGTCTTCCCCAGCTTCGCGTCGTCCCCTTCCTAGGCCTCGCCATCGCCCACTGCCCTGGTGCTCTCGGCGCGGCGTGGTCAACGTGGTCAGGGAATGGCTTCCATTGGACGTGGACCGTACGTGGAGATGCTGACAGCTGGGTCCACGGCCGCATCAAGGAAGTGCCTACTTATTACGCAGAAAATAATGATTCCTCCACCTGACAGCAGGAACTCACTGGCCGGGCAACCGTATTTCGCGAAAAAAAATGTTTCCCCCTGACTGCTGGGACCTACCAGCTACATCTTCGCATGCAAGGAAGTGCGTCCGGGCAAAAAAACAATTCGCCCCCTGACTGCTGGGACCCACCAGCTACATCTTCGCACGCAAGGAAGTGCCTGATAGTCGGGACCCACCTGGTTGAAGCATACGTAGCATTGTCATTCTGGTCGCGAACGTGTATGTACATACTGGTCGATGTAGAGGCGCGCACGTGTCGTAGTAGAGGCGCGCACGTAACATGTACACGTACGTACAGCGGCCAGGGTGCAAGAAAGTAAATACGGCCACGTACATACCTACAGGCAGGGTCTCGACCGCCTACTCCCACATACGTACGGCTAGGGCTCGTGTACATGGCCGGGTCGGAATGGAGAAACATCGTCGTCATCGTGTTCATGGGGAGCCAACCGGCTGGGTCGAAACGGAATGCATCGTCGTGTTCATCGGGAGGGCTTGGACGGAACAGCCGATGGAAACGAGGCCTGGCGTACCGCAGAACGGAGGAAACGTCCTTGTGTTCGACCGGCCACGTTCGAAACGGGATCCTGTTTATTGGGAGGGGTCTGGCCTACCGCAAAACGGAGGAAATGGACCTCCTACGGTCGAAACAGGGGTCCCGTTGATCGGGAGGGGTGTGGCGTACCGCAAAACGGAGGAAACGGACTTGTGTTGGAGCGCTACGGTCGAAATGGGGCTCCTGTTCATCGGGAGGAGTGTGGCGTACCGCAAAACGGGACTCCACGGGATACTTTTCATCTCCCCTGTCGACCCCGTCCAGCCTTCACTGGCTACTGTTCATCCACCGTCGACCTCCTCCAGCCTCCACGTGTGACTGTTCATCCACGGGCTCCTGTTCATCCAGCCTCCACCGCGCGCTACTCCACCGGCTACTATTCAACCAGCCCTCTCCATGGGCTCCTGTTCAACCAGCCCTCCACGGGGTGGTCCTGTTCATCCAGCCCTCCACGGGGTCCTGTTCATCCAGCCCCAACCGGCTTGATCGATCAGGGTCCTGTTCATCCAGAGGCAACACCATGAGGTCCTGTTCATCCACCCCCACCGGGAACTATTCATCCAAACCCCCCAACGACGCTCACTGTTCATCCAGAGGCAGCATCGATCGGCTTCCGTTAGCAGAAGTAGTGAAGGAATCGCTCGATCGGGTTCAGTTAACAGCCATCGATCGATCGCTCGGGTTCAGTAACGCGTAGCCTGCAATGCAATCGCTCGGGTTTAGTTAGATCCCAACGCCTCGCTCGGGTTCAGTTAGAGCCCAACGCCTCGCACCCACGCGCATGCGTGTACGAGAGAAACACGCATCGCTCGGCTCCGACCACCCACCGTAACCGGGAACACCCCGATATTTTCCTAGCCCTCGCTTCTACCATGGTTTTTCCATCATGGACGGCCCAAAGAATGTCATGCAGCTGCGTCTCCGGCCCGCCCAGGAGGAAAAGCCCATTTTCTGTCATGATTTTTTGTCATACAAGTAGGAGCCCACCACATCTATGATGATACCGGGTTTTGTCACAATTATCGTCATAGAAGTGTCATAAGTATGACAAAAAAAATCATTCGGCCCAAAATGTCACGGATGTGTCTTTTTTGTAGTGAAAAGAAAAGATTTTCTATGATTTAAGACATTACTTCTGGGATGATCCACAGCTTTATAAAGAGGGAGTAGATGGTGTTATTAGACGTTGTGTACTTGAGCATGAACAGGAACAGATCCTACGCAAGTGACACTCCGAGGCTTATGGAGGACACCACGCTGGAGATAGAACTGCACATAAGGTATTGCAATCCGGTTTTTATTGGCCTACTCTTTTCAAGGACGCCCGTAAGTTTGTCTTGTCTTGTAATGAATGTCAAAGAATTGGTAATATTAGTAGACGCCAAGAAATGCCTATGAACTATTCAGTTGTTATTGAACCATTTGATGTATGGGGCTTTGATTATGTGGGACCGTTTCCTTCCTCTAATGGGTATACACATATTTTAGTTGCTATTGATTACGTTACTAAGTGGGTAGAAGCTATTCCAACTAGTAGGGCTGATCATAACACCTCTATTAAGATGCTTAAAGAAGTTATTTTTCCGAGGTTTGCAGTACCTAGATACTTAATGACTGATGGTGGTTCACATTTTATTCATGGTGCTTTTTTGTAAAATGCTTGCTAAGTATCATGTTAATCATAGGATTGCATCTCCATACCACTCGCAGTCTATTGGTCATGTGGAACTAAGCAATAGAGAGATCAAATTAATTTTGCAAAAGACTGTCAATAGATCTAGAAAGAATTGGTCCAAGAAACTTGATGATGCATTATGGGCCTATAGAACTACATATAAGAATCCTATGGGTATGTCTCCATATAAAATGGTTTATGGAAAAGCATGTCACTTACCTCCCGAACTAGAACATAAGGCATATTGGGACATTAAAGGGCTCAATTATGATTTCAAACTTGCAGGTGAGAAGAGGCTATTTGACATTAGCTCACTTGATGAATGGAGAACTCAAGCCTATGAGAATGCCAAACTATTTAAAGAAAAAGTTAAATATGGCATGACAAAAGGATACAAAAGCGTGAGTTTAATGTAGGTGATTATGTGTTGCTATTCAACTCTCGTTTAAGATTTTTTGCAGGAAAACTTCTCTCTAAGTGGGAAGGTCCTTACGTTATCGAGGAGGTCTATTGTTCCGGTGACATAAAAATAATCAACTTCGAAGGCACAAATCCGAAAGTGGTGAACGGTCAAAGAATCAAACATTATATGTCAGGTAATCCCATAAATGTTGAAACTAATGTTATTAAAACCGTAACCCCGAAGGAATACATAAGGGACACTCTCCAGAATGTTTCAGACTCCCAAAAGGAATAGGTATGTGGTACGGTAAGTACTCCAAAACAGTTCTAATGGCAATTTTTCTCCGTTTGGGAATATTTAAAAAAATAGGAAAATAAGAAGTAGTACGGGAAGGACACGAGGCGTCCACGAGGGTGGAGGGCGCGCCCTACCCCCTGGGCGGGCCCCTGCCTTGTGGGCACCTTGTGTGCCCTCCGGACTCCGTTTTCTTGCATGATACTTCTTTTGGTCGGTAAAACTTCATTGTATAATCTCCCGAAGGTTTTGACCCTATCCTTTGTTTTCGTTTCGAGCTGTTTCTGTCGCAGTTTAGAGCAAGATGTCTTCTCAAGAGTCAGTCGGAGAGAGTAGGGTGTCTTATCCGACACCGGGACAAGGAGCAAACAGCGATGCTGACCACTTTGGGACAACAACGGAGGAAGATATGGAGGCTGACTTGAAAATGATAGATGCCATGGAGGAGGATCAAGAAGTTACTTCTCGTTTTTGAGCCGGATTCGTGATGGGGGAGCAACAAAGCTCAGCTAATCCAAACTCGGTCATCCCTTCCAATGTTAGATTTCTTTCTTATGAAAATATGAAAAAGAGTGTCACTTGTTCTCCCGGAGCTATGCAACATCCATGGGTGAAAGGAGCTTTAGCTTTCATGGGTAAGCTCCGTCAGGAAATAATGGATCTCAAGCAGCAAGTCAATAAGCTCGAGTAGGAGAATCTTATCCTGAGGGGCATCATGTAGCGACCCGACCTCAGACGGTCAAGTCTCTGTGCTTAAGTGTCATCCCTAGATCGGTATGCTGACACACACAGTACTCGAGGATTTGTAACAGAGGTAATTCACATGTATAAAGTAACGTAAATACTATTACCTCAATCCAAATAGCGGAAGTAACAACAAGGTTCTGGATTCCCATCAACACCAACGGCAAAGTTGAGTGTAGAAATCGTAACCCTAACGTATCACTTACTCGTCGTAAGATTCCTGCAACATGAGACGTTGGAGCCATGTAGGTCAGTACATTGAATGTACTGGCAATTTCACACTGTAGAGCAATGCTGAATAATGGCTACCACTACATGCATATTTGGCTGTGGAGGCTCTAGGTTTAATTTTGCATAAAGCTAATTTTTTCCTACAACAACGGAATATCTTTTATTTAACTACAAAGTTTGTTGAAAACATTGAGAAGGTTCCTCCAACTCAATCCCAATTAAAAGTTAACAACCTAACAAATTAATTAAGTAACGTGATGAGATCAACATGATAATTCAAGAACCAGATACTCAAGATGTCCATAACCGGGGACACGGCTAACCATGATTAGTTTGTACACTCTTCAGAGGTTTGCACACTTTTCCCCACAAGACTCAATCTCCTCCATTGGATTTCTCGCACTACATGGTCTTTCAGAAGCATTAACTCTTTACTCTGGGTGGATAGTTACACCTGCTTTCCCCTATATCTACTAGCCCACCACTGAAAGAGGTCATGCAACTTACTCAACTGTGCTAGAGCCCATAATAGCTTGTGGCTGCACATGGAAGTTTCTAGCATGAATAATCTTATGATCCCTTTGAGCCTGGGTGGCGAACCATTGGATGATCACACGGGTACTCCGGGATATCCTAGGACAACACTAGATTCTCCATGTGCCGCCAACCAATCCACCCAGATGTGTATTTAAGTAGCCAACTTACGTTAACCATTAATTAACAATATCACATCTGACATGGATACACTCAAATCCAATCCACGTCTACGAGCATAGCATGGCAATATAAGCATAACGTAGAAGTAACTCCCAAGGTTTGAATGCAGGAAAATAGGTTCCTACCTCATCTACTACTTCCCAATACCCACATGTTATCATTTCCTAACCATGCAATGTTTGAGGGTTGAGCTAATGCATAAAAACTGGGTAATAACAGGATATGATCAAAGTATGTACTTGCCTTGTACTGTTGATGAAGATGATTCGCACTCATAACTCCTGATAGTCCTACTCGTCACACTCCGGCAATCTATCATGAGCAAGCAATTGCATACATAAGCACTCATACAAAAGAATTCGAAGAGAAGATCTCGGAAAACTTCAAAAACAAGCAATTAACTCTTGCAACAGAAAACAATTTCTAACAGTACCAAAATTGGGTGAATTTGGCCTTATTAGAAATTTTAGGTCAAGAGCTTCGATTTGCAAAAAGAATCAACTAAATCGGAGTTATAAAACTCAAGTTATCAATCGAAGAAGTTTGAATTCAAAACTGTTTGAAATCAAATTTTAAATTTTCAAAAAATATGTTTAAGTTGTTTTACTAGATAGAGGGGTTCATAACAAAGAAGTGGGCGTTTGTTTCGTTGGATTTGGATAAACGAGCAAAAAGTAGCGAAGGTTTGAAGATCAGGGACTAATCTGTAAGTAAAATATTCACAGATGGGTCCCTGGCCGAAATTAAAAAGAAAAAAAGAAAAAACTATCGAGCGAACACTCACTAACAGAACCTAAAAATGAATACTGTTCGCTACCAAATTCTAACGGACGAACGTCCACTAATTAAACTAACCTAAATAACTAAACCGATCTAAAGAGAAAAACCGGAAGAAAAACTAGGTCGGGCTGTCGGTTTATACCGGTTCAGCGGTTCGGGCAAGAAAACCGACGGCGACGGTTGGCGGCAGCAGCGGCTCCTGCGACAGTTGGTTGTGGCGTGGGGCGGCGGCGCTGGCGGCGAAGAGGTACGACGAGGCGGCGAGGTCGCAGCGGTGGGCTACGGCGGCGCGGGCTAGGCGAGGCGTGGCAGCGGCGGCGGCGGATCTCGTCGCTGGCGGCGATGCGAGGAGGTGCTGTGGCGCGGCGACAGGCGGGGAAGAGGAGAGAGGGGCCGGGGCGCCCGCATTTATAAGAGGGAGGGGCCATGGCGTGCGCGAGGGGCAAGGGGCGGCGCGGAGTCCGGCCAAGGGACGGCGGCGGCGCGTACTGGGTCGGGACTTCGTCCCGAGCTTCGGGACAAAGGGGCGCTGCGCTGGGCCGGCTGGGCCACGGCCTGGCGACTGGGCCGACCCGGTCCGGTCGGTCCTAACTTTTTTTTAAACATTTTTTCAAGACAAACAAAAATAATAAAAACAAAATAAATAGGAATATTATATTGGCATATGATATATCAAAATTTTCAGAAAAAGATTTTCTACAACATGAACAATTTTTAGCATCAAATAAGTTACACAAAAATTTAAATAAAGCATAGAGTGCTACTGTTGCAATAAAACCCAATAAAAATTATTTTAAAAATAGCAAAATTGTTTCTCTCCATTTTTCTAATGTAGGGAATCATTTTACCCTAATTTCCTTGTACTTTATTTTTGGAGAAAAATAATTTGAATAAAACCAAATAATTCCAAATTGAAAATAATTTCAAAGGAACTTTAAAATTTTCTTTTAAACTTCCAACTCATATTTCATATGTTTTGAAGAAGTCATTTTATCATCTCTCATGAAAATCATTGAGTCGCTTAAAGTTTCAGAATTGGAAATGTTTCCGAATGAAATTCAAATATTTTAAAAAACCTTTCTCATTTATTTAAATGGAAGAAGTCATGTCATCTTCTCTCTAGGGTTTTGTTTTTGAAAAGAATTTGAATTCATGGAGATCATAAATGCAAGATGAAAGTTTGGGGGAGTCCTTTTATTCCCTCTCATTTTACTTTTGAAAAGTTTCAAATTTCACTCAATTTCACTCAAGCAATCAAACAATCAATCAAAACTATTTATTTAATATAACATTCCAAAAATTACACATCATTGCCAAGAATATCACATCACCTCCTCCGAAGAAAGAGACAAAATCACACGGGTATGGGCACTCCCCTTGGCAACTGCCAAGCTTGGGGGAGGTGCCCCGGTATCGTATCACCATCACACTGCTATCTTTACCGTTTTTCTTAGTTTGATCCTTTTAGTAATATCCTGATCTAGTAGAATAAATTTTTTAGTATGATTTAATTTTGAGTTTTGCTTTATGATCCCTCTATGTAATCGAGTCCATGAGCTATATATAATAAAGATTAGTTTTGAGTCAAGGGCTTGATTATCTTGCTATGCTCGTGAGGGAATAAAATAAAAAGAAAGAATAAAAATAAATAAAGAGATCCTATTGATCTTATGGAGAGTAACGACTTCACATATAAAGAGTATCATGAATAAAAGATGTTGAGAGTTGACAAAAATAGTTTTGGTCATCATTGGAATTAATAGGTAGTAATAAAGAAAGAGAGGTTCTCACATATAAATATACTATCTTGGACATCTTTTATGATTGTGAGCATTCATTAAAATATGACATGCTAAAGAGTTGATGTTGGAAAAGGAAGACAACATAATGGGTTATGTTTTCTTATATCCGAAATAAAGTATATTGTCATGGATTATCCAACATGTTGAGCTTGCCTTTCCCCCTCATGCTAGCCAAATTCTTTGCACCAAGTAAAGATACTACTTGTGCTTCTGAATACCCTTAAAGCCAATTTTTGCCATGAGAGTCCACCATATCTATCTATGGATTGAGTAAGGTCCTTCAAGTAAGTTGTCATTGTTGCATGCAATAAAAATTGCTCTTTAAATATGTATGATTTATTAGTGTGGAGAAAATAAGCTTTATATGATCTTGTGATGTGGAAGAAATAAAAGCGATAGACTGCATAATAAAGGTCCATATCACAAGTGGCAATATAAGGTGACGTTCTGTCGCATTAAGATTTTGTGCATCCAACCATAAAAGCACATGACAACCTCTGCTTCCCTCTGCGAAGGGCCTATCTTTCTTGTCTTATACCCTATACAAGAGTCATGCTGATCTTCACCTTTCCTTTTTACATTTTATCCTTTGGCAAGCACATTGTGTTGGAAAGATCCTGATATATATATATCTAATTGGATGTAAGTTATCATGAACTATTAATGTTGACATTACTTTTGAGGTAAAAGGTTGGGAGGCAACACTATAAGCCCCTATCTTTCTCTGTGTCCAATTAAACCTCCATAACCATAAGTATTGAGTGAGTGTCAGCAATTGTGAAAGACTAAATGATAGTTGAGTATGTGGACTTGCTGAAAAGCTCTTATATTGACTCTTTCCGATGTTATGATAAATTGCAATTGCTTCAATGACCGAGATTATAGTTTGTTAGTTTTCAATGAAGTTTCTGATTCATACTTTACATTGTGAATAAATTGTTACTTTATCAAAAGAAATCATATGAGAATGATCATGATGCCCTCATGTCCGTATTTTATTTTATCGACACCTCTATCTCTAAACATGTGGACATATTCTTTGTTATCGGCTTCCGCTTGAGGACAAGTGAGGTCTAAGCATGGGGGAGTTGATACGTCCATTTTGCATCATGCTTTTATATCGATATTTATTGCGTTATGGGCTGTTATTACACATTATGTCACAATACTTATACCTTTTCTCTCTTATTTTACAAGGTTTACATGAAGAGGGAGCATGTCGGCAGCTGGAATTCTGGGCTGGAATAGGAGCAAATATTAGAGACCTATTCTGCACAACTCCAAAAGTCCTGAAACTTCACGGAGGCACATTTTGGAATATATAAAAAATACTGGAGAAAGAATCAACCAGAGGGGGACCACATCCTGGCCACGAGGGTGGGGGAATGCCCTACCCCCCTGGGTGGGACCCCCTGTCTCATGGCCCCCCTGGTTGGCCTCCGGTGACCATCTTCTGCTATATGAAGTCTTTCGTCTGAGAAAAAATGAAGAGGAAGCTTTCGGGACGAAGCGCCGCCGTCTCGAGGCGGAACCTGGCGAAAGTAATCTAGGGCTCCGGCGGAGCTGTTCTGCCGGGGAAACATCCCTCCGGGAGGGGGAAATCGTCACCATCGTCATCAACATCGATCATCTCACCGGGAGGGGGTCAATCTCCATCAACATCTTCACCAGCACAATCTCATCTCAAACCCTAGTTCATCTCTTGTATCCAATATTTGTCTCAAAACCTCAGATTGGCACCTGTGGGTTGCTAGTAGTGTTGATTACTCCTTGTAGTTGATGCTAGTTTGTTTATTTGGTGGAAGATGAAATGCTCAGATCCTTTATGCATATTAATACCCCTCTGATTAAGAACATGGATATGATTTGTGAGTAGTTACGTTTGTTCCTGAGAACATGGGAGAAGTCTTGCTATAAGTAGTCATGTGAATTTGGTATTCATTCGATATTTTGATGAGATGTATGTTGTCTTTCTTCTAGTGGTGTTATGTGAACGTCGACTACATGACACTTCACTATTGTTTGGGCCTAGTGGAAGGCATTGGGAAGTAATAAGTAGATGATGGGTTGCTAGAGTGACAGAAGCTTAAACCCTAGTTTATGCGTTGCTTCGAAAGGGGCTGATTTGGATCCGTATGTTTCATGTTGTGGTTAGGTTTACCTTAATACTTATTTTTTAGTTGCGGATGCTTGCAAGAGGGGTTAATAGTAAGTGGTATGTTTGTCCAAGGAAGGGCAGTACCCAAGCACCGGTCCACCCACATACCAAATTATCAAAGTAACGAACGCGAATCATATGAGCATGATGAAAACTAGCTTGACGATAATTCCCATGTGTTCTCGGGAGCGTTTTCCTTTATATAAGAGTTCATCTAGCCTTGTCCTTTGCTACAAAAATGATTGGGCCATCTTGCTGCACCTTATTTACTTTTATTACTTGTTACCCGTTACAAATTACCTTATCACAAAACTATTTGTTACCGATAATTTCACTGCTTGCACAGAATACCTTACTAAAAACCGCTTGTCATTTCCTTCTGCTCTTCGTTGGGTTTGGCACTCTTACTTATCGAAAGGACCACGATAGATACCCTATACTCGTGGGTCATCAAGTGTCATATACTAGTATCATGAATATACAGTACATATGATACTACCTTTAATTAATTATAGCGCATGGTATAATACATAGAGTATCGTATCATATATAGATCATATTTATGACCATGCATGGCACAAATTAGCATCGCATTTAACATGATACGCTATCTACCTACTATATGTTACTCTAATCCTCTTTATATATATTTAATTCTTTGCCACGTCAGCATACTTGCTATTTCCGAGTGCATGACATCGTCGGCTATGATACCACCACTATGGCCAGCCTTATATAGTGGGGAGTATCATATACTAGTATTATATAGTCGGCTAGTATCATATGTAGTACTTTATTTATATTGTCATGCATGACACATAGTAGCATAACATTTATTATGATACGGTTTCATGATATGATGCTTAACCCTCTCTTTCTTCATTTAATTAATTCTATGACAGCTCATCAAAATTGCCTAGTTTGCATGCATGATACTAGCTATGATACCCCCTTACTATCAGCCTAGCAAAGGTGTATAGATCATTTGTGCGTCGCTTTGTGAGTTTACATCTGTTTGTTCGAGAAATGGGGAGAAGTTTTAAACATTACGAACGCGAGGTGCGGCCACTTGTGTAGGCCTAGTTGGTATTTTAATTACAGAAAATTATGATGGAGTTCGGACATCATCAAAATCGATGTGTGCCTGTGGCGTGCTCTGATAACCCCGTGGAAAACCAGATTGCGTATTTTTGTTCACACATACTGTAGTGAGATCGATTGAGTGTGCTACCTCTATGATATAATAATAATAATAACAACAAAAAATAGTTCATATTCATTGCCTGAGCTGACAGCATATCAAGGTCAACACATTAACGGTTCTTACATCAACAGAAAACCGGACATAACTCACAAATTCAGTACACGCGACAGTTCTAAATTGAACGAATTAAGTTGCAGGGTAGGCATAAATACTAGTCTTACAGCTTAATTCCCATGTACATGGGGGAACTGGCATCATTAACTTGATCCCGAATGAACTTGGGGTTTTTGATAATTTTACGCTTCTCTGTTGCACTGGTGCGCGATCCCTTGGCTGGCAACTCATCAAATTCATCGTACTCGTCCTGATCGGCAACATCGTCGACACCTAGTACCCTTCTCTTCCCATGCATCGCTAAATGGCCGTTCTTATGCAAGGGGTTTCCACAAGGAAAATCTGGGTAGCATCGCTGGCAAGAATGAATGGGTCCGTGTGATATGCCATCGTTGTCCTGTTAACACATGTCTTCTTGTACTCCTCAATCCTTACCTGACCAAGAGGGATCCATGCACAACTGAATAATGCCACCTTAACTTTCACATAGTCAAGCTCCCAAATCTCTTAGATGGTTCCATAGTACACCCTTTTATCAGCTTCATTTACTGTCATGAATTCTATTCTAACAGAGCAGTTCTGATACGAGGTCTTCATATCACGTTCCTCAGTGTAGAACAAGTATCCATTTATGTCATATGCTTGGTACGTCAGCACCGTAGATGATGGCTTTTGTGCCAACCACGTAGCAATGCCATCGATGGATCCTTGTGCCAAACGATTCTTCAGCCATTCGGCGTAGTTCTTAGTGTGCTCCTTCATCTCCACATCTGTTGAAGGCACCATTGGTAAGAATCTTTGGCATATCTCCGCCAAGTGTTCTTTGGCACAAGCAATGAGAACTGGGCTGTGAAGCAGTACCGTCAAATGGGCTTTCTCTACCAATTCTCCGGGTGCAGCCATTTGCGTGCCAGCAAGGACTGGCTTACCTTTTAGCCTTCCCTTGTGGCGAGAGAGGGGAAAACCTATAGGTCTTTGTTTCATGTATGTAGTGCAAAACTCAACCACCTCCTCCGTGTTATAACCTTGTAGGATGCTTGCCTCTGGATGGTTTTGGTTCCGACAAAAGCGCTTCAGTATTCCCATGAACCGCTCGAAGGGATACATGTTGCGAAGAAACACAGGACCATAATACTTTACCTCATTGACAAGGTGCACAGTGAGATGGACCATGATAACAAAGAATGACGGTGGGAAAAATATCTCTAGGTTGGACAATATTTTTGCAATATCATCTTGCATATGATCCAACTCTTGAGGATCTACAACTTTCTGCCATAGTTTGTTGAAGAAATAACAGAGTTCAATGAGTGTGTTTCTTATATCTTTATCCATCAGATTCCTGATAGCCACCGGGAGGATTCGTGTCAACATTACGTGGCAATCATGTGACTTCATGTGTCCCAACTTCATTTTACCTGAGCTCACATCCACGAGACTTCTGATGTTTGCACAGTAGGAAGAGGGTGTCTTAACTGAAAACAAATAGGTGAAGAACTGTGTTGCTTCTTTTGTACTGAAATTGTAACTCTCGCGAGCTTTGATGAATTTGCCATCATCTTCTGCCTCACTCTTGCGTTATAATTGATCAGCAAGCATATCGAGCCGTGAACCGTCACCATCCTTTATTTTACCTTTAATCTTGAGCAGAGTACCAAGGATGCTTTCACATACGTTCTTCTCTACGTGCATGACATCGATGCAGTGATGTACACGTAGAAATCCCCAGTAAGGTAATTTCTAGAACACCGATTTCTTCTTGAACACTTGATCCTTGGGTGTTAGTTTCACCATCAAAGGGTGGTTCTTACCAAGCACACCATTAATATTTTTAGCCATGTTGTGGACCACCTCCCCTTCATAGGGTCTTGGGGCTGCAGCTGCCTCTGCCGTACCATCAAATTCAGCTTTCATCTTTCGGTATGGGTGATTTTTCTGTAAGAACCTACGATGATGCAAATACACTGATTTGTGCCAGTTGGGAAGTCTTCTGCTAGGTGTCCTATCCATGCATGTGACACACCCTACTTCTCCCCTTGTTTTCTACCCTGATGTGTTGCCTAATGCTGGCATATCTTGAATGGTGTGCACCAACATCGCATGTAGATCAAAAATCTCCTTTCTGTAAGCATCATAACATTTTACAGCAGACGCATCTATCCACACTATCGGCAGTTCTTCTACCAGTAGCTAAAAGTAAATGTCTATGTCATTTCTAGGTTGCTTCGGGCCTTGGATAATCATTCACATCATAATGTATTTTATCTTCATACACAACCAAGGAGCTAGGTTATATATGCACAGAAGCACCGTCCATTTGCTGTGATTGGTGCTCATATCGCCAAAAGGATTCACCCCGTCAGTACACTCCCCGAGACTTATACTTCTAGGATCCTTGGCAAAATTTTCAAACTTTTTGTCGATTACTTCCCACTGAGCACCATCTTTTGGGTGCCTCATATACCTATCCGCAATTCGCTCATCACGATGCCACCGCAACCTCTTTGCCTCTCTAGGGTTTGCAAACAAACGCCTCAACCTTGGAATTAAAGGCAAGTACCAAACAACCTTGAACAGACTCCTGTCTTGATCTCGTCGTCCAATTTGTACTTGTCCTTTGCTCTCCTGCGCTTGTATCGTGCATGCTTGCATGTGGGACTTGCATGAAAATCTTTGTACTCACCATGGTACAATATACAATCATTCACACAAGCGTGTATTTTCTGTACTTCAAGTTCCAATGGGCAAAAAAATTTCTTCGCTTCATTCGTGCTTCTGGGGAGCACATTATCTTCCGAAAGAATTTCTTTCAAAAGACCTAACATCTCTGTGAAGCCCTTGTTTGACAGACTGCTTGCTTCTTTAAATCTGAGAAGCGCCAGGGTGGTACTCAACCTGGAATATTTCTTTTTGCAACCTGGATACAATTCTTTCTTGGAGTCCGCATCAATGGTTGGCAGATCCTTGTGCCCAATCATATGCTTATCTGGGCCCTCGAAATCTGCAATCATAGCAGCAAAATCTGGCATATCAAGATCGTCGTCATCTACGTCGACGTCTTGGTTTTCTAGTGGGCGTTTCGGCTTTCCGGTGTTCCATTGGTAGCTTGACGCTTCTGCCCCGATGTTAGATTCAACATCCATGTGACACTGACCGGGGTTTGGCATCTCGCTGCCCTGGGTATCTTCATCCATGACCTCCTCCTCACCGTGTCTGGTCCAACGTGTATATCCATCATGAATCCCCTAGAGACTAAGTGCATCTGGACATCTGCAACTTCATGTAACTCTGTATTGGCACAACCAGTACATGGACACAGGATGTAATCTGCATCACCAATTCTCCTCTTTGTACTTTTAGCCAAATTCATGAACTCTATCACACCACTAATAAAACCTGCAATTTCCAATTCTTCATCCATCGAGTCGTTCCATCTGCAACACAAGAATGGTAATTAAAAACAAAACAATAACATTAATACACGAATTAACTGCTGTCGAAAGATGCGTGCATAAATCACAAGGTTTTATTTTAATAATTACTGAGGGCGCTCCATGTTGTTATCCAGACGTGCTATGACAAAAATTAATGGCCAGTCAATTTACACGTAGTGTAGTAGTACAACACTACACTTAGGAATTGAATACCTAAATTTAGCCACTCACGAAAAGAATACCTTAATTAATTAGCCGCGCAGCAACCTCCACCCAGCAGACAGACAAGCGCGATGCGGCGGCACGCCGAGACAGCAGGGTCTGCCACCCAGGAGCGAAGCTTAGTGCGGTTGCCGCCTGAAGTTTGACCTCCACTATCCCGCCATCGACCGCGATGGATGTGCTCGAATCATGCCGTTGCCGAACTCGATGGTTGAGCTCCTCCTATCTCCCGCCGCAGAACGAGGATTGACCTCCTATGACGCCACCGCCGCCCACCGATCGAGGATTGACCTCTTCTCCGGTAGCTGCTGCCTAGGCCGCCACCACCATCTCTATATGCAGAGCGGCTGTTTTTTACGGATATCCGTGGAGCGGTTGTTTACACGGTATCTCACCGTAACTCAATTATATGGACATGGTAGTACATCACATACGGTTATGTAACGGCAACCGTGTCTAACCTACATTGTCTTCTTACACGGTTTGGTGCAGAAATCGTGTGTGACGTTGTAATACCTAACACAAACGACATGTACAAATAGTGTGCCGTATACAACATATATATAGTGCCATTAGTAGTTCTCGTCCGTTAGCTTATCTCCACAGTTTCCCCATTTCCCCCAAATCCCTACATAGCCTCCAAATTCCCTCTCGTGGCGCTGACATTGAGGGAATGCGGATGAGTGGTGCTGATGGTTGCGGTGCGGCTGCTCCTGCTCGTATCGCCGCCGCGACGGCGATCGCCGCCGAGCACTTGCCTAAGGTCATCAGAAGGCAGGTGTACTACAGATCCAAATCATCCTGTCAGGTTCCAAACTATCTCGATCTTTTTTAGCATGTCCAAAGTATGGCTCCTTGTTGAATCCATCCTGAATGACCCCCCCCCCCCAGGAAAGCGGTCTGCCGCCGGATCCGGAGCTTGACTCCAGACTCCCTCAACACGAGTTCGACTCCGAGTTTGCGCCACCGAGAAGTACCAAAAGCTCAGTTGTGTGCATGGGTACACTCACGCTCGATGTGTATGCACGGAGGGATTCGACATTGGCAGGCGGTTTCTCAGTTGCCCCTTAGAGGTTAGTGCTAATTAAGTTCAGCATTTTACTTCAGTTAATGCCACCGCGCATCCAGAATACTATTTAACATTGACAGGGATATGAGGCTTGTGCCTTTGTTAACTAGTTGGATGAAGAATGGCATGGCAGGGTTCGGAGTGTTATCACCAAGCTCGCAGAAGATAACGTAAAGCTGAAGAAGAAACCGGATGATCTAGAATGTACAATCAGTACGATGAAGCAAGAAAGAATCAATCACAGGCAACAGATGAAAGCAAGAGACAAGAAGGAACTAGCATGTGTAGTTGTGGTTGTCGCATTAGCCATGTTCTATGCGCTGTTTGCAATGATGATTAGAGGTTTTGTTTGACAGTATTGCTAAAGCACTTCTAGATGTGCTCTAGGTCCTATATATGCCATTGATGTTATGCGAAGATTCGTGCAGATATTTTTATTTGTCTTTTTTCTTTTCCTTTCTAGTTTGATTATTACTGGCTTTATTATCAATAAGAAGAGCTCAATGTATTGCTTGCCAACTGTCCTACTCTGTTTGTAGCGGTACTGGTGCATAATCCCGAAACTTGTTCCTTGTTTTTGTCCTGAAAAGGGAAACCAACCAAATAGCCAATAGGAGTCCTGCGCAACCCCCGGAATTTGGAGCGACTAGGTACAAATGATTGTGGTTAATTATATCAGCGGTTAGATAATACGTCAACCCCCGCTTCAATCCCCGCTTCAGTTGGCAGTTCCTCTTCTCTACATACCCCGCTTAAGTGTCAACCATCTTGATCGTCCCCGACAGGCCGCGCTACACATTGGCACACACTCTGCAGCCAGGTCGAGCGATAGTGAGGAGGACAGTTCGGCCAACAGTCTGGCGCCCGATGATAGGTCAACATCAGAATCATCCTGCTTGTCTTCCATGAGTCCGGCGTCGAGCCCAGACCTTGATTATATCCGGTTCATGGTAGGGACGCCGCCTCCGGAGTCATCAAACGACAACCAGACGGACGAGGATCCGTCGGAGGACGAAGAAGAGGACGACGATGATGATGAGAAGGAATGGTCGAACAAGGAGGAGGACGACGACATCAGCGATGATGACGATGATGGCGGCGATGAATAGCCAACAATCAGCGGCAAGAAGCATCCTCGCCAAGACGATGTCGCGGGGCCATCCAACAAGAACAACAAAAAGAAGGACTATGAGGGAGTCCTAGATTAGGGGGTGTCCGGATAGCCGGACTATAACCGTTGGCCGGACTCTTGGACTATGAAGATACAAGATTGAAGACTTCGTCCCGTGTCCGGATGGGACTTTCCTTGGCGTGGAAGGCAAGCTTGGCGATACGGATATGTAGATCTCCTTCCGTTGTAACCGACTCTGTGTAACCCTAACCTTCTCCGGTGTCTATATAAACCGGAGGGTTTTAGCCCGTAGATCGAACAACAATCATACCATAGGCTAGCTTCTAGGGTTTAGCCTCTCTGATCTCATGGTAGATCTACTCTTGTACTACCCATATCATCAATATTAATCAAGCAGGAGTAGGGTTTTACCTCCATCGAGAGGGCCCGAACTTGGGTAAAAACATCGTGTCCCTTATCTCCTGTTACCATCCGCCTAGACGCACAGTTCAGGACCCCCTACCCGAGATCCGCCGGTTTTGACACCGACATTGGTGCTTTCATTCAGAGTTCCTCTGTGTCGTCACTTGTAGGCCCGATGGCTCCTCCGATCATCAACGACGATGCGGTCCAGGGTGAGACTTTTCTCCCCGGACAGATCTTCGTATTCGGCGGCTTTGCACTGCGGGCCAATTCGCTTGTCCATCTGGAGCAGATTGAAAGCTATGCCCCTAGCCATCAGGTCAGATTTGGAAGCTTGAACTACATGGCTGATATCCGCGGAGACTTGATCTTCGACGGATTCGAGCCACAGCTGGGCGCGCCGCACTGTCGCGAAGGGCATGATCTAGCTCTGGCGCCGGACAGTGCCTTGGAGGCCGCACCCGTGTTCGCTCCGACCCTTAGCTCGGAGCCGACTGCACCGATTGAGGACAGGTGGCTGGAGACCGCCTCGGGGGCTGCAATCTCTACGGCGATCGAGCCGAACACCAGCCTTACCCTTTGCGAAGCCTGTGACTCCAAGGTGCCGGACTCCTCTCCGGACTCCGAGCCCTCCGCACCCTTGCCGGTCGAATCCGATTGGGCACCGATCATGGAATTCACCGCCGCGGATATCTTTCAGCACTCGCCCTTCGGCGATATTCTAAATTCACTAAGGTCTCTCTCTTTGTCAGGAGAGTCCTGGCCGGATTATGGCAACGGGATTGGGATGCGGACGACGAAGAAATTCGATGCCCACCCACCACCCACTTCGTAGCCACTGTCGATGATTTAACCGACGTGCTAGACTTCGACTCCGAAGACATCGACGGTATGGACGATGATGTAGGAGACGAGCAGGAACCAGCGCCCATAGGGCACTGGAAAGCCACCTCGTCATATGACATATATATGGTGGATACACCCAAAGAAGGCAATGGCGCCGGAACAACGGGGGATGACCCCTCCAAGAAGCAACCAAAGCACCGGCGTCAGCGGTGCCGCTCTATGTCCCGCCAAAGCAAAAACGGTGAAACCAGCACCGGAGACAATAACACCCCGGACAGTGCCGAAGACAACTCCCTCCAGCAAGATTCAATGCAGATGGATGGAGAAGCCAGCCCTCCTAAGAGGGCGGCAGACAGAGAGGAAGAGGATGACAATTACATGCCTCCCCCCGAAGACGAGGCAAGCCTCGACGACGACGGATTTTTCGTACCCGAGGATCCCGCCAAACAAGAGTGCTTTAAGTGCAGGCTTATGGCCACGGCGAGCAGCCTCAAGAAAAAACAGTAACACCTTAGAGCTGGTCAAGACTTGCTAGCCGACAGATGAACTGATGTCCTTGCGGCCGAAGAGTATGAACTCGAACGCCCCTCCAAGAGCTACCCAAAGCATAGGCTGCTACCCCGATTAGAGGAGGAAGCACCTAAACCTACATCACCAGCGCATGACGCGGCCGATCGGCCACCTCGTGGCTGTGACAAAGAAGCCTCACGGCCCTTCCCTCAAGCCGCACCCCGACGTTGTTCAAAAAATACCAAGGCACGGGGAAACACGCTAGACCTGCACGATATGTTGGAGGACAAGGCAAGGCAATCAAGATCGATCTACGGATCGCGTGGGCGCCCCACCACTCGAGACGATAACCGTCACACCGGATACAGTAAATCCAGCCGGGAGGAACACAACAGACAAAGCTCATTTGAGCTACGTCGTGATATAGCCCAATACAGAGCCGCCGCACACCCACTATGCTTCATGGATGAAGTAATGGACCATCAAATCCCATAGGGTTTCAAACCAGTAAACATCGAATCATACGATGGCACAATAGATCTTGCGGTATGAATCGAGGATTATCTCCTTCATATCCACATGGCCCGCGGCGATGATCTACACGCCATCAAATACCTCCCACTAAAGCTTAAAGGACCAACTCGGCATTGGCTCAACAGCTTGCCAGCAGAATCAATTGGCTGTTGGGAGGACCTGGAAGCCACATTCCTTGACAATTTCGAGGGCACCTATGTGCGACCACCAGACGCTGATGACCTAAGCCACATAATTCAGCAGCCAGAGGAATTGGCCAGACAATTCTGGACACGGTTCCTGACCAAGAAAAATCAGATCGTCGACTGTCCGGATGCAGAGGCCCTAGCAGCCTTCGAACATAACATCCGTGACGAGTTGCTTGCCCGGCACCTAGGATAGGAAAAGCCAAAATCCATGGCGGCCCTCATGACACTCATGACCCACTTTTGCGCGGGAGAAGACAGCTGGCTAGCTCGTAGTAATAACATGACCAAGAGCCCTGGTAATTCGGATACCAAGGACAGCAATGGCAGGTCGCGTCGCAACAAGCACAAAGCGCCGCATTAACAGCGACAGTGTTGAGGATACGACAGTTAACACCGGATTCAGAGGCTCTAAACCCGGTCAGTGGAAAAAGCCATTCAAGAGAAATACTCCGGGCCCGTCCAGTTTGGACCGAATACTTGATCGCTCGTGCTAGATACATGGTACCCTCGAAAAGCCAGCCAGTCACACCAACAGGGATTGTTGGGTGTTCAAGCAGGCAGGCAAGTTACATGCCAAAAACAGAGACAAGGGGCTGCATAGCGATGACGAGGAGGAGCCCCGGCCGCCGAACAATAGTGGATAGAAGGGTTTCCCCCCACAAGTGAGGACGGTGAACATGATATACGCAACCCACATTCCCAAGCGGTAGCGGAAGCGTGCCCTCAGGGACGTATATGCGTTAGAGCCAGTCGCCCCAAAGTTCAACCCATGGTCCTCCTGCCCGATCACTTTTGATCGAAGGGACCACCCCACTAGCATCCGTCATGGCGGATTCGCCGCATTGGTTCTTGACCCAATCATTGACGGATTTCACCTTACTAGAGTCCTTATGGACGGCGGCAGCAGCCTGAACCTGCTTTATCAGGATACAATGCGGAAAATAGGCATAGAACCCTCAAGGATTAAACCCACAAAAACGACCTTTAAAGGCGTCATACCAGGTGTAGAGGCCAACTGTACTGGCTCAGTTACACTCGAAGTGGTCTTCGATCCCCGGATAATTTCCGAAGCGAGGAGTTAATCTTCGACGTAGTCCCATTCCGCAGTGGCTATCACGCACTGCTCGGACGAACCACATTTGCAAAATTCAATGCGGTACCACGCTATGTATACCTCAAGTTCAAGATGCCAGGCCCTCGAGGAGTCATTACGGCCAATGGAAACACCGAACGCTCTCTCCGAACGGAGGAGCATACGGCGGCGCTGGCATCCGAAGTACAGAGCAGCCTCTCAAGGCAATTCTCCGGTCCGGCTTTTAAACGTCCGGACACCGTCAAGCGCGCCTGGAGTAACCTACAACACGACCGCCCGGCACGTTCCGAGCAAGCATAGCGATACGGCCCCAACCCCAGCCCTCGCAAAACTGCGAAATCAGTACTATGCGTACATAATTACGCTCTGAAAATCCCATGGGCACAGGGGGAGGGGCACATCAATGGCATGCCCTAAATGCGGCTCGACCGCAACAGGGGCTCCCGATTTCGTCATTTTTTCTTACTTTCAGGACTCCATCATACGGAAGGCCTATCCGGCAGTACAATCGCCGAACACACGATGCAACAACCAAGGAGGTAGGAAGCTACACCGAATTCTCAGGTGGTCTCTATAACGAGCAACATACCTGTCTTACATATCATCTCGCAGCTCGCCCCCGGAGGGGACATGTCAAATAGTCCCATCTCTTGCTTATCGCACTATTTGTATCGTTCTGCTTTTACAGCAGCATTTTAAAATAAACAATGCTTAGCTTCAGCTTATTACCACATTATCTATTCATTTCTTTTTTAAATATATATATGTTCAGTTATGACATTTAGCACCCGTACACATTGGTACGGCCAATACGCCAGGGGCTCAAGCACCCCATAACACGGCGTGAGAAGTCCGAACACTTTCAGAAGTGCGGCCCCCAATCTTATAGCATTATATGCATCAGCTCCGAATCATGTCTTTGGTCAATAGTTGGGTTTGCCCGGCTCCCATGTTTTGATACCTTACGTTCCGCTATATCGGCTAAGGTAGCGCTGGGAGAACTACTGTGATTGTGCCCCAGTTGAGCTGGGCCTAAGCACCTCAGTAGAGAAAGCTAAAAATGACTGTCATGATAGGGCGAGAGCTGGTCGCTGTTCAGGAAGGTTTCGAGTCCTTAAAGACTTATGCCGCTTAGAGCGAGGAGCTGGCTTTGTCCGGCCTAGGCATGTATAGCGCCCCGAACTCGGTCTTCCGAATACTAGGGGCTTCGCCGAAATTTAAAATTATAGAATTCTATGGCTAAGTGAGAGTGATAACGCATTATAGTCTGATTGCCTTGTTCGTTGTGCTGAGCACCTCCCTCGAAGGACCCAAGAATGGGAAAAAGAGTGTTCAGGTTTATCCCGAACACCCCAGCACTCGTGGCATGGGGGGCAGAAGCCGACGACTCACCATCTCGCAAATGTAATTAACGGCCGCACGGAAGGTAATATTTTAAATTAAAAAAGCGTTGCATAGCGCATTTGAACAAGTTTTCAGCGCACAGGATAAAACGAACAAAGTTTCACTCAAATATTACATATTTCGAGCACTCATCCGCCACAAGGCCGGCACCCTTCAAGACACCCTCGTAATACATCTCAGGGTGGCGATGCTCCTTGCCCTGCGGCGGCTCGTCCTTCACAAGCTTCACGGCATCCAATTTGCCCCAGTGCACCTTAGAATGGGCAAGGTCCCTACGGGCACCCTCGATGCAGACGGAGCGCTTGACGACCTCAAGCCTCGGACAGGCGTCCACCAGCCGCCTCACCAGGCCGAAGTAGCTCCCAGGCAGGGCCTCTCCAGGCCACAGCCGAACTATAAAGCCCTTCAGGGCCTGTTCGGCCACCTTGTGGAGCTCGACCAGTTGCTTCAACTGGTCGCTCAAAGGCACCGGGTGTCCGGCCTAATCATACTGAGACCAGAACACCTTCTCCATCGAGCTGCTCTCCTCGGCTCGATAGAAGGCGGCGGCATCGGACACGCTGCGGGGCGAATCTGCGAATGCTCCTGGAGAGCTCCGGATTCGGGTAAGTAACAAGTAATTCACTTTCACATGCTTGCTTTGCATAAAGAAAGCCTTACCCGACGCTATCTTCTTCATCGCCTCAACTTCTTGGAGGGCCTTCTGGGCCTCGGCCTTGGCAGACTTGGCATTTTCAATGGCCGCCGCGAGTTCGGATTCTCACGTCTTCGAGTCAAGCTCCAAACTCTCATGTTTCTTCATGAGAGCCTGGAGCTCTTGCTGCACCTCGCCAACCCACGCCTCCTGCCTCTCCCGCTCGGCACGCTCCTTGGCCGCCTTCTCTTCGGCCTCGGACAACGCTTGTTTAAGGGTTGCCACCTCAGTTGTGGCCCCTACAATTGCCACATTAATCCTGTCATTTTCTTGCAATTGCACCTTTTATATATTTCAATAAGGTATCTCTTACCTTCTTTATCCTCGAGATGCTTCTTAGCTAGGCCGAGCTCTTGCTCGGACCGCTCAAGGTTCTGCTTCAGCGTGTCCACCTCCGCAGTCAGTGCGGCGGACGCCAGCAGCGAATCCTGCATATGCATATTGACTTAATTTTGTTAGACTCCTATGAACATTATTAGATCCTCTATTCGGCTTTTCTTTCCGAACGCCAAACAGAACATCAGGGGCTACTGTCTATGCGGCAATACTTTTACATATCTTTTACGTACCTCAAAGCCTGTCAATAGGCTGGCACAGGCTTCGGTCAGCCTGCTATTAGCGGACTGAACCTTCTGAATCACTGCACTCATAATAGTGCGGTGCTCCTCGTCGATGGAGGCGCCGTTAAGCACCTCCAGCAAGTTATCCGGTGCCTCCGGTTGGGCGGAGGTCACCGGCGTCATAGGCTTGCCCTTCTTCTTGGGGGGCCGCCTGCCGGACTCCGGAACCTTTGAAGGTTTCGGAGCGGTGTCCGGCCCAGGGCCGGACTTGGAGCCCTTGGGGGCTTTGTCCCCTGGGCACCTAGAGTTCGGGAGGTCTCCTTGCGGCGCCCCCAGGACCACCTCCTCCTGGCCTGGATCCTCCTGGGACAACACCTCGGCATTATCCGTAGGGTGAGGGGAGGAGGCGTCCGGAAGTGAAGTACTGTTCACATCCAACGAATTCAGGGAACCGCTCGACGGCGTATCGAGCCCGTCTTTGGGCGGACTGCATAAATATATTTGGCGTTAGGAAAAGCTATGCAATAAAGGAATGCCATGAGTCATTCTGGTATCCGAACACTTACGATTTCGCCAGGGGCTTGGCCCTGTGCGGACACTCCTCTTCGCCGTCGTCGGCGTTGGTAGAGTAGTCCGCAAGAAGGGTTTTACCCTTCTTGGACCATCCGGCCTCCCTAGTTGGGGCGGCCTTCCTTTTCTTTCCTCCCCTCGCTGGAGGGGGAGAGGCCTCTTCTTCCTCCTCCTCGTCTTCATGGGAGGAGTGCGTCTTGGAGCCGTCGGACGACGACTCCGACACCACCAGATGCCGGGAACTCATTCGAGTTCCCGTGGCCTTCTTCTTGGCCTTCTTCTCTGGCACCACGTAGGGTGCCGGAACCAGCAGCGCCGTCAAGCAGGCGTCCGCTGGGTCTTCGGGCAAAGGAGCCGGACAGTTGAACTGTCAGGACGTCTCTTGCCAATCCTGCTAAAGGTAAGGGAGTTTAGATCCCGCATAAAGTCAAACTATGAAAAATAAATGTCCTATAGAAGGTAAAAACAGCTTACCGCGCTGGCTTGACACTGCGCACGGAAACCGCGATCCTCAGTAGCGGATGCGGGAGCTTCGGCACCCTTGAATAGCACCTTCTAGGCATCTTCGTACGTTGTGTCAAAGAGCCTGCTCAGGGTTTGGTGTTGGGCCGGATTGAACTCCCACAAGCTGAAGGCCCGTTTTTGGCATGGGAGTATCCGGCGGATGAGCATGACCTGGACTACATTGACAAGCTTGAGCTTCTTGTTCACTAGGCTTTGGACGCAAGTTTGGAGTCCGGTCAGCTCTCCCTTTTTGCCCCATGATAGGCCCGTCTCCTTCTAGGAGGTGAGCCGTGTAGGAGCTCCGGATCGGAACTCGGGGGCTGTGACCCATTTAGGATCACGCGACTCGGTGATGTAGAACCACCCCGATTGCCACCCCTTTAGGGTCTCCATGAAAGAGCCCTCGAGCCATAGGATGTTGGGCATTTTGCCCTCCATGGCACCTCCGCACTCCGCCTGGCAGCCACGCACTACGTTCGTCTTGACGTTAAAGGTCTTCAGCCATAAACCGAAGTGGGGTGGGATGCAGAGGAAGGCCTCGCACACGACGATGAACGCCGAGATGTTGAGGATGAAGTTTGGGGCCAGATCATGGAATCTAGGCCGTAGTAGAACATGAGACCCCAGACAAATGGGTGGAGGGGAAAACCTAGTCCGCGGAGGAAAAGGGTGAGGAACACCACCCTCTCATGGGGCCTTGGGGTGGGAAGGAGCTGCCCCTTTTCGGGAAGCTAGTGCGCGATGTCGTCAGACAAGTATCCGGCCCTCCTCAGCTTTTTGATGTGTCCCTCCGTTACGGAGGAGACCATCCACTTGCCTCCCGCTCCGGACATGGCTGGAGAAGGTTGAGGTGGGAAATGCGAACTTGGGCGCTGGAGCTCGAGTATGCGAAAATGGATGAGCAAAGAAGGAAGAAGGCGTAGGTGAAAAGGTGGACCCTTATCCCCTTATATGCGCAGACGAAACTGCATGCCCCCACCAGCCTGATAAAACTCGCTTATCTCCCAAGCGCCGTAATCAATGGTGCAGTTGGGTTACCCACGCCCGTATTGATGAGAATCCCGGAATAAGGGGACACGATCTCTGCTTTGACAAGACGTGCCAAGGAAACCGCCTCGCTAAACATGCTAAGGTGGGACAACAAAAAGATTCGAATAAAGACTTGGCCGTGGTGTGATGTCGCACTGCGGGGTACGTCAGCAGATTAGCTCGGTGTAAATGTTATTCTCTCTATGGCAATATGTGGAACTTATTTTGCAGAGCCGGACACTATCCTTGTGTTCGCAATCTTCTACGAAGTATTCGGAGGAGGAACCCGCCTTGCAATGCCGAAGACAATTTGCGTGCCGGACTCGTCGTCATTGAAGCCTGGTTCAGGGGCTACTGAGGGAGTCCTGGATTAGGGTGTGTCCGGATAGCCGGACTATAACCATTGGCCGGACTCCTGAACTATGAAGATACAAGATTGAAGACTTCGTCCCGTGTCCGGATGGGACTTTCCTTGGCGTGGATTACCGACCTGTTTATTAGTATACTAATAAAGCATAAAAAAAATTCTGATTACCGTGTGCATAATACCCGGCAAACAGGTCGGTAATCAGAATTAATTTTTTATGCTTTATTAGTATGCTTGAATTATTATTATTTTTTATGTCAAATGATAGACTAATGCTTTTAATCACTCGTGTCTTAATATTCATCCCATGATTAGATTCCATGATCAAGATTATGCTAGGTAGAATTCCACATCAAAATTATATTTTTTTATCATTTACCTACTTGAGGACGAGCAGGAATTAAGCTTTGGGATGCTGATACGTCTCTATTGTATCTATAATTTTTTATTGTTCCATGCCAATATTCTACAACTTTTACATACTTTTGGCAACTTTTTATACTATTTTTGGGACTAACATATTGATCCAGTGCCCAACGCCAGTTCCTGTTTATTGCATGTTTTTTTTGTTTCGCAGAAAATCCATATCAAACAGAGTCCAAACGGGATAAAAACTTACGGAGATTTTTTCTGAATATATGTGAATTTTGGAAAGTTGAATCAACGCGAGACAATGCCCGAGGGGCCCACAAGGGTTAGGGGAGCGCCCTGGGCCCTCGTGGACACTCCGTAAGGCGATTGGTGCCCTTCTTTCGCCGCAAGAAAGCCAATATCCGAATAAAAATCGTGTCAAAATTTCAGCCCAATCGGAGTTACGGATCTCCGGGAATTTAAGAAATGGTGAAAGGACAGAATCAGAGAGCGCACAAACAGAAGGAAGCAGAGAGAGAGAGAGATCCAATCTCAGAGGGGCTCCCGTCCCTCCGCCGCCATGGAAGCCAAGGACCAGAGGGGTAACCCTTCTCCCATCTAGGGGAAGGTCAAGGAAGAAGAAGAAGAAGAAGGGGACTCTCTCCACCTCTCTCCCGGTGGCACCGGAACACCGTCGGGGCCATCATCGCAACAACGATCTACACCAACAACTTCATCGTCGTCATCACCAACTCTTCCCACATCTATGCAGTGGTGTAACCCCTCTTTTACACGTTGTAATCTCTACTTAAACATGGTGCTCAACGCTATATATTATTTCCCAATGATGTATGGCTATCCTATGATGTTTGAGTAGATACGTTTGGTCCTATGGGTTAATGGATGATCGTGATTGGTTTGAGTTGCATGTTTTATTATTGGTGCTGTCCTGTGGTGCTCTCCATGTCGTGCAAGTGTGAGGGATCCCCGCTGTAGGGTTTGCAATATGTTCATGATTTGCTTATGGTGGGTGGCGTGAGTGACAGAAGCACATACCCGAGTAAGTGGGTTGTTCACGTATGGGAGTAAAGAGGACTTGATGCCTTATAATGCTATGGTTGGGTTTTACCTTAATGATCTTTAGTAGTTGTGGATGCTTGCTAGAGTTCCAATCATAAGTGCATATGATCCAAGAAGAGAAAGTATGTTAGCTTAGGCCTCTCCCTCAAATAAAATTGCAACAATGATTACCGGTCTAGTTATCGATTGTCTAGGGACAAATAACTTTCTTGTAACAAAAAGCTCTCTACTAAAACTAACTTAGTTGTATCTTTATCTAAACAGCCCCTACTTTTTATTTACGCGCTCTTTATTATCTTGCAAACCTCTCCAACAACACCTACAGAGTACTTCTAGTTTCATACTTGTTCTAGGTAAAGCGAACGTTAAGCGTGTGTAGAGTTGTATCGGTGGTCGATAGAACTTGAGGGAATATTTGTTCTACCTTTAGCTCCTCGTTGGTTTCGACACTCTTACTTATCGAAAGAGGCTACAACTGATCCCCTATACTTGTGGGTTATCACCTAGTTCAATTTTTTTCTGAGAATACCCAACCGAGGCCTACTTACTTTTCTCAGCCTTGCTGGGGTGGAAATATTTTAAGACGAGGAGGGATGTATTCGGCTTCCCCAGGAAACGGGCTAAAAGTAGTAAGAAATGGGTTGTAAATTTCAAAACCAAAGCCGACCAGTAATTAGATTCAAATTTTGTTTTTTTTGGATTTCAAGATTTTATATTTCATTGATTTTTTATGAAGAAAATTTCTTTGTATTGTATTTTGATATAACTTTTTTAAAATTATTTTTAATGTGACTCAAAATTTTGTGATTAAAAGAGTTCAGACCCCACCGAAATATGCAAAATTTCGTTGAATTTTTCAGCAGTGGCCAGAATATGGCCTGTAATGCTAATAAAAAATATGGGATTTAAAATATCCTTAAGAATTAGCAAATGGGTTTTAAATTATTAAAAATAATGGCAAATGTGTTGTATGCTGTTTTCCACAGATTTGGAGCCTGACTTGTGGGCCTACTAGGTTGACAACTATGATGTCCTAAAAAAATTGACGTGTACGCAAGGCTTTGTCAACTTAGTCAACACAGAGCAATGACTGTTGGATATCCATCCAACGACCGTCGTGCTTTGATAAACCACAAGTATAGGGGATCGTTTGTAGCCTTCTTATATAAATAAGAGTGTCGAACCCAACGAGGAGCTAAAGGTAGAACAAATATTCCATCAAGTTCTATCGACCACCGATACAGCTCTACGCACACTTGACGTTTGCTTTACCGGAAACAAGTATGAAACTATTTTGCCAGAATAAAACTATGAGTACTTTGCGAGAATAAAACTACGGATAAATTGCAAGGTAATAAAAGTGGATAGCTTTTGTCAACAAGAAAGTCTTTTGTCCCTAGGCAATCGATAACAAGTACCGGTAATCATTCTTGTAATTCTAGGGGAGAGGCATGAGCTAACATACTTTCTCTACTTGGATCATATGCACTTATGATTGACCCCTAGCAAGCTCCGCAACTACTAAAGATCATTAAGGTCGTGAAACCCAACCATACCATTAAGTATTAAGTATCAAGTCCTCTTTATCCCATACACAACAACCCACCTACTCGGGTTTAAGCTTCTGTCACTCTCACAACTCACCATAAGCGAATCATGAACGTATTGCAACACCCTACAGCGTGGAACCCTCATGTTTGCGTGAGACAAAGGAAACCATAGGACAATACCATAAATAAAATATACAATCATACCAACCAAGATCACGATTAACCCACAGGACAAAACAGATCTGCTCAAACATCATAGGATAGCCAAATATCATTGGGAGATAATATATGGAGTTGAGCTTCATGTTTACGTAGAGGTTACAGGGAGAGAATAGGTGTTACACAGCTGCATAGAGGGGGATAAAGTTGGTGATGACGTTAGCAAGAATGTTGATGTAGATCGCTGTCATGATCCTAGCCCCGGCGACACTCAGGCGCCACCGGGAGAGAGGGGGAGAGAGCCCCCTACTTCTTATTCTTCCTTGGCCTCCCCCTAGATGGGAGGAGAGTTCCCCCTCTAGTCCATGGCCTCCATGGCAGCGAAGGGGCAGGAGTCCCTCCGAGATTGGATCTCCCTATTTGTTCTCTTCTGTTTCGCTTTCGCCAGATCTGTCCCTTCACCGTTTCTTAAATTTTCAGAGATCCGTAACTCCAATTATGCTGAAATTCTTACACGATTTTTATTCCATAAATTATATTTCTTGAGCCAGAAGAAGGGCCCCAACCGACCTTCGAGGAGGGCACAAGACACCTGGGCGTGCCTTGCACCCCCACGCGTGCCCTGGTGGGTTGTGGGCACGTGGGCCCCCGTTTGCATTGATTCCACCTCCCAAAAATCACATGTATTCCAAAATAATTCTCCGTAGATTTTTATCGCAGTTGGACTTCGTTTGATATGGATTTTCTGCGAAACAAAAAACATGCAACAAACAGGAACTGGCACTGGGCACTAGATCAATAGGTTAGTCCAATAAATCATATAAAAAGTTGCCAAAAGATGTGAAAGTTGTATAATATTGGCATGAAACAATCAAAAATTATAGATACGACGGAGACGTATCAGCATCCCCATGCTTAATTCCTGCTCGTCTTCGAGCAGGTAAATGATAAAAAAGATAATTTTTGATGTGGAATTCTACCTAGCATAAACTTGATCATATATCTAATCATGGCATGAATATTCAGACATAAGTGATTCAAAGCAATAGTCTATAATTTGACAAAAATACATCAATACTCAGGCATCCCAACAAACAATCATGTTTTTCAAAATATCAACGCTAAAGAAAGCTATCCCTTAAAAATCATATAGTCTTGTCATGCTCTGTCTTCTTAACACAAAGTATTTATCATGCACAACCCCATGACAAGCCAAGCAATTGGTTCATACTTTTTAACGCGCTTCAGCTTTTTCAACCCTCATGCAATACATGAGGGCAAGCCATGGATATAGCACTACGGGTGGAATAGAGTATGATGATAGGGGTAAATATAGAGAAGACAAAAAAGTAGGAAAGTCTCACATCGATGCAGCTAACCAACGGGCTATGGAGATGCCCATCAATTGATATCAACGTCAGGAGTAGGGATTTCCATGCAACGAATGCACTAAGAGCTATAAGTGTATGAAAGCTCAATATGAAACTAAGTGGGTGTGCATCTAATCCTATAATGAAAAATTCCCACTAGTACATGAAAGTGACAACATAGGAGCCTCTCCATATGAAAAAACATGGTGCTACTTTGAAGCACAAGTGTGGAACTAGCATGCCCCTTCTCTCTTTGTTTCTTTTTCTTTTTTCTTTCTTTCTTTTTTTCTTTTCTTTTTTTCCTTTTTTTCTCTTTATATATTTTCTCTCTCTCATTGTCCGGAGTCTCATCCCGACTTGCGGGGGAATCATAGTCTCCTTTCCTCACTGGGGAAATGCTCTAATAATTAAAATTGATTATCATCACACCTCTATTTACTTATAACTCAAAAGAAATAAAAACTACAGCTCGATACCTATAACGAAGTATGACTCTATATGATTGCCTCTGGCAGTGTACCAGGATGTGCAATGATCTAGCATAACGACGATATCAGAAATGGACAAGCCATGGAAATATAATGCTAGCTATCTTACGATCATGTAAAGCAATATGACAATGAATGCTCAAGTCATCAAAACGGAAGCGATGGAAGTTGCATGGCAATATATCTCAGAATGGCTATGGAAAGGCCATAATAGGTAGGTATGGTGGTTGTTTTGAGGAAGATATAATAAGACTTATGTGTGATAGAGTGTATCATACCACGGGGTCTGGATGCACCTGCGAAGTTTGCACCGACTCTCGAGGCGAGAAAGGGCAATGCACGGTACCGTAGAGGCTAGGAAATTGCGGAAAGGTAAGAGTGTGTATATTCCATGGACTCACATTAGTCATAAAGAACTTATATACTTATTGCAAAAGTTTATTAGCCCTCAAAGCAAAGTACTACTACGCATGCCCCTAGGGGGATAGATTGGTAGGAAAAGACCATCGCTCGTCCCCGACCGCCACTCATAAGGAAGACAATCAATAATAAATCATGCTCCAACTTCATAGCATAACGAGAAACTATACGTGCATGCTTCGGGAATCACAAACCTTAACACCAATATTCTTACTAACCACAACCATTTACTAGTACCTCCCACATATTCCATCTCTATATCGCAAAACTATTGTGAGGAATCAAACATATCATATTCAGTGATCCACAAGTTTTATGTAGGATTTTATGACTAACCATGCAATCGACCAATTCCTGTTAACTCTCTAAATAGAAATAAGTGAAGCATGAGAGTTTGATTCGTTCTACAAAATACCATGCTCTAATAATTATAAGTGAAGAAAAAGAGCATTCTACAAATAACAGTTTTCCATGTGAAGAGAAACGGGCAATCCAAACTTCAAGTGATATAAGTGAAGCACATGAAGCATTCTATAAAGCCATACTCAAAAGATATAAGTGAAGTGAAATGAGCATTATATAAATTAACCATGGACTATCTCATACTAGCATGGTGCATAAAAGAAAAATGAAAACTAAACGCAAAAGACGCTCCAAGATTTGCACATATCACATGAATGAAACAAAGACGAAAACATACCGCTACTTGTTAAAGAAAGATGGGATGCCTTCCGGGGCATCCCCAAGCTTAGACGCTTGAGTCTCCTTGGATATTAACTTGGGGTGCCTTGCGCATCCCCAAGCTTGAGCTCTTGCCTCACCTCCTTCTCCTCATATCAAGACCTCCTCGATCTTTGATCACTTCATCCACACAAAACTCAACAGAAAGCTCGGTAAGATCCGTTAGTATAATAAAGCAAATCACTACTCTAAGTACTGTTGCAAACCAATTCATATTTTGTTTTTGCATTTTAGCTACTGTACTATAACTTTTCCATGGCTTATACCACCGATAAAAATCAATAGTTTCATCAAAACAAACAAAACAATGCATCAAAAACAGAATCTGTCTTAAACTGGATAGTCTGTAGCAATCTGAACATCTACCATACTTCCGTTACTCCAAAAATTCTGAAAAATTTGGAAGGAATAAACAATTTTTATAGCAATACCGCGCATTAAGTTTCAGAAACTTTTGATCTTCCAGTAAAAAATGTAAAATCACGCACTACAACCAAAGTTTCTGTTTTTGCACCACACATACCAACAAGCAGTCTACTCATCATAAAGGAAAATCTTGGCACATTATTTTTGTAATACAATGGGATTGTACAAGGGGATAATTATTTTTCTGAGAATCTTCATGAAAAAATCTTCATTGTTTCTGTGAGCATGAACACAAGTGTTCAAGGTTGACCCTCATTTCTCCAATGCATAACTTCCAATCGATTCTCTTTTGTCAAAAAGTTTTAACTTCCCATCTATATTTTTTTTGTTTTTAAACTTTATAAAAGCACTCAACAGAAATAAATGACTCTATAAAACTTCCGGGTTGTCTCCCTGGCAGCGCTTTCTTTAAAACCATTAAGCTAGGCATAAAGTTCTCAAGTAATGAATCCACCATGATCCCAAGGTATATCAAAGCCAATTTTAATTAACAATGATTTGGCATTTAGTAGTGAGCACAAAGCAACATATATCATGCAATGACGAAGTATAACTCTCTTCCTATGCATCGGCATATCATACAAAAACAATTCATGCACATCAAGTAAAGACCAACACATAGCATAAGAAGTTTCTTGCAATTCTTTCATGTTGGAAACATAGAGGCGGACATGTAGTTCCTCTCTCATAATAATGGCAAGTAGGAGCAGCAAGCACATGTATATTACATTCATCAAAATTATCTTGTGCAACGGTAAAAGGCAACCGATCAATGTAATCCTTAATAAGTGCAAACTTCTCTGATATAGTGTAGTTGGGAGAATTCAAAAATATAATAGGACTATCATGTGTGGGTGCAATAGCAATTATTTCATTCTTAATATAAGGAACTATAGCAAGTTCTTTTCCATAAGCATAGTTCATATTGGCATCTTGGCCACAAGCATAGCAATATTATGTTCTATGCTCAATGAAGAGCTTGTACATGGATAGCATGTCAGTGGTGGGGGGTTCTGTCAAGACCTTATATATCAGTATGTGGTGTTTTGATCTGAACAGGATTATTGGCTTGCTGCAATGCTTTCCATATCTGGAGAATTTTTATATTAAGGTGATGATTTCACGCACATTGAAAGCCCATATATACTGTACTAGAATTAATCATTAAGTTGTCGCTCTTTTTACATATCCTTTTTTAGACATTAACTGTTTTCAATCTTCTATTTAGGCACTAACACATGGAGAAAAAGGTATAACCAACCGATGGTTAAAGAAGCACAAGGATTTTCTCAGATCTCATGACATTCGTTTGCCGGTAGTAACGCTGGAAGGATATGCCTCCAACCATGCAACCACTAGCTTTGCCACATTCTTCATGTTGAATACGAGGGCACTATTGTCAGGGAGGATTAAGTTTTGTAACAAAAAATCTCTCATGGCTGGAATGTAGAGCAACACAAAAGGAAGTTTTAGGTGGACAAAAGGGCTTCTGAACATGCTCGGCTTCTATGTACAAAATCTTGTCCTCATGTACCAGTAGAATTTGCCCAGGATCTTGATTTTATGGATCAGACCGATCAATTTGATTGTGACGACCCAGAACTTTTGCGTAGTTAGATGTTATTACCCTATTCAATCTTGGTTTTGTCTAAACCTGATGAACAATTTATCCTTGTGCTTTTGTACCGTTTATAAGCTGGAGTTAGATATTGTTGCCCTTCTAAACCGGGCTTTGACCCATATTTTCTTTCATACTGGGCCAATGGCCTGCCATTTCTTCAACTAAGACAGAAATATTAGAAGCAATCACAACATAGGGAAAGAAACATCACTCTTACGGGCTCCTTCAAATCATTGTTCATTACAGAACCCGCAAGTGCTTAGCACCCGCCAGCACCCACAAACTTATTTTCAGTTAGCACACCAAATGGGTTGTAATTCATTATAAGAAAAGTCGCATGGTTGTGACAGTTTTGGATTCTGACATTTGGGACCCACAAGGAAAAATCATATCCAAGGTAGTGTCGACTCGGCCGCAAACATTGAGAAACTTGGTTTTAGAATTATTGTAAATCCATAAGTTGCCTGAAAATCATGAAACTTCGCATGTTATTATGACATGGCACCAACATGTTATGGTAAAAAATGTCTGATTTGAGACAAGTTTTAGTATAAACTTTGTACAAACGGGAGCTTCTCTCAAGAAACCTCATGGTTCCGAGAGGGAACTTGTCACCTCTGTGTGCCAAATGACATAAGCTGTGTCTTCCCACCTTGATTTATTTTACATAGGCAACATGCTACTATATGAGTGTCGTGCTAAAAATATAAAATTATTCAAGGTTTGTTTTGCATTTTTATACAATATTTGATTTTTCTAGGCATTTTGAAACAAATAGCTGCCACATTATTATCGCAAACGGTTGTATTATTCCAACCGTGGGCATTCAACTAACCATTTACTACCGCGGTCAGTTGTTTGATTAGACGGGACAACTGCTAGTAGTCCGCCCTACAGGCTCACCGTATCGGGAAGCAAGCCACGAGCGCTGCCAACTTATAGCTGGTTTTGGTTTTGGCCGCCTCGGGAAGGTACGTAGAACAATCCTCCATTCTCATCTAGATGCACTACCGCCGAGGATTGCCGCCTGCCGTGAGATGGAGGACGAGTCGGCCAACAAGCGGGGCGGATCGAGCTAGAACCGCAAGAGCCTCTGGCGAGCGTGGACTTCATCAGCAGTCTCCCCAGCGAGATGTTGGTAACCATCATATCCCTCCTCGGACCACTGTCTTCTCCCGGTGGCGGCGCCCCCTCTGGCACTCCACCCCCTGTACGTCATCGATGACGACGAGCCCTGCAGCAGGGAGCGCAACCGCTTGGAGGCATTGTCCCACACCCTCACCATGCATCATGGGCCGGTCAGACGCCTTGCTATCAGGAAGTTCCATTCCAACTACAAGGCCAACCTAGATTTCACGACTGGTTCCTATCCCTAGACCTAGATCAGCTAGATGAGCTTGACTTTCATGCTGGACACCCGTGCTCGTTGCCGCCGTCCGCACTCTGCCTCGTGTCCACGCTACGTCGCGCTACGTTCAGGCGGTGCCTTTTCCCCTAGATTGATGCTGCGGGTGCTCCTCATCTCCCTAAATTGAAGCACCTCGAGCTCATGGGCGTCCGCATCTCAAAGGAGGATTTTGAGCGCCTACTCGGCAGTTGTACATCACTCGAGTACCTTCGTCTTCAGGTGATGGATGGGTTCAGTAGCCTCCAAATCGCCTCGATGGTTGTCCGTACAATTTATGTGCATTGCTAGCACCGTAAAAGGCTATCAGTTGAGGTGTTTGACGATATGGTCATTGAGAATGTGCCTTTCCTCGAGAGATTGTATGTACTTGATAAAGTAGGTCCAACAAGAATCAGGGTCATTCACGCACCAAAAAATTGACAATGTCGAGCTTTTCGTTTGCTGAATTCTCCGAACTTGTTACTGGATCATTATCCATTCAGGTACAACAGTCTTCTTCTTCTCCTTCTTATTATTTGACAACACTTTTTATCTAATTTTTGTTGATCTATGTTCACCTGTCATCCAGAAAAAGACTCCCACAAGCTTGACCCCGTCTGTGCGCACAGTGAAGATCTTGGCACTACAATTCGCCGGCCTCGATCTGGATGAAGTTCTTAGATTCCATAGATACTTTCTATGCGCGAAGAAGCTATACATCAAGGTGATACTCCTTTCCTGTTAATTGTTAACCACAACGGAGTTCAATTTGTTGTTACTTTTACCCATGATAACAATGACAAATGTAGTATGATTTCTGAAGGAAATTGGGAGGATTTCAATACATATTTTTTTAGATGTTAATCATGAACAATTGAAGGTGGCATGTCACTCTTTTTGTATATTTTAGAAATCCTGCAAATCAAAGAGGCCCGAAGTGTTCACATATACAGCTAGGCACTAATATGTTGTCTTCATTTGCAGATACAAGCATGCCTGAAAGTGGAAAATGTTAGGCTATATAACAATCCCATTGAATGCATTGATCTTCATTGCATAAAAATTACTTTTAACGAGTACCAAGGCACTACACCAGAAATTAAGTTCGCTAGGTTCTTTCTTCAAAAAGGAAGCTCGCTCAAGGTAATGAGGTTTGCCCTATATTTAGTGCACATAAGTGAATGGTTTGCCAAAGAGCGCAAGCATCTACAGCTGAATGGACAAGGCTCCGCGGAAGCTAAAATCAATTTGTAACTTTATATGACAAATTATTCGGAAGTCATTGTATCAAGCTGCTATATGACTTCTCGGTGGCTGATCCTTTTGCAGAAATAATGCATGAAAAAGATTCTAAAGAAGATGAATTTGATTTTTCAGAATAGTTTGAACCTTGTAGTCTTTGAATTTGGGCCTTGTAATGCTCGAATTTTAACATTGCGATATTTATGGTATTTGTGATATAACGTAATTGGATGCTTAATTTGGTTACGCAATCATGTTCTGTTTTAAGTATATATGTTGTTCTTCTGTAGACACAGCATAGATGTTGTGGAGACAAAGCATATCACATTGCACACGGGCTAAACTAGGGAACCCGTCAGGGATGGTTTCATCAACCGCTGACAATTGTATACTAGCAAGCGTTTGCACACACAGTACACATGGCTTATTCTTGCTAACCGTTTCAGTTGTTCTGATCATCACAAATAGCTTGTATTGATCAACTGTATGCCACATATCGCGCACATAACTCTAATCTTAATCGTCCTTAATGTCTCTGCTATCGCACACACAGTTCGTCTAATTGGCACGTACCACCGTCTCGGCTTCTGCTCGCATTCCCCAGCGTGCTCCTCGTCGTTAGGTGTCGCGGCGGGCTCTGCCCGCGTCCCTCCACGTGCTCTGCTTGTGGACGGCTTTTCCCTGTGTGTTCAACTATAATATGCATATGGTTGCTCGCCATTGAGGAGGTCGTGGAGTGGTTTGCTCTCGTCCCTCCGCATGCTCTGCTCTCGTGTCCTTCACGCGCGTTCGGCCAGTGGTTGGGGCTGGCGCACGATGATGTTGGGGGCCCCATATGCATGCGGTCGTGTGATAACCCACAAGTATAGGGGATCAATTGTAGCCACTTTTGATAAGTAAGAGTGTCGAACCCAACAAGGAGGTAAAGGTAGAACAAATATTCCCTCAAGTTCTATCGACGAACGATACAACTCTACGCACGCTTAACATTCTCTTTACCTAGAACAAGTATGAAACTAGAAGTACTTTGTAGGTGTTTTTGGATAGGTTTGCAAGAATATAAAGAGCACGTAAATAAAAAGTAGGGGCTGTTTAGATGAAGACACAACTAAAGTTAGTATAGCGAGTGTGGAAAAGTGGTGGTAGGAGTTGCGAAATTGTCCCTAAGCAAATGACTACTTTACTAGACCGATAGCAAGTTCTATGTGGGAGAGGACACTACTAGCATGTCATCCCTGACTTGGAATTCTATGAACTTATGGTTGGAACTATTAGCAAGCATCCACAACTACTAAAGTTCATTAAGGTAAAACCCAACCATAGCATTAAGATATATTGGTCCCCCTTCAATCCCGTATGCATCAATTTCTATGCTAGGTAGAAGCTTCTGTCACTCTTGCCCTCCAATACATAGTCCTATCAACATACAACTAACCCTATGGTGTGATCCACGCACACGCTCATATGATGGGCGCCAAAGGACAACAACATAACCACAAGCAAATTAAAAAAATCGTAGCAATTCACTAATTACCAATAGGACAACGAAAATTTACTCAGACATCATAGGATGGCAACACATCACTGGATAATAATATGAAGGATAAAGCACCATGTTCAAGTAGAGGGTACAGCGGGTTGCGGTAGAGTGGACCGCTGTAGATAGATGGAGGAAGGTGATGGAGATGTTGGTGATGATGACAGAGGTGTTGGTGTAGATTGCGGTGACGATGATGGCCCCCGGTGGCGTTCCGGCGCCACCGGAAGCGCGGGGGGGGGGGGGGAGCCCCCTCCTTCTTCTTAATCCTTGACCTTCTCCCTACATGGGAGAAGGGTTTCCCCTCTGGTCCATGGTCTCCATGGCGTGGGAGGGACGAGAGCCCCTCCGAGATTGAATCTGTCTCTCTATCTCCCTCTGTTTCTGCGCTCTGGGATTCTGCCCTTTCACCGTTTCTTATATATAGAGAGATCCGTAACTCTGATTGGATTGTCGCCCAGATTTTTCTCCGAAAATTAGCTTTCTTGCGGACAAAGAAGAGCAACAACTGCCTTACGTGGGGCCCACAAGGGTCAGGGGCGCGCCCAGGGGGACAGGCACGCCCCTGCCTCCTGGCCACCTCGGGCACCGTCTCGTGTTGATTATTTTTCCCATATTTCCCAAATATTCCAAAATTACTCTCCGTCCGTCCGCTTGGACTCCATTTGATATGGGGTTTCTGCGAAACATAAAACATGCAACAAACAAGAGCTGGCATTGGGCACTAGATCAAAATGTTAGTCCCAAAAATAGTATAAAAAGTTGCCAAAAGTATATGAAAGTTGTATAATATTGGCATGGAACAATAAAAATTATAGATACGACGGAGACGTATCAGCATCCCCAAGCTTAATTCCTGCTCGTCCTCGAGTAGGTAAATGATAAAAAAAGATAATTTTTGATGTGGAATGCTACCTAGCATAATCTTGATCATGTAATCTAATCATGGCATGAATATTAAGACACGAGTGATTCAAGGAAACAGTCTATCTATTGACATAAAAACAATAATACTTCAAGCCTACTAATAAAGCAATCATGTCTTTTCAAAATAACATGGCGAAAGAAAGTTGTCCCTACAAAATCATATAGTCTGGCTATGCTCCATCTTCACCACACAAAATATTCAAATCATGCACAACCCCAATGACAAGCCTAGGAATTGGTTCATACTTTTTAATGCGCTTCAGCCTTTTCAACCCTCACGCAATACATGAGCGTGAGCCATGGTAAATAGCACTATAGGTGGAATAGAATATGATGGTGGAGCTTGTGTGGAGAAGACAAAAAGGAGAAAGTCTCACATCGACGCAGCTAATCAACGTGCTATGGAGATGCCCATCAATTGATGTCAATGCGAGGAGTAGGGATTGCCATGCAACAGATGCACTAGAGCTATAAGTGTATGAAAGCTCAAACTGGAAACTAAGTGGGTGTGCATTCAACTTGCTTGCTCATAAAGACCTCGGGCATTTGAGGAAGCCCATCATCGGAATATACAAGTCAAGTGCTATAATGAAAATTCCCACTAGTATATGAAAGTGATAACTCAAGAGACTCTCTATATGAAGAACATGGTGCTACTTTGAAGCACAAGTGTGGTAAAAGGATAGTAACATTGACACTTTCTCTCTCTTTTTTGGCGGGCTTCTTTGTCCCCCTTTTTTATTTAGGCTTCTTTGGCCTCTCTTTTTTTTGGGGGGCAATGCTCTAATAGTGATGATCATCACACTTTTATTTACTTACAACTCTATACTAGAACAAAGATATGACTCTACATGAATGCCTCCGGCGGTGTACCGGGATGTGCAATGATCTAGCATAGCAATGACATCAAAAAATGGACAAGCCATGAAAACATCATGCTAGCTATCTTACGATCGTGCAAAGCAATATGACAATAAATGCTCAAGTCATGTATATGATGATGATGGAAGTTGCATGGCAATATATCTCGGCATGGCTTTGGAAAGCCATGATAGGTAGGTATGGTGGCTGTTTTGAGGTAGATATAATGAGGCTTATGTGTGATAGAGCATATCGTAACACGGGGTTTGGATGCAACCGTGAAGTTTGCACCAACTCTCGAGGTGAGAAAGGGAAATGCACGGTACCGAACAGGCTAGCAATGATGGAAGGGTGAGAGTGCGTATAATCCACGGAATCACATTAGTCAAAAAGAACTCATATACTTATTGCAAAAGTTTATTAGCCCTCGAAGCAAAGTACTAGTATGCGTGCCCCTAGGGGGATAGATTGGTAGGAAAAGACCACCGCTCATCCCCGACCGCCACTCATAAGGAAGACAATCAATAAATACCTCATGCTCCAACTTTGTTACATAACGGTTCACCATATGTGCATGCTATGGGAATGCCAATCCTCAACACAAGTATTTCTATAATCCACAACTTCCCACTAGCACGACTCTAATATCACCACCTTTATATCACAAACTATTGCAAGGAATCAAACATATCATATTCAGTGATCTACAAGTTTTATGTAGGATTTTATGACTAACCATGTGAATGACCAATTCCTGTAATCTCTCTAAATAGATAAGTGAAGCTAGAGAGTTTAATTCTTTCTACAAAAGATATGCCAACGCTCTAACAAATATAAGTGAAGTAAAAGAGCATTCTACAAATGGCGGTTTTCTATGTGAAGAGAAACAGGCAATCCAAACTTCAAATGATATAAGCGAAGCACATGAAGCATTCTATAAAGTCATACTCAAAGGATATAAGTGAAGTGCAAAGAGCATTCTATAAATCAACCAAGGACTATCTCGTACCAGCATGGTGCATCAAAGAAAAGCGAAAACTAAATGCAAAAGACGCTCCAAGATTTGCACATATCGCATGAATGAAACGAATCCGAAAACATACAGATACTTGTTGAATAAAGATGGGATGCCTTCCGGGGCATCCCCAAGGTTAGACGCTTGAGTCTCCTTGAATATTTACTTGGGTGCCTTGGGCATCCCCAAGCTTGAGCTCTTTCCTCTCTTCCTTATTCTCATATCGAGACATCCTCGATCCTCGAACACTTCATCCACACAAAACTCAACAGAAAACTTGGTAAGATCCGTTAGTATAATAAAGCAAATCACTACTCTAATTACTGTTGCAAACCAATTCATATTTTTTTTGCATTATAGCTATTGTAATATAACTTTTCCATGGCTCAATCCACAGATAGGAATTGATAGTTTCATCGAAACAAGCAAACTACGCATTAAAAACAGAATATGTCTAAGACAGAACAATTTGTAATAATCTGAGCATTGACCATACTTATGGTAATCCAAAAATCCTACCAAATTAGTAAAAATAAACAATTTGTATAGAAAGGCAGTGCAAAAAATTTCAGAACCATTTGAAGTTCTAGTAAAAAATGTAAAATCGCGCACTACAGCCAAAGTTTCTGTCATGCACCGTACAAACAAACAAGCATTGTAAACATACTAAAGGCAAGCCTTGGAACATTATTTTTATTATACAATGGAATTTCACAAGGGGATAATTATTTTTGTTGAAATGTTTCTGTAATCAAGATTCACAAAGTTTCTGTGAGCATGAACAAAGTTCAAGGAGCTCCCCACTTCAACCATGCTTGTCTCTCTCACTTTCACTTTCCTTTTTTGAAAAGTTCTGGGTTCCCCTCTTCATTTTTTTTGTTTTTAAACTATATAAAAGCACTCAACATAAATAAATGACTCTCTAAAACTTCCGGGTTGTCTCCCTGGCAGCGCTTTCTTTAATGCCATTAAGCTAGGCATCTAGTGCTCAAGTAATGAATCCACCCGGATCCCAAGGTATATCAAAGCCAATTTTAATTAACAATGATTTAGAATTTAGTAGTGAGCACAAAGCAAAAATATCATATAATAACGAAGTCTAACTCTCTTCCTAAGCATCGACATGTCATAAAAGAATAATTCATGCACACCTAGTAAAGGCCAATGCATAGTATAAACAGTTTCTTGCAATTTTTTCGTGTTGGAAACATAAAGAGGTGGAGATGTAGTTCCTCTCTCATAATAATTGCAAGTAGGAGCAGCAAGCACATGTATATTATATCTATCAAAATGATCATGTGTAATAGTGAAACACAACCCATCAATATAATCCTTAATAAGGGCAAACTTCTCCGATATGGTGTAATTTGGAGAATTCAAAAAGATAATAGAACTATCATGCGTGGGTGCAATAGCAACAATTTCATGTTTAACATAAGGAACTATAGCAAGTTCATCTCCATAAGAATAATTCATATTGGCATCTTTGCCACAAGCATAGCTAGCATCATCAAAAAGGGATATTTCAAAATAATCAACGGGATCATAACAATTATCATAGCATTCATCCTTCGGTAAGCACGAAGGGAAATTAAACAATGTATGAGTTGAAGAGTTACTCTCATTAGAAGGTGGGCACAAGTGTAACGCCCGGATACTTAAGCTACAGTAACTCTGTACTAATGATGCCACATCATCACATTACTGTTGCTAATCCTCACTTGATCCAAATCACTATTCAAATTCAAATTCAAACTTGTCAAACATCAAAGCTAAAATGTTCACAATATTCTATAAATTCCCTGATATTGTCATGTTGGAACCAACCTCATTTGAATTCCCAAAATGCCCCTGGGATTTAATTTAGTGGTCCGGCATCAATTAAATGGACCTTTCCGATTTCTAAAAATTGTTAGGTAACTCCTTTTGACCCCAAACTTTTTGTGCCATCGTAAAAATTTGTGCTTGATTTATGTGCCAAGTTTCAGTTATAGCAAAAATCATTTGCTACATGATCTAAGTGCAAAAGAGTGGTGGAAATATTACAGGAAATAAAAAGGGAATATATGGGAGACCTACTATGCACTTAGGCCTAACTACTACTCTGATTGTGCACCTTGGCTCATCTAGCAACAATAGCCCAGCCCACCACCACCATCTCTCCTTCAACCTCGTCTTATAGGAGGCAGATGAGGGTGTGGCGGCCATCCAGGCCACTCTGCCCGCCGATGCCCCCGTGGCGGCCATCCCGTGGTCCTCGCGGTGGATAAGAACCTCGAGCCTCGTTGACGAACCCTAGACCGCTCGATCCCCCCCTTGCGCCCCTCTCTCTCTCTCTCCCGAACTAAATCGCCCGCTGTCGTCGTCTTCAATCTGTCGATCCCGCGCTGCCGAGCTACCCTCGCCGCCGCACCAGGTCCAGGAGGTGCGCTGTCGACGCCTTCGTCGACTACTTCACCGGAACGAGGCGAGGAAGCCCCATCGGCGTCGCTATCGTCCTGTCTTCCCCAACGGTCCCCGCGATCGCTCGTCGGCGATTCGTCGCCCCCCTCGCACCACCACGAGCCCTCCCCGAGCCCGCTCGTGCACACTTACAGGCTCCCGGTGAGCCGCGTGTCCCCTACCCCTTTTCTCCTCTGCTCCCGTTGCCGAACACCACCCGTAGACACCGCCGGACGTAGCCCCTGTCGACGCGCTCACTGACCCGTCGTCGTGGCCCCAGCATCGCCTGCACGTGCCCACGGTCCCGCCTCCGTGCGCACCAGCATTCTCCTCGGCCGCTCCCCTGACACGTCGCGTTCCCTCTCTCGCGGTCGTCACACCCCGGCTCTGTACCGGCGTGCCTGTACATCCATGGTCGCGCGTTGCGCTGCTCACCGGCGCCCGATGCTAGCTGCTACTTTGCTTTATTGATGCGCTTCTCCTATTGCCGCCTAGCGCCACGCCCGCCAGCTACAGCCGCATACGCCTCGGCTCTGCCTGCCCCCGCCGCCGAGCCTCGCCCACTGCGCGCCAGCATCCGGCCACCACCACTCGCCGGCGCAGCCTCGCAACGCCCTCTTGCAGCTCTTTTCCGCCTGAATAACCCTCAGAATAATTCCTCACACTTACCGGGGATTCGTTCATCCCCAGTTGATCATATGTCTCATAAAATTCTTGGAATGCAATTCGATCCTCGAAAGATCCTCTGCATCCTAGTGCTCCCGAAAGTCTTGTCTGCCTGCATTATGGTTAAATCCATATGTCCAACAATATTCATTAACATCCTTTGTCATTGTCATCCTGAGCTTATTGATTCATTATCTTGTGATTTCTCGCAATCATCAGACGAACCCTGAAATTTGACCTTCCTGCTCATACGTCATTCTGGACATGAGTTGGATCTCGGCCAATCATGTTGTAATTGATTGTCCACCTAGTTCCCTTCAACTTGAACATCGAATTATTCAGCTATTTCTATAATCTAATGCCTTTGAATTCTTTCCCTCTTCTGATTGAGTATTGATACTCACATCAGAACCATTGAGGACCGCAGAATCCTTTGTTGGATTATTATCCGGCAATGTCCTTCATATTCAAAATCTCATGCGCTCTTCCCCTGATACATATTGCCTTCGGTAAATTGTATTCTCTGCTTTGTCAACCTTGCTCTGCTCTCAAGCTAGAATTATTTACTCTTGAAGTTCGGCTTATATGTTCCTAAGATGCCCCAATGGGATGGACCTATGTTTTCCCTAATCCGTGTGAACTCGAAAGAGATGTGAGTGATAGTCTTCTGGTGCTTCACCAGATAAATCTTTCGCACTACAAATTCTTTGAGAACGAGGAGTGAATGAAAGGTTATGCATTGAAGAAGTGGGAGTCGACCTTGAACCTTTGTGTTCATGCCCATAGACCCGATGTAGAACTTATCATGGAAGCTGCTCGTCAAAATAATTAGCCCTTGTTATAAGTTCATCTGGTATCGGTGAATTGATCCTTCGCAACCATGGTTCCGACCATGATCGTTCTTCTTTGGTCCCATTTCTTGGACAAGTTAAATCACTTGTCTTCTCCAGGTCAATACGCCTGCGCTACCTCTATTATGACCTACCTTCGAGTATTACCCCTGGTATCTCGAGGATATCATGCCATTGCACCAAATCTTATGAACTTTTGATGAACACTACCTTTCCCTGTCATTGTCACTTGATGGGTTCTGGGTTGTTTGTCAACCGATCACACTGATAAGTGAATTGATCCCGCACTCCGATTCAATGACTCTAAGTAAATTTTCGTTGCTTACGAGTTTAATAATACTTCAAGCCATTCCTAGCCTAATCGGCTATATCATTATCGTGGTAAATTATAACTGTGCCACCTGGTCCTTCCCGGAGCACAATTTTCGACAATGAGCTAAGCTTGCGTTGATCTTTCTCGGCATATCAGTTCACCTTAAACAGCAAGCCTGATTCCGAGATTGTGTCTTATTCATGGTTTCGATAACCTTCTGCCTCAAAATTCCTTTGACTTGATGTCATCGCCGATCGATTACATCTTCATGAAGCCTCTTGACAAATTTGTCATGATCATCATCAACATTCTGAGCTCTTCCAAGATATCAATCAAATTCATGATGAGAAATACCATCCTTGCCCCTCGATGATTTGTGTTATCATCAACAACATTCTTGCCTCCCCCAACACAAATTTGTTTATTTAAATTTTGGAAATACATCCTTTTTGACACGTCGATGGATTTTTGTTGAAACCATCGGCGACCTCCTCATCTTCCCTGATAAAATTGCATGAGGTGTTCAAGTAATTCCCGATGGATCCTTTGTGTTCCCAAGGTTCGGCCTTTACCTGATGACCATGTCAATGCTATCCAAAAGTATGACTGTGTTACTCCAAACATCATTAAGAACATTGGAGGCACAATGCTAAATGTTTCTTGATCAATTATCCAAACATACTTGTATGGGTAAACATCATGATTCTCCTTGCCCCATTAACTAAATGGATTAGTACTTGATGTCCTGTCATGTATATCATGCTTTGTTTGTTCTTGGGAAGCATATACTCTAATACTTGTGTATAAGCACATTTTCCTTTCCATTAGTCTGGTTAAACTAATAGCCACATAATCCTTTCCATTCTTTTGTTTAACCTTTCTTGTGATCTATATGATCTAAGCAGTAATAGTTCCCTGCTTCTAAAAACACCTCAGTGTACAATTTGTCAGTAAGACCTTGTTATTATTGTTGTTGACATTCCGGTAGCCCCCGATGGACGAGAACTTTTCCTATTGGTCCGCCTCACCTTGCGAGCAGGAAAATGGTTCTCTTCGTCCCTCCCCTTTGGTACCAATGTTGTTGCCAACATATCTGTCAGGCTAACCTCTGACTTGCCTTGATATCATGACCATGCAAAATGTTAGCACCCTTCCTTCTTTAAACCTACATGGTGGGCCCATAACCCACAGTTCCACAAGATCGAAACCTGACTACCCTGTACACCCTTATTTCTAAAGTTATTTCTCACGTTTGGCTTCGTATGAAAATCACGAGCCACCTTCCCGGAGATCATCTATTCTGGTATCAGACGCAATACTTATTCCCATTGCTCTGAACCCCATTCACCCTCTGTTTTAGGCAACGAACGATTGCCTACCCACTTGAAGCTTCTTATTTCACCTCCTTACCTTTCTCTCGATGACCTTCTTGAATTTCTACTCGAAAGATGCCTCTATGCCACGCTCACCGAGATAGTCCCCAGGTACCTATCTTGTGTTGAGCTCTGTCCTTCCCGAGTCTTTCCCCTTACTCCACCCCTTAAATCTCGGGACGAGATTTCTTGTAGTGGAGGAGAATTGTAACGCCCGGATACTTAAGCTACAGTAACTCTGTACTAATGATGCCACGTCATCACATTACTGTTGCTAATCCTCACTTGATCCAAATCACTATTCAAATTCAAATTCAAACTTGTCAAACATCAAAGCTAAAATGTTCACAATATTCTATAAATTCCCTGATATTGTCATGTTAGAACCAACCTCATTTGAATTCCCAAAATGCCCCTGGGATTTAATTTAGTGGTCCGGCATCAATTAAATGGACCTTTCCGATTTCTAAAAATTGTTAGGTAACTCCTTTTGACCCCAAACTTTTTGTGCCACCATAAAATTTTGTGCTTGAGTTATGTGCCAAGTTTCAGTTATAGCAAAAATCGTTTGCTGCATGATCTAAGTGCAAATGAGTGGTGGAAATATTACAGGAAATAAAAAGGGAATATATGGGAGACCTACTATGCACTTAGGCCTAACTACTACTCTGATTGTGCACCTTGGCCCATCTAGCAACAATAGCCCAGCCCACCACCACCATCTCTCCTTCAACCTCGTGCTACAGGAGGCAGATGAGGGTGTGGCGGCCATCCAGGCCACTCTGCCCGCCGATGCCCCCGTGGCGGCCATCCCGCGGTCCTCGCGGCGGATAAGAACCCCGAGCCTCGTTGACGAACCCTAGACCGCTCGATCTCCCCTTGTGCCCCACTTTCTCTCTCTCCCGAACTAAATCGCCCGCTGACGTCGTCTTCAATCCGTCGATCCCGCGCCGCTGAGCTACCATCGCCGCCGCACCAGGTCCAAGAGGTGCGCCGTCGACGCCTTCATCGACTACTTCACCAGAACGAGGTGAGGAAGCCCCATCGGCGTCGCCATCGTCCTGTCTTCCCCAACGGTCCCCGCCATCGCTCGTCGGCGATTCGTCGCCCCCCCCCCGCACCACCACGAGCCCTCCCCGAACCCGCTCGTGCACACCTACAGGCTCCCGGTGAGTCGCGTGTCCCCTTCCCCTTTTCTCCTCTGCTCCCATTGCCGAACACCACCCGTAGCCACCGCCGGACGTAGCCCCTGTCGACGCGCTCACCGACCCGTCGTCACGGCCCCAGCATCGCCTGCACGTGCCCACGGTCCCGCCTCCGCACGCACCAGTGTTCCCCTCGGCTGCTCCCCTGACCCGCCGCGTTCCCTCGCTCGCTGTCGTCACACCCCGGCTCTGTACCGGCATGCCTGTACATCCATGGCCGCGTGTTGGGCTGCTCGCCGGCGCCTAATGCTAGCTGCTACTTTGCTTTACTGCTGCGTTGCTCCTGTTGCCGCCTAGCGCCACGCCCGCCTGCCACAGCCGCATACGCCTCGCCTCCACCTGCCCCCGCCGCCGAGCCTCGCCCACTGCGTGCCAGCATCCGGCCGCCACCACTCACCGGCGCAGCCTCGCAACGCCCTCGCGCCCGCGCTGCGTTTGCTGCTTGCTGCTCCTAACCACTACTGCTGCTCTTTGCTACTGCGTTGCTATTGCCGCTGCTTACTGAATTACTAGCTACTGTAGCTATACTAGTTAGCTTTTCAATTTTTACATTGGCTAACCCCCTAGGCAGCCCCAAATCAGTGGTTAGACAACTACTAACAGGAGTAAAAAAATATGAGTAGGTAGTACACTTGACAAGGCTCAAATGTTTCCATTGGGCCAAATCAGTTAGAACCATAGATTAAATCCTATGAAAATCATAAATTGCTATCTTCTGTTAATTAGAGAACAGATTTAACCTTAGCATTATTGTGTGTGTGTGTCGTGCGTGTGGCTGGCTGGGTTCTGCCTAGTAGTGGCCGGCCCTTGTTACTAGTACTAGGTTTAGCTAGTAGTGTTAATTAGTGCTAAGTTAGTCTAGTAGTAGATGACACGTAGGCCCCCTCACTAAATAAGTTAGGTTTATTTAATTGTTTAGGTAAATAGTCCATGACATGTGGGTACGGCTCTCTTTTTGACTTGGTTAACTTGAATTAAAAGTAATTTAGAAAATCTAGAATATTATTTAAATATTTGAAAAATAAAAAATAATAATTCGTAAATCAGATGAAAACACTTTGTTCGTGAAAGTTGCTCAGAACGACGGGACGAACCCGAATAAGCGACCCGTTCGTCCGCCACACGTCCCTAGCATAACAAGCATGCAACTTTCCCCCTCCGGTTCATTTGTCCGAAAACGCAAAACACCGGGGATACTTCTCCGGATGTTCCCCCCTTCACCGGTATCACCTCATACCGCGTTAGAACACGTCTAGCTCTGCATGTTGTCCTGTTATGCACTTGCTTGCTATGTATTTATTGTTTCTCCCCCCTCTTCTCTCCGGTAGACCCCGTGACGATGTTGATGCCCCTGTGGTCGACTACGTCACCGACGACCCCTCCTTGTCTGAGCAACCAGGCAAGCCCCCCCTACCTTGATCACCAGATATTGCATATTCTTCTCTATACTGCTTGCATTAGAGTAGTGTAGCATGTTACTGCTTTCAGTTAATCCTATACTGCTGCATAGCCTGTCCTTGCTACTACTGTTGTTACCTTTACCTGCTATCCTACTGCTTAGTATAGGATGCTAGTGTTCCATCAGTGGCCCTACACTCTTGTCCGTCTACCATGCTATACTACTGGCCCGTGATCACTTCGGGAGGTGATCACGGGCATATACTATATACTTTACACTATTACATTACCTGTGATACTGTTCGGAGATGGGGGCTGAAGGGGTAGGTGGTTCTACCCAGGTAGTGGTAGGCTTGGGTTCCCAACGGCCCCCGACAGTTACTTTGTGGTGAAGCGACAGGGTAGGTTGAGACCACCTAGGAGAGAGGTGGGCCTGGCCCTGGTCGGCGTTCGCGGATACTTAACACACTTAACGAGATCTTGGTATATGATCTGAGTCTGGCTACTGGCCTATACGCACTAACCAACTACGCGGGAAAGATATGGGCACTCGACATCGTGGTATCAGCCGAAGCCTTCGTGACGTCAGCGACTGAGTGGCGCGCGCCGGATTGGAACGTAAGCCTGCTCTTGTATTAAGGGGGCTAGTTCTGCTTCAGGCCGCCCACATAATGTGCAGGTGTGCTAAGGGCGATGGGCCCAGACCCCTGTGCGCTTAGGTTTAGACCGGCGTGCTCACCTCTCTGTTTTGCCTAGGTAGGGCTGCGACGTGTTGATCTTCCGAGGTCGGGCATGACCCAAAAAAAGTGTGTTCGGCCAAATGGGATCAAGTGTGTTGGTTTATGTGGTGCACCCCTGCAGGGTAGTTAATCTATTCAAATAGCTGTGATCTTCGGTAACAGGACGACTTGGAGTTGTACCTTGACCTTATGACAACTAGAACCCGATACTTAATAAAACACACCCGTCCAAGTGCCAGATACAACCCGGTGATCGCTGTCTAACAGGGCTACGAGGAGGGGATCGCCGGGTAGGATTATGTTATGCGTTGCTACTTGGAGGACTTCAGCTTACTCTCTTCTACATGCTGCAAGACGGAGGCTGCCAGAAGCGTAGTCTTCGACAGGATTAGTTATCCCCCTATTATTCTGGCATTCTGCAGTTTAGTCCATCGATATGGCCCTTTACACATATACCCATGCATATGTAGTGTAGCTCCTTGCTTGCGAGTACTTTGGATGAGTACTCACGCTTGCTTTCTCCTTCTTTTCCCCCTATCCCTTCTACCTGGTTGTCGCAACCAGATGTTGGAGCCCAGGATCCAGACGCCACCGTTGACGACGACTCCTACTACATCAGAGGTGCCTACTACTACGTGCATGCCGCTGACGACGACCATGAGTAGTTAGGAGGATCCCAGGCAGGAGGCCTGTGCCTCGTTCGATCTGTATCCCCGTTTGTGCTAGCCATCTTATGGCAACTTGTTTAACTTATGTCTGTACTCAGATATTGTTGCTTCCGCTGACTCGTCTATGATCGAGCACTTGTATTCGAGCCCTCGAGGCCCCTGGCTTTTATTATGATGCTTGTATGACTTATTTATGTTTTTAGAGTTGTGTTGTGATATCTTTCCGTGAGTCCCTGATCTTGATCATACACATTTGCATGCATGATTAGTGTACGATTAAAGCGGGGGCGTCACAACAGGTGATCAATCCGCTCTTCCTCCTTTTGTTCTTCGCTCTCCTCCTCATCTTTTTCATCCAATGAGCTCACAACGTCATTAATTTCTTCTTCCATAGGCTCCTGCAAAATATTAGTCTCTTCTTGGACAGCGGAGATTTTCTCAATAAATTCATCAATATCGAAATTGAATTCATAATTCTCATAGTAATATTTAAGGATAGCTAAATTTTCAGGTCTATAAACAGCATCATAAAGATTTTCACACTCTTTGAACCAAGATTCAATTTCATAAGAAGCCATAAAAGCAACAAATTCTTCTGTTCGTTCCACATCATAGTAATCTTATATACCATTAGCATAAGAAGCTAAGGTTTTATTATCATTAAATTTGCATAAAAAGGGAAGGTGTGGAGCCTTCATCCTAGAGCAACAAGTATAATCATAACTCAAGCATACTTGCCGAGCATACCACTTCAACATATAAATTTGATCCCATAATAGTTACCCTTTTTGAGTTAAGCGATAATCCCTAAAGTATTCACATTGATCCAACGTGTACCCCATTACCAAATTGAATGGGCTTTTCTCAGGATTATCAAAGTAGTATATAATATCTATCACATAACGAGCATCGAGGGTTTTAGGAGGTTTCCCATCTCCATGAGTGGAAAATAAACCTATTTTTTTGGTATTTCGTGTTCCATATCCATAACTAAAGATAGAGAACAACTAAGAACAACAAATAAAAATTACTTAATGATAAAGCAAACAAGCACACACGAGAATATTCACCCCGCGCTATGACTCCCGGCAATGGCGCCAGAAAAAGGTCTTGATAACCCACAAGTATAGGGGATCAATTGTAGCCTCTATCGATAAGTAAGAGTGTCGAACCCAACGAGGAGCTAAAGGTAGAAAAAATATTCCCTCAAGTTCTATCGACCACCGATACAACTCTACGCACGCTTAACGTTCGCTTTACCTAGAACAAGTATGAAACTAGATGTACTTTGTAGGTGTTTTTGGATAGGTTTGCAAGAATATAAAGAGCACGTAAATAGAAAGTAGGGGCTGTTTAGATGGATACACAACTAAAGTTAGTATAGCTAGTGTGGAAAAGTGGTGGTAGGAGTTGCGAAATTGTCCCTAAGCAAATGACTACTTTACTAGACCGATAACAAGTTCTATGTGGGAGAGGACACTACTAGCATGTCATCCCTAACTTGGAGTTCTATGCACTTATGGTTGGAATTATTAGCAAGCATCCGCAACTACTAAAGTTCATTAAGGTAAAACCCAACCATAGCATTAAGATATATTGGTCCCCCTTCAATCCCGTATGCATCAATTTCTATGCTAGGTATAAGCTTCTATCACTCTTCAGTACTAGGGAAAAGCCATGCAGCAGCGCGGGTTCTAGGTACATTAGTAGCACGGGGGTAGGCGCTACATCTAACCCATAGCAGCAGCACGGGTTCTAGGTACATTAGTAGAGCGGGGCAGGCGCTCCAGCTAACCCGTCGCATCAGCGCATGCACACCCGCGCTACTGCTATACAAGTGTAGCACTAGCGTGCTTCGTGGAAGCTCGCTACTGCTACTTGCTCTAGCGCACATTGCCTGGATGCACTACTGCTAATGTGACGCTGCTGCTAACTTTTCTCCACTCGCTACTGCTAATTTTAGTAGTTTTTTTCTGCATATATTTTTTGTATTTGAACAGGCTTTATACAAGAATCTTTAGCAGATACAAATGTCATCATGATACACATACAAATGGTTGCGAGACCACAAATGTAATCATAGCATATACATACAAATAGTCTCATCATAATCATCATCCAAGACAAAGTGGTATTTCATATCATCTCGAAAATAGCGATACGTGCAAGTCTCGATTACTTGCAACTACATCGTCATCCATCTAAACAATGATATACGCGAGAAGAGCTATCACTTTGAGTGAGAGCAGAACTATGCAGTACATGAGTTTGTATCCCTCTCTCGCATTAGCATGAACCTAAACTAATTACTGCGTGTCACTCGAAAACCGGAAACCGGTACACCTGGGCCTGACACTCCGGCCACTCGTCGTATATATACTCATGGCGTAGCACTTCTCCACCATCGATGATCTATGCACCTTCATCGTCACATGAGTCGATGATATGCAACATATATAGTTGAGCAACAAAAAGAGATAGACTTGGCAAAAATAGAAGCCACATATCATAAGCATAAATAACAAAGTTGACCGTGCCCAAAATGCCCTAACTAGAGTGATCATCGCTATCGAGGAGGATGGTTTAATTACATCACAAATAAAGTTTCGTCGTGTATAACTCAAAGTTTCGTCATACAGAAAGTATGGACTAAATGGACACACTGTCATATATCGACAATCACTCCAACATGTCGTGCCATCCATCCAAGTCAGGGAGATAGTCCCCGAGCCTAGTGAAAGGCTTCAGGTCGAGACGCTGAGAGGCTATCCGTGTTCGGACGTCTTCCCGTGACATTTGTCCTTCTACGTAGAACATCCCTGTTTTTCTGACGACCTCCTTCATGATGATTTGGGCAAGTTCGTGCTGGATGTGATAGAACTCAGCTCGAAGTCGTCGATCCTAAATATCTCCTACGTTCTTTGCCTAGTGCAGAATATGGGCATCGCCGGATGTAGCTGACATGCGAAGGTTCTGACAATCCCATCTGTACTCCAGCATGTGGTGTAGGACATAGAATCCATCATTAAGAGATTCACTCGGTTGCTGGATGCAGCAGAAGTCAGTCTTATGGCCGAAGGCGAGCCTGCCGCCCCTTCTTTTCTTTTCCTTGACATCTCCACCCCGTGCTTCGTAGTAAAACATAGCACTATCGAGAACATCCTTGATATGGGTGTAATCCTTTTTGTGAATGGTCTTCGACGAGTCCAAGTAAAGAGCGTGGGAGTATCGGGGGTAGAGGATGATGAGGATAGCGCGCCCGCCGCTGCACAAAATAAGTACACCTCAAATTAATTAGCCTCCACCGTGCAAATGAATGATTGAAATCGAAGGAAGGATATCCGCGCGGATGACTTACAAGGGATGATAAGGCACGAGAATCGCCTCCTTGTCCTTATTGGCGAGCATGAAACTGACGATGTATTCCCTCGCGTATTCACGGTGCTTTGTGTAGACTCCCAAGAAGCCCTCGTGCATGAAGTACGGGTCAGCGACACAGATATGAGGTATCTGCTCAACCCCGATGATGTAGTTCATGTGCAAGGCATAAAGGCGGACAAACGTAAAATCCAGCTTCTTCACGTGAAACATGTAGAATATGTAATCGAATCAAAGGAAGAACTTATCCACGGGGAAGAAGTCGATGTACGAAAATTGCCGCAAAACGTTGACCACGTAGAGTGGGCATGCTGGATCTTTCGAGGCGATGAGGCCTTTCTCTATCCGCAGCACATCGTCATGAAGTCTCCTTAGATCGCCGAATCTGGACCCTAGCGCTGTTGCATGTAGGATTGGTTGACCGGGGATATGTCATTTATCCGCACCTGGGATATCTATACGGTCTTGAACCCGAGGCTGCTGAGGCGGCTGGATCATAGAATCAACTTTTTTGCCTTTCCTCGCTCTCTTCCTAGACTTCTTTACTACCGGAAGGTCGTCCATAATACGTTCAGCCTCTGGAGACGGCAATTCAGGCACCGACTCATGAAGCTCAAACCCTGAGTAGGCGCTAGTATAGACATACTGTTGAGTGCCATCGTCATCCTTATCTTCATCCATGGCGAGGTCATCAGCGACTAATGGAGCCTCTTCCTTACCCCGTCCGCTATCACCCAACCCGACACCCGGCGCTAATTGGGTAGGTGGGGTGTTGATGTTCATACCTTGCTGAGGCTGCGTGCTCGTGGGTGTGCTCCCGGCTGCCTCCAGACGAAGCAGACTCTTTGGCCACAACAGGACCCACCCATTGCAACAATCACCAAGCCGCCGCGGGGTCTCGTCGTCATCCCCCACTAGTACCAGAGGAGGCAAATTCTCGTGGCCAGGTTTGACACTGGCCACCGAAACCTTGAAGACGTTCGGGGGAATCGGCCGACTGTGGAACAATGGTTCCTTCAGCTTCATTATCGCCGCCTTCCCCACGTCCACCTTCTGGTCGCCGATGGTGTACATTATGGTGCACCGGGTTTCATCGGCCTGCAAAGAAAATTCTGCGACGAGATTATACATTTACTGAAGGGGTCCGGTGTGACAGATACCGTGAGGGCGTTGAGCTTAGCCAAAGACGAAGCACCACCGAGCACGTCCCGTGCGGGAGCCGGTGCGGGAGAAGGTGCTGGTGCAACGCTAGTCGAGCTGCTCCCCAAGAATTCAGTAAGGGGAAAGTCTGTTGCATTTTTTCTGTATTTTGCCTGGTCCAATTGAAAACAGTCGGAACCAAGGAAGTAGACATATCTACAACCGCCTGTTTTGCGGCAGCAACCACTGTTGCGACTGTCTGAGATGATTTCTTCTCAACCACAATCTCAACCTTCTTGTCGATGTTTTCTTCAGTTAACCTCCGTCTTTCCTTTCTCTCCTCCGTGGTCTCAAGGTAGTACTTCTTCCACGTGGGGCCGTCTCCGACACCGTGCACGCGTCCATACGACGTTTGAGTATCCACCGGGAGTCGTTTCAATATGTTCAACGCCCGGTTGAATGGAGTGTCCCACTTGGGCCTCGCCAATGCCTCAGACGGCGAGTCGCTTTCGGCCGCAATCTTGTGCTGCTCTCTCTGCAAAAGGCACAAGGATCGTTTACAAATATGACTAACGTGCAGTTGAATTGATCAAAAACTAAAATTACCAGCAATCTTATGAACTCCGTCGTGACCGCGTTTGTCTCGAAAACCTTCTTCACTGGGCCCCAACGGTGACGGGCCCTGAGGACGTCATGCTCCTGCGGGACGGTGAACTCCACCAAGTGGTCTGGGATGCCCAGACTCGCGGCTTTCGCGTCCTCCTTGGCCCATTTGGACCAATTCCTACCGTAACCACGGCTTCCGAGGTGGTGTCCCCCAATGTTCCTCTCTTGAAGCCCCTTCATGTACTTAGACTTTTTTTGGCAGCTTCGGCCTCGCAAGCCGCCATGAATATTTGAAACTGCTCTTCCGTGATTGTCGGATTATCCTTAACAATCTCAGAGTAGGGTTACTTCTTGTCAATGATCCTTGCTTTCACCCTTGTTTTCCAGGCTGCCAACGCGTCCCTAAACTTGGTCATGGCGTGTTTGTTTATCTTCTTCATTGCCGGGTCTTTATCTGTATCTTTATAATCCTTTCCATTCCGGCCCGGGAACAAGAATATCTGGTGAAACTACTTTAGGAGGGAGGGCCTCATATTATCTATCTTATATAGTTTCTCATCGTTGATGGTGGCGGTTGTCCGTACGATGCAACCTATTTCATTGCCGTAGCACACGCGCGCTTCCTTGGGCGCTTTTGGCTCAAAATTGCCGCCGACCACCTCTGTGACCACCAGTCTAGTAGTCATGATCTTGTTAGGAAGCCGCTGCCTCTTTGCTTTCGGTTCTACACCAGCTTTGCTAGTCTCGGTGCCGGTCTCAGTCTGAGCGCCGTTCTCGATGCCAATCTCAGCGCCGGTCTCAGTCTGAGGGCCGGTCTCGATGCCGGTCTCAGTCTCAGCGTCGATCTCAGTCTCAGCGCTGGTCTGCGTGTCACTCAGTCCCCGATGCCGCTGGTGGGCCCAGCAACAACGTCAGTTGATCGTCGGCAAGGCTCAAAAATTTGTCTGCCGCCGGGTAGACGTCGTCGCAATCACCAGAACCCTGTCCTTCATCGTTGCTAGCCATGTTTCCTACGATTAAATCTAGTCAATTAATTCTAGACCTAACAAAATGAATAATGACATAAGAAAGGCCTATTGTTTTGCAGGAATGTTGACTCCTTCCCGGTGCGGCAAATCCCGGGCACTCGATATGTCCTAGTTTGTAGCACAAGTCATGCCGAAATTCACGAAAAATTTTGGCATGACCTTTCCTAAAAAGTGGACAAATCGAGAACCTGAAATTTGCCGGAACGGAAATGAATCAACATTCCAGCAAAACAGAGGGCACTCGGCTTCATTCCCTGGAAACAACAAAAGGCCACTTGGGCACAATCGAAACATGTGCAAACACAATTGAGGAATTTGCATATATCCTGACCACTTCAAATTTGCATGTCCTAGCGTTTGACACTACAAGAAAATCTACACAAATCTCATGCTCCCTCAAACTCAATTCAAAATATAGATTATATTTAGTTAACTACTGAACTAAACTTTACTGTAAACTAAGCCCTACTACCCTAATTAACATCTAGTTAAACAAAATCAATTCAAAAACTAAACCCTACTGAACTAATTAACATCAACATTATCTACTACTTAACATCTATTATTACCCTAAATAAAAACATCAACATTATCTACTACTTAACATTAACATCTACTCCCTCTGTTCCTTTATATAATGTGTATTTGTTTTTTGATAAAATTCCAGAATGTAAGGTGCATTTCTTCTAATTCCTCATAATTCCCTTGTTAGCCCTCTAGAAAAAGGAAACTATCTCTCTCCTAATTGTCTACATATCTTCTTATAGCAAAAGAAGGAAATTATCTCTATGTTGATTGCATGTATCTTTTACTTTCCTAGACTAACCAATATATTTGCCAAGGGTAATTTTGTCCTAACACGTCTACAATTATGTGCCTTGGTCACCGTCTCGAAATTAATACACCTTACATAAAGGAAGGGAGGGAGTATTAACTAAAAAGGATGGGTGGGGGGCTTACAGAGAGGGGAGAGATGGTGGCGGGGAGGTGCTCGGCGATAGAGGTAGGGGCGGCGAGGGCGGGCTCGGGATCAGAAGGCGGCGGTCCTGGGCGGGCTCAGGGGCGGTGAGGTCGAGGGCGGCGGCCATGAGGTCGAGGGAGGCGACGGTGAGGTCGAGGGCGGCCGAGAGGCAGCGGCGGTGAGGATGAGCGCGGCGTCGACACCGACAGGAGATGGCGGCAAAGTGGGGGCGACAGCGAAGTGGGGGAGACGGCGACGAAGTGGGGCGAGAGATCGTTTTGGGGGAGAAGTGGTGGCCGGGGGGAAACCATTTTTGGTTAAGTCAAAAATAACGGTAGCGCCTTACAGAAAACGCGTTATAGCTAAGTTAGCTATAGCGCATTTCAAAGAACGCGCTACTGCTACGTCTTCATCATTTTTTTCCTTTTTGATATATTTTTCTTTACATTATATATTTTTCCTTTCTCCTTTTTCTATTTCTTTCATTTTCATTTACTTTTGTATTCGTTTTTCATTTTACTTTCTTTTCGTTAGCAGTAGCGCTTTACGCATAAATGCACTGCTATAAGTATATTAGCGGTAGCGCGGCTTTTGGAAGATCGCTACTACTATGTGTAGCCCATCGGCTAACTGATTGGAATTTTAGTAGTAGCGAGTTTTCGGTGAGATGCGCTATTGATATATGTGCATCTGTAGTGCACTTATTTTGCACGCGTTGCTACTATCTAGCAGTAGCGTGATTTTTTAACACGCGCTACTGCTAAAGTTCTGTGTATAACGTTTTCCCTAGTAGTGCTTGCCCTCTAATACATAGTCCTATCAACATACAACTAACCCTATGGTGTGATCCACGCGCGCGCTCATATGATGGGCACCAAAGTGCAGCAACATAACCACAAGAAAATTAAACCAATCATAGCAATTCACCAATTACCGATAGGACAACGAAAATTTACTCAGACATCATAGGATGGCAACACATCATTGGATAATAATATGAAGCATAAAGCACCATGTTCAAGTAGAGGGTACAGCGGGTTGCGGGAGAGTGGACCGCTATAGATAGATGCAGGAAGGTGATGGAGATGTTGGTGAAGATGACGGAGGTGTTGGTGTAGATTGTGGTGACGATCATGGCCCCCGGTAGCGTTCCGGCGCCACCGGAAGCGAGGGGGAGAGAGCCCCCTCCCTCTTCTTCTTCCTTGACCTTCTCCCTAGATGGGAGAAGGGTTTCCCCTCTGGTCCATGGTCTCCATGGCGTGGGAGGGGTGAGAGCCCCTCCGAGATTGGATCTATCTCTCTGTCTCTCTCTATTTGTCCGCTCTGGGATTCTGCCCTTTCACCGTTTCTTATATATCCGGAGATTCGTAACTCTGATTGGATTAAAACCTTCGCCTAGATTTTCTCCAAAAAGTAGCTTTCTTGCGGCCAAAGAAGAGTAGCAACCTCCTTACGGGGGGCATGAGGGTCAGGGGCGCGCCCAGGGGGGCGGGCGCACCCCCTGCCTCGTGGCCACCTCGGGCGTCGTCTCATGTTGATTGGTCTTCCCATATTTCCCAAATATTCCAAAAATATTCTCCGTCCGTTTTTATCCCGTTTGGACTCCGTTTGATATGGGGTTTCTGCGAAACATAAAACATGCAACAAACAGGAACTGGCACTGGGCACGTGATCAATATGTTAGCCCCAAAAATAGTATAAAAAGTTTCCAAAAGTATATGAAATATTGGCATGGAACAATAAAAAATTATAGATACGACGGAGACGTATCATTGCGCCGCATGCATCGCCATGATGCAGTTACGTGCGGCACTGCTACCTGTTGAGCTTGTGTTGGTTTTTCCCTTGAAGAGGAAAGGGTGATGCAGCAAAGTAGAGTAAGTATTTCCCTCAATTTTGAGAACCAAGGTATCAATCCAGTAGGAGATAACGCACAAGTCACCGAATACCTCCACAAACAAACACCAACTTGCACCCAACGCGATAAAGGGGTTGCCAATCCCTTAACGGTTATTTGCAAAGTGAGATCTGATAGAGATGGACAAATGGTTAAGTAATGTTTTTGGTATTTCTGGTTTATGGAGCGGAAAGTAAAAGATTGCAAAGAAAGTAAAAAGTAAACTAAAATTTTAGATCGGAAACTTATATGATTGAAAGTAGACCCGGGGGCCATAGGTTTCACTAGAGGCTTCTCTCGAGATAGAAAATATTACTGTGGATAAACAAATTACTGTCGAGCAATTGATAGAAAAGCAAAAAGTTAAGACTATATCTAAGGCAATGATCATGAATATAGGCATCAGGTTCGTATCAAGTAGACCAACTCCTGCCTGCATCTACTACTATTACTCCACACATCGAGCGATACCTGCCTGCATCTAGAGTATTAAGTTCATAAGAATAGAGTAACGCTTTAAGCAAGATGACATGATGTAGCGGGATAAACTCAAGCAATGTGATGAAAACCCCATCTTGTTATCCTCGATGGCAACAATACAATACGTGTCGGTTCCCCTTCTGTCACTAGGATCAAGCACCGCAAGATTTAACCCAAAGTTAAGCACTTCTCCTATTGCAAGAAAAACCAATCTAGTTGGCCAAACCAAATCGATAGTTCGAAGAGACTTGCAAAGATATCAAATCATGCCTATAAGAATTCACAGAAGATGCAAATAATATTCATAGATAAGCTGATCATAAATCCACAACTCATCGATCTCGGCAAACACACTACAAAAAGGTATTACATCAAATAGATCTCGCAGAACATCGAGGAGAACATGGTGTTGAGAATCAAAGAGATAGAAAAAGGCATCTAGCTACTAGCTATGGACCCGTAGGTCTGTGGTAAACTACTCATGCTTCATCGGAGAGGCAATGGTGTTGATGTAGAAGCCCTCCGTGATCGAATCCCCCTTGGACAGGATGCCGGAAAAGGCCCCTAGATGGGATCTCATGGGTACAGAAGGTTGCGGCAGTGGAAAAGTGTTTTCGTGGCTCTCCTGGATGGTTTTGGAATGTTTGATGATATATAGGCGAAAGAAATAGGTCGGTGGAGTCACGAGGGGCCCACTAGGGTGGGGGCGCACCCTCCATACTTTTGCCACCTTGTGGCTTCCGTGACATGTACTCCAAATCCTCTAGATGTCTTCTGGTCCAAGAAAAATCATCACGAAGGTTTCATTCCGTTTGGACTCCGTTTGGTATTCCTTTTCTGCGAAACTCTAAAACAAGGGAAAAAACTGAAACTGGCACTAGGCTCTAGGTTAATAGGTTAGTCCCAAAAATCATATAAAATAGCATATTAATGCATATAAAACATCCAAAACAGATAATATAATAGCATGGAACAATAAAAAATTATAGATACGTTGGAGACATATCAGGCACAATGGAGTTAAGCGCTGGAGAAACTGCCATCCGGGTGTGCCGATATTCCATGCCATTTGGCTGTCCCATTAATTCCCGCACCCATTATTACCTTAGTCTCTTCAACCTTTTGATCGCGCCCCACAACACAACAAGCACACCCATGATGACACATACCGAGAGGATGTCTAGTAGCGCTCCAATGGAGTTCGACGTGCATCAGGGGAGACTCACATGAGGGAGATGGATCTCTCCGTGGTGTAAACCATCGATCCTGCCATGGTGGAGGATTACAACAACACCATGGAGCACTTACTTGCTCGGGACAAGTACAAAGTTGTCGGCATCGACCTCCAGTACACCAACAGTCATCCCGGGATAGATCAGAAGGTTGTCGTTGCCCAGTTATGTGTGCACCATCATGTCCTCATCTACCACTATTGCATGGACACAAATCCTTGCGACCATTTTGCCAGGTTTGTCAACAACATCGACTACAAGTTCGCTATGGTGGAAACTGTAAGTGCATCTAGTGCCACCCCTAGTTGGTTTTGGAGTATTAACGACAAACTTGGTTGAGGGACTAATGTGTTTGTGAGAATTGCAGGATAACACAGGTAGTAGTCCCTTACTGATGCAGTTTACCTACCATAGATGACCCCTAAAAATGTGTGAAGACATTGAAAACAATGGTGGTCTGTGAAGATATTCATACTGAAGACTATGACATGAGAAGACATCGCGTGACGACTATGGAGTGCGAATACATAGTTGTTTCGTAGTTTCCTTTTCTTCTTTGTTGAGTCATAGGAACCACCGTACTGTTAAGCGGGGTCCAAGTGAACAAAGTCAGAGTGACTGATGCGATGCTCAACCAAATCCTATGTCTTCGAGCAAAGACAATGAGAGCAAATCTTATCCAGAGCTGGATGAGTCAGCTTTACTTGTATCCCAAGTCAAGCTCTCACGTGTGTTTGAAATCTGACCGTTGGACACGTGTCAGTTCCTTGTTACACTTGAGGACGTAAATCCTCCTGCTGGTTAGGCGTCGCGTTCTGAGCATCCAAGAGCCATTGTGGATTTCCAGTGAACGAAGTCTATGAAGGTTTGGAAGTCTACCTTGAAGACTTACCAGAGTCATCGGGCGAGGACTGTGTGTTCTTAGCTCAAGGGGAATAAGGTGAAGACGCGGTCTTTTGAGTTGAATCTCAGCCTCCCTAACCAGACCTACAATTGTCACAGCAACTGGAACTGGTCTACCAAATCCGTGTCCTCTCCAAGCAACTAGTTCTATCCTTCTCATCTCTTTACTTTACAGTTTGTCTTCGTGAAGTCATTGCCTGCTTTCTTCATTTGATTGGCTTCACTGTGTGAAGACTGTTTGCTGTTTGGCTTCATACTATGTTCCATCCTGATCCATACTACCTAGCTGCTGATAGTCTTCGTGCTTTCACTTCATAGTTTACTTGACTATGGCCTGTCTAGTGTAGTCTACCTTCCGCTGCATATCAATGGGTTCATTTATACTGTTTATCTTCAAAACCCCCATGTTTTGAAGACTTCCATAAAAATCGCCTATTCACCCCCCTCTAGTCGATAACTAGCACTTTCAGAAACCACCAACGATGTAAAAGTGCTCAAGATTATGGGCTTGGCCTGCAAGAAACTTGTCGAAATCCATGGGCACTACAAGGTCTGGGGCAACACGAAGAAGGACTCCCTGATTGAAATCGCTTGGGCCATCATCGAACCCTACTACAAAAACATGAAGCAGGATGCCAAGGGAAATCCCGTATCCTGGCATGTGGCCTGGATACAGAAACTAGATGAAGCTCACCTCAAGTTCGCCGCCAAGAACGTGTACACATGCTACGGGATGCACATGCGGATCGTTGACATGAGGGAGTGCCTCCTTCCCATATTCGACAAGGGATCGAGCCACCAGCAAAGCAATGGCGGCAACCGTCACAACAAGAAGTAGATGATGATCAGATGATCATTTTCCTAGTTCATTATGAATGTAATAGTTTTCTTTGGTGTGTTCAAATGTCATGTGTGTACTGGCCACCTATGTAATTGGATGTTTAATTTGGCTATGCAATCATGTCCTTATAAGTACATATGTTGTTGTTCTGTACGCAATAATGTCACACATGGACCATACTAGGGAAACCGTCGGTGATGTATTTATCAATCGCTGACAATATTATACCAGCAAGCATTTGCCCACAACACACACGACTTATTAGCAGCAATTGTCTGTGTTATTATCGGTCTTTGCAAACATTTCTGATTACAGACCTGTTTGTCGTGTATCACACGCATCTTGTTAAGTTGAACCGTTATCTTCTCTTGACACAACAAAAACAAATCATCTAAGTGAACTGTAAGCCCTCTATCGCACACACCTTGATCTGGCTGGCCGTTTCTATTGTGTTGCCTAATCACAAAGAATTCATCTGAGTGAACAATATGCCGTATATCACACACACCTTCATCTGGCTGCCCATTTCTGTTGTTATGCTCATCGCAGACAATTCATTCAAGTGAACTGTATGCCACGTATCCCACCCGCAACTATAATATGAATCATGTTTGATGTCTCCAACATCACAAATAGTTTGTAATATTTTTTATGGTTTTCTTACAACATCGTTTACCATTAATGCATCGCACACAGTTTCGCTGAAGGGTCTCTAATTGTAGTGTCGCGTTACCAGCATCCTGTAGTAGTGCCCTAACAAATTGACTCGATTACATGACGAAACTCATCCAACTCCATCACCATCCAGCAAGCCTATGAAGGAATTGCTCACTCCCTATGGTGAGAATCATGCAATTTTTGATGAAGAAAGGTTGATGATGACGACATTGATGAATCCCCCTCTTGGTTGCCCCGAACGGACTCCATATCAGCACTCCCGATAAAGAATAGGAGGTGGCGGCGGCTCCGTATTGTAAAACGTAATGATTCCTTCTCTTTGATTTTCTCTCCACGAGACAGTATTTATGGAGTTGGAGGTAGAGGAAACGGAGGCTCACGGGACCCATGAGCTCAGGTGACACGTCTACGGGGGTGCCACCTGTTCTTGTCGCTCCTTGGTGGCCCCCTCTAGTAGTTCTTTCTGCCAACAATTCTTATATATTTCTGAAAAATTCTTCATAAATTTTTAGCCCAATCCGAGAATTTTTATTTTGGCACAAAAATAATGCCATTGTAGTTCTGTTGAAATCAGTGTCAGTCTGGGTTAGTGTCATTCCAATCATGCAAATTAGATTATAAAACAAGAGCAAAAGTGTTTGGAAAGTAGATACATTTGGGATGTGTTGGTGCAATATCTGCCTACCTTGAGTTTCGGAGATTGTTGACACAAACAGGTATGGACTAATGTGTTTGCTAGTGCACACAGAGAGAAAAGTCCATACACAACCGAAGAAAATGTTGTCTCCGATGCTGAGTTCGAGGAACTTCACCAGAGCATATCTACGCTGCAGAGAAGAACGAGCTACATCTCTTGAATAGATAGAGTCGAGAAGATTAATGTGAAGAAATCGACCCCTCGAAAGATTTGCTGAGATAGCAAAGCTTTCTGTTTCAATACTGTTGTCCGAAGAAATTGACTGCAGTGATTAAAGTCGAAGACAAAATAAAGACATAGTATTCATTGAGTTTTTCTTGTTTCAGTCTTTTGAGTCATATGCTGAAATTTGTGGTGGGCTTTAGGCCGATCTAGCAATTTCTGAAAAACCTCTTAGGACCCACGTGGGTTATATGGCACTAGGTGTAGTGGGAAGTTTTGTCCCACCCCGCTAGTGGAGAAGGAGTTGGACCTCATTATAAGGGTTTCTTTTCCACATGCTATTCGAGCTTGAGTGCAGAAGAGGCCCTCGCGCACTCCTCCTCCTCCGCCCGCCTTGCCACGCCACGCCTCTTCACGACGCGCTACGGTTTGCGGGATTGAGCCGAGCCGAGATCACACCTACACGCTTATTTTTGCCAGTTACTAATAGAGAGTTTCTGACAGCTGGGCCACGATCTGAGACGTCTGATCATGGGTTGGGACTCAGATGTGGGTCGAGCCCACGTCTCCCCATGCGGCTACGCCTATATAAGTGTGCGGTGTCCACTAACCCTACCCGCCACGAACATATCACATCTGCTCCCACGCACTGCCCATCGTCGTTCCTTTGCTGCTGCTGCCGCCGGTGACCTCCATCCCTTCCGTCGCGTACACGATCGACGGGAGAGCAGGTCTCCGAAACCCCGTCCCTCCGGTTCCTGTATGGGAGAGGGGCGAATAGGTTTTTGGGAAGCGACTACGCGACTGCTAGCTGTTCGTCTACTTCCTCTAAGTCCGTGTTGCCCTCATCATCACCATGTCCACTGACGCCGAACGTGCCGCCGCCTAGAAGCTTGAGGCCGACAAGAAGGCCGCCGACGAGACTGCTACTGCTGCCACCGCCACGACGGCTTTTGCATGGCCTACTAGAGGGTATAACGCGTATATCCCTCCCCTTATTATTTCCGTATTAGCAGTACTAGCATTATGTGTAGATCTTGAAGGAAATATGCCCTAGAGGCAATAATAAAGTTATTATTTTTCCTTACATATCATGATAAATGTTTATTATTCATGCTAGAATTGTATTAACCGGAAACATAATACATGTGTGGATACATAGACACACAAAGTGTCACTAGTATGCCTCTACTTGACTAGCTTGTTAATCAAAGATGGTTAAGTTTCCTAACCATAGACAAAACGAGTTGTCATTTGATTAACAAGGTCACATCATTAGTTGAATGATCTGATTGACATGACCCATTCCATTAGCATAGCACCCGGTCGTTTAGTATGTTGCTATTGCTTTTATCCATGACTTATAGATGTTCCTTTGACTATGAGATTATGCAACTCCCGTTTGCCGGAGGAACACTTTGGGTGCTACCAAACGTCACAACGTAACTGGGTGATTATAAAGGAGTACTACAGGTGTCACCAAAGGTAGATGTTGGGTTGGCGTATTTCGAGATTAGGATTTGTCACTCCAATTGTGGGAGAGGTATCTCTGGGCCCTCTCGGTAATGCACATCACTTAAGCCTTGCAAGCATTGCAACTAATGAGTTAGTTGCGGGATGATGTATTACGGAACGAGTAAAGAGACTTGCCGGTAACGAGATTGAATTAGGTATTGGGTACCGACGATCGAATCTCGGGCAAGTAACATACCGATGGACAAAGGGAACAACGTATGTTGTTATGCGGTCTGACCGATAAAGATCTTCGTAGAATATGTAGGAGCCAATATGGGCATCCAGGTCCCGCTATTGGTTATTGACCGGAGACGTGTCTCGGTCATGTCTACATTGTTCTCGAACCGTAGGGTCCGCACGCTTAAAGTTACGATGACAGTTATTATGAGTTTATGCATTTTGATGTACCGAAGGAGTTCGGAGTCCCGGATGTGATCACGGACATGACGAGGAGTCTCGGAATGGTCGAGACATAAAGATTGATATATTGGACGGCTATGTTCGGACATCGGAATGGTTCCGAGAGGTTTCGGATATTACCGGAGTGCCGGAGGGGTTACCGGAACCCCCCGGGGGAAGTATGGGCCTTATTGGGCCACGAGGGGAGAGAGAGGGCCGCGCCAGGAGGTGGCGCGCCCCCCCATGAGGAGTCCGAATTGGACAAGGAGGGGGGGCGCGGGCCCCCTTTACCTCTCCCTCTCCCTCTCCTTCCTTCCCCCCTTCCCCCTCCTAGTTGGACTAGGAAAGGGGAGTCCTACTCCCACTAGGAGGAGGACTCCCCCTCCCTTGGCGCGCCTCTCTAGGCCGGCCGGCCTCCCCCTTGCTCCTTTATATACGGGGGCAGGGGGGCACCCCAAGACACACAAGTTGATCATTGAGATCGTTGCTTAGCCGTGTGCGGTGCCCCCCTCCACCATATTCCACCTCGGTCATATTGTAGCGGTGCTTAGGCGAAGCCCTGCGACAGTAGAACATCAAGATCGTCACCACGCCGTCGTGCTGACGGAACTCTTCCCCGAAGCTTTGCTGGATCGGAGCCCGGGGAACGTCATCGAGCCGAACGTGTGCCAAGAACTCGGAGGTGCCGGAGTAACGGTGCTTGGATCGGTCGGATCGTGAAGACGTACGACTACATCAACCGCGTTGATATAACGCTTTCGCTTTCGGTCTACGAGGGTACGTAGACAACACTCTCCCCTCTCGTTGCTATGCATCACCATGATCTTGCGTGTGCGTAGGAAATTTTTTGAAATTACTACGTTCCCCAACAATGACATCAGAGCCTAGGTTTTTATGGTTTGATGTTATTTGCACGAGTAGAACACAAGTGAGTTGTGGACGATACAAGTCATACTGCCTACCAGCATGTCATACTTTGGTTCAGCGGTATTGTTGGATGAGACGACCCGAACCAACCTTACGCGTACGCTTACGCGAGACCGGTTCCCTCGACGTGCTTTGCACACAGATGGCTTGCGGGAGACTGTCTCACCAACTTTAGTTGAACCAAGTGTGGCTACGCCCGGTCCTTGAGAAGGTTAAAACGTAGTCTATTTGACAAACTATCATTGTGGTTTTGATGCGTAGGTAAGATGAGTTCTTGCTTAAAGCCCGTGGAGGACGTCTAACTTGTTTTTGCAGGGCATGTTGTGATGTGATATGGTCAAGACATGATGCTATATTTTATTGTATGAGATGATCATGTTTTGTAACCGAGTTATTGGCAACCGACAGGAGCCGTATGGTTGTCGCTTTATTGTATGCAATGCAATCGCCCTGTAATGCTTTACTTTATCACTAAGCGATAGCGATAGTCGTAGAAGCATAAGATTGGCGAGACGACAACGATGCTACGATGGAGATCAAGGTGTTGCGCCGGTGACGATGGTGATCATGATGGTGCTGCAGAGATGGAGATCACGAAGCACAAGATGATGATGACCATATCATCTCACTTATATTGATTTGCATGTGATGTTTATCTTTTATGCATCTTATCTTGCTTTGATTGACGGTAGCATTATAAGATGATCTCTCACTAAATTATCAAGAAGTGTTCTCCCCGAGTATGCACCGTTGCCAAAGTTCGTCGTGCCCAGACACCACGTCATGATCGGGTGTGATAAGCTCTACGTCCATCTACAACGGGTGCAAGCCAGTTTTGCACACGCGGAATACTCGGGTTATACTTGACGAGCCTAGCATATGCAGATATGGCCTCGGAACACGGAGGCCGAAAGGTCGAACGTGAATCATATAGTAGATATGATCAACATGATGATGTTCACCATTGAGAACTAATCCATTTCACGTGATGATCGGTTATGGTTTAGTTTGATTTGGATCACGTGATCACTTAGAAGATTAGAGGGATGTCTATCTAAGTGGGAGTTCTTAAGTAATATGATTAATTGAACTTAAATTTATCATGAACTTAGTCCATGATAGTATCTTGCTTGTTTATGTTAATTGTAGATAGATGGCTCGTGCTGTTGTTCCATTGAATTTTAATGCGTTCCTTGAGAAAGCAAAGTTGAAAGATGATGGTAGCAATTACACGGACTGGGTCCGTAACTTGAGGATTATCCTCATTGCTGCACAGAAGAATTACGTCCTGGATGCACCGCTAGGTGCCAGGCCTGCTGCTGGAGCAACACCAGATGTTATGAGCGTCTGGCAGAGCAAAGCTGATGACTACTCGATAGTTCAGTGTGCCATGCTTTACGGCTTAGAACCGGGACTTCAACGACGGTTTGAGAACCATGGAGCATATGAGATGTTCCAAGAGTTGAAGTTGATATTCAAACAGAATGCCCGGATTGAGAGATATGAGGTCTCCAATAAGTTCTATAGCTGCAAGATGGAAGAGAATGGGTCTGTCAGTGAGCACATACTCAGAATGTCTGGGTATTACAATCACTTGAGTCAACTGGGAGTTAATCTTCCGGATGATTGTGTCATTAACAGAATTCTTCAATCACTGCCACCAAGCTACAAAGGCTTTGTGATGAACTATAATATGCAAGGGATAGATAAGACTATGCCCGAGCTCTTCGCAATGCTAAAGGCTGCGGAGGTAAAAATCAAGAAGGAGCATCAAGTGTTGATGGTCAATAAGACCACCAGTTTCAAGAAGAAGGGCAAAGGGAAGAAGAAGGGGAACTTCAAGAAGAACAACAAACAAGTTGCTGCTCAAGCGAAGAAACCCAAGTCTGGACCTAAGCCTGAAACTGAGTGCTTCTACTACAAGCAGACTGGTCACTGGAAGCGGAACTGCCCAAAGTATCTGGCGGACAAGAAGGATGGCAAGGTGAACAAAGGTATATGTGATATACATGTTATTGATGTGTACCTTACTAGAGCTCGCAGTAGCACCTGGGTATTTGATACTGGTTCTGTTGCTAATATTTGCAACTCGAAACAGGGACTACGGATTAAGCGAACACTGGCAAAGGACGAGGTGACGATGCGCGTGGGAAATGGTTCCAAAGTCGATGTGATCGCGGTCGGCACGCTACCTCTACATCTACCTTCGGGATTAGTATTAGACCTAAATAATTGTTATTTGGTGCCAGCGTTGAGCATGAACATTATATCTGGATCTTGTTTGATGCGAGACGGTTATTCATTTAAATCAGAGAATAATGGTTGTTCTATTTATATGAATAATATCTTTTATGGTCATGCACCCTTGAAGAGTGGTCTATTTTTGATGAATCTCGATAGTAGTGATACACATATTCATAATGTTGAAGCCAAAAGATGCAGAGTTAATAATGATAGTGCAACTTATTTGTGGCACTGCCGTTTAGGTCATATCGGTGTAAAGCGCATGAAGAAACTCCATACTGATGGACTTCTGGAACCACTTCATTATGAATCACTTGGTACTTGCGAACCGTGCCTCATGGGCAAGATGACTAAAACACCGTTCTCCGGTATTATGGAGAGAGAAACAAAGTTATTGGAAATCATACATGCAGATGTATGTGGTCCGATGAATATTGAAGCTCGTGGCGGATATCGTTATTTTCTCACCTTCACAGATGATTTAAGCAGATATGGGTATATCTACTTAATGAAACACAAGTCTGAAACATTTGAAAAGTTCAAAGAATTTCAGAGTGAAGTTGAAAATCATCGTAACAATAAAATAAAGTTTCTACGATCTGATCGTGGAGGAGAATATTTGAGTTACGAGTTTGGTCTACATTTGAAACAATGCGGAATAGTTTCACAACTCACGCCACCCGGAACACCACAGCGCAATGGTGTGTCCGAACGTCGTAATCACACTTTACTAGATATGGTGCGATCTATGATGTCTATTACAGATTTACCACTATCGTTTTGGGGTTATGCTCTAGAGACGGCCGCATTCACGTTAAATAGGACACCGTCAAAATCCGTTGAAATGACGCCTTATGAACTATGGTTTAGCAAGAAACCAAAGTTGTCGTTTCTTAAAGTTTGGGGCTGCGATGCTTATGTGAAAAAGCTTCAACCTGATAAGCTCGAACCCAAATCGGACAAATGTGTCTTCATAGGATACCCAAAGGAAACAGTTGGGTACACCTTCTATCACAGATCCGAAGGCAAGACATTTGTTGCTAAAAATGGATCCTTTCTAGAGAAGGAGTTTCTCTTGAAAGAAGTGAGTGGGAGCAAAGTAGAACTTGATGAGGTAACTGTACCTGCTCCCTTATTGGAAAGTAGTACATCACAGGAACCGGTTTCTGTGACATCTACACCAATCAGAGAAGAAGTTAGTGATGATGATCATGAAACTTCAGATCAAGTAACTGCTGAACCTCGTAGATCAACCAGAGTGAGATCCGCACCAGAGTGGTACGGCAGTCCTATTCTGGAAATCATCCTACTAGATCATGACGAACCTACGAACTATGAAGAAGCGATGGTGAGCCCAGATTCCGCAATCTGAGATGGGATCCATGTATGAAAACAAAGTATGGACTTTGGTTTACTTGCCCGAGGGTCGGCAAGCAATAGAGAACAAGTGGATCTTTAAGAAGAAGACTGACGCCGACGGTAATGTTACTGTCTACAAAGCTCGACTTGTCGCAAAGGGTTTTCGACAAGTTCAAGGGATTGACTACGATGAGACCTTCTCACCCGTAGCGATGCTTAAGTCTGTCCGAATCATGTTAGCAATTGCCGCATTTTATGATTATGAAATTTGGCAAATGGATGTAAAGACTGCATTCCTGAATGGGTTTCTGGAAGAAGAGTTGTATATGATGCAACCAGAAGGTTTTATCGATCCAAAGGGAGCTAACAAAGTATGCAAGCTCCAGCGATCCATCTATGGACTGGTGCAGGCATCTCGGAGTTGGAATAAATGTTTTGATAGTGTGATCAAAGCATTTGGGTTTGTACAGACTTTTGGAGAAGCCTGTATTTACAAGAAAGTGAGTGGGAGCTCTGTAGCATTTCTGATATTATATGTAGATGACATATTACTGATTGGAAATGATATAGAATTTCTGGATAGCATAAAGGGATATTTGAATAAGATTTTTTCAATGAAAGACCTCGGTGAAGCTGCTTACATATTGGGCATTAAGATCTATAGAGATAGATCAAGACGCTTAATTGGACTTTCACAAAGCACATACCTTGACAAGATTTTGAAGAAGTTCAAAATGGATCAAGCAAAGAAAGGGTTCTTGCCTGTATTGCAAGCTGTGAAGTTGAGTAAGACTCAATGCCCGACCACTGTAGAAGATAGAGAGAAGATGAAAGATGTTCCCTATGCTTCAGCCATAGGCTCTATCATGTATGCAATGCTGTGTACCAGACCTGATGTGTGCCTTGCTATAAGTTTAGCAGGGAGGTACCAAAGTAATCCAGGAGTGGATCACTGGACAACGGTCAAGAATATCCTGAAGTACCTGAAAAGGACTAAGGAAATGTTTCTCGTGTATGGAGGTGACAAAGAGCTCATCGTAAAAAGTTACGTTGATGCAAGTTTTGACACTGATCCGGACGATTCGAAATCGCAAACCGGATACGTATTTACATTAAACGGTGGAGCTGTCAGTTGGTGCAGTTCTAAACAAAGCGTCGTGGCGGGATCTACATGTGAAGCGGAGTACATAGATGCTTCGGAAGCAGCAAATGAAGGAGTCTGGATGAAGGAGTTCATATCCGATCTAGGTGTCATACCTAGTGCATCGGGTCCAATGAAAATCTTTTGTGACAATACTGGAGCAATTGCCTTGGCGAAGGAATCCAGATTTCACAAGAGAACAAAGCACATCAAGAGACGCTTCAATTCCATCCGGGACTTGGTCCAGGTGGGAGACATAGAGATTTGTAAGATACATACGGATCTGAATGTGGCAGACCCGTTGACTAAGCCTCTTCCACGGGCAAAACATGATCAGCACCAAGACTCCATGGGTGTTAGAATCATTACTGTATAATCTAGATTATTGACTCTAGTGCAAGTGGGAGACTGAAGGAAATATGCCCTAGAGGCAATAATAAAGTTATTATTTATTTCCTTACATATCATGATAAATGTTTATTATTCATGCTAGAATTGTATTAACCGGAAACATAATACATGTGTGGATACATAGACAAACAGAGTGTCACTAGTATGCCTCTACTTGACTAGCTTGTTAATCAAAGATGGTTAAGTTTACTAACCATAGACAAAAGGAGTTGTCATTTGATTAACAAGGTCACATCATTAGTTGAATGATCTGATTGACATGACCCATTCCATTAGCATAGCACCCGGTCGTTTAGTATGTTGCTATTGCTTTTATCCATGACTTATAGATGTTCCTTTGACTATGAGATTATGCAACTCCCGTTTGCCGAAGGAACACTTTGGGTGCTACCAAACGTCACAACGTAACTGGGTGATTATAAAGGAGTACTACAGGTGTCACCAAAGGTAGATGTTGGGTTGGCGTATTTCGAGATTAGGATTTGTCACTCCAATTGTGGGAGAGGTATCTCTGGGCCCTCTCGGTAATGCACATCACTTAAGCCTTGCAAGCATTGAAACTAATGAGTTAGTTGCGGGATGATGTATTACGGAACGAGTAAAGAGACTTGCCGGTAACGAGATTGAATTAGGTATTGGATACCGACGATCGAATCTCGGGCAAGTAACATACCGATGGACAAAGGGAACAACGTATGTTGTTATGCGGTCTGACCGATAAAGATCTTCGTAGAATATGTAGGAGCCAATATGGGCATCCAGGTCCCGCTATTGGTTATTGACCGGAGACGTGTCTCGGTCATGTCTACATTGTTCTCGAACCGTAGGGTCCGCACGCTTAAGGTTACGATGACAGTTATTATGAGTTTATGCATTTTGATGTACCGAAGGAGTTCGGAGTCCCGGATGTGATCACGGACATGACGAGGAGTCTCGGAATGGTCGAGACATAAAGATTGATATATTGGACGGCTATGTTCGGACATCGGAATGGTTCCGAGAGGTTTCGGATATTACCGGAGTGCCGGAGGGGTTACCGGAACCCCCCGGGGGAAGTATGGGCCTTATTGGGCCACGAGGGGAGAGAGAGGGCCGCGCCAGGAGGAGGCGCCCCCCCCCATGAGGAGTCCGAATTGGACAAGGAGGGGGGGCGGCCCCCCTTTCCCTCTCCCTCTCCCTCTCCTTCCTTCCCCCCTTCCCCCTCCTAGTTTGACTAGGAAAGGGGAGTCCTACTCCCACTAGGAGGAGGACTCCCCCTCCCTTGGCGCGCCTCTCTAGGACGGCCGGACTCCCCCTTGCTCCTTTATATACGGGGGCAGGGGGGCACCCCTAGACACACAAGTTGATCATTGAGATCGTTCCTTAGCCGTGTGCGGTGCCCCCCTCCACCATATTCCACCTCGGTCATATTGTAGCGGTGCTTAGGCGAAGCCCTGCGACAGTAGAACATCAAGATCATCACCACGCCGTCGTGCTGACGGAACTCTTCCCCGAAGCTTTGCTGGATCGGAGCCCGAGGAACGTCATCGAGCCGAACGTGTGCCAAGAACTCGGAGGTGCCGGAGTAACGGTGCTTGGATCGGTCGGATCGTGAAGACGTACGACTACATCAACCGCGTTGATATAATGCTTCCTCTTTCAGTCTACGAGGGTACATAGACAACACTCTCCCCTCTCGTTGCTATGCATCACCATGATCTTGCGTGTGCGTAGGAAATTTTTTGAAATTACTACGTTGCCCAACAGATCTGTCTACTGTTTGCATCGTACGTGCTCATTTAGATCAGTATCATATGTTGCTAATTCTATCAATGCCATGCTAGTCATCTATTTATGGATTTAATTAGTCGAAAAATTGCCTATTTACTCAGCAATCCAAAAACCTATTCTGTGTAGGAATTTTTCGGCAAGTGGCTTTCCGGTTGCACTAAAATCAGATAAGTTTACCGATACGTACTTTAAGCGTTGGCAGACTAAGATCACTTTATGGCTCACGGCTATGAACGTGTTCTGGGCCACCGGTGTTTCCACGAGAATGATTGCTCCTGAATAGGAGAAGGCGTTCAAGGAGGCCACCGTTGTGTTTCTTGGAGCAGTTCTTAGCGTGATCAGAGATAAATTGGTCGACGCATATTTACATGTGCATGTCACCAAGGACATGTGGGAGGCGCTCGAATCTAAGTTCGGGGCAACCGATGCCGAGAGAGAGATGTATATTATAGAGCAGGTCCACGATTACAAGATGGTTGAAAACCGTCCTGTATTGGAGCAGGCTCGTGAGATAATATGCATCGTTAAGGAGCTTGAGATTCTTAAGTGCGATTTACCAAGCAAGTTTGTTGCGGGCTGGATAATCACTAAGCTCCCTAATTCCTAGAGGAACTTTGCCACCACTCTAAAACATCAAAGGTGTGAATTCTCAGTGGAAGATGTCATTGGCCATCCGAGTGTTGAGCAGAATTCGAGGGCAAAGGACTCGCACGGAAAAGGCACCGAAGGGACTTCTATCGCCAACATGGTGAACCAGAGGAACTTGAACTCCCACAAGCCCAAGGGAAAGAACGGTGTCCAACACAATACCGACTTTGAGAAGAAGGGTAAGAAGACCTTCAAGAAGAACAAGAAGGATGAGGGCTACTTTACTTGAGGTTCGGTTGAGCATTGTGTTAACAAGTGCCCAAACAAGTTTAAGAAGTCAGGACAGGATTCCAAGTTTGTCAACATGATTATGGGCAACAATGAAAATGGTGCATCTGGGTACGGTAATTTATTTACTGTTTTTTCAGTGTTTTAGCCTACTGATTGGTGGGTGGACACAGGTGCAGTGTTCATGTGTGTGCTCACATTTCATTGTTCACTTCTTACCAGGTCATAGGCTATGGGTCCATATTGATGGGGAATGGCGCCAGTGCTTCTGTTCATGGTGTTGGCACGGTCGATCTGAAGTTTACTTCGGGAAGGATCGTGGAGCTGAAGAACGTGCAGCATGTCCCCGCCACCAAGAAGAACCTCGTTAGTGGCTCCCTTCTATGTAAAGAAGGGTTTAAGTTGGTCTTCGAGTCTAATAAATTAGTTTTTACTAAATATGGACTATTTTTTGGAAAAGGTTATGAGAGCGGAGGGATATTCCGCCTTTCCCTCGCAGATTTTTGTAATAAAGTCGTGAACCATATTCATTCGAGTGTTAATGAATCTGAAGTTTGGCATTCACGTCTTTGTCACATTAGTTTTGGTGTTATGACACGGCTAGCTAAGTGGGATTTAATCCTGAGTTTCACTTTAGCCAAAGGTTCTAAGTGCCTTCCATGTGTGAAAGCTAAGCAACCTCGCAAGCCTCACAAGGCTGCGGAGGAGAGACACTTTGCACCATTAGAACTCATACACTCTGATCTTTGTGAGATGAATGGTGTGTTGAATAATGGTGGAAAGAAGTACCTCATGACATTGATAGATGATTCCAATAGATATTGCTATGTGTATCTATTAAATACTAAAGATGAGGCTCTACACTACTTTAAAATCTATACGGCAGAAGTTGAGAATCAACATGAAAAGAAAATTAAACGAGTCCGGTCAGATCATGGTGGAGAGTACTTCTCGAGTGAGTTTGATTCCTTTTGTGCGGAACACGACATTATTCATGAGAGGATGCCTCCCTGTTCACCCCAGTCAAATGGGGTTGCCGAGCGGAAAAACCATACTCTAACTGATTTGGTTAACACCATGTTAGATACATCGGGTTTATCTAAGGCATGGTGGGGGGAGGCTATATTGATGGCATGTCATGTCCTGAATAAAGTTCCGACAAAGGATAATGAGATCACTCCCTATGAGAAATGGGCGAAGAGAAGGACAACACTCTCGTACTTGCGTACTTGGGGCTGTTTGGCGAAAGTCAATGTGTCGGTCCCCAAAAAGCGTAAGCTTGGACCCAAGACTGTGGACTGCGTTAATTTGGGCTATGCTAAGAACAACGTTGGCTATAGATTTCTAGTAGTGAAATCTGAGGTACTTGACCAGAAGGTCCATACAATTATGGAGTCTAAGGATGCTACATTCTTCGAGGATATTTTTTCTATGAGAGATATGCAAAGCACTTCTAGACAGGAATCAGATGAGACTCCTGAGCCTGCCATTCCTATGGAATATTATGAACAAACACATGATGAAAACCCTAAGGAGGATGACGAGGAAACCCTTGGTAGGGGCAAGAGACAAAGGACTGCAAAGACCTTTGGTGATGATTTCTTCGTGTACCTCGTGGATAATACTCCTACTTCTATTTCAGAAGCGTATGCTTCTCCAGAAGGTGACTACTGGAAGGATGCGGTCTGTAGCGAGATGGATTCCATCATGGCTAATGGGACATGGGAGATCACTGACCGTCCCTATGGTTGCAAACCACTGGGATGTATGTGGGTGTTCAAAAAGAAGCTTAGGCCCAATGGTACAATTAAAAAGTACAAGGCTAGGCTTGTGGACAAGGGCTATGACCAGAAAGAAGAGGAAGATTTCTTCGATACTTACTCACCTGTGGCTAGACTGACCACCATTCGAGTATTACTCTCGTTGGCAGCCTTGCATGGTCTTCTCGTCCATCAGATGGATGTTAAGATGACTTTTCTGAATGGAGAGCTAAACGAGAAAATCTACATGCAACAGCCAGATGGCTTTGTGATAGATGGCCAGGAAAGAAAGGTGTGTAGGTTGCTGAAATCTTTATATGGCCTGAAGCAAGCACCTAAGCAATGGCATGATAAATTCAAGACAACTCTGACATTTGTTGGTTTCATTGTTAATGAGGCTGACAAATGTGTATACTATCCCCATGGTGGGGGCGAAGAAGTTATACTGTTCTTGTATGTTGATGACATACTGATATTCGAAACAAACCTCAAAGTCATTGAGGAGGTCAAATAGTTTCTATCTCAGAACTTTGAGATGAAAGACCTTGGTGTGGCTGTTGTTATGTTGAACATCAAGCTACTGAGTGATAATGAGGGTGGGATCACTATCTGCAATCCCACTATGTTGGGAAGGTGTTGAGTCATTTTGGATATTCGGACTGCACACCATCTCAAACACCATATGATCCTAGCGTGTTGATTCAAAAGTCCAAAGGCACGGCTAAAGATCAATTGAGATACTCTCAAATCATTGGTTCACTGATGTACCTAGCGAGCGCAACGAGGCCGGACTTCGCGTTTGCTGTGAGAAAACTGAGCCGGTTTGTTTCCAAACCGGGTGATGTACATTGGCATGCTGTTGAAAGAGTTATGCGCTATCTCAAAGGTACTATGAAATATCGACTTCACTATACCGGAGACCCGTCGGTACTTGAAGGGTATAGTGATGCAAATTGGATCTCTGATGCTGATGAGATGAAGGTGTAGCGACCCAACCTTAGACGGTCAAGTCTCTGTGCTTCAGTGTCATCCCTGGATCGGTAATGCTGACACACACAAGACTCGAAGGATTTATAACAGAGTAGCAATCACACACTTATTACATCCATAGTCTCCAAAGAGAACTTAATACAATAAATATGGCTTAAGGCCATCTAAAAACGATAACAGCGGAAAGCTTGGAAGATAAAGTGAGTCCATCAACTCCAACGGCATGGCTGAGTGCACGACAACGGCCTAGCGAACCTTACTCTTCATCTGAAAAGTCCGCAACATGATACATTGCAGCCCAAAAATGGGTTAGCACATGGAATATGCTGGCATAGTAACACAGTAGAATAATGAACAGATAAATGCTATCACTATATGCATATATGGCTGGTGGAGGCTGTAAAGTTAATATGTTCTGCGAAAAGCCAATTTTTTCCTACAACAAAGGAATATATTTTATCTAACTATCATGGAAGTTGAACAACATTGAGAAGGTTCCTCCAACTCAATCCTAATTAAAAGTAATTATCAACCCAAAAAAAATTAATTTAGAATGATGAGATCCATATGATAATCCAAGAACCAGATACTCAAGATGTCCATAACCGGGGACACGGCTAACCATGATTAGTTTGTACACTCTGCAGAGCTTTGCGCACTTTTCCCCACAAGACTCGATCTCCTCCGTTGGATTTCTCGCACTACATGGTGTTTGAGAAACGGATGACCGAGACACAATCTTTCTGAAACATTAACTCTAACCCTGGGTAGACAGTACCAACCTACATCCCCTACATCTACTAGCCTACCACTGGAAGAGGTCATGCAACATACTCAACTATGCTAGAGCCCATAATAGCTAGTGGCTGCACACGGAACTTCCTAGCATGAATAACCTTATGATCCCTTTGAGCCTGGATGGCGGATCGTAGGATGATCACACGAGTACTCCGGGATATCCTAGGACAACACTGGATTTTCTAGGGGCCCACAAGCAATCCACCCAGTTGTGTATTAAAGTTGCCACCTTAAGTTAACCATTAATTAAACACTCACATCTGTCATGGATCTCTCAAACCAAACCACGTCTACGAGCATAGCATGTCAATATAAGCATAACATAGAAGTAACTCCCAGGGGTTTGATAATAAACAGGGCAATAGGTTCTACCTCATCAACTACTTCCCAAACCCACATGTTAATCACATCCTAATCATGCAATGTTTGAGGAATGTAACTAATGCATAAAAACTGGGTATGTAAAGAGTATGATCAATGTGTTACTTGCCTTGCTGACGATCCGCAAAACCTAGTGACTCGTAGTAGCACGCTTGGCACTCCGGAAATTCTATCGCAAACAAACAATAGCATATATAAGAAATCAATCAAAGATGCACGGGTAAAACTCAAGTAAGAAGACCTAACTAGGAAGTTCAACTGAAGAACTCCGGTTTGCAAAAAGAATCAAATCAAACGGAGCAACAAAACTCAAACCACGAAAGAAACAAGATCCGATTACTAATCTGGATTAAAATCAAATTTTACAGTACCAAAATCTTCTTCTAGTTGGATAAACAGAAAGAGAATTTCGAGACAAAGATCTAGGCACTTGTTTCACCTGATTTGGATAAACGAGCGAAAAGATAAACTAAATGAAGTTTAGGGCAGAAATCGCGATCGAACAATAATCACGGAAAACCATGGAAAAAGAAAGACCGGCGAACAGGCTAACGAACGAATGTTCGCTATCTGCGGCTAACGAACGAACTGCGTTCGTTAAAACGAATGTACGGATGAACGTCTGCTATTCAACCGAACCGAGAAAAACCGAACCGGTAAAATAAAAAACGCAACTAGGGTTTTAAAAAAAAACCGGGGTTTTACCTAAAAACCGAAAAAAGACCAAACGGCGAGATCCGTCGGCGGCGGCTCGGATTCCGGCGAGGTCAGGCACTCCGGCGGGGCGGCGGCTCAGCAGAGCAGGCAACAGCAGCGGCAGCGGCGGGCACGGGCTGCGGTTGCTGCTGCTTGCGGCGGCGGCGGCTGGTGGTGGTGGTGGTCGAGGCGGCGGGGCGGGCGGCATATAAAGGGGCTGGGGGCGTGGCTTGGGGCAGGGGGCGACGAGGCGGAGGTGGCGTCGGACTCCTCCGGCGAGTCCGTCTCCGGCGCCAGACGGGAAGGCGGCGCAGGGCTGGCGGCTGGGCCTCGGCCTAGTGCGGTCCGGCGGGAGGGTTTTTAAAACATATTCCGCCGAAGATAAACTCCTAGAAAAATAAAAAAAATCTTAAAATACCAAAACAAATTTTCACCGTCTAAGTAAAATATTTAGAACAGGGTGAACATTTTCTTGGCCCTAAAATGCAATTTTGCAAAAAATGCATATTTTTCCTAATTCAAAGAAAATTGCAAATAAAATCCAAATAAAGTTTATTTATTTGTTTTTAACGTTTTTCCTCCAATATTTCATTTGTTTTGGAGAAGTCATATTATCTCCTCTCATATATATTTAATATGAAATAATTTTGGAGAGAAAAACAATTAAAACGAAATTGATCTTTGTTTCGATATTTGATATAAATCAAATACAAAAATAGTGAAATCCCCAACTCTCTCTGTGGGTTCTTGAGTTTCTTAGAATTTCGAGGATCGCGAAACGGAATTGCAATAAAAATATGATATGCATGAATGACCTATGTATAACATTCCAAATTGGAAATTTGGGATGTTACAAACCTACCCCCCTTAAGATGAATCTCGCCCTCGAGATTCGGGTTGGCTAGAAAATAGGTGTGGGTGGTCCTTCCGTAGATCATCCTCTCGTTCCTAGGTCGCTTCATCCTCGGTATTGTCACAGCCCTAGAATTGGTTGTAACTAGTTGCACAAGCACTCATGCATCATGTACATATTTATGAAAGTTGAATTGGGGAAAGTGGAAAGCCTCAGAAGCCTTTTTTAAAAAAATGATCAACATTAAAAATTGTTTCAAATAAACCCAAGAAAATGTTCCTGTCAAGCTATAAAAATATTGGCAAGAGGTAAAACTCAAACCAATATTTTTGGAGTCTCAGAAATATTTATTTTGGGCATTTGGAATTAATTCAATAATTATTTGCATTGGATTTATATTTAATATATTTCAGATATGATCCAATAATTCTGGAAATTGTTGTGGGGCTTTATACTAATATCTCTAGTCCATACAATAATTTACAGAAGCAGCAAAAATGATTTAGTTTCTAAAACTAAATCAAAACAAATGATAGAATAGAAAACTGGAAATAAAAGAGAGAGGGAGAGTTACCTGGTCCACTTACCTGGTGGCCCAACAGGACCGGCCCAGCTAGGCCCAGCCCACCTGTTCCCCCCCCTCCCTGTCGTCTTCCTCTCTGCCAGGAGGACGAGCACGCGCCCGACGCACGCCGGCACACGCCGCGGCCACCTCCTCCCTGCCTAGTTGCCTCCTCCTCCCCTGGACGTCCCCCGCAACGCCACGCCACCCCCCTGGAACCCTCCCACTCTCTCCCGTGCCTCTCCCCTCCTCTGCTTTCTCTCCCTCCCGCGTCCGAGCGCAACCGCCGACGCCGCTCGCCACCACCGCAGCCACCGCCGTTCCCGTGCCAAACCACCGTGGCCTTAAGCACCGCAGACGAGAACCGCATCTCCACGCCGAAGATTGAGTCCCCGGAAGCCCTGCAGTGACGCCATCGCCGTCGTCTTCACCGACGGGCACCGAAGATCGCCGGCGCCCATTCGCGGTCTCCGACGCGTCCCCGAGCCCGCTGAGACCTCCTCTGGCTTCGCTGTGAGCTCCTCTTCCTTTTTCCCTAGCTCCCGTGCTCGTTTGGCCGCCGTAGCCGCCGTTCCCACCGCGCCCGATCTCCGGCCACCGCCCATGCTCACCACCGACGACGCTCCGGTGACCATTTGGTCCCGGGCGCGTGTCCACCGAGCTTGCCGCACCGCTCTGAGCCTCGCTAGCGCCTTCCTCTGCCGCTTGCACCCCGCAGCGTCACCCGCGCACACAACCCGAACTCCGGCCGCCGCCGAGGTCGACGCCGTGCTCAACTCCGGCCACCTCGCGCCCTCCCACCGCCACCGATAGATGCGCGCGAGCTCCAGCTCGCCGTAGAGACCAACCGCGGCTCAAACCGCAGTCTGTAGGCGAAACCCGAGCCTCGCCGCCGCCTCTGCTCCTCGCCGGCGGCTTAACGCCGGTCAAACCCCCCCCCCCCATTAACACTAACCTAATGACCCCCTTTGTCAATGGCAGGTGGGCCCAGGTTCCTGCCAAATTAGTTTAGTTGCTAAACTATATTTAATTAACCACAGCTTAATTCGTGTTTAGTTTAAATTAACCATAGTGGCCCCACGCGTCGGCGTTGACCCCGCTGACGTGGCCCTTGACCGGCCCCACTTACCAGTGACCCAAACCAGACTGGGACACTGACCAGTGGACCCCACTGGTCAGGTTTGACCCGGACCAGCCCGTGTTGACTTGCTGACGTCACACTGACGTCAGGCTGACGCAGTAAATCCTTTTCTGGATTTATTCTTATATAGGAAATTTCAGAAAATGCCCTAAACTTCTAAAATTCATAGAAATTCAACCGTATCTCCAAATGCAAAGATTTATATATGAAAAATGATCAGAAAAATCCAATCTATCCATCTGTACCATTCTCATGCATGACTAAGCAACTTAACCTTGCTGTTTAGATGAAAACATGATAATACACTTTATAAATTCATAGTTTGATTTTGAATTTGAACCTTTGGTTCAAATCAACTCAAACCCTTCTCTTGATAGCTGCATTAGCTCAAATCACATCATTTTGCCATGTAATGATCATGCATCATATTGTCGCATTGCATTGATTGTGTTTCCTTCTCTGTTGCCGGTAATTGTCCCCTCTCGATAGACGATGTGCCGACGATGAGATCGATGACACCGATGAAGAACTATATTATCTTCAGAAGTGCCAGGCAAGCAAAACCCCCTTGTTCATTCCGATAACATCCCACTCTCTCGCCCCTGCTCTCTTTTATTGCATTAGGACAACAACGATTCATGTGTTACTTGCTGCGGTAGCTGAACCCCTTTATCCTTTGCATGACCTGTCATTCCACAGTAATTGGATGAAACCCACTAGCATGAGTAGGAGTTGTTTGAGCCCTGATGTGCCTACTCATTCATGCTTGTTTGTCATGCCTGCTACTGCTTAGAGTTGAGTCGGGTCTGATTCATCGGGAATGAATTAGAATGGTGATGAACATGCCCCACTGTGTGTGAGCTAAGTGTGTGAACACGTTTTGGTAAAGGTATTGGTGAGAGGCCATGTAGGAGTACATGGTGGGTTGTCTCATTGAAGCCGTCCTCAGGAACTGAGTTCTGTGTTTGTGATCCATGAAACAGTTACTACCACGCATTGGGCCCGAAACCAATGGACCCTCTCGGCTTCTTGATCACCCTTGTCCTCTGTCCAGGAGTTGCAAAGTAGTTTCTGGTGTTTGTAGTATGCTGGGGGCCGCACGCAGCGCTGACCGTAGGGGTGGGCTGTGTTGCGGTAGGCACGTGGCACCGTGTACCGGGCGCCCGTTTGGTGTCCCGGGAACCCTGCACACATCGTTTGGGGCTGTGAGCGAAACTCCGGCCGGATCTCCTCATGGATGGAACCCGAATAGGCGATAAACCTGGACTAGAGGCTTGAGTGTTTAGGTAGGCTGTGGCCGACACCCTCGCTGGGCTTCCGCTTGAAGGTTGCCGAGTACATGTCGTGTAAACGGCGGTAAGTGGTGAGAGCGTGTGTGAAGAAGTACACCCCTGCAGGGTTAACATCATCTATTCGAATAGCCGTGTCCGCGGTAATGGACTTCTGGGTTGCCTATAACAGTTCATAGACAAGTGAAAGTGGATACTCTAAAATACGCAAGATAAGCGTGAGTGCTATGGATGGCCTTCTCGTAGGGAGACGGAAGTGGATCCATAGTGGTGTATTGGTATGGTGAATATGTGGACTCGTGTGCGCCACCTCAAAAGAGTCGCTTGCAGTTGTAGTTCAGGATAGCCACCGAGTTAAAGCTGGCTTGCTGCAGTCAAACTCCACCACCCCCTTCATTGAAACTGATGCATATGTAGCTAGTTCTGATGTAAGTCTTGCTGAGTACGTTTGTACTCACGTTTGCCTATTTTATGTTTTTTGCAGAGAGACTTCAGTCTCGCTAGTAGTACCGCTTGGAATTCGACGTTTAGCTTGATACCTCAGCTACGTTCTTGTGCCCTCGGCAGGATCTGGTAGATAGTCAGGCTTCTCAGCCTTTTTCATTTGTAGATGTCTGTACTCAGACATGTTAAGCTTCCGCATGTGTTTGACTTGTATGCTCTGAATGTCGGGTCATGAGACCCATGTTTGTAATATCTCGCTCTTCGGAGCCTAATGAATAAATATTTGGAGTCGTAGAGTCTTGTTGTGATGCCATGTTGTATCTACTCATATCGGGCATATTGTGTGTATGATTGAAATGCTTGGTATGGGTGGGATCCGACTATCTAGTTGTTTATCCTTGGCAGCCTATCATATGGGGAAATGTAGTCTAGTGCTTCGGAGCGATAGAAGTCCGCTACAGCCCGGTTCACCGGAGTCCTGCTAGCCCAGCACTACTGCTCGGAACACTTGACTGGCCGGCATGTGATTCACTTCGTTCCTGTGTCTGTCCCTTCGGGGAAATGTCACGCGGTGACATCCGGAGTCCTGCCTAGCCTGCTACAGCCCGGGTTACCGGAGTCCTGTTAGCCCAGTGCTACAGCCCGGATTCACACGTTGATGACCGACATGCTCGATGTGATTCATGTATGCCTGTCCTCATAGGTTAGCGCCGCTTTGGGTTCACGACTAGCCATGTCGGCCCGGGTTCTCTGTCATATGAATGCTAGCGACACTATCATATACGTGAGCCAAAAGGCGCAAACGGTCCCGGGCCAGGTAAGGTGGCACCCGTGGGAACACCGTGCGTGAGGCCACAAAGTGATATGATGTGTTACATGCTGGATCGGTGTGACTTAGGATCGGGGTCCTGACAGCGTTGGTATCAGAGCCTGACTGCCTGTAGGATTACCAAGCCAAACTGGTCGAAGTTGAGTCTAGAAATGCTTTAGTTATATAAGGGAATTGATTGTGGAAGGGAACGTAAGGCTCTTTTTACTCCTTATACCTCATGGCCTTCTGATCTGAGTCATCCTCTTCTCTTCTACGGGGTTTAAGAAATAGGCTTCTCATCTATCTATCAGGATGACGTGTTACTAAACCGTAGTTGCCTAAGATTGTTGGATTAAACCTCAGTTCAGTTCCTACTACTTCCATATGCTCATAACTGGTCGCAGAACTTTGATATGATGTTGTTGAGTGTCTATGCAAACTGTTGTGAATGTCTCAAATCTTTTTCTGAGCATTTACAGCCGTTATGCTGTCCGAGTCATCCCAGGTTTCCAACTAGTCTGATGCATTTGCAAATCCTTTCCTTCCATTCCCGATGTCCTTTTGGTCGGAATAAGCACACTAATCGGTCTGTTGAGGTACCCCGTTGCCTTGACATATATGTTGTAGCTATTATTATGACCCTAGGTGTCTTAGGGAGTCACCTAGTAACCTAGCCATGTTTCGTGTCCTCAGTGTGATGAATCTGACCACCATTCTCGAAAGCATCCCGTGATGCCATTAGTATGTAGGTATTCTTCTCTTGGGTTCTTGAACCCGAGATTCACCCTACTTACCTCATGTCGATAGTGTTGCTAGTTCCTCTAGGATATTAGTAACCTTTGCATTAGCCCTCGAGGTCCGTGGTATTCCCTTCTTCCAAATACTATGAACCATTTATGGCAGAAGTTTGTTGAACCAAAAGATCACAACCAGGGTGCTCTTGAGGAGTACTCCATTCATATTGTGACCCTGCCAGTTCTTTCTTTCTGCATGGGTTATCCGGAAGAAATTTGTTGAACTCGTTTGACATACTAACCCATGAATCCACAACTCAGAAAGTTATATGTTCCTTGAGTTGACCCTCCGCAGCTGTATCCCGACCCTAGTCTATCAATTGATAGTCAAGACTATGCGTGCATTCGTTCGTCGATGCCTATTATTCTTGTGGTCCGTCAAGCCATTCTATTCCAGAATGACTTGGAGAAACAAACTCCAGTACTTCATCCATTTCTAGGATTGGGTCGAAGTAGTTGTATTCTGCAGACCAAATGCAATCAAGCTTTTGATTCTGTTCTACCCTGAAGTATTACCGTCTTATGACAAGAGTGACATGAGAATTGCACCCCCTCTTATGAATTCTTGACGCAGTAATACTTCTTGCCATCATTGTTCATTTCTCGGTCCCGTGTTGTTGTAACCAGGATGCCGACAAGTGAATCGTGATGTGTGAAATCGATACTCCTAGCAACTAGTTGCTTGGTAGTTAATGGACAATAATCTCATTCTTAGCGTGTTGGTTATTAAATCGTCATCCTAAGATTGATCGTGCCACCTAGTCCTTATTTCCTGGTGCACTCTTCGATCAACGAGTTGGGATTTTGCCAAATCCTTGCTCTTTTAATCATATTGTCTTGCCCTGAGAGGCAAGATTGATCTCGGGTTTAGCATCATATCGGTGGTTCGTGATTTTCCGAAGATCTTCTCGGAAGTATTACCAGGTTGTTCCCTGACCGTTATGTTGAGCTCGTGATCAAGATGGTTTCGTGCAAACCACCCCTTCTCCAAGGATCTGTGTTGGATACCTTTGAGCTAGTTGGTTGAGCTAAACAACAACTTGGAGAGTTGGAAGATAAAAGCTTAATCCATCTAGTTCATCTCTAATGGATATCCTTGTGTGTGTGTGTTGAAGAAAGATGATATCTTCCTCGATTGACCCTCGTGGTCAGTTGTTGAACCTATTGACTTACCCAATCTTTGATTTGAGTATGGGCTATCATCAAGTCAAATCAGTACCAACGATGTTCGTAATGTTGTCTTACCCGTGGTTGATCCCTCGAGCATACACCATTATATCATTTGGTCTGACCAATGCTATCACCGTGTTCACATGATGGTGGAAGTCCAGTGATATGGAAATTCCGATGAGTTGTTGTTGAGCCCATCAGCAGCATTTTGTCTCCCCCATGATTCATGTTGAACATCAACCTAGTGTTGGAAACTTTGTAAGCAATGCCTTCGCGTTCCGCTCATGAAGCTTATGCTTGGATGGAAGAAGTGACTTCCTCGAATTCAAGTGCATTAGGTGTAAGTTGCCGCCATGAATTTGAGAAAGTTTGTTTTGTTTCCTCTGGAATCATCCCAGGTCAGTCATGCACTTGTGCGAAGTATTCTGTGGTCTGGAGACTTGCAACCTTCATTCTATATGAATCCCTACCACACCAAGCCACTGATTGATTTGTTCTAGGATAAGAAGTTCAAGTGTTAATCCTGAAGGGCCCAGACGGATATGCACAAGACTTCGTTATCTCAATGACGGTTCCCCACCTGAACTCGGTAGTGTTTCATCTTAAGACTACTACGTGATCATACTTGTCTGGGACAGCGTGTTCACATGTGTGTAGCAGAACCAGCTCATGTTTTGGAGCTTACTACCGCAGTTCATTTCCCGAGAATCTCGCAACGTCATCTCGTCGGTTTGTGTTGCAACCTTCCTTTTCCAGACGTGATGTCTGAAATATCCTGTCTCCAACCAGATCTGAATCTCAGGCAGATATGATGGTTGGAATTTTTCCAAGATCTATTATGTAGGTCTCGACAAGGTTGATGTCTGGCCGACACACCTAGCCGGAAGATCTATCATGGTAGTATCTTGATTGTACTATTTGACCATCTTCTCTATGGGAATTTTGTGCGACTTATTGCAGAAGTTGCTCCCTAGGAACTCTCGTGCTCTTAGTTTTTCGGTTACCCTATACCCACTCAAACAGGGAATCACTCTCGACTGTTGAGTTTTCTTCCCAGTTACCAGAATCATTTCCAGCATTTGCATTTTGTTCCCAGCTTGCACCTCAGCAATTACGGTTTAGAATCATTTTCAAAAGTGGTCATGTCATGGGTCCCATCCATTTCCGGTGATAAGCAAAATCATTCATTGCGTTGTCTTCAACAAGGTAGTCCACATCATCCAACCTAGTCCGAGTATGTCACCTTTCCGAACTCCTTCAAACGATCGTTTGTGATTGCCTTAGGCTGGAATAGAGAGTTTTAATGATCTATGGATCAAAAGTAATTCTTTTGCCACTTAAGGGGATAGTTCTTCGAGTCACCTTCCCTGAGGTGCCCCGTTATGGAATCATGGCAATTTTCCTCGCTACCGTGACACCCTCCACCATCTTTCTAAGTGTGGAAATTTTGCCCATCAAATCAAACCCCGTTGTTATTCTTCCGTCCCTCATGATGCGTTTTGTGCCTCAACTCGAGATGTTCCAACATCTCATTCCACAAGTTAATCCTGAATGCTCGATCTTCGAGGAGATCGTTTTCTATAGAGTTTCTTTCTGTCACCATCGTGTTGGATGAAGATCTCAAAGCATGGATGTCAAAATCAGTTTGAAGCAATTAATCAACATCTCTGAGCAGGACAGTTGGATCGTGAAGACCGTGTTAGCTTTGTGCCCCCTCTGTCTTCTTACCTCACGTCTTGAATCTCGGGACGAGATTCTTGTTTAGTGGGGGTGAGCTGTCACAGCCCTAGAATTGGTTGTAACTAGTTGCACAAGCACTCATGCATCATGTACATATTTATGAAAGTTGAATTGGGGAAAGTGGAAAGCCTCAGAAGCCTTTTTAAAAAAAATGATCAACATTAAAAATTGTTTCAAATAAACCCAAGAAAATGTTCCTGTCAAGCTATAAAAATATTGGCAAGAGGTAAAACTCAAACCAATATTTTTGGAGTCTCAGAAATATTTATTTTGGGCATTTGGAATTAATTCAATAATTATTTGCATTGGATTTATATTTAATATATTTCAGATATGATCCAATAATTCTGGAAATTGTTGTGGGGCTTTATACTAATATCTCTAGTCCATACAATAATTTACAGAAGCAGCAAAAATGATTTAGTTTCTAAAACTAAATCAAAACAAATGATAGAATAGAAAACTGGAAATAAAAGAGAGAGGGAGAGTTACCTGGTCCACTTACCTGGTGGCCCAACAGGACCGGCCCAGCTAGGCCCAGCCCACCTGTTCCCCCCCTCCCTGTCGTCTTCCTCTCTGCCAGGAGGACGAGCACGCGCCCGACGCACGCCGGCACACGCCGCGGCCACCTCCTCCCTGCCTAGTTGCCTCCTCCTCCCCTGGACGTCCCCCGCAACGCCACGCCACCCCCCTGGAACCCTCCCACTCTCTCCCGTGCCTCTCCCCTCCTCTGCTTTCCCTCCCTCCCGCGTCCGAGCGCAACCGCCGACGCCGCTCGCCACCACCGCAGCCACCGCCGTTCCCGTGCCAAACCACCGTGGCCTTAAGCACCGCAGACGAGAACCGCATCTCCACGCCGAAGATTGAGTCCCCGGAAGCCCTGCAGTGACGCCATCGCCGTCGTCTTCACCGACGGGCACGGAAGATCGCCGGCGCCCATTCACGGTCTCCGACGCGTCCCCGAGCCCGCTGAGACCTCCTCTGGCTTCGCTGTGAGCTCCTCTTCCTTTTTCCCTAGCTCCCGTGCTCGTTTGGCCGCCGTAGCCGCCGTTCCCACCGCGCCCGATCTCCGGCCACCGCCCATGCTCACCACCGACGACGCTCCGGTGACCATTTGGTCCCGGGCGCGTGTCCACCGAGCTTGCCGCACTGCTCTGAGCCTCGCTAGCGCCTTCCTCTGCCGCTTGCACCCCGCAGCGTCACCCGCGCACACAACCCGAACTCCGGCCGCCGCCGAGGTCGACGCCGTGCTCAACTCCGGCCACCTCGCGCCCTCCCACCGCCACCGATAGATGCGCGCGAGCTCCAGCTCGCCGTAGAGACCAACCGCGGCTCAAACCGCAGTCTGTAGGCGAAACCCGAGCCTCGCCGCCGCCTCTGCTCCTCGCCGGCGGCTTAACGCCGGTCAAACCCCCCCCCCCCATTAACACTAACCTAATGACCCCCTTTGTCAATGGCAGGTGGGCCCAGGTTCCTGCCAAATTAGTTTAGTTGCTAAACTATATTTAATTAACCACAGCTTAATTCGTGTTTAGTTTAAATTAACCATAGTGGCCCCACGCGTCGGCGTTGACCCCGCTGACGTGGCCCTTGACCGGCCCCACTTACCAGTGACCCAAACCAGACTGGGACACTGACCAGTGGACCCCACTGGTCAGGTTTGACCCGGACCAGCCCGTGTTGACTTGCTGACGTCACACTGACGTCAGGCTGACGCAGTAAATCCTTTTCTGGATTTATTCTTATATAGGAAATTTCAGAAAATGCCCTAAACTTCTAAAATTCATAGAAATTCAACCGTATCTCCAAATGCAAAGATTTATATATGAAAAATGATCAGAAAAATCCAATCTATCCATCTGTACCATTCTCATGCATGACTAAGCAACTTAACCTTGCTGTTTAGATGAAAACATGATAATACACTTTATAAATTCATAGTTTGATTCTGAATTTGAACCTTTGGTTCAAATCAACTCAAACCCTTCTCTTGATAGCTGCATTAGCTCAAATCACATCATTTTGCCATGTAATGATCATGCATCATATTGTCGCATTGCATTGATTGTGTTTCCTTCTCTGTTGCCGGTAATTGTCCCCTCTCGATAGATGATGTGCCGACGATGAGATCGATGACACCGATGAAGAACTATATTATCTTCAGAAGTGCCAGGCAAGCAAAACCCCCTTGTTCATTCCGATAACATCCCACTCTCTCGCCCCTGCTCTCTTTTATTGCATTAGGACAACAACGATTCATGTGTTACTTGCTGCGGTAGCTGAACCCCTTTATCCTTTGCATGACCTGTCATTCCACAGTAATTGGATGAAACCCACTAGCATGAGTAGGAGTTGTTTGAGCCCTGATGTGCCTACTCATTCATGCTTGTTTGTCATGCCTGCTACTGCTTAGAGTTGAGTCGGGTCTGATTCATCGGGAATGAATTAGAATGGTGATGAACATGCCCCACTGTGTGTGAGCTAAGTGTGTGAACACGTTTTGGTAAAGGTATTGGTGAGAGGCCATGTAGGAGTACATGGTGGGTTGTCTCATTGAAGCCGTCCTCAGGAACTGAGTTCTGTGTTTGTGATCCATGAAACAGTTACTACGACGCATTGGGCCCGAAACCAATGGACCCTCTCGGCTTCTTGATCACCCTTGTCCTCTGTCCAGGAGTTGCAAAGTAGTTTCTGGTGTTTGTAGTATGCTGGGGGCCGCACGCAGCGCTGACCGTAGGGGTGGGCTGTGTTGCGGTAGGCACGTGGCACCGTGTACCGGGCGCCCGTTTGGTGTCCCGGGAACCCTGCACACATCGTTTGGGGCTGTGAGCGAAACTCCGGCCGGATCTCCTCATGGATGGAACCCGAATAGGCGATAAACCTGGACTAGAGGCTTGAGTGTTTAGGTAGGCTGTGGCCGACACCCTCGCTGGGCTTCCGCTTGAAGGTTGCCGAGTACATGTCGTGTAAACGGCGGTAAGTGGTGAGAGCGTGTGTGAAGAAGTACACCCCTGCAGGGTTAACATCATCTATTCGAATAGCCGTGTCCGCGGTAATGGACTTCTGGGTTGCCTATAACAGTTCATAGACAAGTGAAAGTGGATACTCTAAAATACGCAAGATAAGCGTGAGTGCTATGGATGGCCTTCTCGTAGGGAGACGGAAGTGGATCCATAGTGGTGTATTGGTATGGTGAATATGTGGACTCGTGTGCGCCACCTCAAAAGAGTCGCTTGCAGTTGTAGTTCAGGATAGCCACCGAGTTAAAGCTGGCTTGCTGCAGTCAAACTCCACCACCCCCTTCATTGAAACTGATGCATATGTAGCTAGTTCTGATGTAAGTCTTGCTGAGTACGTTTGTACTCACGTTTGCCTATTTTATGTTTTTTGCAGAGAGACTTCAGTCTCGCTAGTAGTACCGCTTGGAATTCGACGTTTAGCTTGATACCTCAGCTACGTTCTTGTGCCCTCGGCAGGATCTGGTAGATAGTCAGGCTTCTCAGCCTTTTTCATTTGTAGATGTCTGTACTCAGACATGTTAAGCTTCCGCATGTGTTTGACTTGTATGCTCTGAATGTCGGGTCATGAGACCCATGTTTGTAATATCTCGCTCTTCGGAGCCTAATGAATAAATATTTGGAGTCGTAGAGTCTTGTTGTGATGCCATGTTGTATCTACTCATATCGGGCATATTGTGTGTATGATTGAAATGCTTGGTATGGGTGGGATCCGACTATCTAGTTGTTTATCCTTGGCAGCCTATCATATGGGGAAATGTAGTCTAGTGCTTCGGAGCGATAGAAGTCCGCTACAGCCCGGTTCACCGGAGTCCTGCTAGCCCAGCACTACTGCTCGGAACACTTGACTGGCCGGCATGTGATTCACTTTGTTCCTGTGTCTGTCCCTTCGGGGAAATGTCACGCGGTGACATCCGGAGTCTTGCCTAGCCTGCTACAGCCCGGGTTACCGGAGTCCTGTTAGCCCAGTGCTACAGCCCGGATTCACACGTTGATGACCGACATGCTCGATGTGATTCATGTATGCCTGTCCTCATAGGTTAGCGCCGCTTTGGGTTCACGACTAGCCATGTCGGCCCGGGTTCTCTGTCATATGAATGCTAGCGACACTATCATATACGTGAGCCAAAAGGCGCAAACGGTCCCGGGCCAGGTAAGGTGGCACCCGTGGGAACACCGTGCGTGAGGCCACAAAGTGATATGATGTGTTACATGCTGGATCGGTGTGACTTAGGATCGGGGTCCTGACAGGTATGGTGGCTCCCCTGAACTTTACAAAACTTAATAACTTTGCTGTGAGTAACCCGGCTAGCAAACTCGAGAATCTTGACACGTTTCTCCTCATAGGTTAAATCACTGTCCAACTGAATTGCTTCCAGGGGCACTGTATCTCTCAGAGGGGTATCGACCATCTCTGCATGACACTTCTTCAACTGGGAAACATGAAGCACATCATGAACTCCTGACAGTCCTTCGGGTAACTCCAACTTGTAGGCAACCTCTCCCGCGCATTCCAAAACTCGGTATGGTCCTACAAATCTCGGGGCTAACTTTCCCTTAACTCCAAAATGCTTAACTTCTCACAGAGGCGACACTCGCAGATATGCTTTGTCTCCGATTTCATAGACTATCTCCTTGCATTTTGAATCGGCATAACTCTTCTGCCTGGACTGAGCTACCTTCAGACTATCCCGAATCAGCTTAACCTTCTCTTCAGACTCTTTGATCAGATCTGGTCCAAACAACTGACGGTCTCCAACTTCATCCCACATCAACGGTGTTCTGCACGTTCTTCCATACAGGGCTTCGAAAGATGCCATCTTCAAACTGGCCTGGTAGCTACCGTTGTATGAGAACTCCGCGTATGGCAAATTATCATCCCAACTAGACCCATAGTCTAGCGCACAAGCTCTCGACATCTCCTCCAGAATCTGATTGACTCTCTCGGTCTGTCCATCTGTCTGTGGATGAAAAGTTGTACTGAAATCTAGCCTGGTTCCCAAAGTCTGGTGCAACTGATGCCAAAACTTTGAAATAAACTGTGTTCCTCTATCGGATACGATGGTCCTCGAAACTCCATGCAGACACACGATCCTGGTTATATATATCTTGGCCAACTTCGCACTGGTATAGGTGGTTTTCACTGGGATAAAGTGAGCTACCTTGGTCAAGCGATCCACTACTACCCAGATAGAATCATATCCCGATCGGGTCCTGGGTAATCCGTGATAAATCCATGCCAAACTTATCCCACTTCCATTCGGGTATCGACAGGCTGCAGTAATCCTGCCGGTTTCTGATGTTCTGCCTTCACTCTCTGACATACGTCATGTACAGCTACATACTCAGCAATATCCTTCTTCATACCAGTCCATCAGAAACGCTCCTTCAAATGCAAGTACCTTGGTGTTTCCAGGGTGTATCGAGTATGGCGAGTCATGAGCTTCTTGGAGTATCAGCTTCCTGATCTCTGCATTATTGGGTACATAAACACGGTCCTCGAACCACAAGGTGTCATGCTCATCCTCACAAAAACCTTTGGCCTTTCCTTTGCTCATCTTCTCTTTTATCTCAGCAATTTCCTTGTCATCCTTCTGAGCTTCATGAATCTTTCCGAACAATGTCAACTGAACTTCCATTGCTGCAACAAAACCTCTAGGAACAATCTCCAAACGAAGTTCCCTAAGATCCTCGACTAACTCCTTTGGCAATCCTCCATTTACTAGGGTATTACCATAACCCTTCCGGCTCAAAGCGTCTCCTACAACATTGGCCTTGCCTGGACGATAGTGCAGCTTCATATCATAATCCTTTGCTCCTTCTGGGTGAAAATGTACTTCAAACTCTTATGATCCGTGTACACATCACAACGGTTTCCAATAAGAAAGTGTCTCCAGGTCTTGAGTGCATGCACTACGGCTGCTAACTCCAAATCATGAGTGGCATAATTCAACTCATGCGGTCAAAGCTGACGTGAGGCATATGAAACAACTCTTCCATCTTGCATAAGTACACCTCCAATCCTAAGCGAGATGCGCCACAATACACTTGGAAATCCTTGCGTATATCTCGCAGAATCAATACTGGGGCTGTAGTCAGACGTTTCTTCAATTCCTGAAAACTGGCCTCACATTCTTCTGTGCATTTGAATTTGGTATCTTTCTTCAACAACTCCGTCATGGGCTTCACAATTTTAGAGAAATTCTCAATAAATCTCCGATAGTATCCTGCAAGTCCAAGAAACTGCGGACTTCTCCAACTGTGGTGGGTGCTATCCAATTTGTGACTGACTTAACCTTGGTGGGGTCTACTGCTATACCTTCTCCTGATATAACATGTCCAAGGAATCCAACTTCCTTCAACCCAAACTCGCATTTGCTGAACTTGGCATACAACTGATGTTCCCTGAGCTTCTCGAGCACTATACTCAAATGCCCCTTGTGTTCCTCTTTAGTCTTTGAGTATACCAAGATATCATCAATGAACACCACAACGAACTTATCCAAGAACTCCATGAAAACCTTATTCATCATACTCATGAAGTAGGCAGGGGCGTTAGTCAATCCAAATGACATAACCGTATACTCATACAGCCCGTACCTTGTGGTGAAAGTTGTCTTAGGTATATCCTTTTCGCGAATCTTCAGCTGGTGGTATCCTGATCACAAATCGATCTTTGAAAACACTTTTGCTCCTTGCAGCTGGTCAAACAAGTCATTGATCATCGGTAGTGGGTACTTGTTCTTGATTGTCACTTCATTCAACGCACGATAATCAACAACCGTTCTCAATGATCCATCCTTCTTCTCAACCAAGAGCACTTGGGCTCCCCATGGTTATGAACTTCGTCGGATGTAACCCTTCTCCAATAACTCCTTAATCTGCTTCTTGATCTCCTCTAGATCATTTGCGGGCATCCGGTAGGGTCTCTTTGATATATGTCCGGTTCCTGGCAACAGTTCTATCAAGAACTCAATGTCTCGATCTGGCGGCATGCCTGGTAACTCCTCTGGAAAAACATCTGGGTAATCCTTTCACAATAGGCACTTCCTCCTGAACAGCTCCGGAGAGGGAATTTACTTGGGTCCTCCTTGGTGCATCCCTGGATACATACTTAATCTGTTTTCCCTCCGGGGTAGTAAGCAGAATTGACTTGCTAGCGCAATCAATGTTTCCTCCATACTTAGATAGCTAATCCATTCCCAGTATCACATCCAATCCTTGTGATTCCAAAATTATTAGGTCTGAGGGAAAAACATGGTTGCCAATGGTTAAGGGTAACCGGTCGCACCATCGGCTGGCCATGTACTCTGCACCGGGTGAGGTCACTAGCAAAGGTGTCCTAAGGGCTAGGGTGGGTAACTTAAACTTGTCCACAAATCCCCTTGAAATGTATGAATGCGATGCACTAGTATCAAAAAGAATGAGAGCGGTAAATGACTTAACCAAAAACTTACTGATAACTGCATCTGGTTGTTCTTAAACCTCCTCCACGTTCACGTGGTTCACTTGTCCCTTATTGAAAGGATTGGGCTTCTTCCCAGAGCTTCCATTGCCGTTTCCATTCCTCGCCTCAAGGCACTCAGTGGAGTAGTGTCCAGTCTTCCCGCACTTGAAACAAGTAATGTGACTTAGGTCCTTCTTGGTGGGTGTGGCTGGATTAGAGTGGTTCTGATTGCTGCTTGCTCCATTCCCATTCCCATTCTTTGGGCCATTATGATTATGAGAGCTTCCTCCATTGTGAGTGTGGCCTCCGTGGTTATGGGTAAGTCCTCCCGAGTTCGGGGTAAAATGAGGCTTCTGCGGAGCTCCTGAATTGTACTTCCCTTGTCCATACTTTCTTTTGTGGCTCTCTATCTGCTGCTGCTTCCGTTCCATCATAAGAGCCTTATCTACCAACTCCTCGTAGTTGTTAAATGTTCCCACCATCAACTGCATACTCATCTCATCATTCAGCCCTTCCATAAACTTCTCCTGCTTTGCAGCATCTGTGGCCACATCATCTGGGGCATAGCGAGATAACTTGCTAAACTCATCCACGTACTGGGCTATAGTACGGTTCCCCTGGCGTAAGTTGCGAAACTCACGCTTCTTCATGCTCATTGCTCCAGTTGAGACATGGGTTGTGCGGAATGCTTGCTGAAACTGCTCCCAAGTGACATTGGCTATAGGAAAAGTGGTTGTGTAATTTTCCCACCATGAGGCTGCTGGTCCATCCAATTGGTGTGCGGCAAAACACACCTTCTCAGCATCTTTGCAACCTGCAGTGGTAAACTCCCTTCCAATCTTGCGTAGGCAGTCATCCGCAACTATTGGCTCGGTGCTACTGGAAAACACCGGCGGCTGCAACCTGAGAAAACGGGCTAAGTTTTCAACTAGAGGTGGTGGCGGTGGGTTGTTGTTGTTGTTGTTATTATTGTTGCCTTGGTTCTGAGCTAACAACTGCATCAAGGCATTCTGTTGTTGGATCAATTGAGTGAGCTCCGGTGGGAAGACAAATTCGGTATCATGTCTCGGGGGCATCTGATGGGTTTAGAGGGAAGAGATTAGAATAAAATGAGGTCTAGTGGGAAAGCACTACCCATATGCACATGAGACAAACACAATCATATCATATCACTCAATCAATCAAGCAAGGGCATACAATCGATCTAACTATCGTTACAGTGCTTGGACTATACTATATACATGGGGGAAATACTACTTGATCATATGGTGGTCTACTAGAAATTTTGATCGGTGGAAGACTCCATGATATCAGCTCCCGCTTTGTCTTCACAGTCATCATCACTACTGTCGGGATCGGAGTCGGTGTCGTCGATGATGATGTAGTCTTCAGAACGAATTTCCTTGGATTCATCGTCTTCTGCTCCTAGCGCGGGGTCTCCCAAGAATACTCCTATCTTTCTTGTTAGATTGTTATTCTTCTAAAATAGTATTGCGATTTCCTCCTCGTATCTGTCGCGTGTACATTTGAGTTCCTCTTCTAGCTTTGTGGTCCTGGTCATTGCCTTCTTCAAATCTATCATGCCTGCACACATCTGGTTCTCCTGGCGTTGAATGTGCTAGTTTAACTCCTGGATGAAATCTGCAATGGACCTGTCCTTCCGGGTGCTGATCATCTCCCATTGCTCGTCCCGGCGCCCACATATCTGGTAGATAGTGTCCTTCAGCTCCTGTTTGTAGACTTCTCCAATACGTCCTATAGCAATGTGGGCTGCCATACTATTGCCTATACTCTGGGTTGGTGCATCAAAGGAAAACTCTATGGGCTCAGTGACTGGCGTGAATGTCCTTCCTGGAACTTGAAGTCGAATCATCCAACACTCCTCTTCTGGTAAAGTGGAGGCGTAGGTCCCGGTGAAGCTTGGTATTCCGATGTTCAGGTACCTCGTGACTTCCTTCAAGTGTCGTCCAAAGGGTGTGTCTTCATCCGGTTGTGCAAACTTCTTCCTTGAGTCTGCCATCCTATAGAGTGGAAAATGGAGAGGAGTCAGAAATGAGTAGATAAGAGTCACCTATGGCTCATCTTAGTGGTCATGTCCTACATTCAGCGTGTGCTCTGATACCATCTTGTAGCGGCCCGACCTCAGACGATCAAGTCTCTGTGCTTCAGTGTCATACCTGAATTGGTAATGCTAACACACACAGTACTCGAAGGAATTATAACAGAGTAGCAATCACACACTTATTACATCGATAGTCTCCAAAGAGAACTTAATAAAATAAATATGGCTTAAGGCCATCTAAAAACGATAACAACGGAAGGCTTGGAAGATAAAGTGAGTCCATCAACTCCAACGGCATGGCTGAGTGCACGACAGCGACCTAGCGAACCTTACTCTTCGTCTGAAAATTCTGCAACATGATATGTTGCAGCTCGAAAGCGGGTCAGCACATGGAATATGGTGGCATAGTAACACAGTAGAATAATGAACAGATAAATGCTATCACTATATGCATATATGGCTGGTGGAGGCTGTAAGGTTAATATGTTTTGCGAAAAGCCAATTTTTTCCTACAACAAAGGAATATATTTTATTTAACTATCATGGTAGTTGAACAACATTGAGAAGGCTCCTCCAACTCAATCCCAATTAAAAGTAATTATCAACCCAAAAAGATTAATTTAGAGTGACGAGATGTCGCGGGGGATGGCTGTCCCCCGCGGGCACCTATGGGGCCGGAGCCCCTTTCGTTGTCCGGAGGGGGGGCGGAGGGAGCACGGAGAGCAGATCGAAGCGGGCACACGGGCGGTTTACCCAGGTTCGGGCCGCGATGGACGCGTAAAACCCTACTCCTGCTTAGTTGTATTGAACTGGGGAGCTCGGGAGCTTGGGGAGCTAGCTGCACCGAGCGTATGGCTGTCTGGGTGCCGATTCTCCGAACCCCGGAACCCCTTCTACGTCGCACACGGGCCTCCTTTTATAGCGCAAAGGGGTCACCGACAGGTGTCAACGTAGGAGAAAGGGGTAAAAGTGTAAAAGGGGTGGTAGCTGTAATAGTGCGGGAACGGTGGCGCTACAGTGCGACACAGTGTTATCATACCTACTTCTGACGGTAGGGGACAAGGGCATTAAATGCCCGTCACGGTCGCCCGGACAGCACCGAGGCGGACCGTTAGGTGCGCCACCGTTCGCCACGATGGCGGCTGCATGCCACCGCATGCCCCAGGCTGCGCGGTGCCTCGCCACGTGCCCTCGGGGGAAGCCCCGGAGCGACGCGTGGCGGGCGAGCTGGAGCGCAGCCTTGAGGTGGCGATCTTGCCGCGGCAAGTGGCTTGCCGCGGGGGTCGTCTTCCTGTGCCTGATAGCGTGCCAGCTATCAGGCCTTGCCGGGGCGCTTGGCGCGCCACGGCGGGCTTCTCTTGTGATGCCTGGGTTCGGCCTTCCCGACAAGCTCCTCTTGTCGGGGGCTCGATCTTCTGTCTCGTTATACTTTGTTCTTGGATGGCCTTACATGGGCGCAGTCGTCCCGGCAAGCTCCTCTTGCCGGGGTCTTGTCTTCTCGGGCCGGCAAGCTCCTCTTGCCGGGGGCCTTGTCTTCTTGACCCGGCAAGCTCCTCTTGCCGGGGGCCTTGTCTTGAATGCTTGGTCTTCTCTTGGCGCTTCCGGGGCGGGCCTTGCCGCAGGGTGCTACAACTGCCCGTGCACAAGTCTGGGGTACTAAGGTACCCCTACTTTAGTACACCGACAGGAGCCCCCGGGCCTGGGCCACACATGGTGCCGAGCGTTGTTGGGCCAGGCCCTAACGGTGCACGGGCACGCGTGGCCTTGGTCGCGCTGCTCCTTAACTCCGCATCCGCCGCGCCTTCCCCAGGCGGCGCGCGCTTACCGCGGCGTCGTGGGGGCGAAAACGCCCGTTCCCTCTTTAAGTGGAGGGAGGTGCGGAGGCGCGGCTCAATAAGTGAACGGTGGTGGGGCGCGGTTTTCGAGGCGCCCGTTCCCCATAGTCACGTGACGGGGAGAGGTCATCCCACCCGTCGCCTCGGTTCTGTGCGCCCACCACGCGGTCCTCATGCACTCGGAGTCGCGGCGGCGGAGGCAGGGAGTCGGGCCGGCGCGGGCCGATGCAGTGGGTCGGCCCCAGTCGCCTGCCCTTCCTCCGATTCTATTGGAGGAGCGGGGCGGCCGCGGTCCCACTCCGCTCCTTTATAAGGAGCGAGAGGGGGCGACGGAAATACGCACTCCATCTCCTTCCTCCTTCTGCTTCTGGTTTCCTTCCCCCATATGCGATGGAGGGGGGGGGAACCCTGGTTCTTCTTCGATTGCCGCGAGGGTGTCTGCTCGGCAACGCGCCCCTCCTCCCCTTGCGCACGCGGCGGCGGGGCCGATCGTCGGGGGAAGAGGGAGAGGGCGAGGTCGCGGACGAGGTCGTGGACGGGGCCGAGGCGCTCGGGGCGGACGGATCGGTGCGCCGCCCTCGCCCCCGCCAGCGGCTCCGTTCCTTCCTGCGGTCCATCTCGGGGACGACCCCTGTGAGTTCATTATCAGGCTGCGCCGGGCGCCTCGTCGCCACCTCCGGCTCCCCGCTCCATTCGCGAACGTGTTGGAGGTGGAGCAGCCCGAGACGCTAAACCTGCGCATGAGGGGCTGCGGGATCAGCGGGACGCGAGTCCACGTCGAGTCCCGAGCCCCCGGCGTGGTGTGTCTGGGCCGCGGGTGGAAGACGTTCGCCCGGATACACAGCTTGACGGAGGGGTTCACCCTCCACTTCAAGCTAGTGGGGGAGGACCTCCTCTCCGTCAAGGCCTTCTGGGGCTTCGGTATCCGGGCCCGGTGCTGCGAAGATAGCTCCTCCGACAGTGAAGGCTCCTCCTCGAGCGAGAGTGACGAGGAGGGGAGCGACAGCGACGACGAGGGGAGCAGCCGCCGGGATGACGGGTACGACTAGGCATCGGCCGCAGCTCCGGGTGGCGCCGGCGGCCCCATCGACCGCGCCGGGCTCCGTGAACTCCCCGGGGTCGTCTCCCTGGGCGACTGGCGTAGGGGGGGCTGCTGAGGAGGACAGAGGGCGGACGTCGAAGGCCGCGAAGTCGGAGTACGGGCCGACTTCGACAGCTGGCTGACGCTCCGGCGCCTCGTGTTCCAGATGCGCCCCAGACGCCGTCATCAACCTTGCTCTCGGTGACGACCACCGGGGTCTTCTCTTTGGCCCGGCAAGCTCCTCTTGCCGGGGGGGGCTTGATCTCCTCGGGCGGCCGGAGTGGCGAGGCTGCGGAAGAGGAAGAGGCTGGCGGCACGGCCGCTGCCTCATCTTCCAGCTCTGCCTCCGGCGCCTCCGTCTTCTTCAGCCTCCGGAGACCCCCGGGCGGAGCCCCCGGATCTTCTCTTGGTGCCTTCTGCCACCCGTAGCTCATCTAGGCGCCCCTTTCGCCCTCTTCGCCTACTTGCCCTACCTCCTGAGGAGAGAGACAAGAAAGGGATTACGGGCACCTTATCTCTTTTCAGCTTGTAAGCCTTCGGGCCTTAGTTGCGTTTAAGCCCTGTAATCCCTCTTTTCATGTTTTTCATTCTCTCTGAACTGTACCTGAGTGGAATGTTTTTAATCAAAAGGGGATGTTTGCCGGATCATTTGTCTCGCGGGTGGAAACCGCGGTAAGGAACGAATCCTTTACATCGTTAAGATAGACAGTTCTCGCCCGGCAACAGGCCCAGCCGCCCCCCCGCACTGCTCAACCTTTCTCACGCCCTTGGCGGAGGCGGGGAGCAGGCGGGTTCCGGCCCCTCGCTTCCCTCCCTCTTGCTGCCGCGGCTGCTATCGAAACGGGCCCCAGGAACGCGCTCTGGGGCTTGCCGCTAAGAGAGCACGGTAGCTTTCCAGGAGGAAAGGAGGCTTTCAAATTCCACAGTCCATAAGAGAATGCATGATGAGGGATGCAAAAACTTATCTGAGGTTGCGGCCCCCGGCGACTCTGGCTCGCCGGGGCGTAGGTGTTGGCTCGTCCTTCTCCTCTTCCTTGTCCTTGAGCGGCCCGGCAAGGACATTCAATTCCTGTGAGCCAAAGGGAAAGGACGGGAAAAAGACGCGGACTCGACCTCTAAGTTAGGGGTTAGCGACAGTTAGGAACTGACAACCCTAACCAAGGACGAGACTCTGACTCAGCATGCATGCTAAAATCTAGGGCGCCAGCGCTTCTTTTTTTTTCGGCCAGGGGCTTCGCCTGGCTTTGTACGAGGGCTTAAATGCAACATCGGCAAGGCCTGCACAAACCGGTGGTTGCCGGAGCGGATCACGGCAACCGCGCCTTATGGGCGAGACTTGCGAAGATGCTCTATGCTCCCAGGAGTTGCTCACTGGTAGGCCCTCTTCGGTCTTGAGGCGGACAGCGCCGGGCCTCGCGACTCGTCTTACCCGATAAGGGCCTTCCTGCTTCGGCGTCGACTTGTTATAATTCTTGGCCGACTGAACGTGCCAGAGAACAAGGTCGCCTAACAGGGCAACTTCATCTGGCGCCAGGGGCTTCGCCTGGCTTTGTACAAGGGGTTACATGCAGCAGCGGCAAGGCCTGTACAAACCGGTGGTTGCCGGAGCGGATCACGGCAACCGCGCCTAGTGGGCGGAACTTGCGAAGATGCTCTATGTTCCCAGGAGTTGCTCACTGGTAGGCCCTCTTCGGTCTTGAGGCGGACAGCGCCGGGCCTCGCGACTCGTTCCACCCAACAAGGGCCTTCCTGCTTCGGCGTCAACTTGTCATAATTCTTGGCCGACTGAACGTGCCAGAGAACAAGGTCGCCTAACAGGGCAACTTGATCTGGTGCCAGGGGCTTCGCCTGGCTTTGTACAAGGGGTTACATGCAACAGCGGCAAGGCCTGTACAAACCGATGGTTGCCGGAACGGGTCACGGCAACCGCGCCTTATGGGTGAAACTTGCGAAGATGCTCTATGTTCCAGGAGTTGCTCACTGGTACGCCTTCTTCGGTCTCGAGGCGGACAGCGCCGGGCCTCGTGACTTGTCTCACCCGATAAGGTCTTTCCCACTTCGGCGTCAACTTGTTGGAATTCTTGGCCGACTGAGTTCGCCGAAGAACAAGGTCGCCCTCCTCGAGACTCCTGGCCTTGACCTTGCGGCTATGGTAGCGACGCAAGGCTTGCTGGTACCGAGCAGCTCGTACCGCAGCCTGGAGACGTCCTTCCTCAAGGAGCAGCGCGTCATCTTGGCGCAGCCGCTCTTGCTCGAGCTCGTCATAAGCGAGCACCCGAGGAGATCCGTATACGAGTTCCGTGGGGATAACCGCTTCCGCTCCATAGACTAGAGCAAAAGGTGTCTGTCCGGTGGCTCGGCTTGGTGTCGTCCTGATTGACCAAAGAGCCGCCGGCAGCTCCTCAATCCAATTTCTCCCGCACTTGTGCAGCCTGTCGAAGGTCCTGGTCTTGAGTCCGCGCAGCACTTCAGCGTTGGCCCTTTCCGCTTGGCCGTTGCTCCTGGGGTGAGCAACTGAAGCGAAACAGACCTTGGCGCCGAGATCCTGGGCGTATTGCATGAAGGCGCGACTTGTAAATTGCGTCCCATTGTCGGTGATGACTCTGTTGGGGACTCCGAAACGGCAGACGATCGACCGGAAGAACTTGACTGCTGACTGCGCGGTCACCTTCCTCACTGGCTCCACTTCCAGCCACTTCGTGAACTTGTCGATTGCAACGTACAAGTACTCGAAGCCCCCGACAGCTCGGGGAAAAGGGCCGAGGATATCGAGCCCCCAGACCGAGAAGGGCCAGGACAAAGGGATTGTTTGGAGAGCTTGAGCTGGCTGGTGAATCTGTTTTGCATGGAACTGGCACGCTTCACACTTGGTTACTAGTGCAGTTGCATCTTGGAGGGCTTCTTGCCAGAAGAATCCTTGCCGGAAGGCTTTCCCGACAAGTGCTCTTGCGCCGATGTGATGGCCGCATATGCCTCCGTGTATCTCTGCCAACAGCTTCTGTCCGTCTTCCCTGGAGATGCACTTCAATCTGACACCGTTGAGTCTCGTTCTGTACAGCTCGTTGTCCACGAACTGGTACATACTTGACTGCCTGGTGATCTTCTCCACCTCTTCTGGGTCGTCGGGAAGTTCTCCAGTTTGCAGAAAACGGACGATCTGCCGTGCCCATGCCGGAGCCCGGGGCTCGACGGCAAGGGCTAAAGGCATGAAGGCCGCTGCGGGGACCCCGGCTTCTACGGCAAGAACCTCTGGTTCAGCCGGAGCCGGTGATCCCCCGGCAAGCTTGCCGGGGCAAAGCTTGTCGGGAACCTCTGCTTCCACTGGACGGACCCTCGGACCCGCAGGAGCGGACTGTTCCTCAGCGTTCGGATCGCTGATCCGCTCGCCGGAGCAAGGCTCATCGGGGACACCTGCTTCGACTGGACGGATCCTCGGATCCGCAGGAGCGGGCTGTCCCTCGGAGTTCAGGCTGCTGATCAGCTCGCTGGAGCGAGGCTTACCGGTGACACCGGCTTCGACTGGACGGATCCTGGGATCCGCAGGAGCGGGCTGTCCCCCGGCGTTCTGGTTGTTGATCTTGGGGACCTTGGCGGCGGTCTCAGGGAGGTCCGCCTGCGAGTAGTCGCCGGCGACCAACTTCCTTTTCTTGGACTGCCCAACTGATGGTGTAACGGATGGTTGAGTCAGCTTGAGCAAGAAGGTCCCTGGTTCCACAGGTAACTTCAGCGAAGCACACTTCGAAAGGCCGTCTGCTATCTCATTCTGAGCTCTCGCGACGTGCTCCATTTGCAGCCCTTCAAAGTGTTCTTCCAGCTTCCTCACTTCATCGACGTAAGCTTCCATCAGAGGGCTCTGGTAGCTCTTGTTGACTTGCCGGACCACCAGTTGAGAATCTCCCCGCACGATCAGCTTTCTGATCCCAAGTTCGGCCGCAATCCTGAGGCCGGCGAGCAAGCCTTCATACTCAGCAGTATTGTTGGTAGCTTGCTCTCTTGGGAAGTGCATCTGGATAACGTACTTGAGGTGCTCTCCGGTGGGCGCGATGAGTACCACGCCAGCACCGGCGCCTTGCAGCGAAAAGGCACCATCGAAGTACATTACCCACTCGCTTGTTGCTCCTTGTACGGGCGCGCTTGTTTCTTGGCCTTCTCCATCTGGCGTCGGGGTCCACTCAGCTATGAATTCTGCCAAAGCTCGGCTCTGTATGGTTGAAGTACTTTCAAACTTGAGCCCAAAGCTCGACAGCTCCAGTGCCCACTCGACGATCCTGCCTGTTGCCTCTGGATTGTGCAATATCCTCTTCAGCGGAAAGCGAGTGACCACTGTTATCTCGTGTGCTTGGAAGTAATGGCGCAGCTTTCTCGAGGCCATGAGGAGGCCGAAAAGCAGCTTCTGTACCCCGGAGTATTTTGATCTAGCCCCCTGCAAAAGGGAACTTACAAAATACACCGGGCGCTGCACCATCTTCTTCCGCGCTCCATCCTGTCCCTGCGCCGGGTTGTCCTTGTCGGGGTCAGAGCTTGCCGGAGCAGCCCCCCGCTTGTCGCTGGACTCGCTTGCAGGTGGTATAGACTCCTCGTCGGCCTCCCTCTCCGCCACTAACGCAGCACTAACCACCTGGTTGGTTGCCGCTAGGTATAGCAACAACTTCTCCTGTGGTCTAGGTGCGACAAGTATTGGAGTGGAGGATAGGTACCTTTTCAAGTCTTGCAGCGCCGCCTCCGCTTCTGGAGTCCACTGCATGGGGCCTGCCTTCTTCAAGATTTTAAAGAAGGGCAGGGCGCGTTCTGCAGACCTTGAAATGAACCGACTGAGGGCGGCCACACAACCTGCAAGCTTTCTGACGTCCTTGACGCGCTCTGGGGCTTCGATCTGCTCGATGGCTTTGATCTTGTCGGGATTAGCTTCAATCCCCCTCTGTGACACAAAGAACCCGAGAAGCTTGCCGGAGGGGACTCCGAAAACGCACTTCTCGGGGTTCAGCTTGAGCTGTATCTTGCGCAGGTTCTGAAATGTCTCTTCCAGATCTTGGACCAGGGTTTCCTTGCTCCTGCTCTTCACCACGATGTCATCCATGTAGGCCTCCACATTCCTATGGATCTGTGGCTCGAAAGCAGTGTGCACTACCCTTGCAAACGTTGATCCCGCGTTCTTCAGTCCGAACGGCATGCGTATGAAGCAGTAGGCGCCGCACGGAGTGATGAACGCGGTCTTCTCTTCATCTTCCTTGGCCATAAAGACTTGGTGGTAGCCTGAGTATGCATCGAGAAAAGAGAGTAGCTCACATCCGGCAGTGGAGTCAACAATCTGGTCAATGCGCGGCAAGGGAAATGGATCCTTGGGACATGCTTTATTCACATCGGTGAAGTCTATGCACAGTCTCCACTTCCCGTTGGCCTTGCGCACTACGACCGGATTGGCCAGCCACGTTGGATGGATCACACCTCTCACTAGGCCTGCTGCCTCTAGTTTCTTGATCTCTTCGCTGATGAATTCCTGGCGCTCCACGGCTTGCTTTCTTACTTTCTGCTTGACGGGTCGCGCGTGAGGACAGACAGCGAGCTTGTGCTCAATCACCCTCCTGGGAACACCGGGGATGTCGGACGGTTGCCATGCAAACACGTCGTCATTCGCCCGCAGGAAGGCGACGAGCGCGCTTTCCTATTTGCTGTCAAGCGTGGCACTGATGGTGAAGGTACCGCCAGTGCCGTCCTCCTTGGCGGACACCTTCTTGGTTGCCGGGGGAGCGGTCATTCCCTTCCTGTACTTGCCGGCGGAGCTCGATGGAACGTCCTCGACGGCGGCGCAGCACTCCGAAGAGGTGCGGTTGCCGGAGTGGGCCCCAGAGCACTTACCGGGCTTGGTCTTTGTCTTCTTCCCCCCGGGGGCTTCAGCGGCAAGTGTGTCCTTCTCTGCCGCGGCTGCTACGTCCCGGTAGATCTTGTCGGCGCAGATAAGCGCGTCCTTTTTGTCGCCATGGACAGTGATGACGCTTATCGGCCCCGGCATCTTGAGTACGTTGTAGGCGTGGTGGGAAGCCGCCATGAACTTGGCGAGAGCGGGACGGCCGAGGATCCCATTGTATGGTAACGGGATATCGGCGACGTCGAACGTGATACGCTCAGTCCTGAAGTTAAGCTCGCCGCCAAAGGTCACCGGCAGAGTAATCTTCCCCTTGGGCTTGCTCCTCCCCGGGTTGATTCCTTGGAAGGATCCGGTCTCTTCGAGCTCGCCGTCTGGGATCTGGAGTTTCTTGATCACAGCGGAGGAGATCAAGTTCAGCCCGGCCCCGCCGTCTACCAACATTTTGGTGACCTTGAGGTTGCGGATGGTGGGTGAGACCAGCATCGGCAAGCACCCGACCGCGGTTGTGCGGTCGGGGTGATCCTCAAGATCGAAAATGATGGGCGTGCTGGACCATTTGAGGAGCCTGCGCGACTCCACGGGCGGCTCTGCTGCGTTCACCTCTCGCGCCCACCGCTTAAGCTGGCGGTGGGAGGTGTGCAGAGAGGCGCCGCCGTCAACGCATAGGACCTCCGTGGCCTTCTGGAACTCCTGCTCGCTGTTATCTTCGTCTTCCACGTCTTCGTCGTCGTCCTCTTCATCTTCGTCGCGGCCCCGGGGAGGCCGATCGCCTTGCCGCTGCTTGGCCTTGCCGCGGCGTCCTCCCCGGCCGACGGGCGGCCGCTTCTTGCTTGGTTCGCCACCCCCGCCCTGGGCCTTCCCCTTGTCGCGCCTCTCGTACTCAGCTTTCTGCTGCACGACGAGGTACTCGACGCTCTTGCAGTTGGAGAGATCGTGGCCCCTGGTGCGGTGGATCTTGCAGTATCGCTTGTCGGAGTCGTCCTGCTTGTCGGCTGCCGCCACGGGGGCAGGCTCCTTGCCGGAGCCGCCAGCCTGCGTTTGCTTGGCGGGAGCCTCCTTGCCGGACCCCTCGACGGCAAGCACCTCTTTTCTGCTCTTCCTCCTATTATTCCGCCGCTGGCCTCTCTTCGCTGGGGCGGTGTCGTCACTGTCGCTTTCTCCTGCGCCAGCATCCTCCCCGGGGAGCTTCCTCCCCTCCTCCGCGCGCGCGCATTTGTCAGCCAAAGCATATAGCTCGCTGACGTCCCGGATCTTGGTCATGGCCATCTCTTCACGCATGCGGCGGTTACGCACGTTCTGGTGGAACGCGCTGATAACCGCGGCAGGGTGAACGTCGGGGATGTTGCGATGCACGCGGCTGAAACGCTGGATGTACTTGCGCAGGGGTTCTCCTTCCTTCTGGGCTAGGATGTGGAGGTCGCTATCCTGGCCATGAGGTTTGTGGCCGCCTGTGAAGGCGCCAACAAACTGATGGCAAAGATCCGCCCAGGAGGAAATGGAGCCTTCCGGCAAGTGCATAAGCCACGAACGAACGTTCGGCTTAAGCACGAGCGGGAAGTAGTTCGCCAATATCCTCTCGTCGCGCCCCCCGGCAGCTTGTACAGCGATTGTGTAGATGCTGAGAAACTCCGAGGGATGCGTCCTGCCGTCGTACTTCTCCGGTACGTCGGGCTTGAAGTTCTTCGTGCTGGGCCACCGGACGCGTCGCAGCTCGCGGGTGAACGCAGGGCAACCTGCCGCGTACGGTAAGTCACCTGGTTCACCGGGCGCGTACGCGTCGACAGCGTCCCCAGCCCGCTGGTCTGATTGTCGCCGAGTTTCTCGGCGGCGCTCAATCCTTGTTCGAGCGTCTTCTTGCTGTCGCTCGTCGAGGACTTGGCGCTGGTCCCGGCGAGTCCGCGGGTCCGACGACGCTGTGGAGCCGTCGTCGGCGTTGTTCCAGCGGGGCGGCGTCTTCTGCTTCTGCGCCGGGGAGTGCATGGTGGTCGCACCTCCGGCGGTCTTGTCGCCGTCGGCCTTCGTCTTCTCGACCTGCCGGGGCCGCGAGGTCGCCGGCTGCCGCGGCGTGTCGTTGTTGGCGAAGGCGATCAGGCTCTGGATGGTGGCCCTCCAGCTTTCGGCCTTGCCAGCCGCTGGAGGGTAGTCGAGGAGCAGTTGCGCTCTCGCGAGCGCTTCTGCCGGAGTGGAGGGGAGCGGGGGCGAGTGGCGCGAGGAGCGGGATGCGCTCGGACTCCTAACAATGTTAGAAAGAGCGGGGTCCCTCCCCGGCGCCTTCGCCTTGCCCGTGTCCGGACGGGGGCCCGTGGCGTCCCGCGAACCTCCTGTTTGCCCTTGTTCCAGCAAGCGGATGCCACCTCCCGTGGCATGGCGCTGCTGGGTCGTCGTTTGAAGGGACGGATGCGGCGCGTCCTCGGAGGCCGAGGCTCGGTCGTCCGCCCTGTTCTTGGATTTGGTGGCACCGCGAGTGTTCTCGCCGGTGGCCACCCCTCCGACGGCGTCTCCCCCGCCCACCGTTGGCTCCGGTAGCGGTGGGAGTGACGCGGACGGGCCCACGGCCTCCGAAGCCTTCTTCTTCGGGGCCATGGTGTTGATGAAGCTAGCGAGTTCGGAGAAGCTGACGAAGAACGCGCTCGCGCGAACGCAGGATCTGATCCGCACGACCTCGACGCAGCCCCTACCTGGCGCGCCAAAGATGTCGCGGGGGATGGCTGTCCCCCGCGGGCACCTATGGGGCCGGAGCCCCTTTCGTTGTCCGGAGGGGGGGCGGAGGGAGCACGGAGAGCAGATCGAAGCGGGCACACGGGCGGTTTACCCAGGTTCGGGCCGCGATGGACGCGTAAAACCCTACTCCTGCTTAGTTGTATTGAACTGGGGAGCTCGGGAGCTTGGGGAGCTAGCTGCACCGAGCGTATGGCTGTCTGGGTGCCGATTCTCCGAACCCCGGAACCCCTTCTACGTCGCACACGGGCCTCCTTTTATAGCGCAAAGGGGTCACCGACAGGTGTCAACGTAGGAGAAAGGGGTAAAAGTGTAAAAGGGGTGGTAGCTGTAATAGTGCGGGAACGGTGGCGCTACAGTGCGGCACAGTGTTATCATACCTACTTCTGACGGTAGGGGACAAGGGCATTAAATGCCCGTCACGGTCGCCCGGACAGCACCGAGGCGGACCGTTAGGTGCGCCACCGTTCGCCACGATGGCGGCTGCATGCCACCGCATGCCCCAGGCTGCGCGGTGCCTCGCCACGTGCCCTCGGGGGAAGCCCCGGAGCGACGCGTGGCGGGCGAGCTGGAGCGCAGCCTTGAGGTGGCGATCTTGCCGCGGCAAGTGGCTTGCCGCGGGGGTCGTCTTCCTGTGCCTGATAGCGTGCCAGCTATCAGGCCTTGCCGGGGCGCTTGGCGCGCCACGGCGGGCTTCTCTTGTGATGCCTGGGTTCGGCCTTCCCGACAAGCTCCTCTTGTCGGGGGCTCGATCTTCTGTCTCGTTATACTTTGTTCTTGGATGGCCTTACATGGGCGCAGTCGTCCCGGCAAGCTCCTCTTGCCGGGGTCTTGTCTTCTCGGGCCGGCAAGCTCCTCTTGCCGGGGGCCTTGTCTTCTTGACCCGGCAAGCTCCTCTTGCCGGGGGCCTTGTCTTGAATGCTTGGTCTTCTCTTGGCGCTTCCGGGGCGGGCCTTGCCGCAGGGTGCTACAACTGCCCGTGCACAAGTCTGGGGTACTAAGGTACCCCTACTTTAGTACACCGACACGAGATCCATATGATAATCCAAGAACCAGATACTTAAGATGTCCATAACCGGGGACACGGCTAACCATTGTTAGTTTGTACACTCTGCAGAGGTTTGCGCAATTTTCCCCACAAGAATCAATCTCCTCGGCTGGATTTCTCGCACTACATGGTGTTTGAGAAACGGATGATCGAGACACAATCTTTCTGAAACATTAACTCTAACCCTGGGTAGACAGTACCAACCTACATCCCCTACATCTGCTAGCCTACCACTGGAAGAGGTCATGCAACATACTCGACTATGCTAGAGCCCATAATAGCTTGTGGCTGCACACAGAAGTTTCTAGCATGAATAACCTTATGATCCCTTTGAGCCTGAGTGGCGGACCGTAGGATGATCACACGGGTACTCCAGGATAACCTAGGACAACATTGGATTCTCCAGGTGCCCACAAGCAATCCACCCAGTTGAGTATTAAAGTTGCCACCTTAAGTTAACCATTAATTAAACACTCACATCTGTCATGGATCTCTCAAACCAAACCACATCTACGAGCATAACATGGCGATATAAGCATAACGTAGAAGTAACTCCCAGGGGTTTGATAATAAACAAGGCAATAGGTTCTACCTCATCAACTACTTCCAAACCCACATGTTAATCACATCCTAATCATTCAATGTGTGAGGATTGTAACTAATGCATAAAAACTGGGTATGTAAAGAGTATGATCAATGTGTTACTTGCCTCGCTGACGATCCGCAAAACCTAGTGACTCGTAGTAGCACGCTTCACACTCCGGAAATTCTATCGCAAACAAACAATAGCATACATAAGCAATCAATCAAAGATGCATGGGTCAAATTCAAGTAAGAAGACCTAACCAGAAAGTTCAACTAAAGAACTCCGGCTTGCAAAAAGAATCAAATCAAACAGAGCAACGAAACTCAAACCACGAAAGAAACAAGATCCAATTACTAATCTGGACTAAAATCAAATTTTACAGTACCAAAATCTTGTCCTAGTTGGTTAAACAAAAATATAACTTCGAGACGAAGATCTAGGCGCTTGTTTCACCTGATTTGGATAAACGAGCGAAAAGATAAACTAAAACGAAGTTTAGGGCAGATATCGCGATCGAAAAATAATCGCGGAAAACCCTGGAAAAAGAAAGACTGACGAACAGGCTAACGAACGAACGTTCGCTGTCTGCGGCTAACGGACGAACTGCGTTCGTTAAAAGGAACGTACGGACGAACGTCCACTATTCAACCAAAACGAGAAAAACCGAACCAGTAAAATAAAAAAACGCAACTAGGGTTTTTGAAAAAAAAAACATGGTTTTACCTAAAAACCAAAAAAAGACCGAATGGCGAGATCCGTAGGCCGTGGCTCGGATTCCGGCGAGGCGAGGCAGTCCGTTGGGGCGGCCGCTCGGCAGAGCGGGCAACGGCGCGGCGCGGGCGGCGGAGCAGCGGGTGGCACGACGCGGAGCGGGCAACAGCGGCGGCGGCGGGTGTGTGTTGCGGCTGCTGCTGCTTGCGGCAACGGCGGATGCTGGTGGTGGTGGTCGAGGCGGCAGGGCATGCGGGATATAAAGGGGCCGGGGGCGTGGCTTGGGGCAGGGGCGACGAGGCGGAGGCGGCGTCGGACTCCTCCGGCGAGTCCGTCTCCGACACGGGAAGGGAAGGCGTCGCGGGGCTGGCGGCTGGGCCGGCTGGGCCTCGGCCCAGTGCGTTCCGGTGGAAGTTTTTTCAACATATTCTGCCAAAGATAAAATCCTAGAAAAATAAATAAAAATCTAAAAATACCAAAAGAAAATTTCGCCGTCTAAATAAAACATTTAGAACAGGGTGAACATTTTCTTGGCCCTAAAATGCAATTTCGGAAAATGCATATTTTTCCTAATTCAAATAAAATTGCAAATAAAATCCAAATAAAGTTTATTTATTTGACTGTCATCACCAAGGTGAAGAGTTCAAAGGACAACATGAAGTCCAACAAATACATAAGAATGAGATTAAAAGCTGTCATAAAATTAAAGAACTCCGGAGTGATAGCGTTGGACTATGTCCATACGGCTAAGAATCTAGCAGATCCCTTTATGAAAGGGATATCACGTGTGGTGATAGATAATGCATCGAGGGAGATGGTATGAGACCCACATGAGTTGCCATGGTGGTAACCCAACCTATGTGATTGGAGATCTCGTGAAGTGGTGAACTGAGGAGAGTAACTATACTTACCCACTCCGTTGGAGATGCAATACTCTCAATAATGTATGGTAGGATGACTATTGTCTTAATGTGTTCCAAAGCTTATGTAAGCAAGATGTTATCCTACAGAGCGATCTTTGGATGAACACACCTATTTGAGCCCGGCTGCTGGTCACAGTCTATGAGATTGGGGTGATCTCTAGTAAGATCATGAATAGGCCAGGAGTGTGACTTATTTGCTCCACCCGAGGGGCCAGCCTTCGGCAGCCCAGTACTAGTAAGAGGTGTGGTGAAGCTTCTTTACGCCAAACTCACAATTTAAGGCATAGTCCATTGTTCAGTTGTGAAGGAGTGTAGCTACTTGCTCTAGGTGAAGCTCAACCTTAACAGGTCTTCACTGAAACACTGGTATATTGAAACAACAATGGGAACAGAGGACACAATGGGCCCTCGAGATCTGGTGGGGGATTGCTAAAATTTGGGGTAGGCTTTAGGCCCATCTAGCAATTTCTGAAAAATCTCTAAGGGCCCATGTGGGTTATATGGCACTAGGTGTAGAGGGAAGTTTAGTCCCACCCCGCTAGTGGAGAAGGAGTTGGACCTTGTTATAAGGGTTTCTCTTCCACATGCTATTGGAGCTTGAGTACAGAAGAGGCCCTCGCGCACTCCTCCTCCGCCGCCCGCCTCGCCACGCCATGCCTCGTCACGATGCACTGCGGGTTGCGGGTTGCGGGATTGAGCCGAGCTGAGCTCACACCTACGTGCTTATTTTTGCAGTCACTAACGAAGAGTTTCTGACAGCTGGGCCACGATCTGAGACTCAGATCATGGGCTGTCACGGACTCGGACGTGGGTTGAGCCCACGTCTCTACACGCGGTTGCGCCTATATAAGTGTGCGGTGTCTCCTAACCCTAGCCGCCACGAACAGATCGCATCTGCTCACGCGTACTGCCCATCGCCGTTCCTTTGCTCCTGCTGCCACCAGTGACTCCATCCCGTCCGCCGCGTACACGGTCGACGAGAGATCAGGTCTCCAAAACCCCGTCCCTCCGGTTCCTGTACGGGAGAGGGGCGAATAGGTTTTTGGGAAGCGACTACGCGACTCCTCACTGTTCGTCTACTTCCTCTACTTCTGTGTCGCCCTCATCATCACCATGTCCACCGACGCCGAACGTGCCACCGCCGAGAAGCTCGAGGCCGACAAGAAGGCCGCCGAGGACACCACTGCTGCCGCCACCACCGCGGCTGCTTCTCCATGGCATACTAGAGGGTATAACGCATATATCCCTCTCCTGATTATTTCCGTATTAGCAGTACTAGCATTATGTGTAAATTTTTCTACGGTTTGTGTATTACGTGCTCGTTTAGATCAGTATCAGTATGTTGCTAATTCTGTCAATGCCATGATAGTCATCTATTTATGTATTAAATTAATCAAAAAATTGCCTATTTACTCAGCATCATAGGACGTCCATACTACTAAGAGGGGTATAGGTTCTCGTCGCTTAGACCAGCAGTGATGCTTAGCTACAACCTATGAAAGATGCGAGAGAAATCTCTTTGTGCTTCGAGTAAATACTTACCAGCAAGAGATTATGTTCTTCTTCGCTGCGAGAGATTTGTCTCAGACCGAGGAGTTAGCATTTCTTGCTCCGCAAGGAATGATACCGTTGTGCTCAAATCCGACTGTTGGAATCGTGTTGTTCGGCTATTCGCTGAGGCCAATGTCCAATTTTGTCCTTTCCCATCTGGGAAAGTTGCGGCTATAAATAGCCACCCCGCTCAAACGTTATCCGTCGGCTGCTCCGCTTGAGATTTTTGAGAAGATTGATTTGAGCAACCCCTCTCTGAGTGATTTGAGTTTAAGATCCACCGAGAGAAAATCAGGAGCCCAAACTTAGACAATGATTTAGCATCACGTCAGTTCTGAGTGAGAGTTCTTGTACCTATTACTCTTGAGAGTTGCGCACTCTCTAGATGGATAGGTTTGGCTTCGACTGATCACTGTTATGCGTCGGTCCTAAAAAAATGGTTTTTAACCCCTTTCCGCGACAGCATTTGGAACCGTCGCCAAGTGAGTGTGGGCGATAGGGGGTCCTTCCCACATCACCCAGAAACCGTCGGGGATATGCCCTCTTGGCACACACGTTCGGAAAGATGAGGTCGTGTGCGACCGGCGAGCGATCAAATATGGAAATACATAAAGTAGATCTAAAAATACAATTATACGGGGAAATTGTTTCCGGTCGCAAGTACATCCCACACAGTCAGTCCTCGCTAAATGTTTCCGTTCGTATGTACATCCCACACAGTCGCTCCTAGGAAAACGTTTTCGTACACAGGTACATCACACACAATTTTTCCTATTAAATCGTTTGTGATTGCGTTGCCATTGCACAAGATATTAATAATTTTATCGTTTGCGTTTTTTGAATGCATCACACACGGTGCATAGAAGAAAATGTGTGGCAAAGGCTGTCCATCCCACACACTTTTTATGTAGTAAACGTTTGCGGAAGGTGGACTAACGCAAACAGTTTTCGAGAGGAAGTCGTGTGTGTAGTGGAGATTGGTCGCACATGTAGTGGATCCAAGAAAAATTTCTGCTCTCCACGTATATCGCAGACGTTTCGCTTTCGCAAACCGTGTGCAGTGCAATCCCTAATTAATCCCTAATTAATCCAATTAATCCCTAATTTAGAAATCACATGTTTTGAATTTGAAAGTAGGCAATCACTTATTTCATATCCAACCATGTTTATTACAAATATAGGTTCAACCACGAATCCATAATTCGATGCACAGTTACATATACTGACAAACTACAGAAGCACCAAGTAAAGAATGATGAACCACTGTTGTACTAAAGACTATAAAGAGAGAGGCGAAAGACAATCTGGTTGCTAGAGAAGGTGAAGCGGAATGCCCATATTGTGCCCTCCTCCATGCGTAATGCGCGCACGACTCTAGGCCAATCCCTTTTGATGGCTGCCCATCCATCCTTCATTGTCTTCATTAGGACTTCTTGATGCTCATTGTAGTCTGGATGAAATACTTTAACCTTCATTGTGTGTGCACCAATCATGTACTTTGCGAGGTAATCTTGAGTGAACTACTTCAGGAACCACTAGGAATGAAAAAGATTCAGACATTGTTGTCTAATAACTCATTATGGGGAGTAACAAGAGAAGGTTGCAGAGTTTGTAGTTACCATCCTACAACTAACTGTTGTGTTGGATAGAGCATAAACAAATAATTTGCTTGCCACCATTCGTATCTTTTTGCTAATAATCTGAAAGTGCAACTATCCCTGGGTGGTTTTGGTAATTCCTAACAACATATAGCTCATTGAGCTAATGCTATTCCAAGATGAATTTTTCAGGGAAGCTCAATGGTTGGCATGGCATGGATTAGAAAGTTGACCCTTCAAAATGCTAAGGACAAACGATTGGCTCAAGCTCAAAGCACAAGACTCTACATTTTCTATTTTAGTGATCCAAGATCACATTGAGTCTATAGGAAAAGCCAATACTATTAAGAAGGGATGAGGTGTTGCTTAATGAGGTGCTTGCTCAAAATGCCTAGTGATATGCTCCAAAACCCTTCACTACTTTCTCATATCCACATATGTTCCAAACCTAAAAGTCCAACTCCGCCCCACCGATTCTTTCTATCCGGAGCCACCGAGTTCAGTTGACATAGCCACTGCCAGAAACCCTAGTCTTTTCGGTCTCACCGATAGGGATCTCGGTCTCACCGAGATGGAATTGCAACCTGTCTGTTTCCCTTTGTAACGTTTCGGTCAAACCGAGATGAGTGATAGGTCCCACCGAGATTGCAATGCAAACACTCTGTTTCCTTTTCGTAACATTTCGGTCCAACCGAGATGAGCGAATCGGTCCCACCGAGTTTGCCTGCCAACTCTCTGTTTGCCTATTATCAAAATCGGTCTCACCGAGTTTGTGCAATTGGTCTCACCGAGATTACGTTATGCCCTAACCCTAATGAAATCGGTGCCACCTAGTTGACATGTCAGTCCCACCGAAATGCCTAACGGTCACATTATGAATCAAATCGGTCTGACCGAGTTCTTTGAATCGGTCCCACTGAGTTTGGTGATTTGTGTGTAACGGTTAGACTTTGTGTGGAGGCTATATATACCGCTCCACCAATTCTTCATTCGTGGAGAGAGCCATCAAAACATGCCTACACTTCCAATACATATTTTCTGAGAGAGAACCACCTACACTTGTGTTGAGGTCAAGATATTCCATTCCTAGCACATAAATCTTGATCCCTAGCCTTCCCCAAGTTGCTTTCCACTCAAATCTTGTTTCTACCAAATCCAACCCTATGAGAGAGAGTTGAGTGTTGGGGAGACTATCATTTGAAGCACAAGAGCAAGGAGTTCATCATCAACACACCATTTGTTACTTCTTGGAGAGTGGTGTCTCCTAGATTGGCTAGGTGTCACTTGGGAGCCTCCGTCAAGATTGTGGAGTTGAACCAAGGAGTTTGTAAGGGCAAGGAGATCGCCTACTTCGTGAAGATCTACCCTAGTGAGGCAAGTCCTTCGTGGGCGAAGGCCATGGTGGGATAGACAAGGTTGCTTCTTCGTGGACCCTTCGTGGGTGGAGCCCTCCGTGGACTCGCGCAACCGTTACCCTTCGTGGGTTGAAGTCTCCATCAACGTGGATGTACGATAGCACCGCCTATCGGAACCACTGATAAAAAATCTCCGTGTCAACATTGTGTTTGCTCCCCAAATCTCCTCCCTTTACCTTCATATGCAATTGTTTTACATTCCGCTGCTATACTCTTAGAATTGCATGTGTAGGTTGATTGCTTAACTTGTGCTAAGAACTAAAATTGGGGAAAGGCTAGATTTTTATTTGGTCAAGTAATCTAATCACCCCCCTCTAGACATTCTTTCGATCCTACAAGTGGTATCAGAGCTTTGGTCTCCATTTGCTTTGATTTCCATAGCTTTTGGTGGTCATACCCTTGGTTTCACAACCTAGGAGAGCATGGCGTCTAGCGAGGGAAATTACCACCGTAGAGGTCCTTAGTTTGATGGTACTAATTTTGCTAGTTGGAAGCATAACATGAAAATGCATATACTTGGACATAACCCCGCCGTTTGGGCTATTGTGTGTATTGGCTTGCAAGGTGAATTCTTTAATGGGAAAGAACCTAACTGTGAAGCTACCACGGAAGAGTTGAAGATGCTCAAGCTTATGATATTCTCTTCAATAGATTGTGTCCCGAAGAATTCAACAAGATCAGTCGTCTTGAGAATGCAAAGGAAATTTGGGATACTTTGATTAATATGCACGAAGGTACCGACTCCGTCAAGTAATCCAAATTGGATGTGCTTCAAAGTCAACTTGACAAGTTCAAAATGAAGGATGGTGAAGCTGTCTCTGAAATGTACTCTAGGCTTGCTCTCATCACAAATGAGATTGCCGGCTTAGGAAGTGAAGAGATGACCGACAAATTCATCATCAAGAAGATTTTAAGAGCCTTGGATGGAAAATACGATACCGTGTGCACATTGTTCCGAATGGTGCCCAATTACAAAGATCTCAAGCCAACGGAAGTCATTGGAAGAATTGTTGCTCATGAGATGCCACTCAAGGATAAGGAAGAGCTTCACAACAAGTCAAGTGGTGCTTACAAAGCCTCGTGTGATGCTCCCACATCATCAAGTGAGAAACAAACCTTCAATGAAGAATTGAGCCTAATGGTAAAGAACTTCAACAAGTTCTACAAGAGTAGAAGCAAAGAAAGAAGTTCCAAGTCAGGGTCCTACAATGACAAAAGATCTTCTAGTCGTGAGCAAAATTGCTACAACTGTGGAAGACCCGGACACTACTCCAATGAGTGTACGACCCCTACAAAAGAAGAGAAGATTCTCCCAAAAGAAGAAGTAGAAGAGAAGAATCACCATCAAGAGAAAGGAGGAGTAGAGATGATCGTTATGAATGAAGACCCTCTCGGAGAAGCAAGGATTCGGAAAGGAAGGAAAAGTCATCAAGGAGCTACACAAAAAGAAGAAATCAAGCTCATGTTGGTCAATGGGTATCCGACTCCGACTCCGAATATACTCAAGATGAAGGTGTTGCCGGTCTAGCACTTGTGTCAACCAACTCCTACGACATATTTGACTCACCAAATAAAGGAATTGGAAGATGCTTCATGGTCAAAGGTCCAAAGGTAACACATCCCGAGTATGTTGATTTCAATAGTGATGAAGATGATTTGGTAGGTGATGATGATTTACTTGTTGAAAACTCAAGTGATGAAGACTATGATGAAACGTCAATTAAACATGCTAATCAAGATAAAATGAATGACGATGATAAGAAGGATATTGAGTGTCTAACTAAAGAACTAAACACTATTAAGTTAGCTCATGAAACTACCTTGGAAAATCATCGAGAACTTTTAAAGACTCATGATAAGCTACGCTTTGAAAAGCTCAACCTTGAGCAAGAGCATGAGTTGTAAGTGCATCTAGTGCCCCTTAGTGATTTTGGTGTATTGAAGACTTATAGGTTAAGTATCTAATGCGTTTATGAGTGTACACAGGTCTATAAGTCTATGAGGAGTTTGATATTTACAAAGAAAGTCGACCCCTAAAAATGAAGTTCTTCGACTGAAGACTTTGATATTTTGAAGACTTTCTGAAGACTTTGAAAGTGAAGAAATTGGTGTGACCTTGAAGACTTGGTTATCATTCGAAGAATATGAAGCGTGAAGACTTTTGTTTTTATAGTTTCATTTTCTCTTTCTTGAGTCATAGGAAACACCGTACTATTAAAGGGGGTCGAGGAAATACTGAGAAAATTTCCAAGTGATGCTCATCTCAAATCCTACACCTACCAATCCCTTCGAGTGAAGCCATTGGAAATCTCATACAGTTCAGTCAATTTCTTCAGTGACAGAGACGCAGTTCTTCTGGTCACTGAGAACTTTGCTCTGGCTGAGGAGTTAGGAATTCGCCAGTGCGAATTGCCTACACTGTGAGGAACATGATAGCCCTGAGCTATTTGAACCGCAAATTTCCGACCGTTGCTGTGCTACGCGCCAGCTGTCCTAAAATATCTTGTCCACCTAATGGTCATATCATTGAAGGGCATTTATGTCTTATCATGTCGGGCTGCTCCCTAGGCTATAAATAGCCACCCCTACAACCACTAGCTGGTTGGCTGCTCCGTGAGAACTTGACACTTGTCTTTTGAGAGCAACCCATCCTCCGAGGACTTTGAGCGAAAATCATCAAGTGAGGAAAATCCAAACCCAAAACCAAAACACCTACAAACCCAAAGTGATTGAGCATCACTGAAGAGATTGATCCTGCGTGGATCCGACGCTTGTTACCTTTGAAGACTGTGCTTCTTACAGACAGTTAGGCGTCAAGGTCTAGAGCATCCAAGAGGAATTGTGGATCGCCGAGTGACCAAGTCTGTGAAGGTTTGGAAGTCACCTGAAGACTTACCGCAAGTGATTGGGCGAGGACTGCGTGTCCTTAGCTCAAGGAGAATACGGTGAGGACTGTGTGTCCGGGACTAGGTGTCCTCGAGTTTAAATACTCAGCCGCTCCAACCAGATGTACAACTGAGACAGCAGTTCGAACTGGTCTACCAAATCATTGTCTTCACCAAGCTTACTGGTTCTATTTCCTCAACACTTTCATTTCCTCATTACTGTGTTGTGTGTTTGTTCATATCTGTGTTTGAAGACTTTGACTGAAGACTTCCTCAATTTCCTCAGTTCAATTTCTTTAGTCTGTTTGTCTTCACATTGTGCTATCCTGTGTTTACGCTTTCTGTACTCTGTCTGTGTCTTCATTTCATCATGATTACCATGCATGTATTCTGTTATGTTTACCTCTGAGTACTTATTCCGCTGCAAGTAGTTCTTCGCTAAGGAATTTACTCACGAGCAAATTCCTCAGTGAAGAATTTCATAAAAATCGCCTATTCACCCCCCTCTAGTCGATATAACGCACTTTCAATTGGTATCAGAGCAAGGTACTCCCTTGTTCTGTATAATTTTGGTTTAACCGCCTGGAGTTTTAGTTATGTCGACCGCAGGTATGATCAAGGTCTCTTCTTGGTGTCCTACCTTCGATGGGACGGACTACCCCTACTGGAAGAACAAGATGCACATGCATCTTGAGGCAATTGATAACGATCTCTGGTACGTTGTGGAAAATGGTATTCCCTCCGTCTCACCCTCACTGAACGCTACCGATGTGAAGAGATTCAAGCAACTCGATTCCCAAGCGAAGAATATCATATGTGGCCATCTGAGCAAAGGACAGTATGGTAGAATGAGTGCTTTGGAAACTGCGAAGCTTATCTGGGATAGGCTATCCAAGGTCAATGAAGGAGTTTCAACTCAGCAAGAGTCCCGAGTTGATGTTCTTCGCAATCTCTTTAACCACTTCCAAAGACTCGACAATGAAATTGTTCAGCAAACCTTCGATCGCCTCACTGACATCTCAAATGAGTTTCAAGCACTTGGTGCCACTAACATCACCGACCATGAGGTGGTGAAGAAATTGCTGAGATCGCTTGATTCCTCATTTGACACTCTGGCACTAATGATACAAGAGCGTGCTGATTACAAGTCACTTGACCCCGCTGATATCCTCGAGAGGCTAAACACTCATGAGTTCCAGTTGCTGAAAAGAGAGATCTCTACGGTTCGAGCTATAGCAGATCACGTGCACTGAAGGCCAAGGTGGTATCTGAGTCCGAAGATGAAGACTCTGGTAGCAGCCTTGGTGATCCTGAAGAACTGAGTCATGATCTAGCGCTGCTTGTGAAGAAATTCCGGAAGTTCTCAAGACGTGGTCGCTTTGGAAAACCCTCAAGGAGCAATGATTCCTCAACCAGTGACTATAAGAAGAGGCTTTGTCACAAGTGCAAGAAACAAGGACATTACATTCTAGATTGTCCTCAGTGGGAAAAGGAATCAAAGAAGAAGAAATACAAGGATTACAGTTTTGATGATGCGAAGAAAAAGAAGAAGTCCTCAAAATCTTCATCATCAAAATCCTCAAAGTCTTCGTCTCACAAGAAGAGCAGCTCCAACAAGGCTCGGGCATTCATTGGCAAGGAAATGGACTCTAAGGCTGAATCTGAAGAAAATGAAGCAGAAGAGGAATCTGATGATTCTGAGTCTGGTGTGGCGAGCCTAGTCCTCGCCACTGCATTCGTTACCAAATCCATCTTCAACGCTCAAGAAGGTGATCTCAGCAACAAGGCTGATGAAGGCAGTGATGACTACGCTCCCACCTATTGCTTCATGGCAAAGGGTGCTAAGGTACTCAAATACGCCTCCTCTAAATCTAGTGAGGATGAATCTAATGAAAATCTTAAGCCCAGCTACTCTAAACTTGCTAAGATTGCTGTGCAACAACAAAAGGCTTTTGAAAAGGTTCAAAACATGCTAGACAAAAGTGATGATATGTTGGGTGAAGAATTGGATCGCACTAAGGCCTTAACGGAAAATCTTCAGAGACTTCAGACTAGGTTCGACAACCTTCAAAATCATCATAACACTCTCTTATCTGATCATGAGAAGCTTTCTTATGAATATCTTCAAAAGAAGAAAGATCTTGAGAAGCTAAGTGTGAGTTATGAAGATCTTCAGAAGAGCGCGATTCATTACTTGGTCAACAAATCAGCGCTGCTCAGGAAGAATTCATTCCTCCATGCTTAAAATGCATTGAACGAGAATCTGCTAATTCTTCACCTGAATGTTCAAATGCTTCAAATGTTACAAATTCTTCACCTGTCTCTGCTATCACTAATTCCTCATCTGAGGACATTGCTAGTATTACTGATGATGCAGGACTGAAGGAATTGTACATGACATGCATGTACAAAAGCCTCAAAGGGCATCAGACTCTCTGTGATGTGCTTAAAAAGCAAATCCTCAACAGGAACCCTAGGAAAGAGGGTATTGCCTTTGAGAGGAAACTCAATGCTAATGGTACATATTGGAAGCCTGAGCAGTACCCCAAAACCACATGGGTTGCTGCAAAGGGACCTCCTGTTGATCCATCTAATTTATCTGGCTATACATGTGAATCTTCTCATTCTTCCGATGAGTCATTTGACTCCAACTATAAATTTTTAAAAAATTAGAATGGTGAAGTATTTGCTAGATATGTTGGCACTAACTGCAGGAACGGTTCCCCTATGAAGAAAATCTGGGTTCCCAAAAGTTGCCTTGAAAGTCTTTAGGTGAATGTCCTCATGACACCACCTGTGAAGAAAAGGATCCCCAGATCAAATTCCTCATATGGACCAAATTCTTCATATGGATCAAAGTCCTCATATGAACATCATCGTGCTAACAACTCTGTTTCGCAGGGAAGAGCCAAGGGCCATGAATATGAGCATTATTCTTCAAATTATTATGTTCATAAGTCCTCGAAGAATTTCTCTGCTTATTCATATGCTTACCCTAACCGCTCTTATGTGAAAAGAAATGGTTTGGCTGCTTTGCCACCATTCTCATATGGAGCTCGCAGAGTGATGAACTCTTTGCCACCCCTTCAGATGTGGGTGGTGAAGAAAAAGAACTAATCTCTTCTGCATGGTCAGGTCTCCAGACGTACGATAACGTCTGAAGAATTTGCTGGGGACCTGACAAAAATGCCTGAAAGGACGCAGGCTAATCATGATGAAATGAAATGTCATTTCACACGTCCTCCCTCTGTTTTATCTGTCTTACTGCTTGATGGAATTGATCTGATGAATTGTGATATCATATTCTTCACTACTGAAGTATATGAGGTCGTAAGTTGCACTAATTCATCTGCAGGATGATCAACCCAAAGCCACTGAATGGGTACTTGATAGTGGATGTACAACTCACATGACCGGTGATAGGAATCTGTTGATGGATGCTCCCTTATCAGCATCACACATGAAGCATATCATCTTTGCTGACAAAAGCAAAAGTCAGGTATTGGGTCTAGGTAAGGTTGCTATCACAAAGGATCGACACATGGACAAAGTCATGCTTGTTGAGTCCTTAGGATACAATCTTATGTCTGTCTCAATGCTTTGTGATCTTGATATGGTTGTTGTCTTTGGCAAGTATCGTTGTGTTGTGATTATGGAAGCTGAGAATTCCAAAGTCTTCGAAGGCTTTAGGAGAGGAGACTTGTATATTATTGATTTCTCTGCAGATTCACAACCAGCCATGTGCCTACATGCAAAAGCTTCAGAAGGATGGCTATGGCATCGACGACTTGGTCATGTAGGCATGAGGATCACTTGTGCGGTGCCTGTGAAGCTGGAAAGATGACAAAGGCCAAGCATCCAGCGAAGACTATCATGACCACTACTCGTCCATTCGAATTGCTTCACATGGATCTCTTCGGTCCTAATCATTATTCCTCTGTTTCAAATGAAGCATCTCAATATGGCTTTGTTATTGTTGATGATTACTCTCGTTACACATGGGTACACCTTGTCTCATACAAAACTGAAATGTAGGAAGTCTTCAAACGATTTTCCTCGAGGGCTTCAACCAACTTCGGTGTGAAGATTAAGCACATCAGAAGTGACAACGGCACTGAGTTCAAGAATTCTGGTCTCGATGACTATCTTGATGAACTTGGTATTACTCATGAGTTATCTGCTCCTTATACTCCTCAACAGAATGGCGTCGTGGAGCGCAAGAACAGGACTCTTGCTGAGATGGCTCTCACTATGCTCGATGAATATAAAACCCCTCGTCGTTTCTGGGTTGATGCAATTGATACTGCGTGCCATATCATCAACAGAGTATATCTTCACAAATTCTTCAAGAAGACTGCCTATGAACTCCTCACTGACAAGAAACCCAATGTGAGTTATTTCAGAGTCTTCGGTGCTAAATGCTGGATTAGAGATCCTCATCACAACTCTAAATTTGCACCAAAAGCACATAAAGGTTTCATGCTTGGTTACGGAAAGGACTCACACACCTACAGAGTCTTCACCAATGTTCTTCACAAGATTGTTCAAACTGTAGATGTGCGGCTCGATGAAACTAATGGCTCACAAAGAGAGCACCTACCTTCTGTGTTAGATGAACCAGCACCTGAGGATTCTATCAAGCACAAGGCTACTGAAGATGTCATTCCAACTGAAGAATCTGCTGAAGAATTCATTCCAGAACGTGAAGAATGTCGAGCTGATGCGCGTGAAGAAAATGCTAAGGAAATTGATGCTGAAGAAAATGCTGATCAAAATCCTCAACGACAACCAACTCATCCTCGCGTTGCAAAAGAAGTGCAAGTGGAGAAGATCATCGATGACATTAGAGCACCAGGTCCTCTCACACGCTCAAAAGCTTCACGTCTATGTAACTTTTGTGGGCACTTTGCTTTTGTCTCTATCACGGAGCCCGCTAAGGTAGATGAAGCATTTCTGGAGCCTGAGTGGATTCAGGCCATGCAAGAAGAATTACATCAGTTCAAGCTCAACAACGTATGGGAACTAGTCAATCGTCCCGATCCTCGCAAGCATAACATCATTGGTACAAAGTGGATCTACCGCAACAAGCAAGATGAAAATGGTGTTGTGGTGAGGAATAAGGCACGACTAGTAGCTCAAGGCTACACACAGGTTGAAGGAATTGATTTCAATGAAACTTTTGCACCTGTTGCTAGACTTGAGGCTATTCGCATATTACTTGCTTATGCTAACCATCATGATATCATCTTATACCAAATGGATGTGAAAAGTGCATTCCTCAATGGTAAGCTTGAGGAAGAAGTATATGTTGCTCAACCCCTAGGTTTTGAAGATCCAAAACATCCTGACAAAGTCTTCAGACTTAACAAGGCCCTCTATGGTCTCAAGCAGGCCCCACGGGCATGGTATGATACATTGAAGGAATTCTTCATGAAGAAAGGCTTCACACCCGGTTCACTCGATCCCACTCTCTTTACTAAATCTTATGATGGTGAACTGTTTGTGTGCCAAATATATGTTGATGATATCATCTTTGGCTGTACTGACCAACGTTATAGTGATGAATTTGCCTATATGATGAGTGAAGAATATCAAATGTCTATGATGGGAGAGTTGAAATTCTTCTTAGGTCTTCAAATTCGTCAACAACGCAATCAGGAGAAATACCTCAGGATGTCCTGAAGAAATTCGGCATGCAAGATTGCAAAGGCATGAAAATTCCTATGCCCACAAATGGTCATCTATGCACTGATGAAAATGGTACTGACTTCGATCATAAGGTATACCGCTCCATGATTGGCTCTTTATTGTACTTATGTGCATCTAGGCCAGATATAATGCTTAGTGTTTGCATGTGTGCACGATTTCAAGCTGCACCGAAGGAATCACACCATAAGGCTGTGAAGCATATTCTTCGATATCTAGCTCACACACCAACACTAGGATTATGGTATCCCAAGGGCTCGGATTTTGATCTCATTGGATATTCAGACTTTGACTATGCTGGTCATCGTGTGGACCGCAAGTCAACATCTGGTACTTGTCATTTCCTCGGACGATCCTTGGTCTGTTGGTCCTCGAAGAAACAGAACTGCGTATCACTGTCTACTGTTGAAGCTGAGTACATTGCTGTTGGTTCTTGTTGTGCTCAATTACTATGGATGAAGCAAACGCTCAAGGACTATGGCATCAACGTGAAAAATGTGCCTCTCCTCTGTGACAATGAGAGTGCCATCAAGATTGCTCACAACCCAGTTCAGCACTCGAAGACAAAGCACATTCAGATTCGTCATCATTTTCTTCGTGATCATGTGTTGAAGGGCGACATTTCTATTGAGCATGTGAAGACTGAAGAACAGCTAGCCGATATCTTCACTAAGCCCTTGGATGAGAAGAGATTAAGCAAGTTGCGGTGTGAGCTAAATATCTTAGAGTCTTCGAATGTACTTTGAAAATGCACTCATCCTAACACTTATGCAAAATTGATGACTTAGATGTGCAACACATGAAGAAACGTTTTTCTTCAATCAATGAAGAATAACACTCTAAGTGTGAAGAAATTAATGAAGAATTTGATTCTCAGAACCCTACGACAATTGTACGCGGTGTCTGAAATCATCATTCTTACTCGGTGGGTCACGCCACCACAAAAGTTGAAAATCTTCAATTCGAGTTTTTCCTCAATTTTTGAAATTCCTCAGTTTTTTTTTCAAATTCTTCAACTCTGCAAAATCTTCACTTGTGCCGTCGTTTTTCTTCATTGGCTATATATATGAGTTTATGTCCTCTACAGCATTCACTTATAGCTATTTCTTCAAGTTGGAACTTTTCTGCTAAGTGAATGTGATCGGACCCTTCCCCTCTATGCTATACTCAATCCAATCTATTCACAAATTCTTCATGTGCGTTCTATTTGAAACTCGTTCAAATTCTTCACTGTGTCCTTGTCAGCTGAAGAAATTGCGAACGGAACGTTAAAACTAATCTTATCCAAACTTTCGGTTTTGACGCTCAAACCGTTCCGCATCCCACGATGGATTATTTTATCCACCCACGATCTTACACGATCTCCACTACACAGTACGTGGGTGACACATGTCGCGAGAAGGAGAACAGCCAGGGGCACGTTCGTCCTAAATCTTCGGACGAGCAGTTTTTTACTGCGGCTATAAATACCCCTGTCGTCGTCCTCACTTCTTTTACCCGGTTCGATCTCACCCCCCCCCCCCCCGCTCGACCTTCCAAACCCTAGCACCGTCGCTACTCCATCGTCGCCGGTGAGGAAGAGCTTCACTGCCTCGACCTCATCGCCGTCGTACTCGCGCCGACCGCGGAAATCTTCACCTCCGCCGCCGCCGTAGACGTCTTCCTCCGCCAAGTTAGGGCGTGGAAGATCTGCATCGACGAACTTCACTGTTCCAACTCCCTGTTCGTCGTGTTCTTCGTTCAGGGTAATTAAATGCTAATTTTACTGCCCTCTTTGATTCGAAACTTTTCTACAAAATCTTCAAAGGTGTTTTATTCTTCAAATCCTCACACACAAAACACCTCACATGTTATCTGTTCTTGATTCATTTCCCTAAGCCTCAAATTTCTTCAAGATTCCTCAATTGTGTGGATCCTCGATCTATACAACTCTGGAACCTAAGATATACATCGCTTAGTGAAATTCCTCAAGACGAATCTGGTCAAATTCCTCAAACTTGTTCTTTATGAAAATCCCTCTGAGAACGCATATGACCTCTCCAAATTCCTCGCAACTATACTCTGTTCACAGGTACACATGTCCGCTGCTGAATCATTAGGTTCTCATCAACTTAACTCATTTGCAGCGTTCCTCGAAGAAAAGTTGTATACTTCTTCAGAGAATTCAATTGTTCAAATTCCTCATCTGAAGAAAATGGCTGAAGGTAAAAGGCCACAGAAAGGAGGAAAGAAGCCCGAGGTCTTGACTGCCTTTGAGATCCCAGAGGATATTTACAAAGAGTACTGCACGCCTGATGAAGCCAAGTTTGGCAAAGAAGACAAAATCAGCGCAAGGTGCGCATCCAGAGGATTGAACGGAGATGGGCACGTGAATGGAGGGAGTACAGATATGTTACTCCAAAGTACATGAAGAAATTCGCACTCAACCCTCCATGCCCAAGAGCCCCATTGGCACCTGGCCAAGTGGCTGATCCCACCAGCATCAAGCGTGGTGAGGATTTCCTGATGAATGGGCCAAGCGCCAAGCTAAACTGGCAAGAAAAGCCAGAGAAGCAGTGAGGAAATTCAATGAAGACTCTGCTGCTGCTGCTGCTGCCACTGAGGCCTCGGTCAAGCCGAAGAAAGCGATGCTCAAGAAGCCCGCTCGCAAGCCAAGTGCTTCAACATCACTGCCCTCACGGCCAAGTTCCTCAGCTGCGCCCTCATGGCCAGAATCTTCAAAATCATCAAAGCAAATTCCTCATGCTGCTCCTGCTCCACCAAAGTCCTCAACACCTCCTCCACAAACCTCAGTTGTCCCGACAAAGTCCTCAGCACCTGTGCATCTGGCCTCGTGCCAAAGGACTACTGGCACGTCAATTGCCTCTGGTGTCTCAGCTAGTTCCTCGACTGCACCAAATTCCTCAGTTGGACCTTCTCTGCTGAAGAAAAAGGCTACTGCTAGACGCGGCACTCGTCCAAGTCCTCAGAAGAAGCAGGTAGTCTTCACTGTGCCATCTGATGATGATGAAGCTGATGAAGAGGAACTCACTGAAATCATCAGAGACCGCCAAGAGAGGGCTGCTAAAGCCAAAGGCACACCTGTGCCCCTGCTATTGGATCCAAGGGCGATCCTAGACTATATTGATCTCTGGCATAAGGATCCTAACACACCTATGCCTGATTTCAAGCTGACACCTGGCCAAAGTCACATGCTGACTCACTTCATCCAAGAGGAGAAGTGGAAATATGATAGGGCTAGAGAGATCAAGAAATCGCAGTACAGGAAAGAGAAGCTGCTGAAGAAAAACGTTGTCAAGATGACGCCTGAGGAACTCATCAAGATGCAGGCTGAGATCAAAGCCCTCAGCGACAACTTTGACTCAGCACAAAGCAATGGATAAAACTGTAATGCTTGTAGAGGACAAGATTCATTGAGTGGAGATGGATCAGAGGAAATATAGAACAAGTGGCAAACTGTTTTCCCTGTTGTGAAATCGGTGGCATCGAGTGGCATGTTTTGGTGGTACCGAAAGGATTCGGTTGGACCGAAAACTACAACCCAGTGAAACCAAGTTCATCACAGAGAAAAACACTTGTCACCTCAGCTCACTAGACAAATAAGATCTCACAAAGTTTGCAATGAATTAACTGAAAGATTTGCAATGAATTGGATGCAGAAAATGCAGAACAAAAAGCAAAAAGAATGAAAGTTCTAGATGAATTTTTTTTGTTTTGATTGAAAAAGGGAAACAATTGTGCAAGGGACAAATGCAATAACACAGAAAAGAACACAAGAGAACTCCATCTAGAGTTGGGCGGTGACATAGTCACCTATGTTAGAGTATATTGACTTAGGAGTCAAGTGAGAACACTTGATCATAGGTCATACTCATCGTTTAAGCTCAAAATGGGGTTACCATTTTTCGTTTAAGCATCTTGATGTATTCACATCTTGTTGAGTTGCTTTGACTCATGACTTGGAGTAAAGCTTCTCTAAGATGGAATAACATACCTTGGGTGGTGGTGTGGATCTTGCTCATGTGGTTGGACTTGTGTGGGTGCTCAAGGTTGATGAAGTTCATCAAGAGTTGAGAGCACCACTTGGAGTTTGAGTTCATCTACCTACATGGGTTAGTCTTGCAAGGAAGAGCACTTGTGTATCCAAAAATGACAATCATGAAACTCAACATAGAATTTGTCAAAGGATATGTTTGAATGGTTTTGTGCTTCCGTGTCTTCAACCACAATTGTGTAGGGACTTGGTGATGTAGAGATTGCTCAAGATGTGAGTGAGTTGCAATCTCATAGAATTAGATTCAACCAAGTACCTACATGGGTTAGATAACATGCAAGATGCAAATTTGTCCAAGACATAAGATTATCATCATAAGAGATATATCATGGATTAGTCATAAGCTCATGTCTTGCATGTATCCAATGGAGTTCCTACTCCAAGTTTGAAGCATCAATGATGTTCAATTCACCTCTCAACCTAGGAATCTTCTGATAATAATGCTGGCGATGAGATCAACGAGCATTGCTCAACAAGCCTTATCACACTCCATCACCTGCCAAGAAGTCACCGCCTGTGATATGTTCACCAAGAATTGCAGCAGTTCCCATCGATAAACCTTTGGGTTCTGCTGCCTCAGCTGCCAAGAGGAAGCTGGTCACTGATGAAAAAGATGTAGTTTCCACCAAGAAGGCGAAGAAAGTTATTCCTGCTTCCATAGAGGAAAATGACTTTGATATGATATTCGACATCATTGAAGGTGCTTCTTATGATGCCAATCCAGCTGAATTGGGTGATTTGGGTTTTCCTGAAGATATTACCAAAATGGTAGCAAAGCATTTCACTGATCTGAAGGAAATCACCAAAGAACTAAGTCAGGTTATCAAAGATAAGAAGCTTCTGGAGAAAATGAGAAGGGAAGCCAAGTATGAAGCTGAAAGAAAGGTTGTGAATAAAGCCATTATTGAAACGACCAAAGCCCTCACTACCATGAGGAACAACAAGATAGAGTGGCACTCCAAGTTGAAAATGGATGTCTCCCAGCTATGTGATAGAAGAATCGAAGAGATTCAGCGTCAGGAAAATCTTGCTCGATGCAGGGAGAAGGAAGAAAGGCGCCTGAGAGCTCAGGCCAGAGAAAATAAGCCAAAAGAAGTCAAGGACAGTCGTGTGGAATCTGCTTCAGGTGATGCTCCTATTGACTCAAGTGCACCACTTCAACAGATTCCACCATCCCCTCGTCCCGAGGAAGTTACCAAACAACATGTTGAGGTTGTGGTAGTTCCTACCTCAGTCGATCAAGAAGCGGATGTGGTGGACATTTATCTTGTGAATCCTGGTGAAGTTATGACTGTGCCCGAGCAAAATGCTCCCGAAGAAAAGATTAACGAAGAAATTGAGATGGAGAAGTCAGTCACTTCAAAAAAGGATATTCAAGATGGACCCTTCAGACCCACTGAGGAGTAAGAAAAGGTTGAGGGGAGCAAGCTTCTGCCCAAAGTACTGCCCCAATGGTCTCCTCATCTGGTGCTTCTACCCTGATGTAGGTTGAACCTGCTCCTGGTTCCTTGGCTTCACTATCGGAACATGAAGGAAAGAAGATTGAAGAGCCCATGGCTCACAAGAAAAAGGATGAAGAAGTTGCACCACCTATTTAGTCCCACCAAGTCTTACCACCAGTGCTGCCGCAGTAGGCTGGAGAAGTTCTTGTTCCACCACCACCTATCGAAGATCACCAAAAGAAAAGGCCATGGTGCCTGAGTTTGAGAAAGCCGCTGAAGGAGTTCCAGCGAAGGAAAATTATCAACAATCTGATGATCCCATGCTTTCTGCTTCAGAGAAGGATATCGTACCTCATGTGCCCGTACAACCCTTTAATGAGAATGCATCTGCTGCAGATGATGTTCAGCCGATGGAAATTAGCACCGAAGTTTGTTTAAAAAATCCTCAGTAATCTTTCCCGCTATTTTCACATGAGTATGGCCCCTATGGCCTAGCTTTCAATGAGAAGCTTCATTCAGTGAAGCTTGCCTTCTTTGTGTTGAGCCCCTAAGAAGGAGAAAGGATGTCTTTGTCACCGAGGTTCTGGACAAAGGAGCAGGCAATATACTATGCTCGAATCTTGTTTGGCAAGCATAGGATTTTCGATCACAAGATATTAAACTTCGCCAAGCTCGAAGGAATACCTTGCTTCCACAATGCCCTTGACCACATTGAACATGCTCTTTTGAAGAGTTTCACGCGTTTCAGTCATGGATGGGACAAAGAGATTATTCTTCAGTTCTATGTCATGTTGTACATCACAGGGCAGATGGAAAACACCTCAAAGTGTAAGCTCGAATGAATGACAGGTACAGAAACAATCCAATGCTCAGCAGATCATATTTTGGCCCTGATTAATTTGCCTCAATGCAAATTTGAAAATGACAGAGAACACAAACCGCATTTCTGGGAAGTGCCTGATGCTCAAGTCTATTTCCTGATGGATTCCACTTTGGTGGGTGATGAATGCATCGTGTAAGTGCATCTAGTGCCCCTTAGTGATTTTGGTGTATTGAAGACTTATAGGTTAAGGGACTAATGTGTTTATGAGTGTACACAGGTCTATAGGTCTATGTGATGCTCAACTCAAAAATCCTACACCTACCAATCCCTTCGAGTGAAGCCATTGGAAATCTCATACAGTTCAGTCATATTCTTCAGTGACAGAGACTGAGTTCTTCTGGTCTCTGAGGAATTTGTTCTGACTGAGGAGTTAGGAATTTGCCAATGTGGATTGCCTACACAGTGAGGAACATGATAGCCCTGAGGAATTTGAGCCTCAAATATCCAACCGTTGTTGTGCTATGCGCCAGCTGTCCCAAAATATCTACCCACGTAACGGTCATATCATTGAAGAGCATTTATGTCTTATCATGTAGGGATGCTCCCTAGGCTATAAATAGCCGCCTCCTACAACCACTAGTTGGTTGGCTGCTTTGAGAGAAACTAACACTTGTCATTTGAGAGCATCCCATCCTCCGAGGACTTTGAGCAAAAATCATCAAGTGAGGAAAACCCAAACCCAAAGTGATTGAGCATCACTGAAGAGATTGATCTTGCGTGGATCCGACACTTGTTACCTTTGAAGACTGTGCTTCTTCCAGACGGTTAGGCATCATGGTCTAGAGCATCCAAGAAGAATTGTGGATCGCCGAGTGACCGAGTTTGTGAAGGTTTGGAAGTCACCTGAAGACTTACCACGAGTGATTGGGCGAGGTCTGTGTGACCTTAGCTCAATTAGAATACGGTGAGGACTGTGTGTCCTCAGGTTTAAATACCTAGCCGCTCCAACCAGATGTACAACTGAGACAGCAGTTGGAACTAGTCTACCAAATCATTGTCTTCACCAAGCTTACTGGTTCTATTTCCTCAACTCTTTCATTTCCTCATATTTGTGTTGGAAGACTTTGACTGAAGACTTTCTCAATTTCCCCAGTTCATTTTCTTTAGTGTGTTTGTCTTCATCCTGTGATATCCTGTGTTTACGCTTTCTGTACTCTTTGTTCGTCATCATTTCATCATGATGACCATGCTTGTGTTCTGTTATGTCTACTTTTGAGTACTTATTCCGCTTCAACTAGTTCTTTGCTAAGGAATTTCCTCGACCGCAAATTCCTCGGTGAAGAATTTTTAAAAATCGCCTATTCACCCCCCTCTAGTCGATACAACGCACTTTCAATTGGTATCAAATCAAGGTACTCCCTTGTTCTGTGTGATTTTGGTTTAACCGCCTGGAGTTTTAGTTATGTCGACAGCAGGTATGATCAAGGTCTCTGTTGGGTGCCCTACCTTCGATGGGACGGACTACTCCTACTGGAAGAATAAGATGTGAATGCATCTTGAGGCAATTGATAACAATCTCTGGCATATTGTGGAAAATGGTGTTCCCTCAGTCACACCTTCTTTGAATGCTACTGATGTGAAGAGATTCAAGCAACTTGACTCTCAAGCGAAGAATATCATATGTGGCCATCTGAGCAAAGGATAGTATGGAAGAGTGAGTGCTTTGGAAACTACTAAGCTTATCTAGGATAGGCTGTCCAAAGTCAATGAAGGAGTCTCAACACAGCGCGACTCTCAAGTAGATGTTCTTCGCAATCTCTTCAACCGCTTCAAAAGACTTGACAATGAAAATGTAACAAACCTTCGATCGCCTCACTGACATCTCAAATGAGGTTCAAGCACTTGGTGCCACTGACATCGCCGACCATGAGGTGGTGAAGAAATTGCTGAGATCGCTTGATTCCTCATTTGATACTCTGGCACTGATGATACAAGAGTGTGCTGACTACAAGTCACTTGATCCCGCTGATATCCTCGGGAGGATAAATACTCATTAGTTCCAGCATGCTGAAAAGAGAGATCTCTATGGTTTGAGCTATGGCAGATCACGCGCACTGAAGGCCAAGGCAGTTTCTGAGTTTGAAGATGAAGATTCAGGCAGCAGCCTTGGTGATCCTAAAGAACTGAGCCATGAACTAGCACTGCTTGTGAAGAAATTCTAGAAGTTCTCAAGACGTGGTCGCTTTGGAAAACCCTCAAGGAGCAATGATTCCTCATCCAATGACTACAAGAAGAGGCTTTGCCACAAATGCAAGAAACCTGGTCACTACATTCAAGATTGTCCGCAGTGGGAAAAGGAATCAAAGAAGAAGAAATACAAGGATTACAGTTGTGATGATGCGAAGAAAAAGAAGAAATCTTCAAAGTCTTCATCATCAAAATCCTCAAAGTCTTCATCTCACAAGAAGAGCAGCTCCAAGAAGGCTCGGGCATTTATTGGGAAGGAAATGGACTCTGAGGTTGAATCTGAGGAAAATGAGGAAGAGGAGGCATCTGAGGAGTCTGAGTCCGGAGTGGCGAGCCTAGCCCTCGCTACTGCATTCGTCAGCAAGTCTATCTTCAACTCTGAATAAACTAACCTCACCAACAAGGCTGATGAAGGCAATGATGACTACGCTCCCACCTATTGCTTCATGGAAAAGGGTGCTAAGGTACTCAAATATACCTCCTCTGAATCAAGTGAGAATGAATCTAATGAAAAACTCAAGCCCAGCTACTCTAAACTTGCTAAGATTGTTGTGAAACAACAAAAGGATTTTGAAAAGGTTCAAAACATGCTAGACAAAGTGATGATATGTTGGGTGAAGAAATGGATGGCACTAAAACCTTGACTGAAAATCTTTAGAGACTTCAGTCTAGGTTTGATAACCTTCAAGGTCATCACAATACTCTCTTATCTAATCATGAAAAGCTTTCTTATGAGGAAGTAAATGATATAAACAGCCATCCTCCACAGCCCCAGGATCCAGAACGGCCCCTTGATCCGGACTCTGAAGAGGATCCGGACATATCGGTGGAGCTAATTGACGGGGTGATTCATCAGCTAAGCAAGGATAATACCTTGGTGGCCATTACGGCCGATTACCCAGGGTTAATCCCGGCCTCCCAGGTGATAGAGACCGAAGTCTGATTCCCTTGAGGAGGATTCCATTCTCACGCATTTTAGTTTTTCTGACGACAACCGTGTTTTGCAGGGAAGGTTTCCGAGGCGGGAGACCGAACCTGCGGCGGATAGCCAACGAGGGGCCGCAGGGCCCCGTGGGGTAAAAAGAAATGTAGTCCGGACTGAGACGCCGGCGCAAAGGTATAGCACACCATCTATTTCTCTGGTGTTATCCCTTCAGGGCACATTAACTCTCCTGCTCTCTTCAGGACGAACAGACCTCGCCGGACTATATCTGGAGAGGTTGCCAATCGTGCCTCCACCAGCCAGGCTCCAACGCCTGGCCCGGAAGCGGCAGCGAACACAAGGCGCGCACCGGACGCTCCTCCGACAGAGGATGCGGACAGGCTGTCTGCCACCATTTCAGAGGTGGAGAGTTCCATGAACCACAGGCGTCGCCGGACGGTTCTCCGTGATGCTTGTTTCTCCCAAGAGGCATTGGATGCCTTCAACTCGGGAGATGCGTATCTCCGTGCCTCTCAAAATGGTTTAGCCAGAGCCACGGAGCAATATGTGAAAGACATACGGGTAAGAAAATTTTGGTAAATATATATATACCAGTAGCCCCCGAGACTTGAACCAGTTAGAATAACTGATTTAAGGATCATTTGTTATACAGGTTCTTACAGAAAAGAATACCCTACTATCCCAGGAGCTGGAAGAGTGCAAAGCCCAACTTTAGGCCGCACTAGCCGCAGTGGGGGAGCCCAAAGAGCCCCCCTTTGGTAATTTACGCTTCGAAAGATAAATATGTTGCGAAGTGCGGCGTGGGTGCGAATCTGACAAAGAAAATTGCAGATGGCGCCGGATTAAATCCGGACAAGCAACAACTCCTATGCCAGCTGAAGGCTGGTGAGAGCATGCTGACAAGGGTGAGGCGGGAGAAGAACGATCTCCAAGATGCCAACACCAAGCTGGGCGTTGAACTAAAAGATGTTCGTGCCCAGCTGTCGGACTCCACTAAGGAGAACCAGCTGCTTCGACGCGGCATATATAGTAAGTGCTTACACGAACCTCTGAAAAAGAAGGAGTTCGGCGAGGAAGTCAAATGACAGAGTTATGTCTGTAGGTATGCTGACAGGTCGTCCTGCAGAGGAGATGCCCAGTTCAACGGGCGACCTTCTTCCCGAGCTTTCGCAGCTGCACGAGCTAGTTCGGCAGGCGATGCAAGGAGTTGCCCAAGCCTTATGGAAATCCCTCCCCAGGCTCGAGGGCCTTGGAGAGCTTGCAGAGAAGCTAAAGGGAGCGCGGCGGCACTTCTGGTTGTGGAAGATATCGGCCTGCCGCCAAGGCGCGAGGGAGGCCTGGGCCATGGTAAAGACGCGGTACACAAAGGCTGACCCCAACCACATGGCCGAGGTCGGACCTGTAGGACCTGATGGGAAGGAGATCCCTGTCAGCTTAGTATACGGCCTAGTAGATTTGGCCACAAAGTATTCCTCGCAGGACTGTAAATTAGACAACCTGTTAGATGGTATTGAAGAGGAATACAATCAGTCAGAGTGACTATGTAATTTTTAAATGACATGTGTAATGCCTTCTAGCCGGATTGTAGATGGTTTGTCATTGCCGACCTTTTCGCTTCGACCTCGGGACCTGACGGTCCGGAGTGTGCCGGAATACCCTATCGGTTATGTGAGAACCGGGGTATGCATGGAGACCAGGCGTAGGGGTCATTAGTGCTTTATCAGACAAGTGCCCAACTAGTTGTGTTATATTACATGGTTAGTAAGAAACATCTTCCAGAGAGAATAGTTCCGTTAGGGGTTCCTTTCTCTGGGAGGCATGCCCTAAAGTGCATGTTCGGACTGCAAACACAGGAAAAGCATCTGGGGGCATATGTATAAATAAGTAAAAAAGGTCATCTTTAGTTCACCGACCGAATATTCCCTTAAGAACGCTAGCTTTCGGCTTCACCCAGTCTGAGGTACACATCCGGCTGACCCGGCAGTAACAATCGCAGAGGTGCTCCCTTTACCACCTGGCCGAACAATCGGGAACGTAGGGGTAAGCACAGGAGCCAGGCAACCCAGCTTGGCCAAAACTTAAGTCATATCGATGCATATAATGGTGAAGAAAAGGTACATGCGGAAGTTTGACACATGTTTCGGGCGTGAAGCCCGTATGAATAAGCTTCTGTTTAAAGAAGCCCCCAGGTATAGTGAGCGCGAGTAGCGCGTCACTTTGTTGAGCCTTTAATGGCTATAAATGAGAAAAAATAAAAGAAAGGGTGGAAGGAGAGAAATGTAGGACAGAAAATGTAAAAAATGGACAGAGGAAGGAGACGAACACAGAGTCCTGCGCTAGGCGTAGAATCTTCGGAGACGGGCTGCGTTCCATGGGTTCGGCTTGAGTCGGTTATCCGAGGCATCTCGCAGGCGGTACGCTCCACCGGTCAGGACTTGGTCAATTATGAAGGGACCTTCCCACCTGGGCTTGAGTTTGTCCTTTTTCTTGTCCAGCAGCCGTAGAACTAATTCGCCAATGTTGTAATTTTTGGCCCGCATTTCTCTGCTTTGGTAGCTTCGAGCCTGCTGTTGATAGAATGCGGAACGGGCTTTTGCCACATCGCGCTCCTCCTCCAAGGCGTCTAGACTGTCCTGCCGATCGAGCTCGGCTTCTCTTTCTTCGTACATGCGCACTCGGTGAGGTGAGTCATGAATTATGTCGCAAGGCAGAACTGCCTCTGCGCCGTACACCATAAAGAATGGTGTGTATCCGGTGGTGCGATTCGGCGTGGTCCGCAGCCCCCAGAGTACGGAGTCGAGCTCCTCTACCCAGTGCGAGTTAGATTCCTTTAGGGACCGCACTAATCTGGGTTTGATGCCGCTCATGATAAGACCATTTGCACGTTCGACCTGGCCGTTAGTTTGTGGGTGATAGACGGAGGCATAATCGAGCTTAATGCCCATGTTTTTGCACCAGAGTTTTACCTCGTCGGCCGTAAAGTTCGTGCCGCTATCAGTGATGATGCTGTGGGGGACGCCGTAACGGTGTACGACCCCGGATATAAAGTCTATCACCGGTCCGGATTCGGCCGTCTTAACAGGCTTGTCTTCTATCCATTTGGTGAACTTATCCACCATGACCAGTAAGTATTTTTTCTTGTTAGCTCCCCCTTTAAGGGGTACAACCATGTCAATCCCCAGACCGCGAAGGGCCAAGTGATGGGGATAGTTTGGAGGGCGATAGGTGGCATATGGCTTTGGTTTGCAAAGAGCTGGCAACCGACGCATCGTTGGACCAGGTCCTGAGCGTCTGCCCGGGCCGTCGGCCAATAGAAGCCTGTACGAAAAGCTTTGCTTACAAGGGACCGAGCTGCGGCGTGATGACCACCGAGTTCGGCATGAATTTTAGCCAGCAAGTTCCGCCCTTCCTCTTCGGAGATGCACCTTTGAAGTACTCCGGTAGTGCTTTTCTTATAAAGCTCTCCCTCGTGGACTTTATAGGCCTTGGATCGCCGCACTATGCAGCGTGCCTCATTTTGGTCCTCCGGGAGCTCATGCCTATTAAGGTAGGCTAGGAATGGTTCTGTCCACGGGGCGATGACAACCATTATGACGTGGGCGGAAGTTGTAATTTCATTGGCAGGGCCGCCGGTTATGTCAGATTGTTCGGTGCCGGACAGTGCGGATTGGTCCGGGCTGTCATTATCAGGCTCCCCTTCCCATACTACGGATGTCTTGAACAACCTTTCTAGAAATATGTTGGGGGGGACTGCGTCGTATTTTGCGCCGGTGCGCGCCAGGATGTCTGCTTCCTAATTGTTTTCCCAGGCTATGTGGTGAAATTCGAGCCCCTTGAATTGGGCTGACATTTTTAAGACGGCGTTGCGGTAAGCTGCCATTTTTGGATCCTTGGCATCGAAGTCTCCATTTACTTGGGATATCGCGAGTTTCGAATCCCCGCGCACTTCGAGGCATTGAATGCCCATGGATACTGCCATCCGGAGACCATGTAAAAGGGCCTCATATTTGGCAGCATTGTTGGAGTCCGTGTGCATAATCTGGAGTACATATTGAACTGTATCTCCTGTGGGGGATTTCAAGACGACGCCAGCCCCTAGTCCGGCCAACATTTTGGAGCCGTCGAAATGCATGATCCAGTTTGAGTATGTGCCGTACTCTTTAGGGAGTTCGGCCTTCGTCCATTCTGCGATGAAGTCAGCCAAAACTTGCGACTTGATAGCTCGTCGTGGCTTATAAGTTATGTCAAACGGGAGGAGCTCGATGTCCCATTTTGCAATCCGGCCCGTTGTGTCGCGGTTGTTTATAATATCGTTGAGTGGTACTTCCGATGCTACTATGATTGAACACTCTTGAAAGTAGTGTCGTAGCTTCCGGGATGCCATGAATACCGCGTATGCAATTTTTTGATAATGTGGGTACCGTGATTTGCATGGAGTGAGGACGGTGGACACGTAGTAAACCGGCCTTTAAAGGGGGAATTTGTGTCCGTCTGTTTCCCGCTCGACGACGAGTACTGCGCTGACAACTTGATGGGTTGCTGCAATGTACATTATCATTGGTTTGCCGATGTTTGGCGCGGCCAGGACTGGGTTTGTTGCCAATATGGCCTTTATTTTGTCGAGTCCGGCCGTGGCGGCATCCGTCCACTCGAAGTGTTCGGTGCGCTGAAGGAGGCGATAGAGGGGTAGTGCATTTTCTCCTAAGCGGGAGATGAAGCGGCTTAGAGCCGCCACGCATTCGGTTAATTTTTGTATTTGTTTGAGGTCATTTGGGATATCCAGTTGTGACAAAGCTCGGATCTTGGCTGGATTTGCTTCGATTCCTCTACCGGATACAATGAAGCCCAAGAGCTTTCCGGCTGGGACGCCGAAAACGCATTTTTCTGGGTTTAGCTTGATGTCATATGTTCGGAGATTATCAAATGTAAGCCTCAAGTCGTCTACTAGAGATTCGACATATTTGTTTTTACGACCACATCTTCCACGTATGCCTCCACTGTTTTGCCGATCTGGTTTGCCAGACATGTCTGAATCATGCGTTGATATGTTGCGCCGGTGTTTTTGAGCCCCAAAGGCATTGTGTTAAAGCAGAATGGGCCGTATGGGGTGCTGAATCCTTGCGGCTTGGTCTGACTCGGGCATCTTGATTTGATGGTAGCCGGAGTATGCGTCGAGGAAACACAACGAATTGTGTCCTACTGTGGCATCGATAATTTGATCGATGCGGGGGAGGGGGAAGGGATCCTTTGGGCAAGCCTTGTTAAGGTCTTTAAAATCAACGCACAGGCGCAAGGATTTGTCCTTATTTGGTACCATTACCAAGTTTGCTAGCCAGTCCGGATGTTTTATATCTCTGATGAATCCGGCCTCCAGTAGCTTGGCTAGCTCCTCTCCCATAGCCTGTCTCTTGGGTTCAGAGAAACGCCGAAGTGCTTGTTTGACAGGTTTGAATCCTTTTAGGATATTTAAGCTGTGTTCCGCCAGCCTGCGTGGGATTCCTGGCATGTCTGAAGGGTGCCAGGAAAAAATGTCCCAGTTCTCGCGTAGGAACTCTCACAGTGTGGCGTCTACATCACGGTTTAGTCGTGCCCTGATGGAAGCTGTTTTATTGGGGTCTGTCGGATGGACCTGGAGTTTGACTATTTCATCCGTTGGTTTAAAGGAGGTGGACTTGGATCTTTTATCGAGTATCACATCATGCCTGTTTACCATGGAGCGCAGCACGGTCAATTCCTCAGCCGCTAGGGTTTCGGACAGTGCCTCGAGGGCCAGTGCGGCTGTCTTGTTTTCGGCGCGGAGGGCTATGTCCGGATCACTGGCGAGAGTGATGATTCCGTTTGGCCCGGGCATCTTGAGCTTCAGGTACCCGTAATGGGGTATTGCTTGGAAGATTGTAAATGCTTCCCGCCCTAGCAGAGCGTGGTATCCGCTACTGAACGGGGCCACCTGGAATGTGACTTCTTCGGACCTGTAATTATCCGGCGTGCCGAACACCACGTCTAGTGTGATTTTCCCTGTATAGCGCGCTTCCCGACTGGGGATTATTCCTCTAAAGGTTGTGTTTCTTCTCTCAATGCGGTTCCAGTCTATTTCCATTTTTTGGAGGGTTTCCACATAAATGAGGTTCAATCCGCTTCCTCCGTCCATGAGTACCTTGGTGAGACGAAAGTCGTCCACTATTGGACTGAGGACCAATGCGGCTGGTGCTCGGGCTGTTCGGAATTTAGGTTCATCACTGGCATTAAAAGTAATAGTCGTGTCACTCCAAGGGTTTATTGTTGCTACTTGATAGACTTCAGCGAGGCTGCGAAGTGTTCTTTTTCGCATATTATTTGATGCGAAAGTCTCGAAGACTGGTAAGACTGTATTGGAGTCCCTGAGGTGGCTTTCTGCGGACTCCGGAATTAGGAGATCTTCGCCCCTTTTGGCCACCTGCCGGAGTATCCAACATGCTCTAAGGCCGTGGGTTGGTGTGGCGTCCTCTGTACTGTGAATTTTACAGGGTCCATTAAGCCATCCCTCCAGTACGGTTCCATGCCCTGTAGAGGGTTTTGGTTTTTTGTTTTTTAACCCGGGTGTCTTATGATGATGCACCCTTTTATTTCGGACGAGGCTTCTATTCAGGGCTGGATTATCCCAAAATTTAATTTCGGTTTTCCAGGCGCTTTCCATTGCACAATACTTTTGTACTATGGACGCCAGGTCAGTGAAGCGCGTAATATCACATCGACCTGTCGCATTGAGGATTCCCTTGTCCGTGCAATTATTGCAGAAGATTGAGATTGCGTCCTCCTCGCGGCAGTCCTTTATCCTGTTCATAACCAGGAGGAACCTTGCCCAATAATGATGTACTGTTTCTTCGGGATTTTGCCTGATTTGGGATAGATCGCTTATGTTCGGGTGGGTGGGTGGAATTACATCCGCATCCTCACCCAATCTGAGACTCAGAGGCCCGGGAGTTTCCGAACTCTGAAGTTTGGATTTTTGAATGTTGTCCGGTGAATCTGACCCGTTGCCTGATTCTAAGTTCAGGTCTTGAATTATATCCTCCCCTCCGCGGATATCCGGCTTGGAGGGATCGGGAATCCGTACGTAGCTAGTCCTTAGGACAGATGAAGGGTGGCCGCACAGTGGCTCTACTACGACAACATGATGGGTGGCTTGGGGAGAATTAATCTCTCTTAGATCGGGTTTAAGCCCAACCTGGTCGTAATCCATAGTGACCCCCAAGGAGGCGATGCGATCCAAGAGCTCGTTTACAGAAGAGAGCTCCATTGGATCCAACTGCTCGTCGAGTTCCGAGCTGATGTGAAGGTTGCTTTTGATGACCCGAGAGGCCACCGTCGGTGCAACGGCCGAACAGGCGGTCATAAGAAAACCACCTAATCGGAGAGTTTGGCCGACAGCCAAGGCTCCCTTAGTAACGGCGCCGTCTTTAAAGACGGGAAGAGGCATCCTTCCTGATTGCGACGGCACAGAGGACCTCTCAATGAAAGCACCAATGTCGGTGTCAAAACCGGCGGATCTCGGGTAGCAGGTGGTAACAGGAGACAAGGGACACAATGTTTTACCCTGGTTCGGGCCCTCTTGATGGAGGTAAAACCCTGCGTCCTTCTTGATTAATATTGATGATATGGGTAGTACAAGAGTAGATCTACCACGAGATCAAGGAGACTAAACCCTAGAAGCTAGCCTACGGTATGATTGTCGTATATTGGAGTTGTTGTCCTACGGACTAAAACCCTCCGGTTTATATAGACACCGATAGGGTTAGGGTTACACAAAGTCGGTTACAAGGGTAGGAGATCTTGAATATCCGCATCGCCAAGCTTGCTTTCCACGCCAAGGAAAGTCCCTTCCGGACACGGGACGAAGTCTTCAATCTTGTATCTTCATAGTGCTGGAGTCCGGCTAAAGGTATAGTCCGGCTATCTGAACACCCCCTAATCTAGGACTCCCTCAGTTACAAACTTGTAACCATTGTTCGGCCCAATATCTTCGAATCCATTGGATTTGTGTCTTGCGCTGATTGTAATCCTCCTCTGGATCTGTCTTGTACAACTCTGAGAGGTCATCAGGCAAATCTCTTGATGTTCCCCCACGACACTGTCTTCCACCCTTCCTAGCTGATTTCTCGGTAGCCATGAACTTCAAACGGAATGGCTTCAATACGTTCAAAGGCTTCAGAGGCTTCCGTTTGCTGGACAAACAGGAACTTGCTTCGGGAGAGTTAATGTGATGCTGTAAGAATTCTGCAAACGAATGCAGACTATGAGAACCAAGGGATTCTCCCACGGACATGTACCTGTGATAGCATTAGAGATGCGAGGGAAGGGGAGAGGTCATATGCATTCTCAGAAGATTTTGAAGATAAATCAGTTTGAAGACATTGACCTCATGATGCGAAGACATTCACTTATGTGCTGAGAGTTGGTTCCAGATTTGTACGAATCCACGAATAAGTACAAGTGAGGAATCTAACTAGATGTGAAGCTTAAGTGAATATACTAGGCATTATATGAGATGCAGACAGGATAGATCTAACATTGAGTAGGCAGAAACAACTTTCAGTAAATAGGATGAATCTTTTAGGATAAAAAAGATGGTAAAAAGAGAGTTTTATTTACCACACGGTGACCTGCTAGATGGTAAGAGTAGGAGACCGAGCAGTTCGATCCACCGTGCCCTAACTTGGCGACGGAGGACACCTACGGCGACGGCGGAGAGGACGATGTCCGCGGTCGGCGTGAGGACGGCGTCAGTGAAGTCGCGGCAGCTAAGCGCTTCGTCGCCGGCGTCGTCGAGAGCTAGCGGTGGCGCTAGGGTTTTGACGAGGTGGAGAGGTGGAAGAAGGTTTTCTTTACCGCAGGGGACACGTATTTATAAGGAAATATGCAGCACAACGCAATTACGCAGGTGCCCCTGGCGGTTCACATCTAAGGCACACGTGGCAAGCATGCAACACACTCGGAGTTGTCCCACGTTCCCATGCCCACCCGAACTGTCGGATGGTTGTTCCGGCTTCTCCGAATTTCAGGCAATAAGGATAGAGCATTTAAAAACAGACTTAATGTTTGTCTCTGTATCTTCTGCTGACAAGGACGCAGAGAAGACATTTGACTGTTTCAATAGAATTCATATGATTTGAACAGATAGAGTTTGAGATAGAAAGCATAGAGAGGTTAGGGTCCGATCACATTCACTTAGTTCAAAAGATGCAACAAGGAAGACATACCTATAAGTGAATGCTGTAGAGGACAGAACACTAATATGTATATATCAGAAGACAGTCAAATCAACATAGTGAAGATAATCATGAAAACAGGTTGAAATTGAAGACAAACCAAATGTGAAGACATAGCAAATGTAACGCCATGAGTAAAACACGTCAAACCTAAAATTTTGGTGGTGGCGTTACCCACCATATAGGAAGTATTAGACCCAGACACGGCACACAATTATCGTGGCGCTCCGAAGTCAAATTCCACGTTAATATATTCACACTCAGAATGTAAGTCTTCATAGATTGAAGATATACTTTACTTCGTGTGTTGCACATCTAAGTCATCAATATGCATAAGTGTTAGGATGTGTGCCTGATCACAGGACATTTAAGGATTCCAAGATATTTAGCTCACACCGTAACTTGCAAAACCTTTTCTCGTCCAAGGGCTTTGTGAAGATATCTGCCAGTTGCTCTTCAGTGTTGACGTGAATGATATCAATATCTTCCTTCATGACATGATCTCTGAGAAAATGATGACGAATTTCAATGTGCTTTGTCTTCGAGTGCTGAACTGGGTTGTTGGCAATCTTGATGGCGCTTTCGTTGTCATAGAAGAGAGGCACTTGTTTCAGATGGATGCCATAGTCCTTGAGATTTTGCTTCATCCATAGAAGCTGAGCGCAGCAAGATCCAGCAGCAATGTATTCAGATTCAGCAGTGGAGAGTGATACGCAGTTCTGCTTCTTTGAAGACCAACAGACAAGTTATCGTCCCAGAAAGTGACATGTGCCCGATGTAGACTTGCGATCCACCTTGTCACCAGCATAATAAGCATCCGAGAATCCAACTAGATCAAACTCTGAGCCCTTTGGATACCATAATCCTAATGTTGGGGGTGTAAGCCAGATATCGAAGAATTCGCTTCACAGCTAAGTGATGCGATTCCTTTGGTGCCGCTTGGAATAGAGCACACATGCAAACACTAAGCGTAATATCTGGCCTAGATGCACATAGGTAAAGTAAAGAACCAATCATGGAGCGATATACCTTTTGATCGAACTCTTTACCATTGTCGTCGGGACCCAGATGGTGTTTGGCTGGCATTGGCGTCGTGTAACCTTTGCAATCTTGCATTCCAAACTTCTTCAGGCAATCTTTGAGGTATTTCTCTTGAGATATGAAGATGCCATTTGCTTTCTGACGAATTTGAAGACCAAGGAAGAACTTCAGCTCTCCCATCACGGACATCTGATATTGCTCTTGCATCATGTATCCAAACTCATCACTATACTTCTGTTTGGTGCAGCCGAAGATAATGTCATCCACATATATTTGGCACACAAACAGTTCACCACCATATGTCTTCGTGAAGAGTGTGGGGTCAAGGGATCCAGGTTTGAAACCTTTGCTCTTCAGGAAGTCTTTGATCGTATCATACCAGGTGCGAGGAGCTTGTTTGAGGCCATATAGTGCTTTGTTTAGCTTGTACACCATATCAGGATGTTTTGGATCTTCAAAGCCAGGTGGTTGTGCGACGTATACTTCTTCTTCAATCTTGCCGTTGATAAATGCACTCTTCACATCCATTTGATATAGAAAGATGTTGTGATGATTTGCATAGGCTAGCAGTATCCGAATAGCTTCAAGCCTGGCCACAGGAGGAAATGTTTCATCGAAGTCAATCCCTTCAACTTGAGTATATCCTTGAGCGACGAGACGTGCTTTGTTTCTGACGACTTGACCATGCTCATCTTGCTTGTTTCGATATATCCATTTTGTGCCAATTATGTTATGCTTGCGAGGGTCAAGACGCTTGACAAGTTCCCAAACATTGTTCAGCTTGAACTTTTGAAGCTCTTCTTGCATAGCTTGAATCCATTCAGGTTCCATAAAGGCTTCAGCAACTTTCTTGGGTTCTGGTATTTACACAAATGAAAAGTGCCCATAGAAATTTGCTAATTGTGTTGCTCTGAGCGAGTAAGTGGACCAGGTGCATTGATGCTATCAATTATTTTCTCAATTTGTACTTCGTTTGCAACACGAGGATGAACTGGACGAATATTTTTCTCTTGCTGATCATTATCAATATTGGAAGGATTGTCTTCAGGCTGAGCATTGTCTTCAGGTTGGTTAGGCGCAGAGATGATAAGTTCCCCTTCAGGCTGTGCTTCAGAAGGCATGATTTCACCAGTTCCCATTAGCTTGATAGATTCACTGGGTGAAGCTTCGTCTAGTGTACTTGGCAGGAGCTCTCTTTGTGAACCATTGGTTTCATCGAACCATACGTCCACTGTTTCGACAATTTTGTAGAGATAGAGGTTGAAGACTCTGTAAGAGTGGGAGCCCTTTCCGTAACTGAGCATGAAGCCTTCGTGAGCTTTACGTGCAAATTTTGATTTGTGATGTGGATCCTTGATCCAGCACCTAGCTCCAAATACTCTGAAGTAACTGACATTTGGCTTCTTGCCAGTGAGTAGCTCATAGGATGTTTTATTCAGAAGCTTATGGATGTAAACACGGTTGATGACATGACATGTTGTATCAATAGCTTCAGGCTAGAACTTTCTTGGTGTCTTGTACTCATCTAGCATTGTTCGAGCCATCTCAATGAGGGTTCTGTTCTTGCGCTCCATGATGCCATTTTGCTGAGGTATGTACGGAGCGGAGAACTCATGAGTGATTCCCATTGTATCCAGATATAGATCAAGTCCAGTGTTCTTGAACTCAGTGCCGTTGTCACTTCTGATATGCTTGATCTTGACGCCATAATTGTTCATGGCTCAATTTGCGAAGCGTCTGAAGACATCTTGCACTTCAGTCTTGTAGAGAATTATTTGCACCCATGTATATCTTGAGTAATCATCAACAATGACGAGGCCATAGAGACAAGCAGTTGTTGTGAGGGTAGAGTAGTGAGTAGGGCCAAATAAGTCCATGTGTAGCAGCTCGAAGGGTTGAGATGTCGTCATGATTGTCTTCGAGGGATGCTTGGCCCTAGTCATCTTTCCAGCTTCGCAGGCACCGCATAAATGATCCTTCTTGAATTTGACGCCCTCGATGCCTATGACATGCTTCTTCTTGGCGAGAGTGTGTAAGTTCCTCATGCCAGCATGCCCCATCCTCCGATGCCATAGCCAGGACTCTGAAGCTTTTGCAAGAAGACATACGGCAAGCAGTGGACCTGCTGAGAAATCTACCATGTACAGATCATCTTTCCGGTACCCTTCAAAGACTAGAGATTTGTCAGATTCCATAAGTACAAGGCAACGATTTTTTCCAAATATCACAATCATGTTCAAGTCACAAAGCATTGAGACAGACATTAAGTTGAAACCAAGGGATTCAACAAGCATCACTTTATCCATGTGCTGATCCTTTGAGATTGCAACTCTACCTAGACCCAATACCTTGCTTTTACCAGTGTCAGCAAATGTAATGTGACTCTTATCAGATGGACGTAAAGTTGAGTCCATAAGAAGACTTCGATCACCAGTCATGTGATTAGTGCATCCGCTGTCCATAATCCATTCTGAACCACGAGGTGTCCTACCCTACAGTACAGTTAGGGGGATAGGCTTCACCAAGAGCATTGTGAAGCATAAACATTTGACGAGCAAGAGGATTATTGAAGCTCAGATCAAGATTAGGACTGATAGGATGAATGGCAAACGATTCAGGAATAAAATGCATAGTAAGACCATTTGGGCATTTGATCTTGCGCCCTACAAGATGTTTTAGGTCCGCAGCAATAGCATCAGACGCCCTTGATTTCTGGCTGGAGACCTTTCCCTGCAAGAGAAAGTTAATTCTTCTTAACCACCCACATTTTCAGGGGTGGCTTAGAAGCACTAGTCTAAGAGCAGCATCTGAGAATTTTGGCTTTGGAGCCCTAGCAAATAGCCTTGCAGGAGATGAATGATACTCATATGAATAAGCAAAAAAGTTCTTAGTTCTATGAACATAGCGGTTTGAAGACACACGCTCATATTCATAAGTCTGAGTATGGTTTCCCTGCAAAACATTGGCGTTAGGGTGACTCAGGTGAGTCCTCTGTCTGTATGAAGCCTTTGGACCACATGAAGCCTTAGGTCTGGGGTTTGTCTTCTTCCCAGGTGGTGTCATGATGACATTCAATGGAAGATTCTCGAGACAGCTTTTGGGAACCCAGATCTTCTTCATAGGTAGCCCATTCCTGCAGTTAGTACCAACATATCTGGCAAACACTTCACCATTCTGATTCTTGAACAGTTTTGCATAAAATGATTCATCAATGACAACAGGGTTAGCATAGGTAAAGCCAGATAAGGTGGATGGGTCCACTGAAGGTCCCTTTGCAGCAACCCATGTGGTTCTGGGATACTACTCAGGCTTCCAGTAGGAACCATCAACATTCATTTTCCTCTCGAACCCAACACCCTCTTTCCTAGGGTTTCGGTTCAGAATCTGCTTTTTAAGGACATCGCACAGTGTCTGATGCCCTTTCAGACTTTTGTACATCCCTGTTTCAAGCAATGTCTTCAACCTAGCATTTTCATCAGCAATAGTAGTGGTATCCTCAGCACAGGGGTTAGTTATCACATCAGTAGCTGAAGACAATGCAACAGTAGCAGAAGTAGAACATTCAGCAACAGAGGTAGCGTTGTCACGCTCAAGGTATTTTAGACATGGTGGTTCAAATCCATCCTGAGCGGAACTGATCTGTTGAGCGCGAAGTGACTCATTCTCTTTTTGAAGATCTTCATGAGCCGCTCTCAATTTCTCAAGCTCTTGCTTCCTTTGAAGATAATCATAGGAGAGCTTTTCATGAGTGGCTGAGAGCGTTTCATGACGACTTTCAAGTTCTTGGTACTTAGCATGAAGATTTTTTATGTCTTCAACTAAGGACTGTGAACGGGTCATTTCTGCGTCCAACAGGTCATCGCTTTTGTCTAACCGTTTTTGAGTATGTTCCATAGCCTTTTGTTGTTCATTTGCAATTTTAGCAAGTGTTTTGTAGCTAGGCTTGGATTCACAATCAGAGTCATCTTCACTGGATGTTTGAAAGTAAGCATCACGTGATTTTACCTTGGCACCACGTGCCATGAAGCAGTAGGTGGGAGCAGGGTCGTCCTCGTCATCAGCTTCAGCGTTGGTGTGGAAGTCATTCTCTTTAGTGTTGAAGATGAACTTGGCAACATAAGTTGTGGCTAGAGCCAGACTTGTGACGCCACGGTCGGTCTCCTCCTAAGACTCCACCTCCGCCTCGTCAGAAGCAGACTCCTCCTCTGAATCCATCTCCTTGCCAACAAAAGCACGAGCCTTGCTAGATGAGCTCTTCTTATGAGATGAAGACTTGGACGAGGACTTGTAAGAAGACCTTTAAGATTTTTTCTTCTTCTCGTTATCAGAATCATATTCCTTGCTCTTCTTCATCTTCTTCTCGTTGTCCCACAGTGGACACTCAGAGATATAGTGTCCAGGTTTCTTGCACTTGTGACATGTTCTCTTCTTGTACTCATGAGTGGAAGCTTCATCATTTCTTGAGCTGGATCTTGAAGACTTTATGAACCCCTTCTTCTTAGTGAACATCTGGAACTTCTTCACAAGCATAGCAAGTTCCTATCCAATGTCTTCAGGATCATCAGAACTGCAGTCAGATTCTTCTTCAGATGAGGAAATAGCTTTTGACTTCAAAGCGCGAGTTCGACCAACCATAGATATCTCTTTTCTCAGACAGCTAGAACTCATGTGTGTTGAGCCTCTCAAGTATATCAGACGGATCGAGTGTCTTGAAGTCAGGACGTTCTTGTATCATGAGGACAAGGGTGTCAAAGGAGCTGTCAAGTGATCTCAGTAATGTCTTGACGATTTCATGCTTGGTAATCTCAGTAGCGCCGAGAGCACGAAGCTCATTTGTGATGTCAGTGAGGCGATCAAACGTGAGCTGGACATTTTCATTGTCTTTTCTCTTGAAGCGGTTGAAGAGGTTGCGAAGAACACTGATCCTTTGCTCTCTCTGGGTTGAGACGCCTTCATTGACCTTGGATAGCCAGTCCCATACTAGCTTCGACATTTCCAGAGCACTCACGCGGCAATTCTGTCCTTTGGTTAGATGACCACAGATGATGTTCTTGGCAGTAGAGTCTAGTTGAATGAACTTCTTGACATCAGCAGGGGTGACACCTTCACCAGTCTTGGGAACGCCATTCTTAACGACATAACAGAGGTCGACATCAATGGCTTCAAGATGCATGTGCATCTTATTCTTCAGTAGGGATATTCAGTTCCATCGAACACGGGGCAACCAACGGAGACTTTGATTATCCCTGCAATCGACATAGCTAAAACTCCAGGTGGTTAAACCGAATCACACAGAACAAGGGAGTACCTTGCTCTGATACCAATTGAAAGTGCTAGTTATCGACTAGATGGGGGGTGAATAGGCGATTTTAACGAAAGTCTTCAAAACATGGATGTCTCGAAGAACAAAATTAGAAATGAACCTATTGAAATGCAGCGGAAGATATACTACACTAAGCAAGCCATAGACAAGTATGCAATGAGAGTACGAAGACAAATAGCAGCTAGGTAGACAGGATCAGAATGGAAGATCGTATGAAGCCAAACAACAATAGATGTCAAACAACAAATACAAATAGGTAAAGCAAACAGCCAATGACTTCACAAAGGCAAACTCTAAACAGAGAGAGGGAGAGGATAGAACCAGTCACTTGTAGAGGACACTTGATTTGTTGGACCAGTTCCAGTTGCTGTGACAACTGTACGTCTAGTTAGGGAGGCTGAGATTCAACTCAGAAGACCGCGTCTTCACCTTATTCCCCTTGAGTTAAGGACACACAGTCCTCGCCCAATTACTCTGGTAAGTCTTCAAGGTAGACTTCCAAACCTTCACAGACTTCGTTCACCGGCGATCCACAATGACTCTTGGATGCTCAGAACGCGACGCCTAACCGGCTGGAGGATTCATAGTCCTCAAGTGTAATAAGTCTTCAGGTCACGCAGACAGAAAGACTTCAGTGATGCCTAACACTCTTTGTCTCTGGGCGTTTGGGCTTTGTCCTCGCAAGGATTTCTCTCTCTCAAAGGCTTCGAGGTGGGTTGCTCTCAATACGACAAAAGTCGTGCACTAACTCTGAGCAGCCACCAATTTATGGTGTAGGGGGTGGGCTATTTATAGCCACTAGGCAACCCGACCTGATATGTCCGAAATGACCCTGGGTTACTAAGGAACTGACACATGTTCCAACGGTCAGATTTCAAACACACACGGCAACTTTACTTGGGCTCCAATCAAAGCTGACTCATCCAGCTCTCGATAAGATTTGCTCTCATTGTCTTTGCTCGAAGACATAGGATTTTGGTTGAGCATCACTTCAGTCACTCTGACTTTGTTCACTTGGACCCCACTTAACAGTACGGTGGTTCCTATGACTCAACAAAGAAGAAAAGGAAACAACTAAACAACTACCTGTGTTATCCTGCAATTCTCACAAACACATTAGTCCAAAACTACTAGGGGTGGCACTAGATGCACTTACACCCACACACCCCTAAGATAGAAAATGGGGGCAAGTCATGTTACGGACTCGCCTCCGCATGCGACGCCGTGGCACGCCGCGTCGTCGCCTGCTACGGCTCGTTCCTGGCTCGGCCTCGCCGGGATGGGGGAGGGGGGGTCCCGACCCCTCCCCCTGGCTCGGCCTCGCGCTAATGCGGCAGTGCACTCGTTTGACAGGCGCAGTGCGGTTATTCTGTCCCCCCCACACACGCACCCACACACCCCTAAAAAGATAGATAATGGGGGCAAGTCCATACAAGGAAGATGTGTCAGTACAACTATGCACCGAAGGGCACTGCGGTTATTCTGTTCCCCCCCCCCCCCACACACACGCACCCACACACCCCAAAAAGATAGATAATGGGGGCAAGTCCATACAAGGAAGATGTGTCAGTACAACTATGCACCGAGGGGCAGTGCAGTTATTATGTCCCCCCCCCCCCCCCCACACGCACCCACACGCACCAACACCCCCCTAAAAGATAGATAATGGGGGCAAGTCCATACAAGGAAGATGTGTCAGTACAACTATGCACCGAGGGGCAGTTCAGTTATTATGTCCCCCCCCCCCCCCACACGCACCCACACGCACCAACACCCCCCTAAAAGATAGATAATGGGGGCAAGTCCATACAAGGAAGATGTGTCAGTACAACTATGCACCGACGGGCAGTGCGGTTATTCTGTTTACCCCCACCCCCCACACACACACACACATAGACGCACCCACACACCCCTTAGATAGATAATATAATGGGGGCAAGTCATGTTACGGACTCGCCTCCGCATGCGACGCCGCGACATGCCGCGTCGTCGCCTGCTACGGCTCGTTCCTGGCTTGGCCTCGTCGGGATGGGGGAGGGGCGGGGTCCCGACCCACCTCCCTTTCCCGGCTCGGCCTCGCGCTAACGCGGCAGTGCACTCGTGTGACAGGCGCAGTGCGGTTATTCTGTCCCCCCCCCACATGCACCCACACACCCCTAAGATAGATAATGGGGGCAAGTCCATACAAGGAAGATGTGTCAGTACAACTATGCACCGAGGGGCAGTGCGGTTATTCTGTCCCCCCCCCCACACGCACCCACACGCACCAACACACCCCTAGAAGATAGATAATGGGGGCAAGTCCATACAAGGAAGATGTGTCAGTACAACTATGCACCGAGGGGCAGTGCCGTTATTCCGTCCCCCCCCCCACATGCACCCACACACCCATAAAAGGTAGATAATGGGGGAAAGTCCATACAAGGAAGATGTGTCAGTACAACTATGCACCGAGGGGCAGTGCAGTTATTCTGTTTACCCCCCCCCCCCCCCACACACACACACACGCACCCACACACCCCTAAGATAGATAATGGGGGCAAGTCATGTTACAGACTCGCCTCTGCATGAGACGCCGCGGCACGCCGCGTCGTCGCCTGCTACGGCTCGTTCCTGGCTTGGCCTCGCCTGGATGGGGGAGGCGGGTCCTGACCCCCCTCCCTTCCCCGGCTCGGCCTCGCGCAAACGCGACAGTGCACTCGTTTGACAGGCGCAGTGCGGTTATTCTGTTTCCCCCCCCCCCCCACACACGCACCCACACACCCCTAAGATAGATAATGGGGGCAAGTCCATACAAGGAAGATGTGTCAGTACAACTATGCACCGAAGGGCAGTGCGGTTATTCTGTCCCCCCCCAACACACACGCACCCACACACCCCTAAAAGATAGATAATGGGGGCAAGTCCACACAAGGAAGATGTGTCAGTACAACTATGCACCGAGGGGCAGTGCGGTTATTCTGTTTCCCCCCCCCCCCCCAAACGCACCCACACACCCCTAAAAAGATAGATAATGGGGGCAAGTCCATACAAGGAAGATGTGTCAGTACAACTATGCACCGAGGGGCAGTGCAGTTATTATGTCCCCCCCCCACACACGCACCCACACGCACCAACACTCCCCTAAAAGATAGATAATGGGGGCAAGTCCATACAAGGAAGATGTGTCAGTACAACTATGCACCGAGGGGCAGTGTGGTTATTTTGTTTACCCACCCCCCCCCCCCACAGGCACCCACACACCCCTTAGATAGATAATATAATGGGGGCAAGTCATGTTACGGACTCGCCTCCGCATGCGACGTCGCGGCATGCCGCGTCGTCGCCTACTACAGCTCGTTCCTGGCTTGGCCTCATCGAGATGGGGGAGGGGGGGTCCCGACCACCTCCCTTCCCTGGCTCGGCCTCGCGCTAACGCGGCAGTGCACTCGTTTGATAGGCGCAGTGCGGTTATTCTGTTCCCCCCCCCTACACGCACCCACACACCCCTAAGATAGATAATGGGGGCAAGTCCATACAAGGAAGATGTGTCAGTACAACTATGCACCGAGGGGCAGTGCGGTTATTCTGTCCCCCCCCCCCAAACGCACCCACACACCCCTAAAAGATAGGTAATGGGGGCAAGTCCATACAGGGAAGATGTGTCAGTACAACTATGCACCGAGGGGCAGTGCGGTTATTCTCTTTCCCCCCCCCCACCACACGGACCCACACGCACCCACACACCCCTAAGATAGATAATGGGGGCAAGTCATGTTACGGACTCGCCTACGCATGCGACGCCGTGGCACGCCGCGTCGTCGCCTGCTACGGCTCGTTCCTGGCTCAGCCTCGTCGGGATGGGGGGGGGGTCCCGACCCACCTCCCCCCCGGCTCGGCCTCGCGCTAACGCGGCAGTGCGCTCGTTTGACAGGCGCAGTGCGGTTATTCTGTTCCCCCCCACACACACGCACCAACACACCCCTAAAAAGGTAGATAATGGGGGCAAGTCCATACAAGGAAGATGTGTCAGTACAACTATGCACCGAGGGGCAGTGCGGTTATTCTGTCCCCCCCCCCCACACACACACGCACCCACAAACCCCTAAAAGATAGATAATGGGGGAAAGTCCATACAAGGAAGATGTGTCGTACAACTATGCACCGAGGGGTAGTGCGGTTATTCTGTCCCCCCCCCCCCACACACGCACCCACACACCCCTAAAAGATAGATAATGGGGGCAAGTTGAAAGCACAAGTGCTCCCTGGGTGGTTTTGGTAATTAATGTCAACATATCTCTTGTTGGACTAACACTTTTACCTAGTATGTTTCAGATAAGTTCAACAATGGAGTGGCATGGACTAGAGGATGTGGAACCCCTTCAAGATGCTAAGGACAAAGGATTGGCTCAAGCTTCAAGATCAAGACTCTACATTTTCTATTTTAGTGATCCAAGATCACATTGAGTCCATAGGAAAAGCCAATACTATTAAGGAGGGACGAGGTGTTGCTTAATGATCCTATTGCTTCATGTGCTTAGTGATATGCTCCAAAATCCCCAACTACCTTTCCATATCCACATATGACCCAAACCTAAATTCAAACTTGGCCCCATCGATTCTTTCTATCCGGAGCCACCGAGTTTCACATGTCATAGCCACTGCCACAAACCCTAGCAAATCGGTTTCACCAATAGGGATCTCGGTCTCACCGAGATGGGATTGCAATCTCACTGTGTATGTCCATTGCCGAAATCGGTCTCACCGAGTTGGGCAGTCGGTACTACCGAGATTACAATGCAAATTCTCTGGTTAGCTTATTACCAAAATCGGTCCCACAGAGTTTGTGTAATCGGTCTCACCGAGTTTTGCCTGACCAACTCTCTATTTAGCTTATTACCAATATCAGTCCCACCGAGTTTGTGTAATCGGTCACACAGAGATTACGTTATTGCCCTAACCCTAACCATATCGGTCCTACCGAGTTGCAACTTAGTCCCACCGAAAATCCTAAAGGTCACTAGGTTTGCTGAATCGGTCCGACCGAGTTTAACGATTCGGTCCCACCGAGTTTTGCAGATTGTGTATAACGGTTAGATTTTGTGTGGAGGCTATATATACCCCTCCACCCACTCTTCATTCATGGAGAGAGCCATCAGAACAGATCTTCACTTCCAATACACATTTTCTGAGAGAGAACCACCTACCCTTGTGTTGAGCTCAAGATATTCCATTCCTACCATATGAATCTTGATCTCTAGCCTTCCCCAAGTTGCATTCCACTCAAATCTTCTTTCCACCAAATCCAAATCCTATGAGAGAGAGTTGAGTGTTGGGGAGACTATCATTTGAAGCACAAGAGCAAGGAGTTCATCATCAACACACCATTTGTTACTTCTTGGAGAGTGGTGTCTCCTAGATTGGCTAGGTGTCACTTGGGAGCCTCCGACAAGATTGTGGAGTTGAACCAAGGAGTTTGTAAGGGCAAGGAGATCGCCTACTTCGTCAAGATCTACCGCTAGTGAGGCAAGTCCTTCATGGGCGACGGCCATGATGGAATAGACAAGGTTGCTTCTTCGTGGACCCTTCTTGGGTGGAGCCCTCCGTGGACTCGCGCGACCGTTACCCTCCGTGGTTTGAAGTCTCCATCAACGTGGATGTGCGATAGCACCACCTATCGGAACCACGCCAAAAACATCCGTGTCTCCAATTGCGTTTGAATACTCCAAACCCTTCACCTTACATTCTTGCAAGTTGCATGCTATACTTTCCGCTGCTCATATACTCATTGCATGCTTGCTTTATATGTATTGTGTTTGTTAAACTTGTGCCTAAACTCCACCTAAACTTAAGAACTTTAAAAACTGCAACTTTTGGTACTTAGTGTCTAATCCCCCCTTCCTCTAGACACCTCTTCTCGATCCTCTCACAAGTCCATACAAGGAAGATGTGTCAGTACAACTATGCACCGAGGGGCAGTGGGGTTATTCTGTTTCCCCCCACACGCACCCACACACCCCTAAGATGGATAATGGGGGCAAGTCATGTTACGGACTCGCCTCCGCATGCGACGCCGCGGCACGCCGCATCGTCGCCTGCTACGTCTCGTTCCTGGCTCGGCCTCGCCGGGATGGGGGAGGGGGTCGGCCTCGCGCTAACGCGGCAGTGCGCTCGTTTGACAGGCGCAATGCGGATATTCTCCCCCCCCCCACACGCACCCACACACCCCTAAAAGATAGATAACGGGGGCAAGTCCATACAAGGAAGATGTGTCCGTACAACTATGCATCGAGGGGCAGTGCGGTTATTCTGTTTCCCCCCACATGCACCCACACACCCCTAAAAGATAGATAGTGGGGGCAAGTCCATACAAGGAAGATGTGTCAGTAAAACTATGCACCGAGGGGCAATGCGGTTATTCCGTCCCCCCCCCCACACACACACGCACCCACACACCCCTAAGATAGATAATGGGGGCAAGTCATGTTACGGACTCGCCTCCGCATGCGACGCCGCGGCACGCCGCGTCGTCGCCTGCTACGGCTCGTTCCTGGCTCGGCCTCGCCGGGATGGGGGAGGGGTGTAGGAAATATGCCCTAGTAAGCCTGGAACGGCCTCGCCGGATGGCTCGGCTCGTTCCTGGCTCGGCTCGGCTCGTTCCTGGCTCGGCCTCGCCGGGATGGTTATTATTGTGTTTCCTTGTTCATGATAATTCTCTATTATTCATGCTATAATTGTATTAAGTGGAAACCATAATACATGTGTGAATACATAGACCACAACATGTCCCTAGTAAGCCTCTGGTTGACTAGCTCGTTGATCAATAGATGGTTATGGTTTCCTGACCATGGACATTGGATGTCATTGATAACGGGATCACATCATTAGGAGAATGATGTGATGGACAACACCCATCCTAAGCATAGCACAAAATTGTGTAGTTCGTTTGCTAAGAGCTTTTCTAATGTCAAGTATCATTTCCATAGACCATGAGATTGTGTAACTCCCGGATACCGTAGGAATGCTTTGGGTGTACCAAATGTCACAACGTAACTGGGTGGCTATAAAGGTGCACTACAGGTATCTCCGAAAGTGTATGTTGGGTTGGCACGAATCGAGACTGTGATTTGTCACTCCGTATGACGGAGAGGTATCTCTGGGCCCACTCGGTAATGCATCATTATAATGAGCTCAATGTGACCAATGAGTTGGCCACGGGATCACGCGTTACAGAACGAGTAAAGAGACTTGCCGGTAACGAGATTGAACAAGGTATAGGGATACCGACGATCGAATCTCGGGCAAGTAGCATACCGATAGACAAAGGGAATTGTATACGGGATTGATTGAATCCCCGACATCGTGGTTCATACGATGAGATCATCGTGGAACATGTGGGAGCCGACATGGGTATCCAGATCCCGCTGTTGGTTATTGGCCAGAGAGCTGTCTCGGTCATGTCTGCATGTTTCCCGAACCCGTAGGGTCTACACACTTAAGGTTCGATGACGCTAGGGTTATTAGGAAGACTTGTATGTGATTACTGAATGTTGTTTGGAGTCCCGGATGAGATTCCAGACGTCATGAGGAGTTCCGGAATGGTCCGGAGGTAAAGAATTATATATGGGGAGTCCTATTTTGGCGACCGGAAAATGCTCAGGATTTTTCGGTATTGTACTGGGAAGATTCTAGAAGGTTCCGTAGTGGGGCACACCTGCATGTGGGGACCCACATGAACGTGGGTAGTGGGGGCAAGGCCCCAGAACCCTGGTCAGGGCGCACCAAGATCCCCCCTTATAAGGAATAAGATCATATCCCAAAGGGATAAGGTCAAGATCCCTAAAAAAGGGGGATAACAATCGGTGGGGAAAGGAAATGATGGGATTTCTTTCCCCCAGCTTTGCCAACGCCCCAATGGACTTGGAGGGCAAGAAACCAGCCACCTCCACCCCTATATATAGTGGGGAGGCACATGGGAGCCGCACCCCTTCCCAAGGCGCAGCCCCTCCCCTCCCCAACACCTCTCCTCCTCCGTTAAGAGCTTGGCGAAGCCCTGCTGGAGTACCGCTGCTCCACCACCACCACGTCGTCGTGTTGCTGTTGGAACTTTCTTCCTCAACCTGTCCCTCCTCCTTGCTGGATCAAGGCGCGGGAGACGTGCTCGCTCCGTACGTGTGTTGAACGCGGAGGTGTCGTCCGTTTGGCGCTAGGATCATCGGTGATTTGGATCACAACGAGTACGACTCCATCAACCCCGTTGTCTTGAACGCTTCCGCTCGCGATCTACAAGGTTATGGAGATGCACTCCTCTCCCTCTCGTTTCTAGAAGACTCCATAGATTGATCTTGGTTACAAGTAGGAAAATTTTGAATTATTGCTACGTTCCCCAACAGGGGGGTCCCGACCCCCCCCCCCGGCTCAGCCTCGCGCTAACGCGGCAGTGCGCTCGTTTGACAGGCGCAATGTGGTTATTTTGTTTCCCCCCCCCCACACGCACCCACACACCCCTAAAAAGATAGATAATGGGGACAAGTCCATACAACGAAGATGTGTCAGTACAACTATGCACCGAGGGGCAGTGCGGTTATTATGTTTCCCCCCCACACGCACCCACACACTCCTAAAAGATACATAATGGGGGAAAGTCCATACAAGGAAGATGTGTCAGTACAACTATGCACCGAGGGGCAGTGCGGATATTCTTCCCCCCCCCCCACACGCACCCACACACCCCTAAAAGATAGATAACGGGGGCAAGTCCATACAAGGAAGATGTGTCAGTACAACTATGCATCGAGGGGCAGTGCGGTTATTCTGTTTCCCCCGCTCACGTACCCACACGCACCCACACACCCCTAAGATAGATAATGGTTGCAAGTCATGTTAGGGACTCACCTCCGCATGCGACGTCGCGGCATGCCGCGTCGTCGCCTGCTACGGCTCGTTCCTGTCTCGGCCTCGCCGGGATGGGGGAGGGGGGTCCCCCCCGGCTCGGCCTCGCGCTAACGCGGCAGTGCGCTGGTTTGACAGGCGCAGTGCGGTTATTCTGTTTCCCCCCACACACACCCACACACCAGTAAAAGATAGATAATGGGGCCAAGTCCACACAAGAAAGATGTGTCAGTACAACTATGCATCTAGGGGCAGTGCGGTTATTCTGTTTCCCCCGCACACGCACCCACACGCACCCACACACCCTAAGATAGATAATGGGGGCAAGTCAAGTTACGGAATCGCCTCCGCATGCGACGCCGCGGCACGCCGCGCCATCGCCTGCTACGGCTCGTTCCTGCCTCGGCCTCGCCGGGACGGGGGAGGAGGGTCCCGACCCCCGCTCTACCCCCGGCTCGGCCTCGCGCTAACGCGGCAGTGCGCTCGTTTGACAGGCACATTGCGGTTATTCTGTTTCCCCCCACACGCACCCACACACCCCTAAAAGATAGATAATGGGGGCAAGTCCATACAAGGAAGATGTGTCAGTACAAATATGCACCGAGGGGCAGTGCGGTTATTCTGTTTCTCCCCCACACGCACCCACACACCCTGAAGATAGATAATGGGGGCAAGTCATGTTACGGACTCGCCTCCGCATGCGACGCCGCGGCACGCCGCATCGTCGCCTGCTACGGCTCGTTCCTGGCTCGGCCTAGACGGGATGGGGGAGTGGGGTCCCTCCCCCCGGCTCGGCCTCGCTCTAACGCGGTAGTGCGCTCGTTTGACAGGCGCATTGCGGTTATTCTTTCCCCCCCAACACGCACCCACACACCACTAAAATATGGATAATGGGGGCAAGTCCATATAAGGAAGATGTGTCAGTACCACTATGCACCGAGAGGCGGTGCGGTTATTCTGTTTCCCCCGCATACGCACCCACACACCCTAAGATAGATAATGGGGGCAAGTCATGTTACGGACTCGCCTACGCATGCGACGCCGCGGCACGCCGTGTCGTCGCCTGCTACGGCTTGTTCCTGCCTCGGCCTTGCCGGGATGGGGGAGGGGGGTCCCGACCCCTCCTCCACCCCCGGTTCGGCCTCGCGCTAATGTGGCAGTGCGCTCGTTTGATAGGCGCGTTGCGGTTATTCTATTTCCCTCCACACGCACCCACACACCCCTAAGATAGATAATGGGGGCATGTCCATAAAAAGAAGATTTGTTAGTACAACTATGCACCAAGGGGCAGTGCGGTTATTCTGTCCCCCCCCACGCACCCACACACCCCTAAAAAGATAGATAATGGGGGCAAGTCCATACAAGGAAGATGTGTCTGTACAACTATGCACCGAGGGGCAGTGCGGTTATTCTGTTTCCCTCCCACACGCACCCACACACCCCTAAAAGAGAGATAATGGGGGCAAGTCCATACAAAGAAGATTTGTTAGTACAACTATGCACCGAGAGGCAGTGCCGTTATTCTGTTCCCCCCCCCCCCACGCACCCACACACCCCTAAAAAGATAGATAATGGGGGCAAGTCCATACAAGGAAGATGTGTCAGTACAACTATGCACCGAGGGGCAGTGCGGTTATTCTGTTCCCCCCCCCCCACACACACACACGCACCCACACGCCCTAAAAGATAGATAATGGGGGCAAGTCCATACAGGGAAGATGTGTGAGTAAAACTATGCACTGAGGGGCAGTGCGGTTATTCTCCCCCCCCCCACACACACACGCACCCACACACCCCTAAAAGATAGATAATGGGGGCAAGTCCATACAAGGAAGATGTGTCAGTACAACTATGCACCGAGGGGCAGTGCGGTTATTTTGTCCCCCCCCCACACGCACCCACACACCCCTAAAAGATAGATAATGGGGGAAAGTCAATACAAGGAAGATGTGTCAGTACAACTATGCACCGAGGGGCTGTGTGGTTATTCTGTCTCCCCCCCCCACACACACATGCACCCACACACCCCTAAAAGATAGATAATGGGGGCAAGTCCATACAAGGAAGATGTGTCAGTACAACTATGCACCGAGGGGCAGTGCGGTTATTCTTCCCCCCCCCCCACACATGCACCCACACACCCCTAAAAGATAGATAATGGGGGCAAGTCCATAGAAGGAAGATGTGTCAGTACAACTATGCACCGAGGGGCAGTGCAGTTATTCTGTTTCCCCCCACACGCACCCACACAACCCTAAGATAGATAATGGGGGCAAGTCATTTTACGGACTCGCCTCCGCATGCGACGCCGCGGCACGCTGCGTCGACCCCTGCTACGGCTCGTTCCTGGCTCGGCCTCCCCGGGACCCCCCTCCCCCCGGCTCGGCCTCGCGCTAACGCGGCAATGTGCTCGTTTTACAGGCGCAATGCGGTTATTCTGTCCCCCCCCACACACACACACGCACCCACACACCCCTAAAAGATAGATAATGGGGGAAGTCCATACAAGGAAGATGTGTCAGTACAACTATGCACCCAGGGGCAGTGCGGTTATTCTGTCCCCCCCCCCCCCACACGCACCCACACAACCTAAGATAGATAATGGGGGCAAGTCATGTTACGGACTCGCCTCCACATGCGACACCGCGGCACGCCGCGTCGTCGCCTGCTACGGCTCGTTCCTGGCTCGGCCTCGCCGGGATAGGGGAGGGGGGGTCCCGACCCCCTCCCCCCGGCTAGGCCTCGCGCTAACGCGGCAGTGCGCTCGTTCGACAGGCGTAGTGCGGTTATTCTGTTCCCCCCCACACACGCACCCACACACCCCTAAAAGATAGATAATGGGGGCAAGTCCATACAAGGAAGATGTGTTATTACAACTATGCACCGAGTGGCAGTGCGGTTATTCTGTTTCCCCCGCACATGCACCCACACGCACCGAAACATCCTAAGATAGATAATGGGGGCAAGTCATGTTACGGACTCGCCTCCGCATGCGACGCCGCGGCACGCCGCGTCGTCACCAGCTATGGCTCGTTCGTGCCTCGGCCTTGCCCGGATGGGGGAGGGGGGGTCCCGACCCCCCCTCCACCCCCTGCTTGGCCTCGCGCTAATGCGGCAGTGCGCTCATTTGACAGGCCCATTGCGGTTATTCTGTTCTCCCCCACACGCATCCACACACCCCTAAGATATATATATATATATATATATATATATATATATAATGGGGGCAAGTCCATACAAGGAAGGTGTGTCAGTACAACTATGCACCGAGGGGCAGTGCGGTTATTCTGTCCCCCCCCCCCCCCACACACACGCACCCACAAACCCCTAAAAGATAGATAATGGGGGCATGTCCATACAAGGAAGATGTGTTAGTACAACTATGCACCGAGGGGCAGTGCGGTTATTCTGTTCCCCCCCCCCCACACGCACCCACACACCCCTAAAAGATAGATAATGGGGGCAAGTCCATACAAGGAAGATGTGTCAGTACAACTATGCGCCGAGGGGCAGTGCGGTTATTCTGTTTCTCCCCCACACGCACCCACACACCCCTAAGATAGATAATGGAGGCAAGTCATGTTACGGACTCGCCTCTGCATGCGACGCCGCGTCGTCGCCTGCTACGGCTCACTCCTGGCTCGGCCTCGCCGGGATGGGGGAGGAGGGGTCCCGACCCCCCTCCGCCCCGGCTCGGCCTCGCGCTAACGCGGCAGTGCACTCGTTTGATAGGTGCAGTGCGGTTATTCTGTCCCCCTCCCACATGCACCCACACACCCCTAAAAAGATAGATAATGGGGGCAAGTCCATACAAGGAAGATGTGTCAGTACAACTATGCACCGAGGGGCAGAGCGGTTATTCTGTTCCCCCCCACACGCACCCACACACCCCTAAAAGATAGATAATGGGGGCAAGTCCATACAAGGAAGATGTATGAGTACAACTATGCACCGAGGGGCATTGCGGCCATTCTGTCCCCCCCCACACGCACCCACACACCCCTAAGATAGGTAATGGGGGCAAGTCCATACAAGGAAGATGTGTCAATACAACTATGCACCGAGGGGCAGTCCGGTTATTCTGCCCCCCCCCCACGCACCCACACACCCCTAAGATAGATAATGGGGCAAGTGATGTTACGGACTCGCCCCCGCAGGCGACGCCGCGGCACGCCGCGTCGTCGCCTGCTACGGCTCGTTCCTGGCTTGGCCTCCCCGGGACCCCCTCCCCCCGGCTCGGCCTCGCGCTAACGCGACAGTGCACTCTTTTGACAGGCGCAGTGCGGTTATTCTGTTCCCCCCCCCCCCCACACGCACCCACACACTTAAAAGATAGATAATGGGGGAAAGTCCATACAAGGAAGATGTGTCTGTAGAACTATGCACCGCGAGGCAGTGCGGTTATTCTTTTTCCCCCCACACGCACCCACACACACCCACAAACCCTAAGATAGATAATGGGGGCAAGCCCATATGAGGAAGATGTGTCAGTACAACTATGCACCGAGGTGCAGTGCGGTTATTCTGTTCCCCCTCCCACACACACACGCACCCACGCAACCCTAAGATAGATAATGGGGGCAAGTCATGTTACGGACTCGCCTCCGCATGTGATGCCGCGGCACGCCGCATCGTCGCCTGCTACGGCTCGTTCCTGGCTCGGCCTCGCCGAGATGGGGGAGGGGGTCTCCAGCCCCCTCCCCCCCGCTCGGCCTCGCGTTAACGCGGCAGTGCGCTCGTTTGACAGGTGCAGTGCGGTTATTCTGTTCCCCCACCCCCCACACGAACCCACACACCCCTAAGATAGATAATGGGGGCAAGTCCATACAAGGAAGATGTGCCGGTACAACTATGCACCGAGGGGTAGTGCGGTTATTCTGTTTCCCCCCACACGCACCCACACACCCCTAAATGATAGATAATGGGGGCAAGTCCATACTAGGAAGATGTGTCAGTACAACGACGCACCCAGGGGCAGTGCGGTTATTCTGTCCCCCCCCGCCCCGCACACGCACCCACACACCCCTAAGGTAGATAATTGGGGCAAGTCATGTTACGGACTCACCTCCGCATGCGACGCCGCGGCACGCCACGTCGTCGCCTGCTACGGCTCATTCCTGGCTCAGCTTCGCCGGGATGACCCCCTCCCCCCCGGCTCGACCTCGCGCTAACGCGGCAGTGCGCTCGTCCGACAGGCGCAGTGCGGTTATTCTGTTTCCCCCCACACGCACGCACACACCCCTAAAAAGATAGATAATGGTGGAAAGTCCATACAAGGAAGATGTGTTAGTACAACTATGCACCGAGGGGCAGTGCTGTCATTTTGTTCCCCCCCCACGCACCCACACGCACCCACACACACCTAAAAGATAGATAATGGGGGCAAGTCCATACAAGGCAGATGTGTTAGTACAACTATGCACCGAGGGGCAGTGCGGTTATTCTCTTCCCCTCCCCCCCACACGCACCCACACGCACCCACACACCCCTAAGATAGATAATGGGGGCAAGTCATGTTACAGACTCGCCTCCGCATGCGACGCCGCGGCATGCCACGTCATCGCCTGCTACGGCTCGTTCCTGGCTCGGCCTCGCCGGGATGGGGGAGGGGGGTCCCGACCCCCTCCCCCCGACTCGGCCTCGCGCTAACGTGGCAGTGCACTCGTTTGACAGACGCACTGCGGTTATTCTGTCCCCCCCCCACACCCCTAAGATGGATAATGGGGTCAAATCCATACAAGGAAGATGTGTCAGTACAACTATGCACCGAGGGGCAGTGCGGTTATTCTGTTTCCCCCACACGCACCCACACACCCCTAAAAGATAGATAATGGGGTCAAGTCCATACAAGGAAGATGTGTCAGTACAACTATGCACCAAGGGGCAGTGCGGTTATTCTGTTCCCCCCTCCCCCCACACGCACCCACACGCACCCACACACCCCTAAGATAGATAATGGGGGCAAGTCCATACAAGGAAGATGTGTCAGTACAACTATGCACCGAGGGGCAGTGCGGTTATTCTGTTTCCCCCCCACACGCACCCACACACCCCTAAAAGATAGATAATGGGGGCAAGTCCATGCAAGGAAGATGTGTCAATACAACTATGCACCGAGGGGCAGTGCGGTTATTCTGTTTCCCCCCCACACGCACCCACACACCTGTAAACGATAAATAATGGGGGCAAGTCCATACAAGGAAGATGTGTCAGTACAACTATGCACCGAGGTGTAGTGCGGTTATTCTGTTTCTGTCGGATTTCGGGTTCCGGCAGACCCTTAAGGTTCAAACTCTGGGGTGCGCGCGAAGATTACGCTTCCTAAAGAACAACACAAGAGACACAGAGTTTATACTGGTTCGGGCCACCGATGCGGTGTAATACCCTACTCCAGTGTGGTGTGGTGGATTGCCTCTTCGGCTGATGATGATGAACACTACAAGGAAGAATAGCCTCGCGAGGGTCTGTTCTTGGCCTGGGGGATGAACTGCTAGGAGGAGTTCAATCGCCCTTCTCTCTCTTTGTTGCCTATCTAACTGATTGCCGGGTTGCTAGGTGTTCCGACCTTGGGGGTGGCTAGTCCTATTTATAGGCAAAGGCCCTGGGCCTCTTCCCAAATATTGAGCAGGAAGGGCGCCAACAATTGGCCAGTTTGAAGGGGAACATCTGGTACGCTTATCCGGACTAATGTTGGTCCTCGCCTGCCAAAGGCTGTGGTGATGACGCTGGCTTGGGCTCCACAGTGAACCCCTCCTTGTCGCGGAGCTGGTCTTGGTCTCATTGCACCGTAATGGGTGCCTTTGCCTGATCCTCCCGCCTGCACTTGCTCCCTTTGCACCAAAGAGGAAAGGGAGGACACTGCGCGGGCTGGCGCCCGCCTGGCGCCCTTGGTCGTCAAGGCTTGCGTCATGGGCACCTCGTGAGGTACCCCGCCTTGATCTCTCCGCCTCCTCGCGAGCCGGCCTGATGAGTCTGCGCCTAAGGAAGCTCCGTGTCATCCGCCCCGCGAGGCTTGGCCCCTCGCGAGGGTCTTGGGTATGTGTTGACAAAGATGGGCCATGTTGGGCCTATTTTGAGCCACGCCACGGGCCGCAGGCAGGCTAGTCTGGGGACCTCCATTCCCAGAACGCCGACTGTAGCCCCCGGGCCCAAGGTGTGCCCGGACTTGGCCGTGCAGGGAGGCGGAAGGGCAAGGGCGAAGCACCGCGGGCACTAACAGCCTGCAGCCTTGGGCGCCGCGTGGCGGCTGATTGGAGTTGGGCGGCATTGTTCCCCCACGCCCCCTTATTCCGCGCCATGCTAGGCGGACTCGTAGTTGTACACAGCCGCTCCCTTCCTTTCGTCCGTGCACCCTTCGTCCTTCCTCCGCTCGAACTCCAGCTCCTGTTTTCGGCCCAATCTCGAACCTTCTCTCCCTCTTCCCATCGCCATGGCTCCGACGAAGAAGGGAAGAGGGAAGAAACCCACGCCTCCGCCTCGCTCGCCGCCGTTGGTGGCCCCCGCCGTCGGTCGGTCAATCATATTCAATCGAGAGGGCCTGGGCAAGGTCAGCTCGGCTCTGGCCACCATCTTCAACGAGTGCGGGAGGACGACGGCCTGGCCCATGTCTCACTTCCCCACTGAAAGGATAATCACCGAGGTCCATTATTTTGCTGATGCCCTGTGGGCGGGCCTGGTTCCCCCCTTTTCCGATTTCTTCAGGGTTGTGCTATCCCACTACCAGATCCACATGATGCATCTGGGTCCTGAATCCATCACCCTTCTTTCGGTCTTTGCTTTCGTTTCCGAGGCAATGATGGGCATCCCTCCTTCGGTCGCCCTGCTGCGCCACTTCTTCTCTCTGCGCCTCGTCGACCCTACTCAATGCTCGGCGTGTGTAAGCTTCGCCGCCGCGTCTGAGATAGCGGCCTCAGGGATCGACTTCGGGCTTCTTTCGCCTTCGGCGGGGTTCCGTGAGCGGTGGTTGTACGTCGATGTCGGGGTGCCCAGCCCCCTGCCGTCGAAGCCAACTTCGCCTGCTGTCCCCAATTCAGGCTGGGGCCAGGAGACGCTCGAGAGCCCCTGGCTCGCTTTCGTCTGGCGCCGCTTTACGTTCTTGAAGTCGATCGGCGTGACAGCGCCTAAGGTGGTGAAGGAGTTCCTGTTACGCCGCATTGCTCCTCTCCAACGCCACTCCCGCAGGATGTGGGCCTTCAGTGGGCGTGGTGATCGTATGAGGCTCCAGGAAGAGGATCTGACGCCTAAGGTGCTGAGGAGAGTGCTCTTGACTCTGACTGGTGACCCCAACCCGGGTAGCATCCAGCGGGGAGGGGCCCTGCTGTACCTCTGCCAGAACAGGGACGATTTTGTGAAGCAGATGCCTGTCTTCGATGAGTGGGGGCTGAGCCCCGCCGGCCTCCAGGGGCCTCGCGAGAACCCAGTGGTGGTGACTGCCCTTCCAGTCGGCCAAGGCGACTCTTCCTCAAGTGGCGGGGCAGGGAGGCATGAGGCGCTAGAGGCCGAGGGAGCCCCCGGTAGGGTGACAGTGCCGGGTGATGCCCATGAAGGGGCAGCTCTCGGGGCCGGTGCTGCTGAGGCTGAGGGTGGCGAGCAGCCACCCCCAGCATCTGGGGCTGAGGCTCCTGAGGCTCCAGCTGTGCTTCCTGGCGTGGCGATCGGTAGCACGCGTCAGGCGGGCGCTCTTGACGCGGATCGCGTCGACGCTCCGTCTTCGTCATAGGTCGATCCCTACGCTCTTCTCTTGGGCCGCCTCCGTGTGGACTTTGAGGCCCTCCGGAGGAAAAGGAAGGCCCTGGGCGACAACTACCCTTGTTGCCTGCTGAAGCGTAGGAAGTACTTCGCCACTGATGAGTAAGCCTTCTCCCTTTCCAGCTCCCGATCCTCCCGTTGCTTTTACTGATCCTTGCTCTGCAGGCCCCTTCCGGCCGAGCTCGCGGAGGAGGCCGAGGTGCCGTCCCCCTTGACTTCGCCTCCCCCATCGTTTTCAGGTGCTCCAAGCAGCACAACCCTCGTGGTGAGGGCGACCGGCGGGGTGAATCGTCCCGAGGTGCATCGGAGTCCTGCGTACCCCGCGATCCTTCCTCGCGGGCCTTCTCATGGCATAGCCAGCCTGCCGTGGGCTTCTCGTCTGGTCGTGAACTGTGACTGGCTGAGGCGATCCCTGCACCCTTCATCCGGAGACGGGCTGGCTCCAGGCCGGGCTTCTGGCGTGGCGCGCCCGGCCGTCGCAAGGGCGCCAGCCCCCAGCCCCCTGCCTGGAGGGGGGGCTCTGATTTGTGGCCCTCGGCGCTTGCTTGGGGCAGACGATGGCGAGGAAGACGTGCTAGAGCGTGCCCGGGAGCGCCGCGCTCGTCGTCAAGGATTCTTTCGTAGGGCGGCTGACGCGGTGAGTCTTCTTGGGGAGGAGCTTACTAACGAAGACGCGTGCCTCGAGGCTGAGGGCCTGCGTCTGGTCGCAGAGAGGCACGCGCTGGAGGGCGCCATTGCCCTTGCACGTCATCAGCGCGACCTTGATGATGAAGAGGCGAAGGCATCGTTGGAGGCTTCTCGTGAGGCCCAATCTCAGGCCGCTGAGGAGGCCCGGGAAGCCAACCGACGACGAGAGGCGGCAGAGGAGCGGGCTTGGGAGCTCCTGGCCTGGTGCCACTCACTGGAGGAGCAGGCGGAGCTGCGCGAGGCAGCCCTCGCGTCAATGAAGGTGGCCTCTGGTGGCCCAACAGAGCTCCAGAACGTGAGGAGGCGTTGACGCTAGAAGCCGCCGAGCGCACCCGCGAGTACAAGCGGCTGGAGACGAGGGAGCGCTTGGTGACACGGGTGGAGGATGATGTCGCCGCACGGGAAGCCCGTGTCCTGGAGGAGGTTCTACGTCGGGCGGCGATGGCGTGCTAAGACCTCGAGCACGAGTTCGAGGGGAAGTTGGGGTTGATCCGGGTCGAGGCTGAGGGTAGGACCGCAGCTCTGAGGACTAAGCTGGATGAAGCGACGCGGCAGACTGATGCTCTTCGGGCTGCGCTTGAGGTAGCGCAAGGGGAGTCAACCACCTCCCAGGCCGAGGTGCTCCGTCTTCGTCAGCGGGTGGAGGAGGATGAGGCCGTCGCACGCCAGAATGCGGATGAGATACGCCAACGGCAGGTCCTGGAGCTTGAGCACGGCCCCATGCTCTCCATGCTCCGAGAGACAGACAACACGGCCCTGTGCAACATCTGTGAGGCGGCAGTTGGCGAGCCGCACGCAATCAATTACACCGGCAATCTTCAGTTCTTCACCGCCGTGGTAACGCAGCTGCAGGCGCGGTCGGTCAGGGCCGACAGGTTGGTGGAGGAGAGGAGCCGCGCCCTGCTCGGGCACGCCTGTTCCCGCGTCTTCAGTCATCTCCGGAACATGGATCCCCACTTCGACTTCGACGCCGCCATTGCCCCAGTCCCCCAGTCCGTTCAAGACGACCTGGCGCACTGGGTGGAAGACAATGTGGATGCTCTCATCAGGGCCTTCGCTTCGGACAACGACGACATGATCGTGGCTGCTGACGAGGGCGGCGTGGTGAACGGTCCTGACGCCGCTGGCGGCGACGCAGACAGCGATGGCGAGTCTAGCGATGATCTATTTTCCATGCTTAGATGAATAACAAAGCCATAAATGTTGCACACAAGTAAGATGAGGGTACAACCTATCGGGCTGCCATCCATAGGAGTGAGCATCATGTGCTGACTTGTCGATGGCCCTGCAATTGTTGTGGTTGTGCATGTTGGGCACGCACATTCGATGCAGGGAACTATTGAGTGGGGACTCTAGCTCCCTTCTGGTGTATGCTTCCCTTGTTGGAGCAGCTGCGGTGAGTCGGAAGACGGTGTGTCTGAAGATGCAGATAACGCATAATGTTAAGAACGACATATCTCTTTGATCTGAAGAAATACACTAAGAGATCAACAGCAAGGTACGAGAGTGGTCACACATCTGTTGACTGAAGACTAAATTGGGGTCACATGATTTTATTTTATTTTGGTACTGTCCGATCTACGCCGGATGGCTGGCTGTCTTGTGCCTCCCGGTTGACACTCTTCAGAATCTTCCCCGCCAATAGCAGAGCAGCCTGCCTCCGCCGTTCGTGGCCCCGGCCAAAACCCCGCTCCCCGCCCCACTGCACTGCCGTGGTTGTGCCGCCCACGGGCCAATCGACAAAGACTCGCCGTCATCCAGATCCGGCGGCGGCAGTACCTTCAACCCATGCAACTCTAAAAGATAGTCATCTAAGCGCTTCTTCCGTAGCGAACTTGCGCCACCGCACCCTTACGTTAGACACCAGTCAACCGGCAGCCTAGGAGCTCTGCCGCCTCGAGGGGTGCTGCTCCCCATTGCAAATTGATTGGCCTAGAATAAAAATTCAGACAACTGACACCTAAATAAAGTGATTTGAGATGAGGGTGCGACCTATCTGGCGGCATGGTGAGCTAGGTAGGTCCAGCTGCCGCGTCGGTGAGGCCGGCGCGGTTGCGGTGGTGACAGGCGGCAGGGAAAGAGCGATGTCGCGACGGTCGATGGCTACGCCGAAGCAGTGCCAGGACTCTGGACGGATCCGAAGTTGGAGCCGCTCCGGCGCCGTGAACAACGGCGGGGGTGAATCGGCTCCGGTACGGTTCACGTGGCCGTCATCGAGGCAGCACCAGCAACACGGAGTAAGAGGCACACGGCCCAGTGCACTACGGCAAATGGACAGCGTCTCCGGCATTAGGGAGGAGGGCGGCTATGAAATTGGTGCAGTGGGGGCGCCATGGAGGTGGGGCTGAGGTTTCGCGGCTCGGGAGAAGGGAGCTTCCCGGGGAGAAGGTGATTTGGCGCCCACGAGGTATGAAATGGGTGCGGGCGGGGGGAATTGGGAGGGCAGCGGAACCATGTCTTACGGACGCATTTGTCTGAAATGTGAGGGGGAGTTACAGTTCTACCCTTGCCTATAGGCTTCTCGGCTTGGGTCTGTGTACTGAGGGTCGGGGATGGTAGAGTAACTTTGCTTCTCCCCAAATAGTGGGCGGGAGCGATTTCGGGAGAGGAGGGCGTGTTTTGAACTATAGTGGGCGCGAGCGAGCGATTTCGGGCGAGGAGAGCGTGTTTTGAAATACTGGGCGTGAGCTATTTCTGGCGAGGAGAGCGTGTTTTGCCGACCATGGTTTATGAATTATTCGGCACATGTCATTTCGGCAGAGGAGAAGGCGTGCTTGGATGAAGTTACGAACCTACCCTCGATGTACAACGGGCCAATTGATGTGTGTCCCACATAGGACTGTAATTTCGCGTCTCCCATGTATTTGCTCGGGCGAATTCCACAGAGCAGAGAGGATGTTTAACGGTTCGTTCAAATTTTGGGAGAACGAGCATCCACATCTACCTTACCAAGTCGATTCGGATCAAATTTTGAAATATTAGCTTGCCACTTCTTTTTTAGATGGAGAGATGATGCTCGGGAGTAATGTGTATTTACATGCTCGTTGCTAGCGATTTTCTATATGACAAATAGTTGACCCACTCAAAAACGCGAATCAAACCCAAAATGATATATCTTGATTCAATGAAATAGCTCGTTCAGTAGGTCAAAATAGTGAACTAAATCCAAAATTGAACACCTCAATCGAGTAGCATGTTGTACAATATTATAGTACTCCATGAACATGTTGAAAGTCAAATTAATGAACTTCTTTGATATACGCATATATCCGTTCATGTGTGGATTGCAGACAACATGTTCTCCAATTTAAATATTTGAATGCAAGTTTATATCGAAACATGGTTTATATCAGTCTTTGATGCATAAAACGCGACCTCTCCCTCTCCCAGACTCCTGTTCTCTCTCTATCTCTATCTCACCGACAATCTTCAATTCTGTCGCACGCATCCGACACAAAAACCTTGTTGGTCCCTCTCCCTTTCTCTCCATCTCTCTCTCTCTATCTCTTTGTGTGTGTGTGTGGGGGGGGGGTCTTTCTAGTTCGCATGCATATATACACCATCTATAGGTCTCTCTCGCACACTATGTATCATACTCTAGCTAGTCCAAGCTAGATATCTTGGGTGCACTCATTGTACGAACACAGATTCCTTGGCTCTTTGCCTGTAACTCTCTCATGCACCACTATGTCGTCTCGGAGCTGTTCCCCCCTCTCTCAAACTCTCCATCCACCTGGGTCACACATACACATGCATATCTCACTCGCACTCGATAGGCCCATCTAAAAATATATCTCTCCATCTCACACGCGCACACTCACAATCTCATGCCCAGCTAGCCAAGTATGATGGTCTCTCACTCAATTGTAGGCATACGCAGTCCCCCCTATATGTATATGACTGGCTAATCTTAGTCTCCATCACAAACATGTGCATGGTCTATCTCGATTTCTCTCGGGGCATCTTTCTATCATGCACGCACTCCCTCGATCTCCCACCCATATAGTCCCCTCACGATCTCGACGGGATCTCTCTATCACAAAGACACCCTCTCTCCCTCCCCATGCTTCCATGCCATCCATGTGTCCCTCTCGACCTTTGTTCCTTGTTGGCCACACCTCTATTGGACATGTGCTACAGGGGTGTCTCTCTCCATTGCAAGCAATCACACACTAGCTATCTTCGTGTATCTCCTCGCCTCGCTTTTCCATCTCGGAGATACATGCGTGATATGTTCACATAAGAAACGAAAAAACACTCTCTCTTTCTAATTTATCGTTTGTTGTCACTTTGTCTTTCACACGCATACTCTTTTTGCACACTTACTCATTCTCCTTCACACGCACTTGATCTGTCTCGACTGAGGCACTCTCCTCGGTCCATAGCATAGAGATTTATTGAAAAGTCAAACATCACAAAGTTTGACCATGTACGTGGAGAAAAAGAATTACATATAGTATGGCAAACATATACCATTAGATTCACCATGAGATGTAGTTTTGTATGATGTATCTTTGGTATTGTAGATATAAATAACATTTGCATAAACCTGATCAAAGTTTCCAAAGTTTGACTTCTAAAAAATTTACATGCAAAGCATTATCGAGCGGATGGAATATCTCTTTCCCCCTCTCAGCTATCTGACGCACCACTCAGCCTTATCGGGGCTCCTCAATCTCTCTCAAACTTTATTTGGTTCGTGACCTAACCCTCATGCCTTGATGGCCGGTACTGCCTGGGGTGGACGTGAGATGTAAAATATTTCTGCCTGGCCAAGCTTGTGTGGTGTTGAAGCGTTTGGTTCATGCCTGGGCCAGGTAAAGCATCAACGTCCCATCCATCAATCCATGCATCAATTATTTAATGTGAATATCCATCTATGTTGCTGTTAGCCTCGTGGCCACACGACCAGGCACGACTAGGCGTTCGAAATCGGTCGCCTGGGCCAGGCTACTTGCAGTGTCTGGAGTTCAGCTAGGCTAATTAAAGTGCAAGGGAACCCAGGCCAAGCGGGCTTTCTTTTTCACAGGGTAGCAACCAAACAAGCGTGCATGAAATCCAGCCACAACCCCAGGCCAGGCAAAAGATGCTCAGGACGCAAGACAAACTGGCCTTATATCTCCCTAGTTCACACATACACATGTCTCTCTCACGCTATACATATAGACCCATCCAACACTCTCCGCCCTTGTTCTCTCTCCATGTGACACGCACCCCCCTAAGTACCATAATCCCTTAATCCATCATAGGCGCAAGCACTCCCCCCTGATCCTAAGTATGATTATCTCTTACTATCCATCAGGAACACACGTATTGTCTCCTTCCATCCATACGTCTATCTCGATATCTGTCGGGGCATCTTCTATCGCGCACACACCTTGTCACTCGATCTCCCACCCATGTAGTCCCATCACGATCTCCAGGGGATCTCTCTATGACAAACATACACTCTCTCCTTCCCATGTCTGCATTTTCTCCGTACGTCTCTCTCGACCTCTCTCCCGTGTTTGTCAGGCCCCTCTTGGCCACGTGCTAGGGGTCTTGCTCTCTCGGTTCCAAACAACCACACACTATCTCCTCACCTTGCCTCCATTGTCGAAGATGCATGTGTGATATGTTTGCATAAGACACGTACGCTTTTTCTCTAATTTTATCGTGTGTTGTCCATGTCTCTTTCACACACGCACACACAATTTTTTCACTCTCCCTCTCTCTCTCTCTCTCTCTCTCTCTCTTGTTAGGGACTCTGTCACGTCCATAAGCATATGGATGTTTCGAAAAGTCAAACCTCAGAAAAGTTTGACCAGGTATATGTGGAGAAAAACATTTACATCTGGAACGATCATTAGATTCATCACAACATGCACTTACTTCATACTATCATTTATATTTGGTATTGTAGATATAAGTAATGTCTTTATAAAGTTGGTCAAAGTTTCAAAAGTTTGACTTAAAAAAATGTTGAGACTACATTATTGAACGGAGGGAGTAGCTCTTTCTCTCTCTCTGCTATCTCTCACGGGCCTCCCCTCTCACTCGAACTATCTATACCGACGGATTATACGCTCACTATGTCAGCGTATAGCTCCGTATATTATTTAGTTGACCGGTCAACCAATCCACATGCTGCCTTGTCAGCTCGTGTTCTGTATCTTCGTGTGCTGGCCCATGTGGCAGTGGGTGAAAATAAGTAAACTAGAGGCCCATCTGACACGCGATGAAGTAAACAAAGTTGAAACCACTCGAGGTAGCACCCCGCAAGCTAGTAAATTGAGGGCGCATTGAGGACAAACTTCTTGCGCGGGAAGGACGCACTCGCGCACAATTCACCACTGCGTGGCGGCATGCATAGAAGGACGCACTCGCGCACACCCAGCACACAACACACACCAGCACACGTGTACACCGGCGTCACCGCCGGTTGAGATGGATGGCGAGGCAGCCAACAAGCGGAGGCCGCTCGAGCCAAAACCGCATCCGGCGAGCCTGGACTTCATCAGCAGCCTCCCCGATGACACGCTGCTCGTCATCATCGGCCTCCTCCCCACCAAATCTGTCATGAGGACCGCCCTGCTCTCCCAGCGGCGGCACCCCCTCTGGCGCTGTGTCCGCCTCAACCTCACTGTCGACAGTTGCCTCTGCAATGGGGATTGCAAACGCATGGCCGTAGTCTCCAAGATCCTTTCATCGCACCCTGGGCCAGCCAAGCGCCTTGACATCCGCATGTTCAGTACCAACTGCAAGGTCCAACCCAAGTTTGACGAGTGTTTCTTATCCCCGGCCCTAGATCAGCTCGAGGAGCTCAGCTTTGAAGCTGGACAATGTCGCTCTCTCCCGCCGTCCGCGCTCCGCCTCACACCAACGCTGCGCCGCGCCAGCTTCAGCTCCTGCTATCTTCCCCAGATTAATGCCGCGCCCACTCTTCTTCTCCCTCAACTCAAGCAGCTCGACCTCTTCGACGTTGTCATCTCGAAGAAGGCTATGGAGCAGCTGCTCGCAGCTGTACTGTGCTCGAGTACCTTCGTCTTGAGTAGATCCACGGGTTCATTAGCCTCCACATCGCCTCGATGAATCTCCGATGGATTTATGTGTCTTGCTGGCCCCGCAACAAGACATCAATTGGGAAGAGATCACTCCACCTATTCCATGTTATGGTCATTGAGAATGTGCCTTTCTTTGAGAGATTGCTTGTATCGAATCTAGAAGGTCCAACAAAAATCAGGGTCATTGACATGCCGAAATTGACAGCGTTGGTGTACTCGTCCGCCAAATTCTCCTAACTCTTTATTGGATCCGTAATCGTTCAGGTACAACACTCATCTTCTTCTTCGTCTTCTTGAAATTCACATTTTTTAATTTCTTCTTGATGTATTTACGACCGTCTTCCAGAAAATGATTCCCACAAGCTTGAACCAGTCCATGCGCACAGTGAAGATCTTAGCACTAAAATCTATCGGCCCCAATCTGGATCAAGTTGTTGGATTCCTTACATGCTTTCCGTACACGGAGAAGCTACTCATCGAGGTGAAACTTCTTTCATATAAGTAAACGGTAATCACAACGTAGCTCAATTTTTTCGTAATTTTCCCAAATTACGATGACAAGTGTAGTGTTCAAAACTGCATCTACACACTACACCGAAAGAAATGTTTTTAGTATTTTTTTCTCACGTGATCACCTGCATCATTTTTATGTTGTACTACTATAGTAGCCTAGGCTAGTCATAGTGGAAAGTAACTTATGGTTACCCAAAGAGAAAGTACTACCTCCGTCCTGGTTTACTCTTCCAATTTTGTAGTATCAAAATCTGACCATAGATTTAACTGACAAAATGTTAATGCATGTCACTAAGAACTATATCGTTGGATTCGTATTTGAACATAATTTCAAATGGTGTAATTTTTAGTGACATGCATTGGCATTTTCTTAGGTAAATCTATGGTCAAAATTTTATACTAAATAGGTGGTAGTATTACAAAAGTGGGCTATGTAGGCCAAAACATGTGCCAAATTCACTTGTGATGCATTTGGCATCGATGCCCCTCCATTGCTCACCTGGTGTCCCAATCTGGATCACCTACTTTGCTCCGGTGCCAAATTAACTCACGCAATGAAAAAACACTGTGTGGGAGAGAGAGAGGACTGAGGCAATAAAAAACACTTGTTTGGGATAGTGAGAGGCTGGTGTAGTAGGTTTGATTGATTTGTTTATACATGTGGGTCTGTGTGCATAGCGGTGCCAACTCTCTCACATCGCGAGAGCGGTGCCAAAATTCTTTTGATTTGACGTCGATGCGTATTATGTGGCATACTTTTGCCAAATATGGCATCAGCCACATAGTGGAAGGCAAAAAATGCCCAAGCTCTTCACGTGCTCCTAGTTAAAATAGAGGAAACAGAGAGAAAGAGAGGGAGAGAGAGAGAGTGAAAAAACATCACTAGCCAGCCAACCCTATCGTATGAGCGAATGATATTGGTACCTCTTGATGACACGGCAATCTTATGCAGCCAGCTGCTCTGATATGTTCTCTTCCTTTGCAGATAAAAAAAGACACGAAAGTGAAAAATGTGATGCACTATAACAATCTCATCGAATGCCTAGATCTCCATCTTACAGAAATTGATTTGATCGACTACCGAGGCAGCACATCTGAGATTAAATTGGCCAGGTTCTTTGTTCTGGAGGCAAGTGTGCTCAAGGTAATGAGGTTTGGCGTTCTCTGGTGCAACAATGAATGGCGTGCTAATCACCGCAAGCGTCTAAGCCTAAATGACAAAGTCTCCGCAGAATCTGAATTTGTTTTTGAAACATCAAGTGGCCAGAGACTCGAAAACTTATTTGCCCATTAGTGACTTGTCAGGGCGGTGGATTTTAGTTTGTACGATAATGCTGCATCCACCTAAAGTAACGAAAGTTCTTACATAAACTTCCTAGTAATTCCCTCTTCGTAGGTGCAGCATTACTCCTAACATTTGTAATATCAGTTTGAAACTTGTAATATTGCCGTTTCCTATTCATGCATTTTCAAAATCCTGCGAATCAAACAGGCCCTGAGTTGGTGATGATGTTGTGCCTCCCATCTTTCACCAATAGCCGTCGGATCTAGATCTGACGCATACAAACCAAGCTTCTCCATTTTTGCAAAAAGATGCCCGCACTTGTTCCCTATTTACAAACAACTCCTTGTCTCTCACAATCAGCCTCATCTCCTCCCCACCACATCTAGGAGTAGAAGGCCGTGGAAAAATCTGGCGCTGGCCGCTGCCGGAGCCGTCCACCCCCAATCTTGGTGTTCCGTGCAATGCACGGGCATCTACGCACGGTAAATTATGTCGAACAGGGCTAGTTGTAAGCAGGCTAGCTCTACAGCCATGATGATAGTGACTGCAGACGATGAGGCTGACTATGGTATGCCGAACACGGCGCCTATACTCAGGTGTCATCTCCAGCGCAGGGTCTTGTCACTTCACCGTGAGGAGCAGCACGTAATAATTTGACCAGTGGGTAGTACTGTGCTAGTACTCCTACTACTACATTGGTAGTAATACTACTAGTACTAGTAGCACCACCATCTGGATTTAGGAGTACTACCACGTCCATCTGGATTTTAGTATTTGACTAGCAATATCTAGTAATGCATGTCACCAAAAATGTACTACTCCCTCTATAAATAAATACATGGTGTTTTATTCCTATGGGCGAGAGAACTTAATGTTTTTTTTGCTAACTAGAGTACTGTAATAGGATTACATGCAATGAACTAAACACTGCATGTCATGTTTGGTACTAGTCTCAAGTCATTGAAAGCATGCACGGCCCACATCTCTCATTGGTTGATATGTCACGAAATAAGAAACAAGGAGGGAGTTAATGCACCGTGCCTAAGTATTTTGCGATTATTTGGTTTCCGTAAGGTGACTTACACAACATTTTTGTTTACATGCATTAACATTTTATTAGTTAAATCAAAGGTCAAAACTTGGCGCAAAATGCAAAGGGGACCAATAAACCAGTAAACATCAAACTTCTCTCGTTTGGACCCAACTAGAGGTCCGGTGAGATTACTATATTGCACTGGCACGGAGGGGGACGCAGCTTCATTGGCTTATGGCAACTGCCTTTGGGTGAATGACACGTGGCCCCAGGGGGTGGCTGGCCCACCTATCATACAGCCAAAGGCAGGCCCAGTAGAGGGCCGGGGAGTACTACGAAACCCTACGCACCTACGCACGCTAACCAAGGGTTGAGTGATCACTCAAATCGCAAGATCAGTTGACTAGAAGCGACGCTAGACCCATGGAGGCGATAAGCGCGAGCATCAGCCAGCTGTGCCAGATGGTCCACGACGCTGGCCTGCGGCCCGGCAGGTAGTATTTCTTGAGGCCGCCAGGGCAAGGGGCTGCTTGGACGATAGCTTCACATCCTTGTTCAACGAGGTCCTCGTCGGTTTCCTCGACAAGTTCACCATCGTCAAGAAGCTTGCGGACGACTTTGACATAAGCCTCCAGCCGACGCGCCCAGGCTCTGCGATGCCCGACACCCTCAATGGCCACTATGGTAACAACCTCTTCGATGCACTGGTGGCCCTGCGACTGCCCACCGTCGCGCCGGAGAATGTCCACCTCGAGGTCGCGCTCGCTGCGCAGCGCCTGGCGCAGCAAGACACCATCGACATAATCACCCACGTCTATGCGCAAATCGTCCACAAGGACTAGTACATGCAAGAGGAGGACGATAGGACGCTGGCCTTCTTGGAGCGCAGGGAAACCTTGGATGGCACTGTTCAGAAGCACGTTGAGCTCGCCGCCAACGCCGCTGCTCCTCACACGTCGGTTGGTGACCCGGCGCACTAGGGCGTGAGGATGTCGTTGAACGTTGATGGATCCGTATGTATTTTTATCCTTCCGTCAAATCCATGTAGTAGTATATGATACTACAGTAATTATCTTACCTTTCGCATCAACTTCATAATTTTCGTACGTACTCCATGCATGAACGGCTCCAGAAGCGAACTTCTCATTACTCTAGGCAAAATCGTTATTTTCTATCTATCAGTCGCGCCATGGAGCAGAAACAAATTTTACAAGTTACAAGTTCAAAAGGAAAAGCCTTCCGTGTTCGCGTCGCACCCCCACATGTTTGGTCTGGCACGCCGCTCAAGAGGGAATGCATGCGGTGTTGCATTTTCACTTACAAGTGGGACCACACTTGAACAAACTGACTATCGGCAAACCCCCACCCCGCCCACCGCGCGATAGCTGAGAAAAGAGGACAGGAGGAAGAAGAGATGGCTGTAGCACGGACTCCAAGAAAATTGGTGTCAGATGGGACTCGTGTGGGTGGCGTGTGTCGTACGGCTAGACGTGAATGCTAGTTATGGCCCATGCCACCCCACTATATCGAGCCTATATCGAGGTACGTAGAACAAATTTCCTGCAGTTCGTGCTCAACCCTCCTCTATCTCTCTTCTCACCCAGCCAGCGGACGCGCGGAGCCCATCGTCTGTTTGCTCACATGCGGCCCCACATGTCAGTGAAAACGCAAGAGGACGCACTGAACCTGCACATCTTTCACCTCGACATGCTGGTGATGAAAAACAAATCCAATAAAGATCTTTGGTGGCCACTTTTGGAGTTACTCAAGCGTAGTAAGATTCTATTTACAGTTTAACCCAAGATGCACATTTCGTGGCTTCAACTACCACTCTATTTTCTTTCATGACACGACCTGGATGCTGGATGTCCCACGTGTCGGCAAAAGGAGGAAGAACCCGACCAAATATTCGGTTCTGCTCTCAGATTAGTCTAGTTGTGCTAACTTAAAAAAAATTATTGTGTACTCCCTCCGTTCCAAAATACTTGACTTCCATTTGTCCAAAAATGGATGTACCTATATACTAAGACATGTCTAGATACATATATATATTGACAAATAGAAGGCATATAGTATTGTGCAACGGAGGGAGTAGAATGGATGCAAGTTTTTGTATTGGGAAGAAGAATACATCCATATATTGATAGAGCGCAATTTAGTAGATGTTCTATCACTTTTAGCTAGTATAGAATAGAGGCTAGACATGACACTAGATGCGAGGAAGCAACATCTACTTCTTTACACTCGAAGAAGAAAGAAGCATGCAAGATCGAGCCTTCACAGACCAACAATGAATGCATCGAGAAGGCACTAATCCAACTTACTACAGGAGTAGTCAAAATTATCATTGGAGTTCGTGCAAAACGGAGGTCCGTTTGGGGTCGTGCATTGGAGATGGCCTTACAAGTGGGACCGCACTTAAGGAAACCAACTATTGGCAAACCCCCACCTCGCCCGCCGCGCGATGGCTGAAGTTAGAGAAACCACGAGGTTGAAGAGATTGCTCTCGCATGGACTCCAAGAAATAATATGGTGTCAGATGGATGTCGTGGTGGTGGCGCGTGCCGTACTGCACGAGGATCCCATGCAAAAATAGTGCCACGAGAGGTGGCACCAAACACAAGATCCTTGTATTCAATTGCATCATAGTACACATCCGTGTATAGAAACTGATTTTTTGAGTAATATCCATCCAGTCGAACCACAAAGGACGGAAACTAGCTTGCCGAAGATAGCAACAACTTGGTAGTTCTTGTAATTCCAAGAACGGTTGGGAATTCGACAAATTGCTATCTTCAGTACACGATAGTCACCATGATCGTATTTGAACGTACGTAGATCATCTATGTGCTCAACCTCAGGGCACTCGGAGATTTTTGGAAGTGGAATCCGCTGATGAGTGTACACATTCACAAGTTCCCACTCACAATTGTACCCAATATAAACAACCCAATCTCCATTTGCGCCAGCCCAGGTGAGGGAGTCCTGGATTTGGGGGTGTCCGGATAGCCGGACTATAACCTTTGGCCGAATTCCTGGACTATGAAGATACAAGATTGAAGACTTCGTCTCGTGTCCGGATGGGACTTTCCTTGGTGTGGAAGGCAAGATTAGCGATACGGATATGTAGATCTCCTTTCGTTGTAACCGACTCTGTGTAACCCTAACCCTCTCCGGTGTCTATATAAACCAGAGGGTTTTAGTCTGTAGGACGAACAACAATCATACCATAGGCTAGCTTCTAGGGTTTAGCCCCTCTGATCTCGTGGTAGATCTACTCTTGTACTACCCATATCATCAATATTAATCAAGCAGGAGTAGGGTTTTACCTCCATCGAGAGGGCCCGAACCTGGGTAAAAACATCGTGTCCCTTGTCTCCTGTTACCATCCACCTAGACGCACAGTTCGGGACCCCCTACCCGAGATCCGCCGGTTTTGACACCGACATTGGTGCTTTCATTGAGAGTTCCACTGTGGCGTCGCCATTAGGAAGGATGCCTCATCCCGTCTTTAAAGACGGCGTTGTTGCTAAAGAAGCTTTGGCTATCGGCCAAACTCTCCGGCTAGGTGGTTTTCTTATGACCGCCTTTTCGGCCGCCGCGCCGACGATGACCTCTCGGGTCATCGAAAGCAATCTTCATGTCAACTCGGAACTCGCCGAGCAGTTAGATCCGATGGAGCTCTCTTCCCTAAACGAACTCTTGGATCACATCGTCGCTCTAGGAGGCGTTACGAACTATGATCATATTGGGCTTACACCCGATCTGAGAGAGATTAACTCTCCCCAGGTCACCCATCATGTTGCAGTGGTGGAGGAACAATGTGGTGACCATTCATCTATCTTAAGGACTAGTTATGTCCGGATTCCCGATCCCTCCAAGCCGGGTACCCGCAGAGGGGAGGACGTCACTCAAGCCGTGGACCTAAAGTCAGGCAGCGGGCTAGACTCATTGGACAACATCCAAAAACCCAAGCTTCCGAGTTCGGACACTCCTTGGCCCCTGAGTCTCAGATCGGGTGAGGTTCCGGATTTAATTCCACCCGCCCACCCAAACATAAGCGATCTATCCAAAATTCGGCAAGAGCCCGAAGAAATAGTACACCATTACTGGGCCAGATTCCTCCTGGTCATGAACAGGATAAAGGACTGCCGCGAGGAGGATGCAATTTCATTCTTCTGCAATAAGTGCACGGACAAGGGAATCCTCAACGCCACAAGGTGCCGTGAAATTACAGCTTCGCTGACTTGGCGTCCATAGTACGAAAGTACTATGCGATGGAAAGCGCCTGGAAAACCAAAATAAAATTTTGGGACAATCCGGCCCTGAATACAAACCCAGTCCGAAATAAAAGGGTGCATTATCGCCAGACACCCAGGTTAAACACCAAAAAACAAAAACCCTCTACAGGGCATGGAACCGTGCTGGAGGGGTGGCTCAATGGACCCTGTACAATTCACAGTACAGAGGGCGCCACACCAACTCATAGCCTTAGAGCATGTTGGATACTCCGGCAGGTGGCCAAAAATGGCAAAGATCTTCTAATCCCAGAAGCCACAGAGCACCAGCCAAAAGATACCAGTACGGTATTAACAGTCTTCAAGACTTTTGCACCAAACAATATGCGAAAACGAACACTCCGCAACCTTGCTGAAGTCTACCATGTGGCAACAATAAACCCATGGAGTGACACGGCCATTACTTTCAATGCCAGTGATGAACCTAAATTCCGAACAGCCCGAGCACCAGCCGCATTGGTCCTCAGTCCAATTGTGGACGGCTTTCGACTCACCAAGGTACTCATGGACGGCGGCAGCGGATTGAACCTCATTTATGAGGAAACACTTCAAAAAATGGAAATAGACTAGAACCGCATTGAGCGAAGCAGCACAACCTTTAGAGGAATAATCCCCAGTCGAGAAGCACGCTATACAGGAAAAATCACACTAGATGTGGTGTTCGGCACGCCGGACAATTATAGGTCCGAAGAGGTCACATTCCAAGTGGCCCCGCTCAGCAGCAGATACCATGCTCTATTAGGGCGGGAGGCGTTTACAATCTTCCAAGCCATACCCCATTACGGGTACATGAAGCTCAAAATGCCCGGGCCCAACGGAATCATCACTCTTGCTAGTGATCCGGACACAGCCCTCCGCGCTGAAAATAAAACAGCCGCACTAGCCCTTGAGGCACTATCCGAAGACCTAGCGGCTGAGGAACTGATTGCGCTGCGCTCCACGGTGAACATGGACGACGTGATACTCGACAAGAGATCCAAGTCCACCTCCTTTAAACCAGCGGACGAAATAGTCAATTTCCAAGTCCATCCAACGGACCTTACAAAAACAGCTTCCATCGGGGCACAATTAAACCCTAATGTAGATGTCGCACCGTGAAAGTTCCTACGTGAGAACTGGGACATTTTTGCCTGGCACCCTTCAGACATGCCAGGAATCCCACGCAGGCTGGCCGAGCAAAGCCTAAATATCCTAAAAGGATTCAAGCCAGTCAAGCAGGCTCTTCGGCGTTTTTCCAAACCTAAGAGACAAGCCATGGGAGAGGTACTAGCCAAGCTATTGGAGGCCGGATTCATCGGAGACATAAAACATCCGGACTGGCTAGCAAATCTGGTGATGGTACCAAAGAAGGACAAATCCTGGCGCCTGTGCGTTGATTTTAAGGACCTCAACAAGGCTTGCCCAAAGGATCCCTTCCCCCTCCCACGCATCGATCAAATTATCGACGCTACCGCAGGACATGACTCATTGTGTTTCCTCGACGCATACTCCGGCTACCATCAAATTAAGATGGCAGAGTCAGATCAAGCCGCAACGGCATTCATCACACCATACGGCCCATTCTGCTTCAACACAATGCCCTTCGGGGTCAAAAACTCTGGCGCAACATATGAGCGCAAGATTCAGACATGTCTGGCAAACCAGATCGGCAAAACAGTGGAGGCATACGTAGATGACGTGGTCGTCAAAACCAAGCATGTCGAATCTCTAGTAGACGACTTGAGGCTCACATTCAATAACCTCCGAACATACGACATCAAGCTCAACCCGGAAAAATGCGTTTTCGGCGTACCGGCCGGAAAGCTCTTGGGCTTCATTGTATCCGGTAGAGGAATTGAAGCAAACCCACCCAAGATCCGAGCTCTGTCGCAATTGGATATCCCAAAGGACCTCAAACAAATACAAAAACTGACCGGATGCGTAGCGGCTCTACGCCGCTTTATCTCCCGCTTGGGAGATAAGGCATTACCCCTTTATCTCGTCCTCCGGCGCACCGAACACTTCGAGTGGACGGATGCCGCCACGGCCGACTCGACGAAATTAAGTCCATATTGGCAACAAACCCAGTCCTGGCCACGCCAAACATTGGCGAACCAATGCTACTGTACGTTGTGGCAACTCATCAAGTTGTGAGCGCAGTACTCGTCCTCGAACGAGAAACGGACGGACACAAATTCCCCCTTCAAAAGCCGGTTTACTATGTGTCCACGGTCCTCACTCCATGCAAGTAAAGGTACCCGCATTATCAAAAGATAGCGTACGCGGTATTCATGGCGTCCCGGAAGCTACGACACTACTTTCAAGAGTGTTCGATAACGGTAGCCTCAGAAGTGCCACTTAACGATATTATAAACAACCGCGACGCGACGGGCCGGATTGCCAAATGGGCCATTGAGCTCCTCCCGTTCGACATAACCTACAAGCCACGGCGAGCTATTAAGTCGCAATTTTTGGCCGACTTCGTCGCCGACAGGATGGAAGCCGAACTCCCTAAAGAGTACGGCACATATTCCAACTGGATCATGCACTTCGACGGCTCCAAAATGTTGGCTGGTCTGGGGGCTGGCGTCGTCTTGACATCCCCAACTGGAGATACTGTTCAATACGTACTCCAGATAATGTATATGGACTCCAACAACGCAGCCGAATACGAGGCCCTTCTACATGGTCTCCCGATGGCAGTATCGATGGGCATTCAACGCCTAAAGGTGCGCGGGGATTCGAACCTCACGATATCCCAAATAAATGGAGACTTGGACGCCAAGGATCCGAAAATGGCAGCTTATCGCAACGCCGTCCTAAAAATGTCAGCTCGGTTCGAGGGGCTCGAATTTCACCATATAGCCCGGGAAAACAATCAGGCGGCACATGTCCTGGCATGCATCGGTGCAAAACGCGATGCCGTCCCTCCCAACATCTTCTTGGAAAGGATATTCAAGCCATCCGTAGTATGGGAAGGAGAACCCGGAAGTAACAGCCTGGACCCAACCGCACTGACTGACACCAAACACTCTTACACAATTGGAGACCCTGCCAACGAAGTAACATCGTCAGCCCACGTAATAATGGCAGTCATCGCCCCATGTACAGAACCATTCCTAGCCTACCTAACCAGGTAGGAACTTCCCGAGGACCAGAACGAGGCACGCTGCATAGTGCGGCGATCTAATGCCTATAAAGTCCATGAGGGATAGCTTTATAGGAAAAGCACAACCGGAGTCCTTCAAAGGTGTATCTCCGAAGAGGAAGGGCGGAATCTTCTGACTGAAATTCATGCCGGACTCGGCGGGCACCACACTGCAGCCCGGGCCCTTGTATGCAAGGCCTTCCGTACAGGATTTTATTGGCCGACGGCCCGGGCAGATGCTCAGGACTTATTCCAACGATGCGTTGGTTGCTAGCTCTTTGCTAACCAAAGCCATATGCTGCCCACCGCCCTCCAAACTATACCCATCACCTGGCCCTTCGCGGTCTGGGGGCTTGACATGGTTGGACCCCTCAAAGGAGGAACCCACAAGCAAAAATACTTATTAGTCATGGTGGATAAGTTCACCAAATGGATAGAGGCAAGGCTTGTTAAGACGGTCGAATCCGGACCGGTGATAGACTTCATATCCGGGGTCGTACACAGTTACAGCGTCCCCCACAGCATCATCACTGATAACGGCATGAACTTTATGGCCGACGAGGTCAAACTCTGGTGCAAAAACATGGGCACCAAGCTCGACTATGCTTCAGTCTATCACCCACAAACTAATGGTCTAGTCGAGCGAGCAAATGGTCTAATCATGAGCGGCATCAAACCCACATTAGTGCGGTCCCTCAAGGAATCTAACACGCACTGGGTACAAGAGCTCGACTCCGTACTCTGGGGGCTGCGGACCATGCCGAATCGTACCACCGGATACACACAATTCTTTATGGTATACGGCGCAGAGGCGGTTCTGCCCTCCGACATAATTCACGACTCACCTCGCGTGCGCATGTACGAAGAAAGAGAAGCCGAACTTGATCGGCAGGACAGTTTAGACGCCTTGGAGGAGGAGCGTGACGTGGCAAAAGCCTGTTCCGCATTCTATCAACAGCAGGCTCGAAGATACCAAAGTAAAGAAGTATGGGCCAAAACTTACAATATTGGTGAGTTAGTTCTACGCCTGCCGGACAAGAAAAAGGACAAACTCAAGCCCAAATGGGAAGGTCCCTTTATTATTGACCAAGTCCTGACTGGTGGAGCATACCGTCTGCGAGATGCATCGGATAACCGACTCGAGCCAAACCCATGGAACGCAGCCCGTCTCCGAAGATTCTACGCCTAGCGTCGGACTCTAAGTTCGTCTCCTTCCTCTGCCTATTTTTTATACACTAGCTGTCTTATATTTCTCTCCTTCTCCCCTCCCTTTCTCTTATAGCCTTTAAGGGCTCATTCGCGCCTTGTTCGCACACAACTGACGCGCTATCCGCGCTCATTATACCTGGGGGCTTCTTTAACAGAAGCTTATTTATACGGGCTTCATGCCCAGCACATGTGTCACACTTCCGCATGTACCTTTTCTTCACCATTATATGCATCGATAATACTTAAGTTTTGGCCAAGCTGGGTTGCCTGGCTCCTGTGCTTACCCCTACGTTCCCGACTGTTCGGCTAGGCGGTAAAGGGAGCACCTCTGCGATTGCTACTGCCGGGTCAGCCGGATGTGTACCTCAGACTGGGTGAAGCCGAAAGCTAGCGTTCCTAAGGGAATATTCGGTCGGTGAACTAAAAGATGATTTCTCATTTATTTCCTTATACGCCCCCAGATGTTTTTCCTGCGTCTCTTTTTCGCAGTACGGACATGCACTTTAGGGCATGCCTCCCAGGTAAAGGAACCCCTAACGGAACTATTCTCCCTGGAAGATGTTTCTTACTAACCATGTAATATAACATAACTAGTTGGGCACTTGTCTATTCAAGCACTAATGACCCCTACGCCTGGTCTCCACGCTTGCCCCGGTTCCTACATAACCGAAAGGGTATTCGTACACACTCTGGACCGTCGGGTCCCGAGGTTGAAGCGAAAAGGTCTGCCATGACAAACGATCTACAATCCGGCTAGAAGGCATTATACATGTCATCTTAAATTACATAGTAAATTTGACTGATTATATTCCTCTTCAATGCCATCCAACAGGCTGTCCAGTTTCCAGTCCTATTGGGAATACTTTGCGGCCAATTCTACTTGGCCATATACTAAGCTCAAAGGGATCTCCTTCCCATCGGGCCATACAGGCCCGACCTCGGCCATGTGGTTTGGGTCAGCCTTCGTGTACCGCGTCTTCACCATGGCCCAGGCTTCCCGGGCACCTTGACGGCAGGTCGATATCTTCCATAATCGGAAGCGCCGCCGTGCTCCCTTCAGCTTCTCTGCAAGCTCTCCAAGGCCTTCGGGCATGGAGACAGATGGCCACAAGGCCTGGGCAACGCCTTGCATGACCTGCCGAACTCGTTCGTGCAGTTGGGAGAGCTCGGGAAGAAGGTCACCTGTAGAACCGGGCATTTCCTTTGCAGGACGACCCATTAGCATACCTACAGACATAACTCTGTTAGTCGACTTCCTCGCCGAACTCTTTTTCAAAGTTTGTTCAAGCACTTACTAAACATGCCGCGTCGAAGCCGCCGATTCTCCTTAACGGAGTCCGACAGTTGGGCACGAACATCCTTTAGTTCCACGCCCAACTGGGTGTTGGCATCTTGGAGATCATTCTTCTACTGCCTCACCTTTGTAAGCACGCTCTCACCAGACTTCAGCTGGCGTAGGAGTTGCTGCTTATCCGGATCTAATCCGGTGCCATCTGCAATTCTATTGTCATATTTGCATACACGCCGCACTTTACATGATACTCATCATGTTAGGGCATATACTACCAGAGGGGGTCTTCTTGGGCTCCCCTGCCGCGGCTAGTGCGGCCTGAAGTTGGGATTTGCACTCTTCCAACTCCTGGGGCAGTTGGGTATTCTTTTCTGTTAGAACCTGCATAACAAATGCTCCTTAAATCAGTTATTCTAACTGTTTCAAGTCTCGGGGGCTACTGATGTCTATATAATCATCAAATTTTCTTACCCGTATATCTTTTACATACTGCTCTGTGGCCCTGGTTAGACCATTTTGAGCGGCACGGAGGTATGCATCTCCCGAGGTGAAGGCATCCAATGCCTCTTGGGAGAAACAAGCGTCGCGAAGAACTGTTCGGCGGCGCCTGTGTTTTATGGCACTCTCCACCTCGGAATTGGTGGCGGATATTCTGTCCGCGTCCTCTGTCGGAGGAGCGTCCGACGCACGCCTCGTGTTCGCCTCTGCTTCTTGACCTGGCTTTGGAGCCTGGCCGGTGGAGGCCCGATTGGCAACCTCTCCGGATATAGTCCGGCGATCCCTCTTTTTCCTAAAAAGAGCACGGGCGTTAGTACACATCGTAAGAATAATACCTTGGAAGAAAACGTCGCGCTTTACTGCTACGCCGATGTCTCGATCCAGACTGCGGGTCTTTTCAGCCTGCCCGTCCTCGCAGTCCCTTGTTGGCTGGTCGCCGCAGGCTTGGCATTCCGCCTCAAGATCCTCCCCTGCAAAACACCGTTGGTATGCAATAATGAAAAATACGCGCGGACAGATCATTTTCGAGTTATTGGGACTTCGGTCTCAGTTATCTGTGAGGCGGGGAGCAGTCCAGGATAATCGGCCGTAATGGCCACCAGGACGTTGTCGTCACTCAGTTGATAAAATACCCCGTCGATCAGCTCCACAGATATGTCCGGATCCTCTTGGGAGGCCGGGTCGAGGAACCTTTCCGGATCCTCGGGTTGTGGAGGAGGGCTCTTTATCTCCTTTACGGCATGACGCAGTTCCTGCGTCGAAGTCACAAGATAAGATACCTAACTATGGGAATATGGAACGGATGGGCAAAAATAAGTGTTCGCTTACCCAGTTTGGAGGATTGTACATAGAAAATCCGCCCTGTGGATTGATGCGGAGGAATTCCTCCTCTTCTCCCTTGTACAATGCGGACAAGATCTTCATCAGAGCGGCAACCGATTCCGGCCCCTTACGGCCGCAGCGGGTGGCATCATCCTCCCTGTTGAAATCCCACATGGGGTGGCCTCTATACTGAAGCGGCTGCACCCCCCGCATAATGCATGTGGCCATGACTTCGATCATGGTCAGTCCGGAATGAGCTAGTAACCTTCTCCGGCTCATCAGGTAAAGGACGTCCTTGTCATTTTCCTTCTGAGGGCTCCGTGGACACCAGCTTAGGCGCTTCTTCAAGGGAGCATTATCGAACTCAGGGAGGCCGATCCGAATAGGATCCGGCAGGGGGACATCTTCTATATAAAACCATTATGAAGGCAAGTTTTCGGCTGCCTTCTTTGGGGTTCCGGATAGGTATCCGGTCCCGGCGATGCGCCATACTTCGGCTCCGCCCACTTGATATAATGACCCCTTCTGAGAATGGGGCACCAGGCAGAACAACTTCTTCCATAGCGTGAAATGAGCCTCACAGCCCAAGAACAGCTCGCAAAGGGCTACGAAGCCCGCGATATGCAATATGGAGGCAGGCGTGAGGTTGTGCAACAGGAGGCCATAGAACTCCAGGAGCCCTCGGAGAAACGGATGAATCGGTAATCCGAGCCCTCTTACAAAATAGGGGACAAGGCAAACCCGCTCTCCTTTGGAGGGATTAGGGACGCTCTCCGCTTGCTCTCTGCCATTATAGGTGGCAAGCCCGGCTCGAACCGGGACCATGTAGGCTGGGGGAAGAAATCCTTTGGTTTGGAGCGTCACTAGCTTGCTGTGCGGGATGGAACATCTCTCCCAATCTCCAGGCTGAGGGCTGGGAAGGTGAGAGGAGGAGCTGCGATGACCATCCATGATGGAGTGGGTCTCTGTCAAATGCGCTTTGATGAAAGCTCGCGGAGGGAAGATGGTGTGATTTGGATCTGAATCCCGTCTCTTTAATAGACGGCTCATTTGCGCAGCTAGGGGGATAAATGTAAAAACACCCTGGCTTTTCGCATTCATTTGACACGTGGAAGAAGGCCATTATTGGGCGTGGAAGCTAAGAAGCGCAATATTCACAAAAAGCCAGACACAATTCAACAGGTACACGGAATTTGGAGAAGAACCCGCCTTGCCATGCCGAAGTCAATCTGCCCGCCGGACTCGTCATCATCGAAGCCTGGTTCGGGGGCTACTGAGGGAGTCTTGGATTTGGGGTTGTCCGGATAGCCAGACTATAACCTTTGGCCGGACTCCTGGACTATGAAGATACAAGATTGAAGACTTCGTCTCGTGTCCGGATGGGACTTTCCTTGGCGTGGAAGGCAAGCTTGGCGACACGGATATGTAGATCTCCTTCCGTTGTAACCGACTCTGTGTAACCCTAACCCTCTCCGGTGTCTATATAAACCGGAGGGTTTTAGTCCGTAGGATGAACAACAATCATACCATAGGCTAGCTTCTAGGGTTTAGCCTCTCTGATATCATGGTAGATCTACTCTTGGACTACCCATATCATCAATATTAATCAAGCAGGAGTAGGGTTTTACCTCCATCAAGAGGGCCCGAACCTGGGTAAAAACATCGTGTCCCTTGTCTCCTGTTACCATCCGCCTAGACGCACAGTTCGGGACCCCCTAACCGAGATCCGCCGGTTTTGACACCGACACCAGGACTTACCCTTAAGCGATGGCATCTTGACATCACACGTATCATTATCAAGGGACATTAACTTGCACAAGGCAAGGTCTCCATCGTTCGCTCGCCAGCGAGCAGGGTCACGACGAAGAAGATAGGGGAGATCAAACCGCTCCTTGACCCTTGGGTTCCTTGCAATGATTTTATTAGTTGAGTCAAGAATGGGATTGAACGAACCTGCCATGCTAGCCGAGGTGATGACGTCGCACCGATCAATGAGTTCCTCCACCACGTCATCTTTCAGATCGGGGCAAGAATAACGGGGTCGTTTCCGGCCTATTCCCTCCATGGAGAAGACGATCGAACAATGGCAGAAGAAAGGGTGAAGGGCTGAAGGAAAATGGAGGAGGGAGAGGAAGAGCGTGCGACAGCAGTTCCAAATCGAGAGGGAAAGGCGAAGAGTCAGTGGATGGTTGCGAGTTTGCCACGGTTCACGAAGAGGCGCCCTGGCCTACACGTCCGTTCGGAAATACTCCTACTACTCGTCGTTGTCTCACTGATACGTTGGAACGGGACCACATGTCAACGAAACATGGTGTGTAATTTCTCGTGCAAAATGCGATCTGGCCGCGTTGGCCCGAGGTGCCGCATTAGTTATCGACCTTTATTTTTTTAATGGCGTGCCGATCAGTTTTGAAGCACGACTACCTGGTACTATACGCACACAAAATATAAACTACTCTACCACTACCCCACCTCCAGTACTAGTAGTACAATATATATATATAGGCTGGAGCTTCAGCGCTTTCTTGCCAAGGGCTGCCCACTTGCTTCTCACACTACCACCCTCTCTCCAGATCTAAAAAAGACGTCCCCTCTCCCCCTCCTCACCGGTGGTCAGAGATCCGTCGGGGGAGAAAATGACGTGCAGCGTTGACGCACTCGTCGTCGGCGAGCGAGGTCACGCACTGACGATAAGGTCGTCCTCTCAGACCTAGCGCCCGCGCGGGATGGCCTCCAGCTCACTGCTGTAGTGTGTGCAGAGGACGACGACCACGAGCGAAGCCACTTCCCGCCGACCCTCAGGTATGCTACCTCTTTTCGAGCCATAATCTTGTTCTATTGCCCCATCTGCTACGTCGTTGCATGTGGATCTTTTTCCACTCCACCATCTTCCCAATTTGCTATCCACTACTCTGCTGGCCACGCAGACGAAAACCATAATTTGCACTATTAAAGGAAACCCTACTTCATGCAAACTAATCCATGCCTGGGTTGAATAAGGAAAGGAAGGGAGACTGTACTGTCCAAGAGAGTAGGCATCGAACCCGCATCTAGGTTGATAAGGGGAAAATCAGTAGCTAAGGAACGAGTCTCGTGTCTCTTGGTTGAAGAAGGGTAGAAAGGCATGACAACACAATAGAGAATGACTAGGTCAATCGGTTTGCTGTCCTCGCATAGGAAAAGGGTGGCTAAAGAGAACAAAAATGGGACCGTAATCCACATATGCTGCCTGGATATTTGTTGCTCTGGGCAACCATACCTCCCTCACCACTCTGTGTCCGTGGAGGTACATCGTACTGGTGCCTCCCATGCTCTTATTGCCACTTTTTTTGCTATTAGTATAACGCCAAGAGTCAAGTCAAGCAATGCTACTGCTAAAGTGATGCCACATTTAACTAATGCTGCTCTCAGTCTAATGCCACCCATAAATTTAAGCAATGCCATTTAATGCCACTGCATTATTTCAGGGTTAGCTGTTGATTGTGGATGTATTAAAGATTTTTTAGCTATAAGGCATTCTAATGCTGTTGCACAACCAGTAATCCAACAACGATGAAACTTGTTACTTCCGTCAGATTTTTGCATTGTTAATGCTTATAGATTACATACCTCACTTTCATGAAATAAGTTAATTTTTTTGTACAGTGTCACCAAAATGCCAAGGCGCTGATGTCATTTTGTATTGGTTAAACTGTACAAACAATTATGAATACAAGAGGAAAGGTCAAGAGTGGGCACCTCCTCCTCCGGCTGTTCTCTTGAGGAGGTCTGTATGTTTGTCTCTAATGCCTGTCGACTACATACCTGACATCATGATGTAATGTTAAGTCATTTCCTTTTGTGCAATGTCACTGAACTGTCAAGGCGGTGATGGCATTTTATTTTAGTAGAATTGCACAAAATTTGCTTAAAAGAAGAGGAAAGGTCAGGAATGGCTCACTTTTCCAGAAAAAACTATGTATGCCTTCCTCACATCAGCCGTTGTTGCTTTATTTATTCCTTCAAATAGGTGGTTAGTGTCGGTGTACTAAAGTAGGGGTACCTTAGTACCCCAGACTTGTGCACGGGCAGTCGTAGCACCCTGCGGCAAGGCCCGCCCCGGAAGCGCCAAGAGAAGACCAAGCATTCAAGACAAGGCCCCCGGCAAGAGGAGCTTGCCGGGCCAAGAAGACAAGGCCCCCGGCAAGAGGAGCTTGCCGGGCCAAGAAGACAAGACCCCGGCAAGAGGAGTTTGCCGGGACGACCGAGCCCATGTAAGGCCATCCAAGAACAAAGTATAACGAGACAGAAGATCGAGCCCCCGACAAGAGGAGCTTGTCGGGAAGGCCGAACCCAGGCACCACAAGAGAAGCCCGCAGTGGCGCGCCAAGCGCCCCGGCAAGGCCTGATAGCTGGCACGCTATCAGGCACAGGAAGACGACCCCCCGCGGCAAGCCACTTGCCGCGGCGAGATCGCCACCTCAAGACTGCGCTCCAGCTCGCCCGCCACGCGTCGCTCCGGGGCTTCCCCCGAGGGCACGTGGCGAGACACCGCGCAGCCTGGGGCATGCGGTGGCATGCAGCCGCCATCGTGGCGAGCGGTGGCGCACCTAACGGTCCGCCTCGGTGCTGTCCGGGCGACCGTGACGGGCATTTAATGCCCTTGTCCCCTACCGTCAGAAGTAGGTATGATAACACTGTGCCGCACTGTAGCACCACCGTTCCCGCACTGTTACAGCTACCACCCCTTTTACACTTTTACCCCTTTCTCTTACGTTGACACCTGTCGGTGACCCCTTTGCGCTATAAAAGGAGGCCCGTGTGCAACGTAGAAGGGGTCCCCGGGGGGTTCCGCAAGGGTTCCGGGGTTCGGAGATTCGGCATCCAGACAGCCATACGCTCGGTGCAGCTAGCTCCCCAAGCTCCCGAGCTCCCCAGTTCAATACAACTAAGCAGGAGTAGGGTTTTACGCGTCCATCGCGGCCCGAACCTGGGTAAACCGCCCGTGTGTCCGCCTCGATCTGCTCTCTGCGCTCCCTCCGCCCCCCTCGCCGGACAACGAATGGGGCTCCGGCCCCATAGGTGCTCGCGGGGGGACGCCCGTCCGCCCCGACATCTTTGGCGCGCCAGGTAGGGGGCGCGACGCCGAGGGACAGCCCGCTCCTGCGGATCCCAGGATCCGTCCAGTCGAAGCAGGTGTCCCCGGTGAGCCTTGCTCCGGCGAGCAGACCAGCAATCTGAACGCCGAGGAACAGTCCGCTCCTGCGGATCCGAGGATCTGTCCAGTTGAAGCGGGGGTTCCCGACGAGCTTTGGCATTCCTTCCCACGGGCTCGTGCGCGGCCCTCCTCGAGTATCCACTCGCGCAGAGACTGGGCAAGAAGCAGCTGCTCCTTGAGGAGGCCCGCCTTCTGGCCGCTGGGCGAGCGATTCGCCTCCAGCGAACTCTGCGCCGCTCTCGCGGCCGCAGAAGTTAGCGCCAGAAGTCACGAGAAAGGTGACCTCGTTCCCCCGGCGCGCCGCGCCCGCCGGGGTGCCGAACGAGTTGACACCGACCGTGGGAAGAGTCTTTCCAGCGCGGTAGCCGGAACCTGTTTCCGCCAACCATCTCCTCTGCCCAAGTCTTGCCGCAGTTGCATGTGATCCTTGGCGCAGAGAGGGGCGCGGATCCCCAAGCATAGCTACGCCTAGCTCCGGAGGGTCGTGAGGCCCTGCCCCCTCACCTACCCCCAGGATGGGCTGGATGCTGCCCAAGGAGGTTTTACCCCACCGGGCGGCAAGCAATAAGAAAAGATAAGTTGCCGGAGCTCGAGCAATTGCTCCTTTAATTTTTAAGAGTTATCTCCCTCGAACGACCGAGCCTGGGTTGAGAGGCCTGAGCGCGGAAGGACCGGCACGAGACTGGTTGCGCCCTCGTTTCGTTTCGAGTCCGCTCAACGACTCGAGTGTGCTACACCCCGAGTAGCGTCCTCACTTTGTTTCGAGCTCGCCTGGCACCCTAAGCGTGCTGCGACCGCAGTCGCACCGTTTACTTTGCCTCGAGCCTGCTCAACAATCTGAGTGAGCGGCAACCAGCCGCGGCGAGGTTTCTTGCCGGTGGCAGCCCCGCCAGCGGGTCGCTGACGTCCCGCACTCGGCACCCGTGGCAAGGCGGAGGCCTACGCCGGCAAGTCCCCGAAAGCGTAGGGCGGAAACAAGCAAGGCGCCGGTCGAGTAGAGGGGATAACAGTGCGATGCATAGCCTAAGATGAAAAGTTATATTACAAAATGCCTTACTGCTGCCGTAACCAGCCGTTTCCGTGGCATATTTAACAGCGGCAGGGAAAGGGAGATAAAAGAAAGGGGCAGGCGGCCTAATCTACGCGGTCGCCCTCGATCCTCTTGACCCCGGCCGCCTTCATGACGATAGGGGCGATGAGGGCCCGGATCCCCGTCAGGTCTGCGTTCTCCGGCAAGGGCCTGAGGACGTTGGTAAGCCTGATGTCGGGATTGCGGAAAACGATCTTCACCAGCACCCTCTCGAGGGCCCCGGAGATGGCCTCCCGCATCTCGTCGGCCCGCTCCTTCGGGAGCGACGTTCGGAGGTGCTGGAGCGCCTGCACCACCCCCTGGAAGAAGGAAGTGAGCTTGGCGCTGGGCGCGACGTCCTCGTCGGTGAGGGACTGGTGGCCCTCGATCCCCAGCAGCGTCAGCTCCTTGTCGATGGTGGCAGCGATGTCGACGAGGCCCTCGGTCCACCGCTCCACTGTATCCCTGAAGGTGTTCTGGGAAACGGCGGCGCGCCTCAGCAGCTCCTCGTTGCCGTCGACCTCCTTCCGTAAAGCCGCCTCCTGCTCCTTAGCGCTGTCCAGCGCCTTGCCGAGCGCCTCCAATTTCAGTTCCAGAGTGGAGTTGGAGTTCTTGGCGGCGTCGAGCTCCCGGATCTTCTCGGCGAAGCGACCCTGAAGCTCGCCAAGGGTGAGCGCACCCTTCTCGCGCTCCTGCCGGACCGCGGCGAGCTCCTCGCCCTTCGCCTTGAGGTCGGAATCGAGCTGCGCCACCCTCGCCTCCAGCCCCTTCTTGGTGATCTCAGCGGCTGCGGCAGCATCCCGCGCCTTCTTCAGGTCTCCGCTGGGCACCCGCTCGCGCGCGGCGGCCTCTTCCTCGTGGTCGGCGAGGCTGGCCGTTTTCAGCACCAGCTCGCCTTCCCGCGCGGATAACTCCGCGGCGGCAAGCCTCTACTGCTCCTCGGCCTCCCCGTCGCCCACAGGGATATCAACGCCGTCCGCCTCCTGAGCACCGGCAACGTCGTCGGCATCGCCACGCGCGCCCTCCTCGATGACGACCTCAGCCTTCATCGGATCTGAGGCGGGCGCTGCGCTCGCCGCGGCAAGGGGATCGTCGGCCGCGTCCCCCGTCGGAAGGTCCTCCCTTGCCGGGGATCTCTCCCTTGGCGGGGTAGCAGACTCGGTCGGCACGGCGGAGGCGCCCTCTGGACGCGCCCGCCGGGGCTGCTCCGCTCCTGCCCAAAAGCAACAACTTCGCATCAACAACAAGAAGAGGGAGGGCTCGCGTACGCGCCAAGCAGCAAGAGCGAGTCATGTGCTCACGCTGGGGGCTGCGTTGCGAGCTGCCCTGAGGGTCCCCTGCCGGGTCCGGAAAGGGCGCCTCCGACACGACCTCGCTTGCCGGGGGAGATTCGTCATCAAGGATGACCCACGGGATCCTCGATCTCTTCGCTCTCCTCTGAGCCAGGGTCCTGAAAAGGGGACCGGGTCAGGGGAAGGGCGAACGAGCTGTCGAACAGGACGAACCATCAGGGAAAAAGATATGAGCTCCATGGGGAACTTACTCTCCGTCCTCCTCGTCGTCGGAGCTGAGCGCAGAATAGTCGAAAGCCGGCTCGGCCCTGACGCGGGGAGGGAGGGGAGTGGGCTCCCGAGGCCACATGGCGGGGGCAGTAGACGACTCCGCCCCCGTCGACGCCGCGGCAAGGGGCGCAGCGGCAACCGAAGCCCCAGCACGCGAAGACCCCGCTCCCGCTGCCGACCCGGCCCTGCGGAGGCGCCTCCTCGGCTGGGCCGGGGGCTCCGCCTGCGACGAGCCGCCCGGAGGCCGCAGGAAGGCAACGCCGACCTCCGACAAGCCACTCGCGTCTTGGGCAGGCTCGTCCTCGCCGCCGTGCCCGGCTGGTTCCCCCTGGTCGACAAGTTCCATCGGGTCGGCGAGGCTCTCCGCCTCCGCCGCCTCCGCCTCGGCCACGGTGAACCCAGCTTCGCCCGCGGCCGCGGCGGCCGCCGCCTCCTCCATCCTGGAGGCAATGTAAGCCAGCTCCGCCGCGGTGGTGGCTCGGATGAGGCCATCCTTCTCGGCGGGATCGACTGGCTCCTCCTCCAGGCAGTCAAAGAAGGCCCGCGCGACATCATCCGGCGGCTCCTGCCAGGTCGCGTTGACCCCGTGCGAGTCGCACAATGGCATCATCGCAAGGATATGGCTGAGCGACGAGTTGTTGCACAAGGGAACGACGCCCGGCGGCAGCCGGAACCACTCCGGGTGGTTAGGGTCGTGCTTGAACAACTCCTTCAACATTGCGTCGTGCTCCAGCACGGTGAAGTTGAAATTGAGGCCCGGACGCAGCCTCATGATGTCCGCCGCATTCTGGAACTCCCAGGCCGGCTTCCCCCTCTCTTGCAGGGGGGCGATCCGGCGGCGAAGGAAATCCGCGCCGACGGCGCCGACGGTGAGGCCGGCGAGCCTGAGACGCAGGATCCGGGTGATGGCGATCTTCAATCTGGCATCGTCCGGAGACACCTCGCTCCAGCCATCGCCGCGCACCACCGGAGTTCGGCGCACGGCGGTGAACGGCTGCGGATGGTCCTCGACAATCAAGCACCATTCCGCCCTCCACTCCTCCCACCTGCCGCGGAGGTCCCCGCCCAAGTAGGCCTCCTTCTTGCCGGACCGGGAAACCCAGGCGATCCCACCGGACAGCGGCTCTCCTTTCTCCACCCGAGGGACGAAGAAGTGCCGGAAGAGGGCCACGTTGGGACGAATTCCGACGAAGTTCTCACAGAGGTGCGTGAAGACCGCCATTGTGAGGACGGCATTGGGGGTAAAGTCGAGGAGGTGGAGGCCATAGGTGCTCATGATTTCAGAGAAGAACTCCGAGTATGGCGGGCAGAGCCCGCAGTAGAAGAAGACGACGAAGAAAGGATACCCGGTCGGGTACTGCTTCTGGGCTTCGGCGGGGAGCACCCGCGTGCGCGGATGCGCTCGCGTCTTCGTCGACCAGAAAAGGGAGTACTTGTCCCTCAGCTCCACCGCACCGAGCTGGGGGGGGGAACGTCGCCGCCCCCTTCCGAAGCACTTCAAGCCGTAGCGCCTCGGCCGATTTCGCAGGCTTCCCCTTCGCCTTGTCGCTCTTCGGGGCCATGGCGGGGGCGGGGGAGGGGGATCGTCGAAGCTGACGACGACGGGCGCTCCAAGAACAGATCGCTGCTGCCTCTGGGAGAAGGAGGTGGCAGAGGTTTTAGAGAGGTGGTCACCGAGGGAAAGGCGAACCGCCCCTACTTTCCTCCGCTATAAGAGGAAGAGGTGGGGGGGGGCGTTTCGCCTCTCCAAATCAAGAGATCGTGCGCGACGTGACGCGCGCCTGTGCGGTTCAGCCCCGCACACGCCACCCACGTCACGCTTACCCCGCACGCCCCGCCCCCACGACGCCGCGGTAAGCGCGCGCCGCCTGCGGAAGGCGCCGCGGATGCGGAGTTAAGGAGCAGCGCGACCAAGGCCATGCGTGCCCGTGCACCGTTAGGGCCTGGCCCAACAACGCTCGGCACCATGTATGGCCCAGGCCCGGGGGCTCCTGTCGGTGTACTAAAGTAGGGGTACCTTAGTACCCCAGACTTGTGCACGGGCAGTCGTAGCACCCTGCGGCAAGGCCCGCCCCGGAAGCGCCAAGAGAAGACCAAGCATTCAAGACAAGGCCCCCGGCAAGAGGAGCTTGCCGGGCCAAGAAGACAAGGCCCCCGGCAAGAGGAGCTTGTCGGGCCAAGAAGACAAGACCCCGGCAAGAGGAGCTTGCCGGGACGACCGAGCCCATGTAAGGCCATCCAAGAACAAAGTATAACGAGACAGAAGATCGAGCCCCCGACAAGAGGAGCTTGTCGGGAAGGCCGAACCCAGGCACCACAAGAGAAGCCCGCAGTGGCGCGCCAAGCGCCCCGGCAAGGCCTGATAGCTGGCACGCTATCAGGCACAGGAAGACGACCCCCCGCGGCAAGCCACTTGCCGCGGCGAGATCGCCACCTCAAGACTGCGCTCCAGCTCGCCCGCCACGCGTCGCTCCGGGGCTTCCCCCGAGGGCACGTGGCGAGACACCGCGCAGCCTGGGGCATGCGGTGGCATGCAGCCGCCATCGTGGCGAGCGGTGGCGCACCTAACGGTCCGCCTCGGTGCTGTCCGGGCGACCATGACGGGCATTTAATGCCCTTGTCCCCTACCGTCAGAAGTAGGTATGATAACACTGTGCCGCACTGTAGCACCACCGTTCCCGCACTGTTACAGCTACCACCCCTTTTACACTTTTACCCCTTTCTCTTACGTTGACACCTGTCGGTGACCCCTTTGTGCTATAAAAGGAGGCCCGTGTGCAACGTAGAAGGGGTCCCCGGGGGGTTCCGCAAGGGTTCCGGGGTTCGGAGATTCGGCATCCAGACAGCCATACGCTCGGTGCAGCTAGCTCCCCAAGCTCCCGAGCTCCCCAGTTCAATACAACTAAGCAGGAGTAGGGTTTTACGCGTCCATCGCGGCCCGAACCTGGGTAAACCGCCCGTGTGTCCGCCTCGATCTGCTCTCTGCGCTCCCTCCGCCCCCCTCGCCGGACAACGAAAGGGGCTCCGGCCCCATAGGTGCTCGCGGGGGGACGCCCGTCCGCCCCGACAGTTAGAAACAGTCTTGCTACCTTTTCCCATTAAGAAATTGGAACGCTTATATTTGTGAGTCTATGCTTCAACTAGTGCCACTTTTAGAGTAATCACACTTTCAATATCTATGCAAACAGGGATGCTCGATTTTAGTGGAACTGCACAAAAAGTCCAACTGGTTCAACATTAGGAGCATGTTTTTTCCCAACCTTTATATCCAGTTGGTGGCACTATGAGCTGTTCATTATGAAGGTACATGGTTTGCTACTATCTTGCTACTCTTTTTGTACTGTCATTAGATAGTAGTACTAGTGGTTTGCATGTGAATTTATTGGCAGGGTGGACCTACATTGGAGGTGCAGGACAGGATTCAATGATTGGATGATCAATTTCGGTTGTATCGATTTCACCTCTTCCATCACTGCGAACATGGATATCCTTGGTCTGATGAAGAATAGGCGCTACATTTCTGCTCTGAACCAGCAAATCAATTGAGTATGAAATTGTCTAGGGCAAAACATAACTGTATCAGATTGTCCAGTGCAGAACATGACACATGCTAAGCGGAAGAGACATGTTTAAAACGAAAATACAAGGTGTGGTATATGTTTACTAGCTGCTTGATATTTGTGCAGACAGAGATGTCTGCCCGTTGCTATTTGGCAAACCAACAAAGTGCCCACAATTTTGGTGGAACTGCACAAGAGAATAGTATAGTCACTGCATGCAGTGCCATTTGAAAATAGACACAGCAAGTTGGATAGCCACTTCATGGACTGCAGAAAAGTAGTACTGTACTATTTATTGGCCAACACTAGGTGCTTCAGTGCGTTGGTCTGATTATACAATGGGCATCATTTTGCCTAAGTTAAAGTTTGTATTCCAAAAATAGTCTCGCTGTGTGATCGAGAGAAGACCAAATCATATTGCAGTGGATGTTCCTCCATCATGTCTGGTTCATTCTCATGGTTCCAGCTGTTAGTGAAACCACATACGTTTGCAAGAGGAATTGTGGACTTCACAAACAAATTTGTATTTCACTCTGTACTGAATGTTGGCCAAGAGAAGCATCCATGTTAGTAGGAAGAAAAGATGTTTTCTCTAGATCTTTGCTTTTGTAGCTACATATTTGTATATGATCTGTGAATCATTGAGATGCATTAACATGTTGATCTTATGTATGGTAATTGTACTACTTAGTTTTAGTTGCGACGCAAGATCCGAAGTGACTGATCATTGCTTTTGGAGCTACATATTTATATATGATATGTGAATCATTGAGATGCATTAACAGTTACTTATTTTTGTTCGCTCAGTGTTTACAAGCTACTGATCGATCACTAGCTAGCCTACAAATGCGCTCCTGGCAGTTCTATTTGTGATGCAAGATGCGAAGTGGCAGTTTTTTGAATAAAAATGCCTACCTATGAAGAAACTGACAAGCTACACTATCGGTCCTACACGGATAAAAATGCCTACCTCTGAAGAAACTGACAAGCTACACTATCGATCCTACACGGATAAATAGCGGATCACGAACGTACTACCTCCTTTCCGGTTTGCAGGGCTCAATTCAAGAAACGACCTACTCGATCCTACACGAACAAATAGCGGATCACGCACATACTAGTAACTCCTTTCCGGTTTGCAGGGATTAATTCAAACCTCTCACCAACCAAGGTACTCCCTCCGTCCGGGTTTATTAGTCCCGTGAGCAAAGCAACAAGACCAAGGCATGGCAATAATTAACAGCATGCAGAAGTTTAAGCCTAATAAATTCCAGCAATTTAAGTGGCTGCATGCGTGCCCTCGGCATGCAGAAGTTTAAGCCTAATTAATTCCAACGATTTATGTGGCTGCATGCTGCTTCGCGTACTGCCTGCGAGCGATTCTGAGTGCCTGCATGCAGCCGGCCGTAATTAAGGCAGCTAACTGATGCGAAAAAAGATACGCTTTAAATCCGTGGAATCATTATTGACAAGGAGGGAGATGATTCGAGTGCACTCATTTGACCGCCATGCCGGCGTGCGACCCGGACGGGACGGGACGGCACAGTCATAATTTCAGTTTCTCTAGTTTTCCACGGCAAGCTGGCGCGCTAAGCCATTATGCATTGAATTCCGATGACCGTCGCGCTACCTTCTGCCTACAAGTACTCTTTCCCGGCCTTCTCAGGTGCCACCTTGACCCAACTCGCCATATCCTCATAAGCCCCCACCGGCCCGACATCACTCGACACGTCCGCCATGCCCCCGCCCGTCCACGGTAGGCGACGCCGGAGGCGGTCACCGCCGGAACTAGTGTTCGGGTTTTCACCGGAAGGCTGACGGAGGGAGGAGGCATTCTATCTGTCTTTAGATGGAAATGCGGAGATCGAGGAGTTGTTGGAGCGCGACCGCATGGCGGTGGAGCAGCGTCTCGCCGATTTGCGCCACCAGCAGGACATGGAGCAGCAGCGCACCGACGCTCTGAGTCGCAAGCAGAGCGCCCACAACTGGGCCGACTACGTGGAGGCCAGCGCCCGGCAAATAGCCCTGTTGGTTGTCGGGCACGCACGCGTTCGCGACGCCGATTTTTACTACCAGCTCGTCAAGTGGGTTTCCCGCTTGGAAGCCGAAGCTTCGGTGGACCACACCGGCATCGAAAATGGCCAACGCGCGCGAGCATTGCGCCCTATCGCACCTCTGGCAAGTCCGAGGCGAGTCGGAGGATGCCGGTGCCAGCGTTTAGCATGGACAACAGATGGCGGCCGGCATCGTCTAGTTAGCTAAGAGTAAGTTAGTACTTGTATGCTACTAGAGTGTTAGTGGGAGTAGGTAGTTCACTTGGCTATGATGGTTGTCAACGTGGAAGTTCAGTACTCTAGATGTGGATCAGACCTGTTACTTTGCTCTGAATGTTGAACTTTCCGTTTGAACATATGGAATGGGCTGTTATTTTTTTAAATGGGTTGTATTTGTCCTCCACGGTTTAGAGGCTGACTTGTGGGCCTAGCAAGTTGATGCGTACACAATCAGGAGATGATTGTACGTGGAGAGGATGACAGCAGGGACCCGCCAAGGTCATGGCAGTACGCAAGCAAGTGCCTCCTTATTTCAAGCCAATAAAAAAATGGCTCCTCCTAGTGGATTTCTGACATCTGGGTCCCATGCCATTGTCAACGTAGTCAATAAACGAGAGAATTGCACAATGAGCGGCTGACACCAGGGACACAGCAGCTCACCCAGTTATTTTTGTTTTGGGTTAATTTGATAAATGCCACTCCAAATCTGGTGTATCCGAGAAATGCCACTGCAATTTCCAAACTTTGAAAAATGACATTTCATGCCATTTCTAGTGGCATTTTTCGAAGTCTGGAGTGGCGTTTTTCAAAGTTTGCAAACTGCAGTGGCGTTTTTTAAAGTTTGCAAAAATTGCAGTGGCATTTTTCAAAGTTTGGAAATTGCAGTGGCATTTTTATGAATCGCCATAATTGGAGTGGCATTTATCTAATTTGTTTTTGAGACGGAAGCAGGGTGTCAACTGGGCTGTGCGGGACACTCTGGCCTGTCTAGACAGCCTTTTCTTTTATGTTTACCACAGACCAGCCCAGTATTTTTTTTCTTTCTGAAAATGGCTAGCCCAGTTTTTTGTGATTTGTCAAGTAAGTCGCTTTATCAGGCATGTTGGGCTGCAAATCTTTCAAGACGAGGAGAGCTTCATTCGGCTGGCCGAGAAAATGGCCTATCAGTAATGAGAAATGGGTTGTACAATTTTCAAACACATCAAACCGGCAATTATTTTCAAATATATTTTTTTCATTTTGATATTTTAAATTGCATTGATTTTTATGCGTGGACTATTTATTGGATTTTATATTGATATACGTTTATTTTTAAAATCAGTCTGAATGTGACTCGAAATTTCAGGGTTAAAAACAGTTCAGACAGCACCGACAGATGCAAAATTGCGTATAATTTTTTAACCGTGGCCACAATATGGGCTGTAATGCTAACATAAAGAATATGGGCTCCAAAAAACCCGTAAGAATTAGCAAATGGGTTGTAAATTATTTGAAATAATGCCATATGGGTTGTATGCTGTTTTCCACAGATTTGAGGCTTTCCACAGATGGCATGTATATGGTTGGATGTCCATCCAACGGCCATCATGCTTCTTCAATCTCTGCTCTTCCTGCTCCAGCCGCTCAAACAAGCGCCGGCGGGACTGCCTGCTCCCTCCTCCCTGCGGCCGGCTGTGCTGCCGCGCAGGCCTCACCGCCCCACCGTACTCCCATCGCTGGCCTAGCCATCCCTCTACTCACCCACACCTGCTGTTATTCTCCGGCGACGGCAGACGAACCAGTAAACCCTCGTACAGTCGTACTCCCCTCCGCGTGCGAAACAAAAACAACGACTGAGTCTTCCCTGCCTCCATGTCGTTCCCTTCCTAGGCCTCGCCGTCGTCCACCTCCCTGGTGCTCTCGGCGTGGCGTGGTCAGCGTGGTCAACGACCGACATGCATCTGAGGTGGACTGTACGTGGAGAGGCAGGCAGCTGGGTCCATGGTCGCACACAAGGAAATGCCTCCTTATTACGCGCAAAATAATGATTTCCTCCACCTGACATCTGGGACCCACCGAAACGACCTCTGTATTTCGCGAAAAAAACGTTACCGCCGCTGACAGCTTGGACCCACCAGCTATATCTTCGCACGCAAGGAAGTGCCTCCTTATTACGCACAAAAAAATGAATACTCCCCCTGCTAGCTGGGACCCAGTATAGTGGGCCTACTGAGTTAACGGGGATGAAGGGCTTTGTCAACTTAGTCAATATGCACGATTCTAGCTCGACTGACCGTATGATGTCCATCCAACGGCTGTAGTGCTTCTTCAACCTCTGGTCTTCGTGCTCCAGCCGCCCAAACTAGCGCCGGTCGTGCCGCCTGCTCCTGCCTCCCGTGGGCGGCTGTGCTGCCGCGGAGGCCTCACTGCCCCCATACTACTCCCACCGCTGGCCAGGCCATCCCTCCACTCCACTCACCCACACCCCCTGTTATTCTGCGGCGACGACAGCGGAGCCGAACCAGTGAACCCTCGTACTCCTCTCCGCGTGGGCATCCACTGCCGCGTCTTCCCTGGCTCCGCGTCGTCCCCTTCCTAGGCCTCTCCGTCCTCCACCGCCGTGGTGCTGTCGGCGCGCCGTTGTCAATGTGGTCAACGACCGAATTCCATCGGAAGAATACTGTACGTGGAGAGGCTGACAGCTGGGTCCACGGTAGCCGCAAGGAAATGCCTCCTTATTACGCGGAAAATAATTATTCCTCCACCTGACAGCAGGGACCCACCAGACGGGCCACCAGTATTTTGCGAAAAAAATCATTTCCCCCTGACTGTTGGGACCCACCGGACGGGCCACCGTATTTCGTGAAAAAATGTTCCCCCCCCCCCCGCTGTCAGCTCGGACCCACCGGAAGTGCCTCCTTATTACGCACAAAAAAATGAATACTCCCCCGGCTAGCTGGGAGCCATCTTGCTGGGAGGCTGACTTGTGGGCCTACTAAGTTGACGGGGACGGAGGGCTTTGTCAACTTAGTCAATAAGCACGATTCTAGCTCCAGTGACCGTATGATGTCTATCCAACGGCCGTAGTGCTTCTTCAACCTTTGGTCTTCTTGCTCCAGCCGCCCAAACCAGCGCCGGTCGTGCCTCGTGCTCCTGCCTCCCGTGGCCGGCTGCGATGCGGCGGAGGCCTCACCTCCCCCTACTACTCCTACTGCTGGCCAGGCCATCCCTCTACTCACCCACACCCCCTGTTATTCTACGGCGACGGCAGCCTCACACCGCAGCGAACCAGTGAACCCTCGTACTCCTCTACGCTTGGGCATCCACTGCCGCGTCTTCCCTGGCTCCGCGTCGTCCCCTTTCTAGGCCTCGCCGTCGTGCACCGCCCTGGTGCTCTCGAGGCGGCGTGGTCAACGTGGTCAAGGAACGACTTCCATCGGACGTGGACTGTACGTGGAGAGGCTCACAGCTGGGTCCACGGCCGCATCAAGGAAGTGCCTCCTTAGTACGTGGAAAAAAATTATTCCTCCACCTGACAGCGGGGACCCACCGGACGGGCCACCGTATTTCGCCCCCCTGACTGCTGGGACCCACCAGCTACATCTTCGCAGGCAAGGAAGTGCCTGACAGTCGGGACCCACCTGGTCGAAGCGTATGTAGCATTGTCATTCTGGTCGCGAACGTGTACGCACATATATACTGGTGGATGTAGAGGCGCGCACGTGTCGTAGTAGAGGCGGCCAGGGTGCAAGAAAGAAAATACGGCCATGTATGTGTACATACGGGCAAGGTCTTGAACGCCTACTCGCGCATACGTACGGCGAGGGCTCGCGTACATGGCTGGGTCGGAACGGAGAAACAACATGGTCATCGTGTTCATGGGGAGGCAACGGAATGCGTCGTGTTCATCGGGAGGCAACACAGCTGGGTCGAAACAGAATGCATGGTCGTGTTCATCGGGAGGGCTTGGACGGAAGAGGCGATGGAAACGAGGCCTGGCGTACCGCACAACGGAGGAAACGGACCTCCTACGGTCGAAACGGGGGTCCTGTTGATCGGGAGGGGTGTGGCGTACGGCAAAACGTAGGAAATGGACCTCCTACGGTCGAAACGGGGGTCCTGTTGATCGGGAGGGGTGTGGCGTACCGCAAAACGGAGGAAACGGACCTCCTACGGTCGAAACGGGGGTCCTGTTGATCGGGAGGGGTGTGGCGTACCGCAAAACGGAGGAAACGGACTTGTGTTGGAGCACTACGGTCGAAACGGGGTCCTTTTCATCGGGAGGGGTGTGGCGTACCACAAAACGGGGCTCCACGTGATATTGTTCATCTCCACCGTCGACCCCCTCCAACCTCCACGAGCTACTGTTCATCCACCGTCGACCTCCTCCAGCCTCCACGGGCTCCTGTTCATCCAGCCTCCACCGCGCGCTACTCCATCGGCTACTATTCAACCACCCCTCCACCGTCTACTGTTCATCCGGCCCTCCACACCACGGGGTCCTGTTCAACCACCCCTCCACGGGCACCCCCTCCACGGTCTACTGTTCATCCTGCCTTCCACGGGGTGGTCCTGTTCATCCAGCCCTCCACGGGGTCCTGTTCATCCACGGGGTCCTGTTCAACCAGAGGCAACACCACGGGGTCCTGTTCATCCACCCCCACTGGGAACTGTTCATCCAAACCCCCCGCAACGCTCACTGTTCATCCAGAGGCAGCATCGATCGACTTCAGTTAGCAGTAGTAGCCAAGGAATCGCTCGATCGGGTTCAGTTAACAGCCATCGATCGATTGCTCGGGTTCAGTAACGCGTAGCCTGCAGTGCAATCGCTCGGGTTCAGTTAGAGCCCAACGCCTCGCTCGGGTTCAGTTAAAGCCAAAGCCTCGCACACACGCGCGTACGTGTACAAGAGAAACGCGCATCGCTCGGCCCCTGACCTCCCACCGTAACCGGGAACTCCCCAAAATTTTCCTCCCCCTCGCTTCTACCACGGTTTTTTTCGTCATGGACAGCCCAAAGAATGTCACGCAGCTCCATCTCCGGCCCGCCCAGGACGAAAAGCCCTTTTTCTGTCATGATTTTTTGTCATAGAAGTAGGAGCCCACCACATCTATGATGATACCGGGTTTTGTCATAATTATCGTCATAGAAGTGTCATATGTATGACAGAAAAAAATTTCGTTCGGCCCAAAATGTCACGGATGTGTCTTTTTTTGTAGTGCTCTTCGGCGAGCTCGTCGGTGTCATCCCCCTCGCCGGAGGTGGCCGGAGCTGCCGAGCCCGTCGCCGGCCGAGCCCAGCCCCGCCGCTCCTCTGTTCTCCGTCGGGCGCGAGCAAGATGCCAGGCAATAAAGGAGAGAGAAAAAGATGGATAATGTGGGGCCCGCGTGTCAGCCTCCTAGCTCGCAGACCCCACTCCGTTGACGTGGTTAAGTGAAAGCGTATTCGTGAGAATACATTTTCCCCAACGAAAGGGTATTTCGTTTCTTCTTTGAGCCAGAATACGCTTTCCACTCTGGAAAGTTTATTTCTGAGAAAGACACGTTCGGTTTAAACTACCAGGGACCTGTTTGTAGAAGTATTTTTACAGACTAGTCCCTGAGCTTTAAACATCCGTATCTTTTTACCCGTAACTCCAAATCAGGTGAATCCAGAGCCCACTTCTTCATTTCGTCGAGCCCATTCCGATGGAATCATTTTCACCATGTTTTGACATTCTAAAAATGACCATTTTAAACTTGCGCTTAAACAGCCCCTTCTAGAGAGAACGTTTTTCGGCGATTCCTTCGGCGAGCTTCTCACACTTTCTCCCGGTGATTTCTTCCACCCCGGGCAAGCCACACCCTCCTTTTGCATGATTGCAATGTCATGACATGGTTTAAATTATTTGAAGTTGTTTAAAATATTGTTTTAGCTACTTGAGATTTGTTCGTGGCATTTCTCGGAGTATTGTTGGATCTTGCTAGTGCCATGATATTGTTTGGAGTTTTAGGTTTAATATTTTTTACCTTATATGGATGACATGTTGCCTCTGGATGCTTAGTGGCTATTACTCTTATTCTCATGATGATATTATGCTTTGGATTATTACTTTGGATATCTCGTTGCCATTGGGTTATTAGTGGCTAGTGTTATTTTCATCATGATGCTAGTTGATGTTATGTTTTGGAGTTTGATTTCGGAGATAATGCTTGTATGTGGATCTTAGCTGGATAGTTTTTTCTTGCTATTAGAGTAGTAGTATTATCGTTCTTGGATTCATCATGATAGTAGTGTTATGCTATCCTCGGGGTAGTTTGATATGTCGATATTATGCGTTGGTTTAGTTGTTGGATATTGCTATGACTTGGATTACAGGTTGATAGATGATACCGGAGTATCAATTATCACTGTTATTTTTGGGGACAAATTCCGTCATTAAGTTGGTCAGGTGCCACTGAAACGGGCTTTTTCCAGTGCAACCACGTTTGCCTTTTATTGGAAGGCCCTAACGCGGTCTATTGCCGTGCCTCTCGCCGGTGCCTCCAATGAGGGAAGGTTTTGGGCGTGCGGTACCCTTGCCCGGTAAGAAGACATAACCTTGTGTGCCCGTAGTTGTTGTTAGGCGCCTTTTTGTCCCCGTTTGGGACCGTTTTTGTTTTGCCACGACGGTGGCCGTTGGTGCCTTTGGTAGGCACGGGGCCACCCAGGACTGAACCTAAAAGGAGTGTTGGTCGGAGTGGTCGGGAGAGTGTCATGGCAGTAGGTCAGTTTTTTCTTGCTATTAGAGTAGTAGTATTATCGTTCTTGGATTCATCATGATATTAGTGTTATCCTATCCTCGGAGTAGTTTGATATGTCAATATTATGCTTTGGTTTAGTTGTTGGATATTGCTATGACTTGGATTACAGGTTGATAGATGATATCGGAGTATCTGTTATCACTGTTATTTTTGGGGACAAATTCCGTCATTAAGTTGGTCAGGTGCCACTGAAACGGGCTTTTTCCAGTGCAACCACATTTGCCTTTTATGGGAAGGCCCTAACGTGGTCTATTGTCGTGCCTCTCGCCGGTGCCTCCAATGGGGGAAGGTTAGGGGCGTGCGCTTCTCTGGCCCGGTAAGCAGACATAACCTTCCGTGCCCGTACTTGTTGTTAGGCGCCTTTTTGTCCTTGTTTGGGACCGTTTTTGTTTTGCCACGACGGTGGCCGTTGGTACCTTTGGTAGGCACGGGGCCACCCAGGACTGAATCCCAAAAGGGGTGTTGGTCGGAGTGGCCGGGAAAGTGTCATGGCAGTAGGTCGATTTTGTTGGAACGTCGTTGGTCCACCCGAATGGGAGTGCGAGGCCATGGGTTCTGTGGTGTGGGTAAAGTGTGCTACCTCTGCCGAGTGTGTGTGTTTAATCTATCGATAGTCGCGTCCTCGGTCATGGGCACAATTTCATACTAGGTCACAATGTTCGATCAACACTCACATGACGGAATGACTTATAGATGATTTATGTGAGCAGTATTGGTTTGGCAGGATGTTGATGATGATGTTTAGATGGTCTTGAGGATGATAATTCAGTTTGTGATGTGATCATGAGGTGATCATGTGGAAGTTCTGTTTGTGATCGTGAATGATCACCGTTTGGTTACGAGGTAACCCGTTGAACCAAGTGTGGATCCGTTTGTGATCTGTGAACGATCACCGTTTGGTTTTGATCACGAGGTGATCGAGATGGTATGTTGCTTGGCCGGTTAGCCAAGCGTGAGATTGTTGTTGGGATGGAGATGTTGGTTTATCAGTATTGTATTAGTTTCATATCATGGTTAGTATTTGCTTCATCATAGTAGTTGTTAATTTAATTAACCTGTTTAATGCTATGTTGTTGTCTTGCCTTGAAGCTTCTGGTTGTTGTGAGCTTGCAAGTACATTCAATGTACTGACTTGGCGTGTCATGCCAGATTGTAGGTGATGCTGTGATTGCTTGATTTTTTGCCGAGGTTTCCGTTTGTGCGATCTATATCGTGTCCCAGCCAGAGTCCCTACGGAGTGGAGTTCACCACTATCATCGTTGTTCCGCTGCTAGAAGTATTCCGCTGCTACGAGTTGTTCCGCTGCTAGCATAGTGCAAGTGTAGTATCGCATGAGTAGTGTCGTCGTGCTGATGTGCTTCTTTGTAACATCAGACCCTTGTATTATTATTCTTGTAATAAGAGCCGATTTGTTCTATATCATGCAGTGTCGTATTCCAGAGACTTCTCCTCGATCTCTAGGCTGGAATACGGGGCGTTCCAGTTTCTTTGAGCCGGGGTGCCCCAGGCTAGGGATCAGAGCAGGTCTGGCTGTAGGACGCTGTAGTCAGCGCGAGCGGTAGAAACCGGTAGTATAGAGTCCGGCTTGTTTATTGCATTTGGTTGCTGCATTTGTTTGTTGCATAGCATGCATATAGCCTTAGTATTTGTTGCTAACTGTTTATCTTGTGAGTGTAGCTGGCAACGGCCCAGATCCTCTACAACTCAGCCTTTGCATTTCTCCAGTTTTCTTTTCTTGCTCATTCTTTGGTGTTTGGTGTCATTTCTTTCCCAGCAGAGTGATGCCAAGTGATCCCGACATTGTTTGCAAAAATGGTGCTCAGGTATCTCGCCGATATCCTCCTTTCATCCCCGACTATCGTTTTGTTGATGGGCATGCTTCTATCCTGGATCTTCCTTTTAGCTCGTCGTGTTGGCAACCCTTAATGATCTTCGCTACCAAAAAAGGGCAATGTCAGCAGATTTAGTTTTGCCCCGCTGTCTTATTTCCTGGACGAGTACGGATCTTTTCCGTCCCCTGGTAATAATGTGGTCGCGACATTCGTGTCCTGCTACATGGTTACCAAGTATGCCCTCGCCTCCGAGCTAGTCCAGGTTGCTACCTGGCTAAGCTAGCACTTGGTGTAGTGCTGTTTACACCAATTCTTCCACACATTTATTCGTCCTCGTGCACACCGTCACAGCATGTTAGATCGTAATTCCAGAGTTCCCGCGAAATTTGTGTGCTTAAACAATCAGCTCAGACCCGGTATACTCACCGACGGAATCAAATACATGGTCAGTCTATCAGGAAGAGCATTTGTCCGCCAGCCCCCTGTCGGGCCAGTTTCAAGATGTAAATATTTGAGGTATGGCACAAGTATAACTCCATACACCGTTATATCGAAGGCAGTCGAATATTTGGCACATATCTCATGCTTGAGCCAAAGGAATAAATCAAAATAAAAAAAGTACCACCTATGAGCAGTCAGATCCCGTCAGAATTTGGGAAAGGTGAAGCAAGTCACCCCAAAGCAAGGTAAGTTGATCATCTTAAATTCTTGGGGGAACAATAAATAAAGGAAAAAAGGATACCTGAGTTGGAAACGGTGTCCACAAGTTATACTTGTTCCCTGAACAACCAAATCTCGAGGACGAGATTTCTTTAAGGGGTAAGAGTTGTAACAACCTGGTTTTTGGCCCTTTTCTTTTTCTTTTGATTTATTTGGTTTTTGCTCTATTTTTCTTTTTGGAGTGGTTATGTGGCCTTGCCACTTGCGAAACCATCCTCATTCCCCCTCCCAAGTGGCTCATCATTCTCAAAACCTTGCCAAGATCATGTCACTTCACTCCTTGACCAAACCCTAAAATCCTTTTCCAGGGAATATTCATTTTTCCAATAAAGGAATAACCCTATCTGCCCTAGGTTGTGAAGCAACCCATATTTCTGTCAACCCGAAAATTCCCAAATAATTTTCATAATTTATTTGGGTCATATTTTTCTCAAATATGCCCAAACTTTCCTGTCCTAGCCCAAGAATAATTTCCCAATAACTATTCTTCATTTGTGTCCAGTGTGGCTTTATGTGAAGGAAGTGCCACATATCCTTTCCTGATTGCTCCCAAACCTTTTGCGCATTCTCTTATGTCCAAATCATTGCCTCATGCCAAAATTCAACTTTATTTGCCTAGCCAACCTTCCTTAGCAATTTTTCAAACTTTCTGTCAGACAGAAGGCATTGTGAAGTAAGTACTAGCTAGGAGTTTTCAAATGAGTTGAAATTTTGCACACTTCTTAATGTGCTCATATAATAATCCTCCTTCAAATTTCAGCCCCATCCAATCATCTATGTGGGTGCAGGACCAAATCTTTGATTCTATCAATATTTTCAGGTTGTGAAGCAAGTATGATTTATATTGCTTCATTAATTCTGAGAAATTACCAGTTGGTAGTCCTGACCAAATAACATCTCTCCAACAAATTTGGGACCAGTTCATGGAGCCAATATTTCTCCAAAATTACTCCAAGTTTCTGGTCAGTGAGGATGGCTGTGAAACAAGTACCACTTTGGCTTGTCCATTTGGTATAAAATTTCTATAACATATTATTATTAACAAATCATGATGCCTTGCCTAATTTCAGCCCAAGTGGCCACACCATGTGAGTGCATCATCCAAATTTCGATTCTAGACCAATTTTGGGGTTACACAACAACTATATTAGTTTGTGCTCCATTATGCTCCAAAACTTCCAGGATCATATTCCTTCCATAGTTACTCATCCCAGGCAACACCATTTGACCCAATAAGTTTCCTATTGATCAGCAGTGCTCTGCCAAGTTTGATGTAGTAAACTTCAGAGCTTAGTTACCATTTAACCATAGCACCGCAGATCAAGCCATGGACTCAAAAATGCTCTATATTGGAAGGACTTCACCCCAGACAAGCTTGGCCATCCTCTACAGTCCTACCTGTGCATCGTCCCGTGGTGACGGCGCAGCTGGCAAGCCTGTGCGCACGCTCTGTGCGCAGTGGCCACGTCTAGCACGCCGTTTCTTCTTCGTCCGCTCCCCTCTCGTCGTCTTACCGCGCGTGAGCATGTCCCTTGGCTTCACCTCATTGTTGCTGTTCCCCTGGACACCTCTCCCCCTCCGTCCGCTTCCTCACCGCCACAAGCCGCCGCGCGGCCTCGAGCGAACAGTGGCGGTTTGGCTCAAAGCTAGCCGTCTTCTTCCTCCCTGCACTCCCTTGGCCGCCTCTTCCCCGTGAGCTCTCCCTCATGTTCCCTCTCGTCGCCTAACCCCGAGCTCATGCGCGTGCACACGCGTCCGCGGCGATGCACGCTCGGACTCGCCCCTCTGCCTATTTAAGGTCGTCCCGGGCGTGTTTCTACTCACCACTCGACCTCACTCACTCCTCTAGCCCTGCCCAGCCATTTCCCCGAGCTCGAGCCGTTCTCATCGTTCCCCATCGCCACCATGGCCGCCGCGGCCACCCTCTTAAATTCGAGCTCGTCGGAGCCCCTTTCCTCCTCTGAACTCCACCATCGGCTTCCCCGTACTCCTGCAGTCCTCCCCATGCCCTCACCTAGTCGCCGGAGTGGTTGTGGCCATCACCTCCAAGGTCCGGCCGCCGCCGCTGCTCTCGGCGTCCGCGAGTCACCGTGGCCAGAGCCCTCCCCGACGCTCTCTTCACTGCAGGACGGACGCGACACATCCTCCCGAGTCCACCGGTGGTCCCAGCTCTACCTGGGACGACCGGAGTTGGCTGGGCAAGTAGCCGGAGCCCGCCTCTGTCTCCTCTCGCAGCCGATGCCCCAGGCCCTCCCCGTCGCTCCTGCTACCTCTCTCCGGCGCCTTACTCTTCGGCGAGATCGCCGGTGTCATCCCCCTCGCCAGAGGTGGCCGGAGCGGCCGAGCCCATCGCCGGTCGAGCCCAGCCCCGCCGCTCCTCTGTTCTCCGTCGAGCGCGAGGAAGATGCCAGGCAAGAAAGGAGAGAGAGAAAGATGGATAAGGTGGGTCCCGCGTGCCAGCGTCCCAGCTCGCAGTCCCCACCCCGCTGACGTGGTTAAGTGAAAGCGTATTATAGGGTATACGTTTTCCCCAGAAGAAAGGGTATTCCTCTTATTCTTCGGGCGAGAATGTGCTTTCCTATCTGGAAATTGTATTTGTGAGAAAGACACGTTCGGTTTAAACCACCAGGGACCTGTTTGCAGAAGTATTTTTACAGACTAGTCCCTGAGCTTTAAACGTCCGTATCTTTTTACCCGTAACTTCAAATCAGGTGAATCCAGAGCCCACTTCTTCATTTCGTCAAGCCCATTCCGATGGAATATTTTCACCATGTTTTGACATTTTAGAAATGACCATTTTGCCCTTGCACTGAATCAGCCCCTTCGAGAGGGAACGTTTTCCGGCGATTCCTTCCGCGAGCTTCTCGCACTTTCTCCCGGTGATTTCTTCCACCCCGGGCAAGCCACACCCTCCATTTGCATGATTGCAATGCCATGACATGGTTTAAATTATTTGAACTTGTTTAAAATATTGTTTTAGCTACTTGAGATTTGTTCATGGCATTTCTAGGAGTATTGTTGGATCTTGCTATTGCCATGATATTGTTTGGAGTTCTAGGTTTAATACTTTGCACCTTATATGGATGACATGTTGCCTTTGGATTCTTAGTGGCTATTATGGTTATTCTCATGATGATATTATGCTTTGGATTATTACTTTGGATATCTCGTCGCCATTTGGTTCTTAGTGGCTAGTGTTATTTTCATCATGATGCTAGTTGATGTTATGTTTTGGAGTTTGATTTCGGAGATAATGCTCGTATGTGGATCGTAGCTGGATAGTTTGTTCTTGCTATTAAAATAGTAGTATTGTTGTTCTTGGATTTATCATGATATTAGTGTTATCCTATCCTCGGAGTAGTTTGATATGTCAATATTATGCTTTGGTTTAGTTGTTGGATATTGCTATGACTTGGATTACAGGTTGATAGATGATATCGGAGTATCTGTTATCACTGTTATTTTTGGGGACAAATTCCGTCATTAAGTTGGTCAGGTGCCACTGAAACGGGCTTTTTCCAGTGCAACCACATTTGCCTTTTATGGGAAGGCCCTAACGTGGTCTATTGTCGTGCCTCTCGCCGGTGCCTCCAATGGGGGAAGGTTAGGGGCGTGCGCTTCTCTGGCCCGGTAAGCAGACATAACCTTCCGTGCCCGTACTTGTTGTTAGGCGCCTTTTTGTCCTTGTTTGGGACCGTTTTTGTTTTGCCACGACGGTGGCCGTTGGTACCTTTGGTAGGCACGGGGCCACCCAGGACTGAATCCCAAAAGGGGTGTTGGTCGGAGTGGCCGGGAAAGTGTCATGGCAGTAGGTCGATTTTGTTGGAACGTCGTTGGTCCACCCGAATGGGATTGCGAGGCCATGGGTTCTGTGGTGTGGGTAAAGTGCGCTACCTCTGCAGAGTGTGTGTGTTTAATCTATCGATAGCCGCGTCCTCGGTCATGGGCACAAGTTCGTAATAGGTCACACCATTCGATCAACACTCACATGACGGAATGACTCATAGATGATTTATATGTTTTATGGGAGCGGTATCGGTTTGGCAGGATGTTGATGTGATGTTGGGATGGTCTTGAGGATGATAATTCAGTTTGTGATGTGATCATGTGGATGCTCCATTTGTGATCCATGAATGATCACTGTTTGGTTACGAGGTAACCCGTTGAACGAAGTGTGGATCCGTTTGTGATCCATGAACGATCACCATTTCGTTTTGATCACGAGGTGATCGAGATGGTATGTTGCTTGGCCGGTTAGCCAAGCGTGAGATTGTTGTTGGGATGGATATGTTGGTTTATCAGTATTGATTAGTTTCATATCATGCTTAGTAGTTGCTTCATCATAGTAGTTGTTAATTTAATTAACCTATTTAATGCTATGTTGTTGTCTTGCCTTGATGCTTTTGGTTGTTGTGAGCTTGCAAGTACATTCAATGTACTGACCTGGCGTGTCATGCCAGATTGCAGGTGATGCTGTGATTGCTTGATTGTTTGCCGAGGTTTCCGTTCATGCGAGCTAGATCGTGTCCCAGCCAGAGTCCCTGTGGAGTGGAGTTCACCACCTTCGTCGCTGTTCCGCAGCTAGAAGTATTCCGCTGCTACGAGTTGTTCCGCCGCTAGCATAGAGCAAGTGTAGTATCGCAGGCGTAGTGTCGCCGTGCTGATGTGCTTATTTGTAACATCAGACCCTTGTATTATTATTCTTGTAATAAGAGCTGATTTGTTCGATGTCAAGCAGTGCAGTATTCCAGAGACTGCTCCTCAATCTCTGGGATGGAATACGGGGCGTTCCAGTTTCTCTGAGCCGGGGTGCCACATCACCCAAGTCTTCCCAAAGGTTCTACTTGGCACAAACACTAATTAAAACTTAAAACCACATCTAAACATAAGCTAGGTGAATTATTTATTTCTAAATAGAAACAAAAAGCAAGAAATAAAAATAAAATTGGGTTGTCTCCCAACAAGCGCTATCGTTTAACGCCCCTAGCTAGGCATAAAAGCAAGAATAGATCTAGGTATTATAATCTTTGATAGGCAATTCTTCAATAGAACACTTATAACCCTTAGGACTTTCCTTCTTCTTATTAATGATCAAACTCCTAGGCAAGAAATCAAGAAATTCATTTGTAGCAAAAGGTTCCTTAATGATAGCAAAAAAGTTGGGGTGAACACTTATTGACTTGAGATGCGCATTTTCCCTACTAGAAGATTCACCCTTATTTTTAGGAACATACATCAATTTGGCAACTTTGGTAGTAGGATGATTTGGATTATTTCTCATGGAAGAAAAGGCAGACCCTAAGTTGGTAATAATATCCTCAAGTTTATCAATTCTTGTGGAATCTTGATCTATCTTTTCGTTAACTATGGGTTCCTTTTCTTTTTAAAAAATTCAGAGTAACTCCTATCTTAGATCCATATTGGGTAATTTGGTTGTGGATCTTTTTATCCAAATTACCAATCAACTCTACAATGGCAACTTTATTTTCAATAATTTCAAGCCTTTGCATCACATGTTCCAAAGTTAGAATAGTTCCATTAACCAAAAGAAGTGGTGTGCCAAACAAATCTAACATAACATTATAAGAATCAAAAGTATGGCTACCCAAGAAATTCCCTCCGGTAATGGTATCAAGAATATATTTGTTCCAAGGAGTGATGCCTACATAAAAATTGCGAAGAAGAATGGAAGTAGATTTCTTCCTAGTAGATCTATTCTGAGCATTGCAAATTCTATGCCAAGCATCCTTTAGATTTTCTCCCTTCCTTTGTTTAAAATTAAGAACTTCATGATCGGGAGTACTAACAATGATAGAAGGACTAGCCATGACGATGAAACAAACGATCTAACACATGGACACACAAGAAGCAAGCGAAAAGAGATGAACGAAAAAGAGGGCGAATAAAACGACAAAGGTGAAGTGGGGGAGAGGAAAACGAGAGGCCAATGGCAAATAATGTAATGCGAGGGATAAGAGTTTGTGATGGGTACTTGGTATGCATTGACTTGTGCGTAGATCTCTCCGGCAACGAAGCCAGAAATGGCTAGTTGCTGGGACATCAAATCTTGACTTGACTTGGCGTAAGCCTCCCCGGCAACGGCGCTAGCAATCCTTCTTGCTACCTCTTGAGCATGCGTTGGTTTTCCCTTGAAGAGGAAAGGGTGATGCAGCATAGTAGCGTAAGTATTTCCCTCAGTTTTTGAGAACCAAGGTATCAATCAAGTAGGAGGTTACACGCAAGTCACCTTGTACCTGCACAAACAAATATGAACCTTGCAACCAACGCGATAAAGGGGTTGTCAATCCCTTCACGGCCACTTGCAAAAGTGAGATCTGATAGACATAATAAGATAAATATTTTTGGTATTTTTATGACGTAGATTGGAAAGTAAGGATTGCAAAATAAACGGCAGCGGAAATAGAAAATTGATAGGAAAATAATATGATAGAAGATAGACCCGGGGGGCGTAGGTTTCACTAGTGGCTGCTCTCAAGATAGCATAATCTACGGTGGGTGAACAAATTACTGTCAACCAATTGAAAGAAAAGCACATAGTTATGAGAATATCTAGGCATGATCATGTATATAGGCCTCACGTCCGCGACAAGTAGACCAAAACGATTCTGCATCTACTGCTATTACTCCACACATCGACCGCTGTCCAGCATGCATCTAGAGTATTAAGTTCATAAGAACAGAGTAACGCATTAGGCAAGATGACATGATGTAGAGGGATAAACTCAAGTAATATGATATAAACCCCATCTTTTTATCCTCGATGGCAACAATACAATACATGCCTTCCTGCCCCTGCTGTCACTGGGAAAGGACACTGCAAGATTGAACCCAAAGCTAAGCACTTCTCCCATTGCAAGAAAGATTAATCTAGTAGGCCAAACCAAACTGATAATTCGAAGAGACTTGCAAAGATATCAAATCATACATATAAGAATTCAGAGAAGAACCAAATATTGTTCATAGATAATCTTGATCATAAACCCACAATTCATCGGATCTCGACAAATACACCACAAAAAAGAATTACATCAAACAGATCTCCAAGAGAATCGCGGAGAACTTTGTATTGGTATCCAAAGAGAGAGAAGAAGCCATCTAGCTAATAACTATGGACCCGAAGGTCTGTGGTAAACTACTCACATGTCATCGGAGAGGCTATGGTGTTGATGTAGAAGCCCTCTGTGATCGATTCCCCCTCCGGTGGAGCGCTGGAAAAGGCCCCAAGATGGGATCTCACGGGTACAGAAGGTTGCGGCGGTGGAAATAGGGTTTTGTGGTGCTCTCTGATGTTTTCGAGGTATATGAGTATATATAGGCGAAATAAGTAGGTCGGTGGAGCCATGAGGGGCTCATGAGGGTGGGGGGTGCGCCTACCCCCCTGGGCGCGCATCCCTGCCTCGTGGCCGCCTCGTTCCTTCCTTGACATCCAATCCAAGTCTCCTGGATTGCGTTTGTTCCAAAAATAACTCTCCTGAAGGTTTCATTCCGTTTGGATTCCGTTTGATATTCCTTTTATGCGAAACACTGAAATAGGCAAAAAAAACAATGCAATTTGCACTGGGCCTCCGGTTAGTAGGTTAGTCCCAAAAATAATATAAAAGTGCATAATAAAGCCCATTAAACATCCAAAACACATAATATAATAGCATGGAACAAATAAAAAATTATAGATACGTTGGAGACGTATCAGTCTTCAGACTGCACACTTGGTTCAGGAGGTGCAGTCGTCAATGGCTTCACAGTTGAAGCTTGTGGTGCTTCAGAGGGCTTTGAAGCTTTTGACTTCTTCTTCTTCTGCTGCTGCTTCGGTGGTGTAGGTGCATCCTTAGAGTCTGCATCCTCAGCAGATTGCTCTACCGTGGCCCTCTGAGCAGCAATGTGGGAGAGGAGCCCATCGAAGCTATTGAAGGGGCCGATGACATTAGGATTGGTGTCGGTGCCCACACTGTGTAGAGGCACAAGAACAAGATTAAACAACCAGCTTTAGTCAGAGATTGAGGGACCAAGAGATTTGAAGAACCAACATGTAGTTCAGAGGGACCAAGACCAAGCCAGAGGAGCAATATATCGGCAAGAGAAGGGCCTACCTTGCCGGGCAGGCGAGCCCGGCAAGGGGCGAGGCCACCGCCAGAAGCAGACAACCAAGGCACCCCGACAAGGTCTACCGGGGCTCGCAGGGGCAGAACCACCCCACCAACCACTCAAGCACGACCCACGTTGTCAGTCAGTGCGGTGTCAAGCCGCAAGGTGATTAAGTGGCAGCCATTCGCCACATGGCAGCCATTTCCTATATAAGAAACCCATAGATGACACCCGTCCTATGATGTGTCAAGAGAACAGGCGCGGAGCTGGCGAGATAGCCCGGCAAGCCTTGCCGGGCAACCGGTGATGTGACACTAAGCGGTGCATTTAATGCACCCTATCAGCCCGTAGAGTTAGGTATGATACCACTGTTTGATATCATATCAGTGGATAATGACTACTTTGCCATTGTGGTGAAAGGAGGCCCATGGCACCGGTAGGAAGGGTTGGAAAGTTGACGAACCCACACCCACATACGCGCATAGTCGTTGTTGCCCTACGGCAACCCCTGCCGGGAAAGTGTACTGCGCTTCACCATCCCAATTCCACCATCAATCCACTAAAGCAGGAGTAGGGTCTTACGCCTCGTGGTGGCACAAACCTGGGTAAATTGCTTGTGTGCTCTCCGCCGTGCTGCCGCGCGCTGGTCTTCTCTTTGCGCAACGCGACGGATCCCTGCCGAACCAGCAAGGGGCCTCTGTAACGCCCTTGATGCGGCTATATCTCCCACGTGTCGAGGCATGACTTAGAGGCATAACCGCATTGAAAGCAATGTCGCAAGTGAGGTAATCTTCACACAACCCATGTAATACATAAGGGAAAGAGATACATAGTTGGCTTACAATCGCAACTTCACACAATACATAAATAAACATTCATCATCCAGATTACACTCAAGGTCCGACTACGGAACCAAAATGAAAGAAGACTACCCCAAATGCTACACAGATCCTCGATCGTCCCAACTGGGCTCCACTACTGATCATCAGGAAAAGACACATAGTAATGACCACGTTCCTCGTCGAACTCCCACTTGAGCTCGGTTGAATCATCTGCACTGGCATCGTCGGCACCTGCAACTGTTTTGGTAGAATCTGTGAGTCACGGGGACTCAGCAATCTCACACCTGCGAGATCAAGACTATTTAAGCTTAAAGGTAGGATAGGGTTGTGAGGTGGAGTTGCAGAAAGCGACTAGCATATATGGTGGCTAACAACGCAAAAGAGAGCGAGAAGAGAAGCATAGCACGGTCATGAAGCTAGAAGTGATCAAGAAGTGATCCTAGAACAACCTACGTCAAACATAACTCCAACACCGTGTTCACTTCCCGGGCTCCGCCGAGAAGGGACCATCACGGTTACACACGCGGTTGATGTGTTTTAATTAAGGTCAACTTCGGGTTTTCTACAACCGGACATCAACAAATTCCAATCTGCCTCATAACCGCGGGCACGGCTTTCGAAAGATAATACCCTGCAGGGGTGTCCCAACTTAGCCCATTATAAGCTCTCACGGTCAACGAAGGATATTCCTTCTATCGGGAAGACCCGATCAGTCTCGGAATCCCGGACTACAAGACATTTCGACAGTAATAAAACAAGACCAGCAAAGCCGCCCGATTGTGCCGACAAATCCTGATAGGAGCTGCACATATCTCGGTCTCAGGGCACATCCGGATAAGTCAAGCTACGAGTAAAACCAAGCCTCGAGTTTCCCCGCGGTGGCCCCGCAGGCTGCTCGGTTCGAACCAGCACTCAGAGGGAGCACTGGCCCGGGGGGGTTAAAATAAAGATGACCCTCGGGCTCACGAAAACCCGGGGGAAAAGGCTTAGGTGGCAAATGGTAAAACCAATGTTGGGCCTTGCTGGAAGAGTCTTATTCAAAGTGAACTGTCAAGGGGGTCCCATAAATCACCCAACCGTGTAAGGAACGCAAAATCAAGGAACATAACACCGGTATGACGGAAACTAGGGTGGCAAGAGTGGAACAAAACACCAGGCATAAGGCCGAGCCTTCCACCCTTTACCAAGTATATATATGCATTAATTAGAATAAGAGATATTGTGATATCCCAACATATCCATGTTCCAACATGGAACAAACTTCATCTTCACCTGCAACTAACAACGCTATAAGAGGGGCTGAGCAAAGCAGTAACATAGCCAATCAACGGTTTGCTAGGACATGGATGGTTAGAGGCTGACATGGCAATATGGGTGGCATGATATAGCAAGTGGTAGGTATCGCAGCATAGGCATAGCAAAAGAGCGAGCATCTAGCAAGCAAAGATAGAAGTGATTTCGAGGGTATGGTCATCTTGCCTGCAAGGTTCTCAGAGTTGTCGAAAGCTTGATCCTCGGAAGCGTTCTCAACAGGTTCCTCGTTCATGTACTCGTCTCCCGGCTCTACCCAAAACAAGAACACAAACAAAGGAACAACTATCAACCACGATGCAATGCGCAAGCAACATGATGCAAAACATGGCATGATATGCGAGATGTGGTATGCAATGCGTATGCATGCTCCGGAAGGACAAGGATGAACAAAGCATAATCTTGGCAAACCAAGTATGCCACTGGAAAGGTGAGATGATTTCGGTTGAAATCGATATAAAGATCACCGGAATCGGATGCACGGTTTGCAAATGACAAGCAAAACAAGAATGACAAGATTCTGCCATTAATAGCACGATGCTACTTAGCAAGCAACAAGAAAATAAGCTACTGCACCCAAACGTATTAGCAAAGCATATGGGAGTTATATACTCAAGACGCTTGACAAAAGATGAACACTGAGCTACGGCTAAATCACCCCACAACAGGTTCAAACAAGCATGGCAAAAGAGCAAAATATAACAGGTTCACAGACTTAGTGAAAATAACATGCCAGAAATTAACATCAGGATGACATGTTTAGAGCAAGCAAGCAACCTGCTACAATAACACAATATAGCAAAACAAGGCATGACATGAATCTACTCAAAGCATTGAACAAAAGTCCCTTACTGACTATGATCAGAAAAATATAATAGCACCCATGTCAAATACGCAAGTTTCGTTACAGATTTCAGACTTAGCAGAAAAACTGGGCATGTCAAAAACACATAACAAGTAGGCATGATCGTGAGCTCGAAGCACTCACTACAGAGCATTATATGATAAACTAAGCATACATCCGTCAAGAATACATGGCATAGAAGCAAGACATGGCAAGAATAACATCATATCATGCAAGGATCAACTACAACAAGCTTGGCAAAATCGAATAACATGTAAAAAACCTGCTAGTAACATTTTATAGCAAAAGTAGAGCTCGATTGACTCAAGCTATAGCACTCCATAATTACAAACAAAGGCATGGATGGATAGAGCAAATCTATATGTTCAAAACACCCTTACTGATCATGCTCAAAAAAGGCATAGATCTCTCTGAAACAACATGAACACATGGCATAAAAAATAACAGCAGGATATGACTTAGTGAAATCACTAAGTCTCTGAAATCAGCAACATTATGATCCCTAGTTTGCATGCTTGTGCTAGTCACCACAGAGATCACAAAAATACATGGAATACACCCCTGTAAAGATGGCATGGCATATTACAAAACACATGTAGGACTCCAATTCATAGGATGCACACATCAATCATGGCAAACATGACAAAAGTGCATCTACTGAAACAGATCTGAAACTAACATCACATAGCCCTCTTCTAATAGCATTTCGGGCATCAAGATGAGCTCAAATGAAAATGAGGAAATGATATGAAATGATGTACTCATCGATACGAACAATTTGACATATTACACGCACGAAACGGAGCAGTATGCAGCAAGTTATGGCATGAACAAATATGCACCAGAAGGTAAGTATCCAGGGACTTGGAAGAAAATTCGACCTCGAGGGGGGCAAAAGTCAACGCGGTGCACGGACGCCGAGGCGGTGGTGGATCTCGCCGGAGCTGTGGGCCGCGGTGGCCGAAGACGGCGGCCGGCGGGGCTTCTCCGGGTCTGATCCGGCCTTCCCGCGGCCGGATCTGGCCGGGGCAGCGGCGGAGCGTCGCCGGGGCAGGGCGGCGGAGTCGGGTGGACGTCGAGGCGGCGGCGGGCGTGGGCGCGGGCGACGGCCGGGCGCGCGTGGAGGGGAGGCGAGGCGCGGGCGGGCGGCGCGGCGATCCCGGGCCGGGCGGGCCCGCGATGGGCCGCGGCGGGCTGGCGGCGGCGCGCGGTGGCCGGGCCACGTGGCGCGCGGAGAGTGGCTGCGGGCGGCGGCGCGATTTCGTCCGGCGCCGTCCGGACGTGTCCTGCGGCGGCGGGGCGATTGGACTAGGGTTAGGGTAGGTTTTCATCCGGGATTTCGGAGGGGGAGGTATATTTATAGATAGGAGGGGCTAGGAGGCTCCAAATGAGGTGTGGTTTTCGGCCACGCGATCGTGATCGAATGGCGATGGACATGGGAGTGACTTAGATGGGTTATTGGGCTGTTTTGGAGGGGTTTTGGGCTGCAACACACACGAGGCCTTCACGGTTACCCGGTTAACCGTTGGAGTATCAAACGACCTCCGAATGACCCGAAACTTGACAGTCGGTCTACCGGTGCTATACCAAGGCCGCTTGACAAACCTCGGTCCATTCCGAGAAAGTTTAATACACGCTCACGGAAAAAGGTAAAAGGGGACGCCGGGGAACATAGGAGCGCCGGATTGCAAAACGGACAACGGGGAAAATGCTCGGATTCATGAAACGAACACGTATGCGAATGCGATGCACATGATGATATGATATGAAATGCATGACAAAGACAAAATGCAAAAGAAGGTAAACCCAACCACGGAGGGAATATCATATCACATTGCCGAAAATAGCAAGAGTTGGAGTACAAATATGGCAAGTTACATCCGGGGTGTTACAACACTCCACCACTATGAGAGGATCTCGTCCCGAGATCTAGGACTGAAAGAACTCCGGATATTCGGAACGGAGGTTGTCCTCGCGCTCCCAGGTGGCTTCTCGGTCTAAATGGTGAGACCACTTCACTTTCAGGAATTTGCTGGACTTGTTGCGAGTCTTGGGCTCAGTTTCTTCAAGAATAGCAACGGGATGCTCATGATAGGACAAATCTTCTTGAAGATCAATCTCTTCGAAGTTGATGGTGCGCTCAGGCGTCTTGAAGCACTTGCGAAGCTGTGACATGTGGAAGACATCGTGCACATTTGCAAAGTTGGGGGGAAGCTCAAGTTGATAGGCGAGATCGCCTCGTTTGCCGATGATCTTGAAAGGACCGACGTATCTAGGGGCAAGCTTCCCTTTGATACCGAAGCGACGAGTGCCTTTCATTGGAGAGACGTGGAGGTAGACATGGTCTCCGATCTCAAAAGCCACATCACGATGTTTGCTATTGTAATAGCTCTTCTGGCGCGATTGAGCGGCTTTGAGATTCTCACGAATGACTTTACACATATCTTCAGCCTCTGTGATCAAATCGTTGCCAAGAAGTTGGCGTTCGCCCGTCTCAGACCAATTGAGAGGAGTACGACACTTTCTGCCATAGAGAATCTCGAATGGGGCTTTGCCCGAGCTCGCTTGAAAGCTGTTGTTGTAAGAGAACTCAGCATATGTAAGACAATCCTCCCACTTCATGCCGAAAGAGATAACACAAGCCCTGAGCATATCTTCAAGAATTTGGTTGACACGCTCGACTTGTCCACTAGTTGGAGGATGGAAAGCTGTTCTTAAGCGAATATTTGTGCCCATGGCCTTCTGAAAAGAATCCCAAAACTTGGAGGTAAAGATGCTTCCACGATCTGAAGAAATCAATTGTGCGCTGCTATGATAGACTCTTTGATAGGAAGAAAATGAGCCACTTTAGTGAGCTTGTCGATGACGACGAAGATGGCATCATTTCCACGCTTGGACTTTGGAAATCCAGTCACGAAGTCCATTTCAATATGATCAAACTTCCATTCTGGAATAGCAAGAGGTTGGAGTAGACCAGCTGGTCGTTGGTGTTCTGCTTTCACCCTTCTGCAGACATCACATTCATTCACGAATTGAGCAATTTCTCGCTTCATTCGAGTCCACCAATACGACTGCTTGAGGTCATGGTACATCTTTGTACTTCCAGGATGAATTGACAGAAGAGAATTGTGCGCCTCGTTCATAATGACTTTCCGTAGATCACCCTTTGGAACCACAATCCGGTCCTCGAAGAAAAGAGTATCTCTGTCATCAACGCGATAGCACTTGTATTTGGAAATGCCCTTGTCAATACCACGTTTCACCTTCTTCACCATGGTATCCATCAGTTGTGCCTCACGAATCTGATCTTCCAAAGTAGGAGAGACTATGAGGTTGGCAAGAAAACCTTGAGGAACAACTTGGAGATTCAACTTGCGGAAAGCTTCACAAAGATCCGATTGAAAGGGCTTGAGGATTAAGCTGTTGCAATAAGCCTTCCTGCTCAATGCATCCGCAATCACATTAGCCTTGCTTGGAGTATATTCAATACTCGGATTATACTCTTGAATCATTTCGACCCATCGAGTTTGCCTGAGGTTGAGGTTGGGCTGAGTGAAGATGTACTTGAGACTCTTGTGATCGGTGAAAATGTCCACTTTCCTTCCCAACAAGAGATGTCTCCATGTTATTAATGCATGGACAACTGCCACCAACTCAAGATCGTGAGTGGGGTAGTTCCTTTCGTTGGGCTTCAACTGACGAGAGGTATATGCCACAACCTTCTTTTCTTGCATTAACACAGCACGGAGACCTTGAAGAGAAGCATCACAGAAAACTTCATAAGGCTTGGGTTCGTCAGGAGGAGTCAAAACTGGAGCAGTGACGAGTTTCTCTTTGATAGCGTTGAAAGCAACGTCACACTCAGGAGACCAGCCATACTTCACATGCTTCTGGAGGAGGTTGGAAAGAGGCTTTGCAATCTTTGAGAAATTCTCAACGAATCTTCGGCAATAGCTTGCAAGTCCAAGAAAACTGCGAAGCTGCTTGACATTCTGAGGAGGTTCCCAATTCAAAACTGCAGACACTCTCTCAGGATTAATAGCAATGCCCTTGGCAGAGATGATATGCCCAAGGTAAAGAACTTCATCAAGCCAGAATTCACATTTGGAGAACTTAGCATAGAATTTATACTCTCTGAGCTTGTTGAGCACCAATCGCAAATGCTTGGCATGATCCTTCTTATTCTTGGAGAAAACCAATATATCATCGAGATAGACCAAGACGAATCCATTGGTGTAGGGGTTAAAGATGAAGTTCATCATACGAGAGAAGGTTGTAGGAGCATTGACAAGGCCGAATGACATGACAATATATTCATTAGAACCAAAGCTTGTTCTGAATGCTGTCTTGGGAATATCTTCTTCATGAATGCGAATCTGATGATAACCCATACGAAGGTCAAGCTTGGAGAACACTTTAGCACCTTTAAGTTGCTCGAATAGCTCATTGATGTTGGGAAGTGGATACTTGTTCTTGATTGTCTTATTGTTCAATGGACGGTAATCGACGCAAAGTTGGTCCGTGCCATCCTTCTTCTGGACAAAAAGAACACCACAACCCCAAGGAGAAGAACTCGGTCTGATCAGACCTATACGCTCTTGTTCATCGAGTTGTCTCTTCAATTCCTTCAACTCTTTTGGCCCAAGCTTGTATGGACGCTTGCAAACGGGTTCCATGCCAGGCTCAAGATCAATAACGAATTCGACTGGCCGATGAGGAGGCATACCCGGAAGCTCTTCTGGAAAGACATCTTGGTACTCACAAACGACTGGAATCTGAGAGATAGCATCCAATTCGCCCTTCTCATTGAGAGAAAACAACCGAATGGTTTCATCGGAGCGGCATAGATGATCACATCGTCAGAAGAGTGAGTCAATTGAATTTCCCTAGCAGCACAATCAAGCTGAGCCTTGTGCTTAGAAAGCCAGTCCATCCCGAGAATAAGATCAATATCAGAGTCACCAAGAACAATTGGTTTAGCCAGAAATCTATAGTCGCCCATCTTGATGGAAACATCCGGAGCAACCAAGCTAGAAGACAAAAGTTTTCCAGGAGAAACAACTTGCATAACTTTGGACAAGATCTCTGTGTCAACATTATGCTTCGATGCAAACGGATATGACATGAAAGAATGCAATGCACCGGTGTCAAATAAGACTTTTGCAGGAACATAATTAACAGGAAGGTTACCCATGATCACTTCTGAAGAATCCTCTGCCTGAGCCGCGTTCATCATGTTCACTTTGGCATGCTTAGGATTATGCTTGACCACTGCATTGCTGGAAGATTTCACAGGAGGAGGAGGCGGAAGGCGCCTTTGGTTGAAGCACTTGTTCGCATAGTGACCCTTTTGCTGACATTTGTTGCAAGTCACCTCTAAGAGCGGACGATGATAAGGAGCATTTGGCCTTGGAGCTTGGTTCTGAGACTTGTTCTGATAGCCAGGGTTGGGTGGGTGGGAAGATCCACGACCACCTGAGTTCTTCTGCTGATAAGGCTGACAGAACGTAGGAGGAGGAGGCAACCAGAACTTCTGTTGCTTAGCTGCCACCCGTGAGGAAGAAGAAGACTGAACTGCGTCTGTGACTCTCTTCTTAGATGCCTCACACTTGAGCTGAGCAGCTTCTTGTTTCAGTGCCATGTTGTAGAATTCATCATACTTTAATGGCTCAAAAAGCACGAGAGCTAGTTGCAGATCTTCTCTGAGGCCACGCCTGAATTGGTAGATCATACTCTTCTCATCAGGGATGTCCTGCTTAGCAAAGCGAGAGAGCTTCTGGAACTGAGTGTTGTATTGATACACAGACATGTTGCCTTGCTTGATATTGCGGAACTCCTCACGCTTACTCTCAACAACACTTTCTCGAATGTGATGAGCTTTGAAGTCATGGCGGAAATCATCCCAAGTAATCACACAACCTCCTCTGGAATCTTTGTATTGTTGGAACCACTCAGCAGCTTGATCCTTGAGTTGAAAAGAGGCAAACTTGACAAAGTCCTCAGGTCTGACATTGCTGCATTCGAAGTGCTTGTAGATGTCCACGATCCAATCATCGGCGTCTGTGGCCTCGACACAGTAGCTGAAAGTCTTTGGCTGATTTGCAAGGAACTGATTGAGGGTAGCAAAATGCGGCTGATTGTTGCCTTGGTCTTGATTTCCCTGATTACCTTGCCCTTGGTTGCGATCTTGCAAGAGCTGAATCAGAATCTGAGCGTTGGCATTGGTGGCTGTCATCAAGGCTTGCCATGCCTCTGGAGGCGGAGGTGGGGGCGGAGGGTTAGTCTGACTTCCTTCATTGCGTTCCGGATTCTGACGCGTTGGCGGAGCCATCCTGAAGAGGGTGACATCCATTAGCATCTTGAAAGACATATATTCAAGCTGAATCAAAGGATTGAAATTGCAACATATAGTCTTCACAATAAACATTCGAATGAGAATGAACGAATGAGTTCCAAAGTAAATCATCACACTTCCATAAGTTGAGAAGCCACTTAGAAAAAGGTATGGAATAAAATCAACAAGGTACGGATGTGCACAAATACTTGGTAAGGATTACCCAATCACGAGCCAAATATCTGCGGGAAGAAATACTAGAGCTACATGATATCCCACTTATAAACTCCCGAAACTTTCTGGTTGTGCAATCAGGTGTTGGGGATACAGAGGACACAAAATAAATCACCCAAACTAACAATGCCTAGATCCAGCTGTATCCATCCTTCAACACATAACCAAGAAACCTTCGGAAATCGTCTACCTCAACCTTCGAAAAGCATCCGTTATACGAGTTATGGCAATACTCCCGCACTCGCCTCAGTACTGGGCTATCAGGGTTATCTCACCAACAACTGTATAAAAGAGATTTTCGATGTCGGCGTACTAAACTCAGGTATTCCAGAACTGCAACGATAAAATTATGATGACAACACCTCGGAGCTCAACTCCCCGGGACACCTCCACTAAACCCCTGCTGACAGGAGGTGCCAAGACAATGTTGTCATCACAAAACCATCGGAACGATTCTAAGATACCCGCGTGATCCTAAAAAAAATTTTTAGTGAAATTTCAGAAGAGAAGAGTCAAAACTCTACGTCAGGATGCCTTACCAGAGCGATGTGGAGACTGGGAAGTAAAAAGAATTCCTAAACTCTCCGATATATAATTCCTAAATGACTCAAAACATTTTTCTAGACACAACTCGGCCGCTAAAAACGATCAATCAGTGGGGGCTCCTAAGGTCGGGGAAGGCTCTGATTACCAACTTGTAACGCCCTCGATGCGGCTATATCTCCCACGTGTCGAGGCACGACTTAGAGGCATAACCGCATTGAAAGCTATGTCGCAAGTGAGGTAATCTTCACACAACCCATGTAATACATAAGGGAAAGAGATACATAGTTGGCTTACAATCGCCACTTCACACAATACATAAATAAACATTCATCATCCAGATTACACTCAAGGTCCGACTACGGAACCAAAATGAAAGAAGACTACCCCAAATGCTACGCAGATCCCCGATCATCCCAACTGGGCTCCACTACTGATCATCAGGAAAAGACACATAGTAACGACCATGTTCCTCGTCGAACTCCCACTTGAGCTCGTTTGAATCATCTGCACTGGCATCGTCGGCACCTGCAACTGTTTTGGTAGAATCTGTGAGTCACGGGGACTCAGCAATCTCACACCCGCGAGATCAAGACTATTTAACCTTAAAGGTAGGATAGGGTTGTGAGGTGGAGCTGCAGCAAGCGACTAGCATATATGGTGGCTAACAACGCAAAAGAGAGCGAGAAGAGAAGCATAGCACGGTCGTGAAGCTAGAAGTGATCAAGAAGTGATCCTAGAACAACCTACGTCAAACATAACTCCAACACCGTGTTCACTTCCCGGGCTCCGCCGAGAAGGGACCATCACGGTTACACACGCGGTTGATGTGTTTTAATAAAGGTCAACTTCGGGTTTTCTACAACCGGACATCAACAAATTCCCATCTGCCTCATAACCGCGGGCACGGCTTTCGAAAGATAATACCCTGCAGGGGTGTCCCAACTTAGCCCATTATAAGCTCTCACGGTCAACGAAGGATATTCCTTCTACCGGGAAGACCCGATTAGTCTCAGAATCCCGGACTACAAGATATTTCGACAGTAATAAAACAAGACCAGCAAAGCCGCCCGAGTGTGCCGACAAATCCTGATAGGAGCTGCACATATCTCGGTCTCAGGGCACATCCGGATAAGTCAAGCTACGAGTAAAACCAAGCCTCGAGTTTCCCCGCGGTGGCCCCGCAGGCTGCTCGGTTCGAACCAGCACTCAGAGGGAGCACTGGCCCGGGGGGGTTAAAATAAAGATGACCCTCGGGCTCGCGAAAACACGGGGGAAAAGGCTTAGGTGGCAAATGGTAAAACCAATGTTGGGCCTTGCTGGAGGAGTCTTATTCAAAGCGAACTGTCAAGGGGGTCCCATAAATCACCCAACCGTGTAAGGAACGCAAAATCAAGGAACATAACACCGGTATGACGGAAACTAGGGTGGCAAGAGTGGAACAAAACACCAGGCATAAGGCCGAGCCTTCCACCCTTTACCAAGTATATAGATGCATTAATTAAAATAAGAGATATTGTGATATCCCAACATATCCATGTTCCAACATGGAACAAACTTCATCTTCACCTGCAACTAACAACGCTATAAGAGGGGCTGAGCAAAGCGGTAACATAGCCAATCAACGGTTTGCTAGGACATGGATGGTTAGAGGCTGACATGGAAATATGGGTGGCATGATATATCAAGTGGTAGGTATCGCAACATAGGCATAGCAAAAGAGCGAGCATCTAGCAAGCAAAGATAGAAGTGATTTCGAGGGTATGGTCATCTTGCCTGCAAGGTTCTTAGAGTTGTCGAAAGCTTGATCCTCGTAAGCGTTCTCAACAGGTTCCTCGTTCATGTACTCGTCTCCCGGCTCTACCCAAAACAAGAACACAAACAAAGGAACAACTATCAACCACGATGCAATGCGCAAGCAACATGATGCAAAACATGGCATGATATGCGAGATGTGGTATGCAATGCGTATGCATGCTCCGGAAGGATAAGGATGAACAAGGCATAATCTTGGCAAACCAAGTATTCCACTGGAAAGGTGAGATGATTTCGGTTGAAACCGATATAAAGATCACCGGAATCGGATGCACGGTTTGCAAATGACAAGCAAAACAAGAATGACAAGATTCTGCCATTAACAGCACGATGCTACTTAGCAAGCAACAAGAAAATAAGCTACTGCACCCAAACGTATGAGCAAAGCATATGGCAGTGATCTACTCAAGACGCTTGACAAAAGATGAACACTGAGCTACGGCTAAATCACCCCACAATAGGTTCAAACAAGCATGGCAAAAGAGCAAAATATAACAGGTTCACAGACTTAGTGAAAATAACATGCCAGAAATTAACATCAGGATGACATGTTTAGAGCAAGCAGGCAACCTGCTACAATAACACAATATAGCAAAACAAGGCATGGCATGAATCTACTCAAAGCATTGAACAAAAGTCCCTTACTGACTATGAGCCAAAAGGGATCAGAAAAATATAATAGCATCCATGTCAAATAAGCAAGTTTCGTTACAGATTTCAGACTTAGCAGAAAAACTGGGCATGTCAAAAACAGATAACAAGTAGGCATGATCGTGAGCTCGAAGCACACACTACAGAGCATTATATGATAAACTAAGCATACATCCGTCAATAATACATGGCACAGAAGCTATACATGCCAAGAATAACATCATATCATGCAAGGATCAACTACAACAAGCTTGGCAAAATCGAATAACATGTAAACAATGTGCCAGTAACATTTAATAGCAAAAGTAGAGCTCGATTGACTCAAGCTATAGGACTCCATAATTACAAACAAAGGCGTGGATGGATAGAGCAAATCCATATGTTCAAAACACCCTTACTGATCATGCTCAAAAAAGGCATAGATCTCTCTGAAACAACATGAACACATGGCATAAAAAATAACAGCAGGATATGACAGTGAAATCACTAAGTCTCTGAAATCAGCAACATTATGATCCCTAGTTTGCATGCTTGAGCTAGTCACCACAGAGATCACAAAAATACATGGAATACACCCCTGTAAAGATGGCATGGCATATTACAAAACACATGTAGGACTCCAATTCATAGGATGCACACATCAATCATGGCAAACATGACAAAAGTGCGTCTACTGAAACAGATCTGAAACTAACATCACATAGCCCTCTTCTAATAGCATTTCGGGCATCAATATGAGCTCAAATAAAAATGATGAAATGAGACGAAATGATGTACTCATCGAGACGAACAATTTGACATATTACACGCACGAAACGAAGCAGTATGCAGCAAGTTATGGCATGAACAAAAATGCACCAGAAGGTAAGTATCCAGGGACTTGGAAGAAAATTCGACCTCGAGGGGGGCAAAAGTCAACGCGGTGCACGGACGCCGAGGCGGTGGCGGATCTCGCCGGAGCTGTGGGCCGCGGTGGCCGAAGACAGCGGCCGGTGGGGCTTCTCCGGGCCGGATCCGGCCTTCCCGCGGCCGGATCTGGCCGGGGCGGCGACGGGGAGCGGCGGAGCGTCGCCGGGGCAGGGCGGCGGAGTCGGGCGGACGTCGAGGTGGCGGCGGGCGCGGGCGCGGGCGGCGGCCGGGCGCGCGAGGAGGGAAGGCGAGGCGCGGGCGGGCGACGCGGCGATCCCGGGCCGGGTGGGCCCGCGATGGGCCGCGGCGGGCTGGCGGCAGCGCGCGGTGGCCGGGCCACGTGGCGCGCGGAGAGTGGCTGCGGGCGGCGGCGCGATTTCGTCCGGCGCCGTTCGGACGTGTCCTGCGGCGGCGGGGCGATTGGACTAGGGTTAGGGTAGGTTTTCATCCGGGATTTCGGAGGGGGAGGTATATTTATAGATAGGAGGGGCTAGGAGGCTCCAAATGAGGTGTGGTTTTCGGCCACGCGATCGTGATCGAACGTCGATGGACATGGGAGTGACTTAGATGGGTTATTGGGATGTTATGGAGGGGTTTTGGGCTGCAACACACACGAGGCCTTCACGGTTACCCGGTTAACCGTTGGAGTATCAAACGACCTCCGAATGACCCGAAACTTGACAGGCGGTCTACCGGTGCTATACCAAGGCCGCTTAACAAACCTCGGCCCATTCAGAGGAAGTTTAATACACGCTTACGGAAAAAGGTAAAAGGGGACGCCGGGGAACATAGGAGCGCCGGATTGCAAAACGGACAACGGGGAAAATGCTCGAATTCATGAAACGAACACGTATGCGAATGCGATGCACAAAATGAAAAAGAAGGAAAACCCAACCACGGAGGGAATATCATATCACATTGCCGAAAATGGCAAGAGTTGGAGTACAAATATGGCAAGTTACATCCGGGGTGTTACAGCCTCGTGGTCCCATAGGTGGCCGTGGATACCCCGCGACATCTTTGGCGCGCGAGGTAGGTGGCTCTCTTGCGTGAACCTGAAAGCGTGCGCAACGCGTCATATTCATCACCATCTTCGTCTTCGACGACGCCATCAACCATGGTGCCTAAGAAGAAGAAGTCTGGCCCTTCGGCCCATTCGTCCACCTCGAAGGCTCCGCCACGCGTGGCCTCTAGTGTCTCGGAGGATGCGGGGGCGAGCGAGGACGTGAACGCTGCTGGGGGCGTGATTGCGTAGGTGGCGCCATCGCCACTCCTCCCGCGACCGACATGGGGGCTGGAGATGTCAGAGTAGAAAAGCATCAGCAACACCTTGGTGGTCACGCTCCACAAGGTGCGGGTGAGGGAGTCACTTCGTATGCACCCTCTCCTCCCACTGACGGGCACAGCCGCAGCAACGACGCTCGATCCAAGGTGAACCATCGCCCTCCGGTCGCCCCTATCGTGGGAGCGACCGCGACCCATGTGCCTCCTCCCGGACGAGTCAACCAGACTGCTGCTATCGGTGTCAAAACCGGCGGATCTCGGGTAGGGGGTCCCGAACTATGCGTCTAGGCGGATGGTAACAGGAGACAAGGGACACGAAGTTTTACCCAGGTTCGGGCCCTCTCGATGGAGGTAAAACCCTATGTCCTGCTTGATTAATATTGATGATATGGGTAGTACAAGAGTAGATCTACCACGAGATCAAGGAGGCTAAACCCTAGAAGCTAGCCTATGGTATGATTGTTGTATATTCTGTCGTCCTACGGACTAAAACCCTCCGGTTTATATAAACACCAGAGAGGGTTAGGGTTACACAAAGTCAGTTACAATGGTAGGAGATATAAATATCCGCATCGCCAAGCTTGCCTTCCACGCTAAGGAAAGTCCCATCCGGACACGGGACGAAGTCTTCAATCTTGTATCTTCATACTCCAGGAGTCCGGCTGATGGTATAGTCCGGCTATCCGGACACCCCCTAATCCAGGACTCCCTCAGTAGCCCCTGAACCAGGCTTCAATGACGACGAGTCCGGCGCGCAGATTGTCTCCGGCATTGCAATGCGGGTTCCTCCATCAAGTACTTCATAAAAGATTGTTAACACTAGAGATAGTGTCCGGCTCTGCAAAATAAGTTTCCACATATTGCCATAGAGAGAATAATATTTACACAAATCTAATCTGCTGACGTATTCCGTAGCGTGATACCACACTACGGCCAAACCTCTATCCGAATCATTTTCACTTCCCCACCTCAGCGCATTTTGCGAGGCAGTTTCCTTGGCACGTCTTGTCAAAGCAGAGATCGTGTCCCCTTTACGGGATTCTCATCAATACGGACGTGGGTAACCCAATCGTGCCCGTTAGCACGTTTTCTCGATTAGAGGCGAGTCCCAAATGGTTACAGGGAGGACCCTTGGTATTCAACCTCTTAAAGAGACCAAGGCCTTACCCCTTTCTTTCAATCTCAAACAAGTTCGCCCGTCGCCTCGAGTTTCAACACCCTAGGCTCTAGATTTCAGACGCTTCAGACCTTCGACAATGTCCGGTTCTGACCATCAAGGCCGATGGATGCCCTCCTCCGTCACGGAGGAGGACGTGCTAAAGTTGAGAGAGGCCAAGTTCTTGACCTGCGAAATTTCGCATAGGCTGCCTGCTCAAGGGCAGGCTATTCCCAGTCCCCAGCCCGGTGATAGCGTGGTGTTCGTGTCTCACTTCCTTAGGGCGTTAGGCTTCCCCATGGATCCCTTTGTGAGGGGGCTGATGTTCTATTATGGGCTGGAATTTCACGATTTAGCTCCGGAGTCCATCCTCCATGTTTCCTCATTCATCGTCGTGTGCGAAGCATTCCTTCGCGTTACTCCTCACTTCGGATTATGGCTCAAGACCTTTAAGGTGGAGCCAAAGATGATTGAGGGACGGCACGCAGAGTGCGGAGGCGTTGTTATAAGCAAGAAGGCTGATGCTCCATGGCCCGAGGGCCCTTTTCAAGAGGAGCTCGGCTTGTGCCAACGAGAGTGGTTCTACATCACCGCTCCCAGGGGCACCAAGTGGGTGGCGCCACTTGCCTTTCACTCGGGTCCCCCAAAGCAGCTAGGGTCGTGGGTCAGTAAAGACCTAGATTGGGGGCCACCCAAAGACGTGTCTTTGTTGCGGGGCCGCATCAGGGATCTCTTAGAAAGAGGTCTCAGCTTGGTCAAAGTGACGTAAGTCATGCTGATCCGCCAAACACTGCCGGGCAAACGTCGCTCCCTTTGTTTGTGGGAGTTTAATCCGGAGGGACCACGAGCTCTCCAGTATTTTATGGGCGCAACACCCGCGGAGATGTATAAACTGTTCTTTGGATCACAAGCAATGTGTCCGGATTTGACCGAGGACGCAGGTCTGAGCTGCAATCACCCGGATACTCAAGTAAGTATCCTTGTGCCCGGACTCGTTATCCGTATATTTGTCGTAAACTTGCCCCCGAAAGAGCTGTCCTTTTGAACAGGAGTGGATAGCAAAAGCAAAGCTGATCTAGTGTCCGGCTCCCCTCCTCGAGACCAGGCCAGATCTCGTGCTAGTCAGGATGCTGAAGATTGTGCCTTTTGGGGAAAGTGAGGGAGGGGACAAGGAAACTACGGCCTCCCCGAAGGAGGCTGTTTGGAAGGGAGGAACCGAAAATTCCTCTCCTGGGGGGAAGAAGAGGACTGCCTCTGAAAACCCGGAGACTATGGCCTCAAAGCGGGGGGGGGGAACCTTGTCAGAGGGTCCTACGCCGGGGGATGCCTCGGCGGAACTATGCCCTCAAGGGGACCAGCCCTCCAGCGAGCCATAAGTAGAGAAAGATTATATTTTTGAGAGAGAAATCCTTGCTTTATATCTGAGAAGATTAACCGAAATTTTACCTTGTAGTTCGGACCTCAGCCCTTCTCAGCAGAGCTCGTCTTCGGGGGACCTTCTTCCGGAGATGATGGAGAGCGGGACGCCTCCCCCTGTCGTACCACCTAGCGAGGCGGGCGACCCTGAGGTGTCGTCGCGGAGGGCTTCTCCGAATCCGGTAGGGGCGGAAGGTAGCTATATGGCCCCCCAAGGTTCTCCGCGTCCGGCCTTCGAAGGAGGCCATAGGACGAATCCGGCACCGTTCGGTGCTCGGTCGGAGGAGCTGAAGAATCTGCTAGGGAGAGCTTCTATATCAGAGGAGCACCGTGCGTTGATGGGCACGGTGATTGAAAGGATTTTGTCCGTGGAAAGCGGATTGCACGAGGCTGTTAGAAGTTTACTGATGAGGTACGTGAAATAATGTACATTTTCTGACAGTTGCGCATAAATAAGATGAGCCATGTGTAGATAGTAGCCCCTGAGACTCTGTGCGTTGTCAAAAAATGACGGCGCGCAGAGGATCATAATCCCAGGTCTGAAATGTCGCCTTTAAATGTAGGTGGCGAAGTGTCCGAAATCCAGCCGAACTGATGATTTTGCCGAGCTAAAGCGGCAACTTGACATGGCAGATGCCGACATCGCGCTCGTCAACAAGCGGCTTGATGAGGCTCAAGGTATGTAATTCCTCGGGAGGCACCTGGTAAGAGGAGCTTTATGCTAGTATCTTACAATGTGTGTGCTTGACGCAGATGGTGCGGCTGCCGTGGAGAGTCTTCGGGCGGAACTTGCCCGAGCTAAGGAACAAGCCAGAAAAAGCGATGCGGCTACCGAGAAGGCCCTTGAAGAGCTGAGAGCCGAACAGGCTGCTCACTGCCGAAGCAAGAAAGAGATGGCCAAGATGGCCGTGAAGCTAAAGAGTGCTGCTGACCATTGCAAGCTTCTGGAAAAAAGAAGATCGGGCGGAACCGACGGACTTGAAGAAGGCCGTTGCCGATGCCAAGCATGCTCGCTCTACGATGAGAGCTGCGAGGGAGGAGCTTCGTGAAGCCGGAGAGATCGCGGCCGGAAAGCCCTTTATGCTGCGGAGGAAGTTTTGTGATCCTAAGCATGCTCTGTTGGACCGGCTGTGGAGTATGACGGACACCTATCTGGATTTGGCGGCAAGTGCTGCTGATGCGACCGAACACTTTCGAGATCAAGGGGATCGCGCAGTGGAGAAACTCTTTTGGTCGCAGTTCCACAATCCCGAGTGTCCACTGTCAGTGGCCGATCATCTGGCTGAATGGGCCGAGCTGAGTAGGTTGTCCGGACTCGCCATGAAGTGTGTCATGAGTCATTTGTGGCCGGGGAGATAGGAGCCGAAGAGTTATTTCAGCTTGGTGCAGCAATTCCTTGGTGTGGTGCCATGTATCGATGCAATGAAGAGGTCAGCATGCATAGAGGGCGCACGGATGGCTCTTGCCCGTGTCAAGACATACTGGGCGGAGATGGAGACCACCGTTGTTGCATCCCGAGATTCGGACAAATGCCGAGTACCCTCCGAGCACTATTTTCAGGAAGTTCTTGAAGGCGCTCGTGTAATAGAGACGCAGTGCTCGAAGGATGCTATGTTCTAATAGCATATTTAATTGTAAAGCAATATTTTGACAAATAGTAGTAGCCTTTTATACTTGTGCCTTCAAGTATTTGAAACACCTCCTGTGCAGCCGTTTTCAGATATATATATAAAATCTGAAAGATGGCAGTCGTTGGCTTCAGCCCCCACGCACATAGTGCGGGGGTGCTCGCAGAAGGTGCATTTTCACACTTAATCCAACGTCTTGGTCCCACAAAGGAGGTGATAGCGCAGCGGGCTAGGCAACCGGACTATAATTCTTTAACACTTTCACTTAGCCATAGGAGCTTGATAGTGAGGCTACTTAAATAGCCCCTGGTGGCGCCTGCGCTCGCCCGAAGTCGGGGCGCATATGTGCCTGGCCGGGAAACGGCCCTTCGTTAATGCGGAGGAATCCTATAGATTCCGGTGAGTCATCGAGTGGTTGACCAGTCTCATGCTATATCATGACAGTCAATTTTTGGCTTTCTCTACTTAGGTGCTCGCCTGGCCGAACCGGGGCACAATCGTAGTAGTTCTCCTGGTGCTGCCTTAGCCGATAGTGCGGAACGTAAGGCAGCCAAACACAGGAGACGGGCAACCCAACATTTGACCAAAGACATGATTCGGAGCTGATGCATATAAGGCCAAACTCGCGACGCCGAACACTCCCTAAGGTATTCGGTCTTTATGAGTGCGGGCGGGACAACACCCTTGGTTATAAGCCCCTAGTGTCCAGGTACGCGCAAAATTCCTGACGTGGCCACATGCCAAGACGTCAGTCCCCTCCTTGATTATAACGAAAAACCGGAGGGTGTGTATCAACAAGAGACAGTAAAAAAGGTTTATGCAGGGTCTTAATCGGAAAAGAATCCTTGGAACGGATCCCTGTTGCACGTCTGCGCCTGTGTCTCCGTTGTGCCATATCCTGGACGGGCGCAGCACGATGTTCATTTGTAAAAGAGAGGAACTTAGTTGAAAAAGAAAAAAGGGTCGCGCCGAACAAAAGTTATACTAAATAATCAAAGTATAGATTGAGCTTGATTGTCTCATATTGTACATGCGCGGAGCCCCTAGCGCAGGGGTATACGGTTTATTAAGCCTTTATTAATGGTATGGTTACGCCGGACTCGTCCAGCCGTGTCCGTGGTCTTAACGACCTGTTTGGATGTTTTTGGCTGATGGAGCCGTATTATTGTGGGGCTGTTAAGGCAGCCGCACGATCCTCCGAGGGGGGCGCACTCAATGTTTTCCCTTGAAAGAGATGATGCCTCGTGGACCGGGCATCTTGAGCGTAAGAGATGCATAATGCGGTATTGCGTTAAAGTGGGCGAAAGCTTCGCGTCCCAGCAGTGCTTGATAGCGACTTGAGAATGGGACGATGTGGAAAGTTAGCTTTTCGCGGCGGGAGTTATCGGGGAAGCCGAATATGACTTCAAGCCGGAGAAAGCCCATGCAACGGGTATCCGGACCTGGCGCTACCCCTTGAAAGGAGGTTTTGCTGTGGCGAATTCTTGTTGGGTCTATCCCCATGTGGCGGATTGTGTCCCGATATATCAGGTTTAGGCCGCTGCCGCCGTCCATCAGGACATTTGTAAGCTGGAGTCCGCCAATTATTGGATCGAGTACCAAGGCAGTCCAGCCTACACTCCTGATACTTCTAGAGTAATTCCGATGATCGAAGATGATCGGTTTTGTCAGCCAGTGGTGGGGCTCCTTTGGGATAGGCCGTATGGCGCGTATCTTTATGGGCGCCGCACGTTTTGTTATGTGAAGTAAGTTTACTGTTTTTACTTCTTGTGGAAAATTCTTTTGTGTCTTGGTGCTCTGCTTGTGGGGTTCGTCATCGTCTTCGCTTGGTGTGTCCAGCCCCTTGTGTTCGGCGTTTAGTCTGCCGGATTGTTTGAAGACCCAACAATCTCTGTGGGTATGGTTAGCAGGCTTCCCGGGAGTACTGTGTATTTGACATATCCTGTCCAAGATTTTGTTTAGGTTGGATAGCTCGTCCCTGTTCTCCTAGAGGGGCAGCTTTTTCTGATTCTGTCGTGAGCTTTTGAATCCGGCGTTGACTGCCGTGCTCTTCGGACTGTTTTCCTTAGTCCAGCGATGATCCTTGTTGCGTCGCGGTTTTCTATTTCCATCCCTAGTTTTGGATGTACTTGGGTCGCTGGTGCTACATCTTGCTAGCCAGCTGTCCTCTCCTGCGCAAAAGCGGGTCATGAGGCTTGTTAATGCGGCAATTGTTCTTGGCTTTTCTTGGCCGAGGTGTCTAGCTAGCCATTCGTCTCGAACGTTATGCCTAAAAGATGCTAGTGCTTCGGCGTCCGGACAGTCGACTATCTGATTCTTTTTAGTAAGAAATTTGTTCCAGAATTGCCGAGCTGACTCTCCGGGCTGTTGAGTTATGTGACTGAGATCGTCCGCATCCGGAGGGTGGACATAAGTCCCTTGAAAATTTGCTCGGAAAGCGTCCTCGAGCTCTTCCCAGCTTCCAATTGTGTTTTCAGGAAGGCTTTTAAGCCAATGCCGGGCTGGCCCTTTAAGCTTGAGGGGTAAGTATTTTATGCGTGGAGGTCATCTCCTCTGGCCATATGTATGTGGAGGATATAATCCTCGATCCAGACTCCAGGGTCTGTTGTTCCGTCGTACGCCTCTATGTTTACGGGTTTAAATCCCGCTGGAAATTCATAATCCAGGACCTCATCGGTGAAACATAGGGGGTGTGCGGCACCCCTGTATTTGGGTGTGTCGTGGCGTTCGGATACTGGTTTTGTTGCATTGCTTTCGAGAGCTTGCTTTCTTGGCCCATAAATAGACCTGGCTGGGCCATCTTTTTGATGCGAGTCTGTGAGTGGGTCGCATGCCGGCTTGAGTGCGGCGCCGCTTGCCGTTTTATGCTGGCCATGGGGTCGTCTATCCGACCGGGTGGCTTTCTTACTTTTTGCATGCGAGGGCTCTAAGGCCTCTTCGTCGAATTCAGGCAGTAGCTTTCGCTTCGGGTAGCTTTTAGTGCGGCGAGTGTTGTCGTATTTGTCTGCGGTATTGATTACTTTACTCCATCTACTTCTGAGTGCATCTTCCGCAGTTTTTAGCTTCTGCTTCTGCTTTTTCAGGCTACGTGCGGTTGCAACGAGCCTTTTGTGGAGGTTCTTCTGCTTCGTGGCCTTATCCGGTGTAAGGGCGTCCGGAATGCCATTTTCGCCGAGGACGGGTTGTTCGGTTTCTTTATCCGAGTTGCCCTCTTCGGACGGTTGCTCTAAGGCATGCTCGTCCTCTGCCGGCTCGCCCTGCTCTGTGGCTGGGTCTGTGTCGAGGCGGGGCTTGGGGCGGCGTTTACGCCGCCGCTTTGATTGCTTTTCGAGGGATCAATCCCTTGTTGCATCCCCGTGTTCCTTGTTGTCGCTTCTTTTAGGTGTATCCACCATGTACACATCATGAGATGAGGTGGCTGTCCAATGCCCTATAGGCGTTGGTTCATGTGCGTCTCCTGCATCGTCGTCCATACCGTCGATGTCTTCGGATTCGAAATTGAGCACATCGTTTAAATTATCGACGCTGGCTATTAGATGGGTGGTGGGTGGGCTTTGAATTTCTTCGTCGTCCGTATCCCAACCTTGCTGATCGTAGTCCGGCCAGGGCTCTTCTGATAAAGAGAGAGACTTTAGTGACTTCAGGATGTCGCCGAAGGGCGAGTACTGGAAAATGTCCGCAGCGGTGAACTCCATGATCGGTGCCCAATCGGATTTGATTGGCAGGCGTGCGGAGGGCTTGGAGTCCGGAGAGGAATCCTGCCCCTCGGAGTCATGGGCCTTGCGGAGTACGGGGCCAGTGTTCGGCTCAATCGCCTTTGAGATCGCAGCCCCCAAGGCGGCGTCCAACCGCTCATCTTCGATCGGCGCAGCTGGCTTTGAATTAAGGGTCAGAACCGAAGCGTGTGCGGCCTCCAGGGCACTGTTCGGCGGCAGGGCTAGATCATGCCCATCGTGACAGTGCGGCGCGCTCAGCTGTGGCTCAAATCCGTCGAAGATCAAGTCCCCGTGGATGTCAGCCGTGTAGTTTAAACTTCCAAATCTGACCTGATGGCCAGGGGCGCAGCTTTTGATCTGCTCCAGATGGCCAAGCGAATTGGCCTGCAGTACAAAGTCGCCGAAGACAAAGATCTGTCCGGGGAGAAAAGTCTCACCCTGGACTGCATCGTCGTTGATGATCGAAGGTGCCATCGGGCCTAAAAGCAACGACACAGAGGAACTCTCAATGAAAGCACCAATGTCGGTGTCAAAACCGGCGGATCTCGGGTAGGGGGTCCCGAACTGTGCGTCTAGGCGGATGGTAACAGGAGACAAGGGACACAAAGTTTTACCCAGGTTCGGGCCCTCTTGATGGAGGTAAAACCCTATGTCCTGCTTGATTAATATTGATGATATGGGTAGTACAAGAGTAGGTCTACCACGAGATCAAGGAGGCTAAACCCTAGAAGCTAGCCTATGGTATGATTGTTGTATATTCTGTCGTCCTACGGACTAAAACCCTCCGGTTTATATAAACACCTGAGAGGGTTAGGGTTACACAAAGTCGGTTACAATGGTAGGAGATCTAAATATCCGCATTGCCAAGCTTGCCTTCCACGCCAAGGAAAGTCCCATCCGGACACGGGACGAAGTCTTCAATCTTGTATCTTCATACTCTAGGAGTCTGGCTGATGGTATAGTCCGGCTATCCGGACACCCCCTAATCCAGGACTCCCTCAGCTGCGCCTGACGGAGCCGCTGACCCTCGAGCACCACCGCCGCGTGACCCCGCTGCTCGGGTGGTCGTCCCACAGCTGCGTGGATGCGGCACCACCGCCATCGCCGCCGCTGGCACCAACAGGAGCCAGGCGACGGTACAGTCGACGTCATCAACATCTAAGCCAAGCACAGCCACAGAGGCTATGGCGCGAGCTCAGTTGCTACTGAGGTTTCCGCCAGCGGCCAAGCAGATTGATGAATGGTGTGCCACCATCCAGAGCCTACTCGGTTTCGCCGAAGTTGGGGGCTCATGACGAGCTGGCCCGCCATGACCTCCCCAAGCGACAGCAACCACCCGTACTGCTGGCCCAACGGAGGGGGCCGTCCCCATGGTGTAGTGCCCACCATGGCAGCCGACGCGGGCGCAGCTGAATCAAGATCCCAACGATGTCTCGATGGCCTCTTCTGACCTTCGAGCACGTCCAGGCCAACATCGAACCCTGGAGGATAGGCGGCGGGGAGACGTGCGCGTCGTCATAGATCGGCGCCACGTCGACCTTTGCCAGACCGACGGGTGCTTCGGCCTCAACGTCCATGAGCTTGCGCTCGGTGTTGGCGGGTGCCTACCATTCGAGGTTGGCTGCCATGCCTTTACAAGAGAGCCGCGCCAAGTCTATTGGCCGTCCGTTCGCACATTCAAGCCAGAGATACTTGAGAAGTACGACGAGAGGCTGAACCCGGCAGAGTTCATGAGAATCTACACTATCGATGTTCAAGCTGCCGGGGGAAGAGATGAGAAGGTGTTCGCCAACTACTTCCCTTTGGCCCTCAAGTCCAACGTGAGATCTTGGCTGAAGCACCTGCCGGAGAACTCCATTTCGTCATGGGCTGACCTGTGCCACGAGTTCATCGGTGCCTTCACCGGTGGCCACCAAGAGCCCGGCAGGCCCAGCGACCTGCCACTTCTCCAGCAGAAGGAAGGAGAAACTCTCTGTAAGTATTTACAAAGATTTAGCAAAGTACATAGGAATATTCCAAATATCCATTCGGCAGCCGTTATAGCAGCCTTCCAGTCCAATGTGCGCAACCGTCACATTTGTTCTAAGATGAATGTGCGGTTGCCCAAGACTGTGAAAGAGCTATATACACTGGTGGATAACTGTGCTCGGATGGAGGAAGGAAGTTGCCCAGAGAGGAGGATTGCATCAATGTTGACTCCGAGGATGAAGATGAATCAACCAGTTAGAGAAAGGTCAAGAATCGCAGTAAGAAGCCAAGAGATAAGACAGTGATGGCTATAGAAGGTTCGGGCACACCTAGTACGGGCAAGAAGGCCAAGGCTGAGGCCTCGGCATGAAAGTTGCCGCTTGCACAGCCTGCCGGGAAGCCGCTGCCGCCGAGAATGCTGGGAAAGGCGATGGCCCGTACTGCAAGATCCACCAGACAAGCGCCATGACCTTCAGGAGTATTACCAGGTTGAGTAGCTTGTCAAGAAACAGAGGGCGGAATATGATAAGCGTGACAAGGACAAAGGTCGGAATGCCGCCGGCGGAAAGGGCCGAGGCGGTGCAGCAAATCGTCCCGGCAAACCCTTTCGGAACCAAGGAAAACCCGCCAGGGGTCAAGCGAAGGAAGTCTGTGATGATGCGAGTGATGAAGGGAATGAAGAGTAAGCCAGTGAGTAGGAATTTCAGAAGGCCACTGACACCCTATACATTGATGGGGGTGCATCTTTGCACGTGTCCCACCGCCAGCTCAAGCTATGGGCATGAGAGATCAATGTTGTGGAGCCAGCGCTAGAGGCCTGTAAACCGCTCAAATGGTCCTGCACGCCAATCATCTTTGATGAGGAGGATCACCCTGGACGCACCACCGTGGTAGGATGCTTGCCATTGTTGGTCTCCCCAACAATTCGCAACCTCAAGGTCACAAAGATGTTAGTGGATGGCGGGGCCGGGTTGAATCCGATTTCCCTAGCAGTTATCGGCAAGCTTTAGATAGGAGAAGAAGAGCTAGAGGTGACCGGCATGTTTCAAGGAGTTAACCCCGGCAGGAGCCATCCTAAAGGGAAGATTACGTTGCCGGTAACGTTTGCGGGAGAACCGAACTACCAGACATAGAAGGTTGTGTTTGATGTGGTTGATCTCCCCCTGCCGTACAATGGGATTCATGGACGCCCGACCTTGGCCAAGTTCGTGGCAGCGTCCCACTTGAAGGAAATATGCCCTAGAGGCAATAATAAAGTTATTATTTATTTCCTTATATCATGATAAATGTTTATTATTCATGCTAGAGTTTTATTAACCGGAAACATAATACATGTGTGAATACATAGACAAACAGAGTGTCACTAGTATGCCTCTACTTGACTATCTCGTTAATCAAAGATGGTTATGTTTCCTAACCATGAACAAAGAGTTGTTATTTGATTAACGGGATCACATCATTAGTTGAATGATCTGATTGACATGACCCATTCCATTAGCTTAGCACCCGATCGTTTAGTATGTTGCTATTGCTTTTATTCATGACTTATACATGTTCCTATGACTATGAGATTATGCAACTCCCGTTTACCGTAGGAACACTTTGTGTGCTACCAAACGTCACAACATAACTGGGTGATTATAAAGGTGCTCTACAGGTGTCTCCGAAAGTATTTGTTGGGTTGGCGTATTTCAAGATTAGGATTTGTCACTCCGAATATCGGAGAGGTATCTCAGGGCCTTCTCGGTAATGCACATCACATAAGCATTGCAAGCATTGCAACTAATGAGTTAGTTGCGGGATGATGTATTACGGAACGAGTAAAGAGACTTGACGGTAACGATATTGAACTAGGTATTGGATACCGATGATCGAATCTCGGGCAAGTAACATACCGATGACAAAAGGAACGACATATGTTGTTATGCGGTCTGACCGATAAAGATCTTCGTAGAATATGTAGGAGCCAATATGGGCATCCAGGTCCCACTATTGGTTATTGACCGGAGACGTGTCTCGGTCATGTCTACATTGTTCTCGAACCGTAGGGTCCGCACGCTTAAGGTTACGATGACAGTTATTATGAGTTTATGCATTTTGATGTACCGAAGGAGTTCGGAGTCCCGGATGTGATCACAGACATGACGAGGAGTCTCGGAATGGTCGAGACATAAAGATTGATATATTGGACGGCTATGTTCGGACATCGAAATGGTTCCGAGAGGTTTCGGATATTACCGGAGTGCCGGAGGGGTTACCGGAACCCCCCGGGGGAAGTATGGGCCTTATTGGGCCACGAGGGGAGAGAGAGGGCCGCACCAGGAGGTGGCGCGTGCCCCCCCCCCCATGAGGAGTCCGAGTTGGACAAGGAGGGGGCGCGGCCCCCCTTTCCCTCTCCCTCTCCCTCTCCTTCCTTCCCCCCTTCCCCCTCCTAGTTGGACTAGGAAAGGGGAGTCCTACTCCCGCTAGGAGGAGGACTCCCCCTCCCTTGGCGCGCCCCTAGGGCCGGCCGGCCGTCCCCCCTTGCTCCTTTATATACGGGGGCAGGGGGCACCCCAAGACACACAAGATGATCCTTGAGATCGTTCTCTAGCCGTGTGCGGTGCCCCCCTCGACCATATTCCACCTCGGTCATATTGTAGCGGTGCTTAGGCGAAACCCTGCGACAGTAGAACATCAAGATCGTCACCACGCCGTCGTGCTGACGGAACTCTTCCCCGAAGCTTTGCTGGATCGGAGCCCGGGGAACGTCATCGAGCTGAACGTGTGCCAAGAACTCGGAGGTGCCGGAGTAACGGTGCTTGGATCGGTCGGATCGTGAAGACGTACGACTACATCAACCGCGTTGATATAACGCTTCCGCTTTCGGTCTACGAGGGTACGTAGACAACGCTCTTCCCTCTCGTTGCTATGCATCACCATGATCTTGCGTGTGCGTAGGAAATTTTTTGAAATTACTACGTTCCCCTACAGTGGTATCAGAGCCTAGGTTTTTATGGTTTGATGTTATTTGCACGAGTAGAACACAAGTGAGTTGTGGACGATACAAGTCATACTGCCTACCAGCATGTCATACTTTGGTTCAGCGGTATTGTTGGATGAGATGACCCGGACCAACCTTACGCGTACGCTTACGCGAGACCGGTTCCCTCGACGTGCTTTGCACACAGATGGCTTGCGGGAGACTGTCTCACCAACTTTAGTTGAACCAAGTGTGGCTACGCCCGGTCCTTGCGAAGGTTAAAACGGAGTCTATTTGACAAACTATCATTGTGGTTTTGATGCGTAGGTGAGATTGGTTCTTGCTTAAAGCCCGTAGCAGCCACGTAAAACTTGCAACAAACAAAGTAGAGGACGTCTAACTTGTTTTTGCAGGGCATGTTGTGATGTGATATGGTCAAGACATGATGCTATATTTTATTGTATGAGATGATCATTTTTTGTAACCGAGTTATCGGCAACCGGCAGGAGCCGTATGGTTGTTGCTTTATTGTTTGCAATGCAATCACCCTGTAAAGCTTTACTTTATCACTAAGAGGTAGCGATAGTCGTAGAAGTATAAGATTGGCGAGACGACAATGATGCTACGATGGAGATCAAGGTGTCGCGCCGGTGACGATGGTGATCATGATGGTGCTGCAGAGATGGAGATCACGAAGCACAAGATGATGATGACCATATCATATCACTTATATTGATTTGCATGTGATGTTTATCTTTTATGCATCTTATCTTGCTTTGATTGACGGTAGCATTATAAGATGATCTCTCACTAAATTATCAAGAAGTGTTCTCCCTGAGTATGCACCGTTGCCAAAGTTCGTCGTGCACAGACACCACGTGATGATCGGGTGTGATAAGCTCTACGTCCATCTACAACGGGTGCAAGCCAGTTTTGCACACGCAGAATACTCGGGTTATACTTGACGAGCCTAGCATATGCAGATATGGCCTCGGAACACGGAGACCGAAAGGTCAAGCATGAATCATATAGTAGATATGATCAACATAATGATGTTCACCATTGAAGACTAATCCATTTCACGTGATGATCGGTTATGGTTTAGTTGATTTGGATCACGTGATCACTTAGAGGATTAGAGGGATATCTATCTAAGTGGGAGTTCTTAAGTAATATGATTAATTGAACTTTAATTTATCATGAACTTAGTCCTGGTAGTATTAGCATATCTATGTTGTAGATCAATAGCTCGCGTTGTTGCTTCCCTGTGTTTATTTTGATATGTTCCTAGAGAAAATTGTGTTGAAAAATGTTAGTAGCAATGATGCGGATTGGATCCGTGATCTGAGGTTTATCCTCATTGCTGCACAGAAGAATTATGTCCTTGATGCACCGCTAGGTGACGGACCTATTGCAGGAGCAGATGCAGACATTATGAACGTTTTGCTAGCTCAATATGATGACTACTTAATAGTTTAGTGCACCATGCTTAACTGCTTAGAACCGGGACTTCAAAGACGTTTTGAACGTCATGGACCATACGAGATGTTCCAGGAGTTGAAGTTAATATTTCAAGCAAATACCCGAGTTGAGAGATATGAAGTCTCCAACAAGTTCTATAGCTAAAAGATGGAGGAGAATCGCTCAACTAGTGAGCATGTGCTCAGATTGTCTGGGTACTACCACTACTGGAATCAGCTAATTTGCCATCTGCCAGCTCTTTGCCGTCCGCTAGCTGACGGCAAAGAAGCTCTTTGCCATCAGCTACCCAAAAGCGGACGACAAAGATCTAGCGGACGGCAAAGAAGCTCTTTGCCGTCCGCTAGCTCTTTGCCGTCCGCAAGCGGACGGCAAAGAATCTTTGTCGTCCGCTTGCGGACGGCAAAGAGAGAGGTGGCCCCCACCCCCCGCCGGTTTGGAAAAAAATTAACGTTCCACCTCTTTGCCGTCCGCCGGCGGACGGCAAAGAGGCACAAGGGCGGACGGCAAAGAGGGGCGGACGGCAAAGAGCTTCACATACTAACGGCCCGTTACCCCCGCCCCTCTCTTTTCTCCTTCTTCTCCTCGCCCCGCCACAGTTCCCACCCCACCCGCCGCCGCTGCCGCCCGCCTCACGCCGCCGCCTCTCGCCCCCGCCGCCGCCGCCCCCGCAGCCCCGGCCCCCCGCGCCCCGGCCCCCCTTCGCCCCGCGCCCCACCGCCCCTGGCCCGGCCCCCCGCCGCCCCAGGCTGCCCCCGCGCCCCGGCCAGCTCCTCCACTGGGGGCCTCCTCCACCGCCCCAGCCAGCTCCTCCACCACCCCGCCCCCCTCCTCCACCGGCCCTGCCCCAAGTGAGCCCCCCTCATTTTTTTCTTTTTTTTTTCTGTTTTTTTCCTTTTTAGTCTTAGTTTAGATTTACTTTTAGTTTTAGTTTTAGGTTTAGTTTTAGGTTTAGATTTAGTTTTATTAGTTTTAGGTTTTCTGTTTTATTAGTTTTAGGTTTATGTTTAGTTTAGTTTTAGTTTTAGTTTTAGTTTTAGTTTTAGGTTTAGTTTAGTTTGAGGAAAGAAGAAGAAGAAGAGAGAAAAAGAGGAGAGGAGGAGAAGAAGAAGAGGAAAAAGGAAAGGAAGAAGAAGGAGAGGAGGAGGAGGAGAAAAAAGAAGAAGAGGAAGAAGAAGAAGAAGAAAAAAGAGGAGAGGAGGAGAAGAAGAAGAAGAGGAAAAAGGAAAGGAGGAGGAGGAAGAAGAAGAAGAAGAAGAAGAAGAAGAAGAAGAAGAAGAAGAAGAAGAAGAAGGAAAAAAAGGAAGAAAAGGAAGAATAGGAAGAAGAAGAAAAGGAAAAAAGAGGGAAAAAACCCGACCCGACACGGCACCCCAACCCGACATGGCACCCCGACCCCGACACGGCACCCCGACACGACACCCCGACCCCTAGACCCCGACCCCGACACCCCGACCCCGACCCCGACCTCGACACCCTGACCCCGACCGCGACCCCGACACCCCGACCCGGAGCCTGACCCGACACCCCGACCCCGACACCGACACGGCACCCCGACCCCGACACCGACACGGCACCCCGACCCCTAGACCCCGACCCCGACCCCGACCCCGACACCCCGACCCAGACCCCGACACCCCGACCCCGAGCCTGACCCGACACCCCGACCCCGACCCCGACACCCCGACCCCGACCCCGACCCCGACACCCCGACCCCGAGCCTGACCCGACACCCCGACCCCGACACCGACACGGCACCCCGACCCCGACACCCCGACCCCGAGACCCCGACCCCGACACTGACACGGCACCCCGACCCGACACCCCGACCCCGAGACCCCGACCCCGACCCCGACCCCGACACCCCGACCACGAGCCTGACCCGAGACCCCGACTCCGACACCGACACGGCACCCCGACCCCGACCCGGCACCCCGACCCGACACCCCGACACCGACACGGCACCCCGACCCCGACCCGGCACCCCGACCCGACACCCCGACCCCGAGATCCCGAGAAACCGACCCCGAGACCCCGAGACACCGACAGGACACCCCGACCACCGACACCTCCCGAAAAGGTGTTCTTTGGCCTTCCAGAGGCCGACGGGGTCATATATTTGTGAATTATTAGTTAGGTCATATATTTTTCAATTTTGTTATGAAAAACATCATATATAATTGTGTTGATCGTGTAGTTTTAAATGTGCAGTTGTTTCATCGCTGCGAGGTTTGGTGTTCGACGACCTCGCTGTGCGTTTGACGAGCTCTGCCCCTTCGTTCGTGGGTGAGCACAAATGACAAGTCCTCCTCCCCCATTAATTATTTGATCTATTCCGATGAAACTTGATAGCTAACTATATATGTGTCTTGAATCATCAGTATGCGTAACCTATATGTGTCTCCCGTTCGAAAGCGTCATAGTTATAAATATGCATGCATTTGCATAATTATAACCTTGATTCTTTTGAATTGTCCAACGCTATCCATGGACAGCCCGAGTATGTGTAGATTGGGTTCGTTTTCCCATATGCTTTGCTCCGGATCCGACGCATAAATTTCGTCAGTGCCTCCCCTGTTGTTCTCCGGGTACACATCCTCTCTGTTTATTGCAGAGACGTGTATCAGGAGAACAGCGGGGAGGTGCTGCCGAAATTTTGCGTCGGATCCGGAGCATAGCATGGGAAAATGAACCCAATCTACACATACACGGGTGGGATTAGGACCTATCATTACCTATTAGAGTGTAGGTTGCATGGACGTAATAAAATTGACAAAGTAGATCAACTGATGAATATATACATGGTGAATTACATATATAATTGTTGTGTGTCCAGTAGCTCTGAAAGTCAAGATGAGTGACCGTGCTTGGATGTATACCGGTCACACTGGTCAGAACAAATGGAGCGCTGAATGGTTCACAAAAACTAAGGGGTTTGTGCAAGTCGCATTTGCAAATGGCCAAAAGAAAACCTGGTGCCCCTGTTTCCGGTGCGGCAATTGGGAAAAGAAGACAGAGGCTGAAATGGGCAAACACCTGCAGAAGAGTGGTTTTACGCCCGATTATACGGTGTGGACATTTCATGGTGAGTCTGCCCAACGTGACCGAGCTGAGGTGGATCGTCGTCGCACTAACGAGCATGGTACCGGGATGGAAAACATGGTGCAAGGCTATGATGATGCTCGGGATTCGGACGAGGAGATGGAGGAATCTGCAAAGGCCTTCAATGAAATGTTGGAGTCTTCGAAACGTCCGCTACACGAGCACACTGAGCTTTGTCAGTTGGATGCCATCTCACAAGTAATGGCTCTGAAGGCTCAGTTCAACTTGGGCAGAGAATGCTATGACGCAATTATGACAGTATTTGGACGCTTTCTACCCAAAGGCCATGTAATCCTGCAAACCTGTACCAGTCGGACAAAATCCTCCGTGCACTGAAGATGCCCTATGAGAAGATACATGCCTGTGAGAAAGGATGTGCCTTATTTAGGCTTGGCTATGCGGACTTGAACTATTGTCCCATTTGCAAGTCTTCCAGGTATATTGTGGTAGACAACGGTATGGGTGAGAAGACACAGACCAAAATCCCCGTTAGTGTTCTTCGGTATATGCCAATCATACCAAGACTTCAACGTCTTTTCATGGTCGAAGAGACGGCCAGACAGATGACATGGCACAAAACAGGCAAAAGAACCGAACTAGATGCAGATGGGAATCTGATGATGGTACACACATCGGATGGTGTTGCATGGAAAAAGTTTGATGAATTACATGCTGACAAAGCGGCAGATCCGAGGCATCCTCGAGTCAGCATCAGCACGGATGGGTTCAGTGTGTTTGGTATGACGGCAGCCCAATACAGTTGTTGGCCCGTATTTGTCTTTCCACTCAATCTCCCCCCCGGACAGATTATGCAAAGAAAGAACATTTTCCTGACGTTGATAATTCCAGGACCCAACTATCCGGGCAAAAATATGAATGTGTACATGCAGCCGCTTAAGGATGAATTGCAAGAAGCCTGGGATAATGGGTTCAAGACATACGACGCCTTTAGCAAACGGAACTTCATAATGCGTGTCTGGTACATGTACTCGACGCATGACTTGCCGGCGTATGCGCTATTCGTTGGCTGGTGTGTGCATGGAAGGTTCCCGTCCCCCACATGCAAGGGAGCTCTTGAGTTTCGTTGGCTTCAGGCCGGTCGCAAGTTTTCTTGCTTCGACATGCATAGACAGTTCCTGGATCCTCGCCATAAGTTCAGGAAAGACAAGAAGAACTTCATCAGGGGTAGAGTTGTCAAAAACTCTGCACCACATGCATTGACAGGACAACAGACCCTGGATCAGTTAAACGCTCTCGAGCCAGATCCACAACGTCCAGGGTACTTCAAGGGGTATAATACTAAGCACGCGTGGACTCACAAAACATGCTTATGGGATCTGCCTTACTTCAAAGACCTCCTTTGCCCACACAACATCGACGTGATGCACACTGAGAAGAATATCGCTGAGGCACTTTTTGGTACATTGTTCGGCATAGATGGGAAGTCAAAGGATAATACTAAGGCTAGAGTCGATCTGGAGGCGCTATGTGATAGGCCGTTACAAAACATGAAAGAACCGAAAGGAAAGCAGAACTGGACAAAGCCAAAGGCATGGTTCAATCTTGGAAGGCCAGCTATGAGGGAAATTCTCTTGTGGGTGCAACAACAGTTGATGTTCCCCGATGGGTATGCAGCGAATCTAAAGAGGGGAGCGAATCTTGATAAACTGAAGATATTTGGTCTCAAGAGTCATGATTGGCACATATGGATTGAGCGGGTAATGCCGGTGATGTTGCGTGGCTTCATCCCTGAGGATGAATGACTAGTACTGGCAGAACTCAGCTATTTCTTCTGTGTTCTTTGTGCGAAAGAACTATCGCCTGGCGTGCTAGAAGAAATGGAAGAGTTGGCGCCGGAGTTGATCTGCAAGTTAGAGAAGATCTTTCCACCGGGCTTCTTTAATCCAATGCAGCATTTGATTTTGCATCTCCCGACCGAGGCAAGATTGGGCGGGCCCGTGCAAAATCGTTGGTGCTACCCAACTGAGAGGATGCAGAAGACGCTTTGAGAAAAATGTAAAAATAAACGTAGAACTGAAGCATCGATGGCTGAGGCATTCATCACAAAGGAGGCGGCAAACTTCGTAACAGCGCACTACAAAGCCAAAAATCGTCATTTGCATAATCCGAAGCCTCGGTACAATGCTGACGAGCCTAAAAAAGGTGGATCCAACCTCAGCCTATTCAAAGGGAATCTCGCACCAGCTAGTGTTTCACATCCAGTATCTTTGGATAACGAAGAATGGCGGACCATTTCGTTGTATATCTTCAACAACCTGATAGAAGTGCGGCCGTACATCGAGTAAGTTCTCGGTACATTGTTTCGCAACTTCTATTTCCTTTGAACTACTCTTATTCCTGGATATGTCATACAGTCGATACGTCACCATATTCTCGTATGGAGCGGAGATCCAAAAGGATTCCGTCCAAGAGTATGAGCTTCTCGCAAAGCAAGGAGGTGGCTATCCCGGTTTCATCTCTTGGTTCAAACAAACGGTAATTTCTATTAGACAATTTCATTTCATTCGCTAATTTGTGCATAGTGCAACAATCCTTTCATATTAAACTTGTAGGCTAATTCAGAGTCTATGGACGCCGAATTGAGACAAGTCGCTAATGGTTTTGACTATAAGGTTCCTTCATTTGACAAGTACGACATCAACGGGTATCGCTTTCGTACCTATGGCAAAGAGCTATCTATGGCCGACCGAAAGTCAACAAATTGTTGTGTATCTGCTATCGGCAAAGGAGGTACCGAGTATTATGGGAGAGTTGAAGCAATTTATGAACTTCTGTTCTATGGTGAAAATCCACCGAATGTCGTAGTCTTCAAATGTTATTGGTTTCAGCCGAAGGAGACTAGAAGGACTCATGAACATGTAGGGCTAGTTGAAATCAACCAAAGCACTCATTTAGATGTTCCAGATGTCTATATTATGGCTCAACAGGCGACCCAAGTATTCTATCTACCGTGGGCCTGCCAAACTAATCCAAATCTGAAAGGCTGGGATGTCGTTTATGAAGTGCCGCCACGTGCTAGACTTTCTCCCCCAAAGGAAGAAGATTATGAACCTCACATTAACCCAGACACATATGAAGGAGAATTCTTCCAAGAGACACGTCTTTCCAAAAAGCGTTTCAAGAACCGCTATACTTCACCCCAAAACATTGAAGTAGACAGCGACAATGAATCCGACATCACCCCAGAGGAGGAACAAGAAGAGCCGGAACAAGAAGAGGTTACTGCTGCGGATGACCTGTCAATGCTTGACCGATTACGTCAAGGTGGCCTTGCACATGTTGATGCCAATGAACCCTATGAGCCCGTCATTGATTATAGTGATGATGATGATTATGCATTTATTGATGATACTGATCGAGATTATTAGTAGTGTCAGGTATTACATTTTTTTATGTTGTACTTGATGATGATACACTTAAGTGATACACATATTATTATTCATGTCGGTCTTTTTTTATGTTGTACTAATTTCGTTTACTGTTTGTCATGGCAGGTGTTGAAAGATGGTGGGCGCTGGTCGGGAGCGTGGTCTGAGGTCTTCCATTCCAGACGCACCTCTCCGCCGAGCGTTGCTGGACAGTATGGCCACACCGCCGGGCCCTTCTTCGTCGACCGCGGTGCCCAGCAGGGGACGAGGTAGGAAGAAAGGAGGTGGGGCACGTGGTCGTGGGAGAGGAAGTAGGGTGACTGCTACGGCGCCTTCCTCGCCGCCACCCCCAGCCGTTTCACCCGAGCACGTGACTGCTAGGGTGGACTCGTCCGAGGAGGAGGCTACACGGACTCCGGTCCACGAGCCTCCGGTCCACGGGTCTTGGGCCCACGAGCCTCGGGTCGACTGGCCTTCGGCCCCCGAGAGTTCAGCCCACGTGACCCCGGAGGAGCACACGTCCGGATGGGGTACCTGGCCGGATCAGCCCGAGGAGCCGAGGGGCCATGCTGATGATGGCGGGGAGCCGACTGATCTTGAGGAGGAGGGGGGCACCGTCTACCAGCGTGGTGCTACACGGCTCCCGTCCGTGCCGGTGACCCGTGAGCAGAGGTGGTTGATTTTTCCCTGATGGGGAGAGGTACATAAGTGCATTTAATATTTTTGTACCTTGTGCATTCACGTTTTTTCAAATAACTAATGTGTTGGCCTTGTCATGCTGCAGGGGTTGGGACCACCATCATAGTGTCCGCCGGCCCAACTCCGTCCTTGGAGTTCTTTGCCGGCAAAACTTCCCGGGGTTTGTCACGTTGCCTGGTGACGGTCGGCTTCCAGAGCTTGGATTGAGCTGGGAGCACTACGTGGCTGCCCCGGCCCCGCCGGATGAGATTATCGATGGTGTCGTGTGCGACACGAGGGCAGACATGGTGATCAGAAAGTTCTGCGTAATTTCTCCTTTACACATTTAAAAATCTTCAACTAGCTAGTTATTAATTGTACTAATCAATATTGTCTCATTTGATCGCAGACATTCTACAGGTGTGAGGAGGGATACGAGGAGGACGCGGCACATGTTATCGAGAACGTCTGCAAGCGCCTACTCCAGAACTTACGGCACGAGGCTCGGGTGCAGGCTGTTCGAGACTACTACGCCTTGCGTGGTATCAAGAAGACCAAGCCGGCGTGCCGCGATAAGTTCCTGAGTAAGGAGCAGTACATGAAGGTAATTCTTAAGGCCTTATCTACTTAAGTTCTTCATTTAGTAATTCTTAGCGGTAGCGCTCAAGTTTCTATTTGCTAACTTAGGCGCCTCCGAGATGGTATGCGGATCGGATGGATTGTTGGGAGGTGTTGGTCGATGAGTGGTGCTCACAACAATGGCTAGCCCTCCACAAGGAGGCCAAGGACAAAAATTCCCAAATGGAAGGTGTGCCACACCATCAAGGCAGCTCCAACTTATATTAGTTCGGGCGCAACTGGGTATGTGGTTTGCTTCATGATTCATGCAATTCATTCATCATGCTAGCTTGAGCCCTTTAATTACTAATTTTCATTGTTTCTCTCTTTCAGGCACGCTACAATAAGGCGGATAAGGTGCCAGAGGTGTACGACCTGTATGCCATGGCCCACACTGCCTCTTTCAAGAAAGTCAAGGCCTTCTCTCAGTCTGACCTCGATGATGCAAACAACTTCACCAACATCTCCTCCCACAACAAGCTCGTGAGATATAGAGATGAGGGGAAGGCGAGGAAAGGGGAGGACTTTAACCCGAGCCAGGGTCCCACTGATCCAGAGCTGTTGATGATATCTGGTGGCGGGAGGTCCCATGGCTCCATAGCCATTGGAGATGGACTTATCCGTTGTCCTAGCACTCTCCCGGAGATCAAGGCGCGTCAGTCGAGCTCCGCTCCTGAGATAAGGCCTCGTGAACGGCCAGTGCAACTCGCCATCAAGGTTAGTGATACGTACTCAGTTATCTTTCTCCATTACATTGTGTGCGCTTCCATCAATGATTACAAATTGTCATGTGAGTGGTGTTGCAGGCTGCTATACAGAGTGAGAGAGATAGAACAGAGAAACTTCTGGCGGAGGCGGCGGAGAGGCAGCGGGAGTTGGAGGAGAGGACGGCAAAGATGATGGAGGAGGAGAGGGCACGGAATGACATGCAGGCAAGGGCCATGTACGAGCTCCTTGTGGTAAGTTTCTTCTGCAGATTAGCCAAAACATTCATGTAGTGTTTGTCTTATTACTAACTAGTATGACTGAGTCGTCAAAACCAAATGTGCAGTCTGTGTGCGAGAAGGCAGGTCAGACCGCTCCGCCGATGCCAGTGATTGCTCCTGGGACCACGGTGAGTCTTATTTGAAAGGACATTACTTGCTAGTCTTAACATTTGAGTGTCATCATGCTAACAAGACATTGGAAATGATCTTTGGTGCAGCGTAACTCCAGACAAGCATCGCACGATCCTTCTCCAGCTACCGACACGAGCCACCACGCTCCTACACCTCCTGGATCTTGGTAAGTTTATCTAGTGTTTTGCTTAACACATGCATAAAGACCTAGACTTAGCTTTATTTTCTCCAATGCTTACCATAATGACCTAGACTTAGCTTCTTCTCCTCCAAAATGACTTAATAAGCTTACTGACCTCCAAAACCATCCATTTTACCTAAGTTAGCTCTAAAACGATCTGTACTTAGCTTACTTATGTCAAAAATTTCATAATTAGCTTAGTTAGCTCATAGACGATCCATTTTACCTAAGTTAGCTCTAAAATGACCCATTTCACCTAGGTTAACTCCAAAATGACCAATCTTACCTAGGTTATCTCATAAACGATCCATTTCAACTAATTTAGCTCATAAACGATCCATTTCACCTAGGTTACCTAAAAAACGATCCATTTCACCTAAATTAGCTCTTAAATGATCCATTTCACCCAAGTTAGCTCAAAAAGATCCATTTCAACTAAATTAGCTCATAAATGATCCATTTCACCTAAGTTAGCTAAAAAACGATCCATTTCAACTAAATTAGCTCAAAAATGATCCATTTCAACAAAGTTAGCTCAAAAACGATCCATTTCAACTAAGTTAGCTCAAAAACGATCCATTTGACCTAAGTGAGCTAAAAAACGATCCATTTCACCTTAGTTGCCTCAAAAACGATCCATTTCACCTAAGTGAGCTAAAAAAGATCCATTTCTAACTTTCTTATTTTGCCATTTTGCAGATTTCATTATGTGCTGGATGGAGTGCTTGTTCTACTCTTCTTGTTCTTGTCTTCTCATTCTAGTCACCTTAGCTATGGAGTGCTTGTTTATGTATGGATGGAACTTCTTTATGTATGAAATGATGGATGGAACTTGTTTATGTATGAAATGATGGATGGAACTTGCTTATGTAATATGTACGGATGGAACTTGCTTATGGACTTGCTTGCTTATGAATGCCTGTGAAATACATGAACTTGCTTATGAATGCCTGTGAAATATATCTATATGTCATATATATTTTCTATGCAAATTGCGGGATTTAATAAAAAACAGAAAAAAAAACCAATATGCAGGCTCTTTGCCGTCTGCCACCGACGGCAAAGAGCTCTTTGCCGTCCGCCGCGGACGGCAAAGAGGACACGTGGCATCCAGCTGTGCTTCCTGGGAGCTGACCCATTTGGCCAGTTTGCCTATAGTGGCAGACGGTAAAGACTTTGCCATCAGTGGCAGACGGCAAAGACTTTGCCATCAGTGGCAGACGGCAAAGACTTTGCCATCAGTGGCAGACGGCAAAGACTTTGCCATCAGTGGCGAACGGCAAAGACTTTGCCATCAGTGGCTGACGGCAAAGACTTTGCCATCAGTGGCTGACGGCAAAGACTTGCCGTTAGCCACTTAACGGACTGACAGCGCAATTATTGCCGCCCGCTCTCTTTGCCGTCTACCGCGCTCTCTTTGCCGTCTGCGGCGGACGGCAAAGACTTTGCCATCAGTGGCAGACGGCAAAGTAGCTGTTTACCGTAGCATACGTTGCCGGAGCCTTTTGCCGTCCGCGGCTGACGGCAAAGTAGCTGATTCCTGTAGTGTACAATCGCTTGAATCAAGTGGGAGTTAATCTTCCAGATAACATAGTGATTGACAGAATTCTCTAGTCACCATCACCAAGTTAGTAGAACTTCGTGATGAACTATAGTATGCAAGGGATGACGAAAAAGACTCCCGAGCTTTTCATGATGATGAAATCGATGACGGTAGAAATCAAGAAAGAGCATCAAGTGTTGATGGTTGACAAGATCACTAGTTTCAAGAAAAGGGCAAAGGAAAAAAGGGGAACTTCAAGAAGAACAGTAAGCAAGTTGCTGCTGAAGTGAAGAAGCCCAAGTCTGGACCTAAGCCTGAGACTGGGTGCTTCTACTGCAAAGGGACTGGTCACTGGAAGCGGAACTACCCCAAGTGATTAGCGGATAATAAGGATGGCAAAGTGAACAAAGGTATATTGGATATACAGATTATTGATGTGTATTTTACTAGTATTCATAGCAACCCCTCGGTATTTGATACTGGTTCAGTTGCTAAGAGTAGTAACTCGAAACGGGAGTTGCATAATGAACAGAGACTAGTTAAGGGTGAAGTGACGATGTGTGTTGGAAGTAGTTCCAAGGTTGATATGATCATCATCGCAATCTCCCTATACTTTCGGGATTAGTATTGAAACTAAATAAGTGTTATTTGGTGTCTGCGTTGAGCATAAATATGATTTGATCATGTTTATTGCAATACGGTTATTCATTTAAGTTAGAGAACAATTGTTGTTCTGTTTACATGAATAAAACCTTCTATGGTCATACACACCAACAAAAATGGTTTGTTGGATCTCGATCGTAGTGATACACATATTCATAAATTTGAAACCAAAAAGATGCGAAGTTAATAATGATAGTGCAATCTATTTGTGGCACCGCCGTTTAAGTCATATTGGTGTAAAGCGCATGAAGAAACTCCATGCTGATGGGCTTTTGGAATCACTTGATTATGAATCACTTGATGCTTGCGAACCATGCCTCATGGGCAAGATGACTAAAACACCGTTCTCCGGAACAATGGAGCAAGCAACAGATTTGTTGGAAATCATACATACTGATGTATGTGGTCCGATGAATATTAAAGCTCGCGACAAGTATCATTATTTTCTGACCTTCACAGATGATTTGAGCAGATATGGGTATATCTACTTGATGAAACATAAGTCTGAAACATTTAAAAAGTTCAAAGAATTTCAGAGTGAAGTGGAGAATCATCGTAACAAGAAAATAAAAGTCTCTACGATATGATCGTGGAGCAGAATATTTCAGTTACGAGTTTGGTCTTTAATTAAAACAATGTGGAATAGTTTCACAAACTCATGCCACCTGGAAAACCACAACATAATGGTGTGTCCGAACGTCATAACCATACTTTATTGGATATAGTACAATCTATGATGTTTCTTACCGATTTACCAATATCGTTTTGGGATCATGCATTATAGACAGCTGCATTCACGTTTAAAAGGGCACCATCTAAATCCGTTGAGATGACACTATATGAACTGTGGTTTAGCAAGAAACCAAAGTTGTCGTTTCTTAAAATTTGGAGTTGTGATGCTTATGTGAAAAAGTTTCATCCTGATAAGCTCAGACCCAAATCGGAGAAATATGTCTTCATAGGATACCCAAAGAAGACAGTTGGGTACACCTTCTATCACAGATCCGAAGGCAAGACATTCGTTGCTAAGAATGGATCCTTTCTAGAGAAGGAGTTTCTCTCGAAAGAAGTGAGTGGGAGGAAAGTAGAAAACTTGATAAGGTAATTGTACCATCTCCCTTATTGGAAAGTAGTTCATCACAAGAAATCTGTTCCTGTGACTACTACACCAATTAGTGAGGAAGCTAATGATGATGATCATGTAACTTCAGATCAAGTTACTACCGAATCTCGTAGGTAAACCGGAGTGAGATCCGCACCAGAGTGGTACGTTAATCCTGTTCTAGAAGTCATGTTACTAGACCATGACGAACTTGCGAACTATGAGGAAGCGATGATGAGCCCAGATTCCGCAAAATGGTTTGAGGCCATGAAATCTGAGATATGATCCATGTATGAGAACAAAGTTTGGACTTTGGTTGACTTGCCCGATGATCGACAAGCAATTAAGAATAAATGGATCTTCAAGAGGAGGACGGACGCTGATAGTAGTGTTACTATCTACAAAACTAGAATTGTCGCAAAAGGTTTTCGACAAGTTCAAGGTGTTGACTACGATGAGAGTTTCTCACTCGTATCTATGCTTAAGTCTGTCCGAATCATGTTAGCAATTGCCGCATTTTATGAAATCTGGCAAATGGATAACAAAACTACAATCCTTAATGGATTTATTAAAGAAGAGTTGTATATGACGCAACCAGAAGGTTTTGTCAATCCTAAAGGTGCTATCAAAAATATGCAAGCTCCAGTGATCCATCTATGGATTGGTGCAAGCATCTCAGAGTTGGAATACACGCTTTGATAAGTTGATCAAAGCATATAGTTTTATACAGACTTGCGGTGAAGCCTGTATTTACAAGAAAGTGAGTGGGAGCACTACAGCATTTCTGATAAGTATATGTGAATGACATATTGTTGATCAAAAATAATGTAGAATTATTCTGCAAAGCATAAAGGAGTGTTTGAAAGGAGTTTTTGAAAGAAAGATCTCGGTGAAGCTGCTGACATATTAAGCATTAAGATCTATAGAGATAGATCAAGACGCTTGATAAGTTTTTTCAATGAGTACATACCTTGACAAGATTTTGAAGTAGTTCAAAATGGAACAGTCAAAGAAAGAGTTCTTGCCTGTTTAACAAGGTGTGAAATTGAGTAAGACTCAAATCCCGACCACGGCAGAAGATAGAAAGAGAGTGAAAGTCATTCCCTATGCCTCAGCCATAGGTTCTATAAAGTATGCCATGCTGTGTACCAGATCTATTACATACCCTACCACTGAGTTTGGCAAAGGAGTACAATAGTGATCTAGGAGTAGATCACTGGACAGCGGTCAAAATTATCCTCAGTGGAAGTAACAAAAGGTTCGTCGTAAAGGGTTACGTCGATGCAAGTTTTGACACCGATCTGGATGACTCTAAGTCTCGATCTAGATACATATTGAAAGTGGGAGCAATTAGCTAGAGTAGCTCCGTACAGAGCATTGTAGACATAGAAAATTGCAAAATACATAACGGATCTAAATGTGAAAGACCCGTTAACTAAGATTCTCTCACAAGCAAAACATGATCACACCTTAGTACTCTTTGGGTGTTAATCACATAGCGATGTGAACTAGATTACTGAATCTAGTAAACCCTTTTTGGATGTTGGTCACATGGCGATGTGAACTATGGGTGTTAATCACATGGTGATGTGAACTATTGCTATTAAATCACATGGCGATGTGAACGAGATTGTTGACTCTAGTGCAAGTGGGAGACTGAAGGAAATATGCCCTAGAGGCAATAATAAAGTTATTATTTATTTCCTTATATCATGATAAATGTTTATTATTCATGCTAGAATTGTATTAACCGGAAACATAATACATGTGTGAATACATAGACAAACAGAGTGTCACTAGTATGCCTATACTTGACTAGCTCGTTAATCAAAGATGGTTATGTTTCCTAACCATGAACAAAGAGTTGTTATTTGATTAACGGGATCACATCATTAGTTGAATGATCTGATTGACATGACCCATTCCATTAGCTTAGCACCCGATCGTTTAGTATGTTGCTATTGCTTTTATCCATGACTTATACATGTTCCTATGACTATGAGATTATGCAACTCCCGTTTACCGTAGGAACACTTTGTGTGCTACCAAACGTCACAACATAACTGGGTGATTATAAAGGTGCTCTATAGGTGTCTCCGAAAGTATTTGTTGGGTTGGCGTATTTCAAGATTAGGATTTGTCACTCCGAATATCGGAGAGGTATCTCAGGGCCTTCTCGGTAATGCACATCACATAAGCCTTGCAAGCATTGCAACTAATGAGTTAGTTGCGGGATGATGTATTACGGAATGAGTAAAGAGACTTGACGGTAACGATATTGAACTAGGTATTGGATACCGACGATCGAATCTCGGGCAAGTAAAATACCGATGACAAAAGGAACGACGTATGTTGTTATGCGGTCTGACCGATAAAGATCTTCGTAGAATATGTAGGAGCCAATATGGGCATCCAGGTCCCGCTATTGGTTATTGACCGGAGACGTGTCTCGGTCATGTCTACATTGTTCTCGAACCGTAGGGTCCGCACGCTTAAGGTTACGATGACAGTTATTATGAGTTTATGCATTTTGATGTACCGAAGGAGTTCGGAGTCCCGGATGTGATCACGGACATGACGAGGAGTCTCGGAATGGTCGAGACATAAAGATTGATATATTGGACGGCTATGTTCGGACATCGGAATGGTTCCGAGAGGTTTCGGATATTACCGGAGTGCCGGAGGGGTTACCGGAACCCCCCGGGGGAAGTATGGGCCTTATTGGGCCACGAGGGGAGAGAGAGGTCCGCACCAGGAGGTGGCGCCCCCCCCATGAGGAGTCCGAATTGGACAAGGAGGGGGGCGTGGCCCCCCTTTCCCTCTCCCTCTCCCTCTCCTTCCTTCTCCCCTTCCCCCTCCTAGTTGGACTAGGAAAGGGGAGTCCTACTCCCGCTAGGAGGAGGACTCCCCCTCCCTTGGCGCGCCCCTAGGGCCGACCGGCCCTCCCCCCTTCCTCCTTTATATACGGGGGCAGGGGGGCACCCCAAGACACACAAGTTGATCCTTGAGATCGTTCTCTAGCCGTGTGCGGTGCCCCCCTCCACCATATTCCACCTCGGTCATATTGTAGCGGTGCTTAGGCGAAGCCCTGCGACAGTAGAACATCAAGATCGTCACCACGCCGTCGTGCTGACGGAACTCTTCCCCGAAGCTTTGCTGGATCGGAGCCCGGGGAACGTCATCGAGCTGAACGTGTGCCAAGAACTCGGAGGTGCCGGAGTAACGGTGCTTGGATCGGTCGGATCGTGAAGACGTACGACTATATCAACCGCGTTGATATAATGCTTCCGCTTTCGGTCTACGAGGGTACGTAGACAACACTCTTCCCTCTCGTTGCTATGCATCACCATGATCTTGCGTGTGCGTAGGAAATTTTTTGAAATTACTACGTTCCCCTACACCACTATGCTTATAACACTCTGAAGATGCCTGGGCCACTGGGAGTCATCGCTATCCCATCGGATGAGAAGGATGCAATTATTTGCGTGGACAAGATGTACCGGGATGCAGTCGCAGCTGAGGCTACGGCAGCAATAGCTCCCGCCAAGGAAATCAAAGGAAAGAAGAGAGATTGTAGGACCTCCGCAGCTGAGGATACGGCAGGAACAGCCCCCTCCGAGTGCATGGCACCCGTTGACGATGTGCCGGAGTGTTCCAATAGCAAGAAATCCAAGGTTGATGCACCCCAAGTGAAGAAGGTCCCGGTAGGGCTGGCTGGCGTTGATGGTACTTTCACCATCAGTGCCACCCTTGATGACAAGTAGGAAAGCGTGCTTGTTGCCTTCATGTGCGCGAATATCGATGTGTTTGCCTGGCAACCATCTGATATGCCTGGTGTTCCCAGGGAGGTAATCGAGCACCACCTTGCATTTTGCCCACACGCCTGACCTGTCAATAAAAAAGTCCGGAAGCAGGCCTTGGAAAGGCAACAGTTCATTGCCGAGGAAATCAAGAAAATGGAGGCAGCTGGTTTGGTCAAAGGAGTACTGCATCCTACATGGTTAGCAAATCCAGTGGTAGTCCGGAAGGCTAATGGGAAATGGAGGCTTTGCATTGATTTCATAGATCTCAACAAAGGCTTCCCCGAAGGACCCATTTCCCTTGCCGTGTATCGACCAGATTGTGGATTCCACCTCAGGATGTGATTTTCTCTCCTTTCTGGACGCGTATTCTGGATAACACCAGATCTTCATGTATAAAGAAGATGAAGAGAAGACATTGTTCATCACTCCATGTGGTACGTACTGCTTTGTCTGCATGCCATTCGGACTAAAGAGTGTCGGGTCAACTTTTGCAAGGGCATTTCAGATTGGTTTTGAGCCATAGTTACACAGAAACATAGAAGCTTATATGGATGATATCATGGTCAAAACAAAGGATAAGACCACTCTTATCCAGGATTTGGAGGAGACATTTGCTAATCTGTGCATGGTTAATTTGAAGCTTAATCCGGAGAAGTGTGTGTTTGGTGTTCCCTCCGGCAAGTTGCTTGGTTTCTTCGTGTCCCATCGGGGGATCGAAGCTAGCCCCGACAAGATCAAATCCATCAAGCAGATCCAAGCGCCAATTACAGTTAAGGATGTGAGGCGCTTGACGAGATGCGTCGCCACGCTGAGTAGGTTCATTTCCAAGTCTGTTGAGCGTGCCCTGTCGTTCTTTAAAATTTTGAAGAAGACAGGGCCTATGAAGTGGACCTCGGAAGGAGATGCATCTCTGCAGGAGTTAAAGGCCTACCTATCATTTGTGCCTACCTTCGGTGCACCCAAACCCCAAGATCCGTTGTTGCTATACTTGGCGGCAACCAACCAAGTGGTCAGTGCGGCTTGGTAGCACAACAAGAAGTGGATGAGGCAGAAAGTGGGAAGATAATGGTAGAGTCAGAAAAGATCAGAAAAACAACGAGCACGACAATGAGAGCAACCCCAAGGACGCGGCAAGGAAGAAAGTGGTGTAGCACCCAGTGTACTTCGTCAGCTCCTTGTTACAAGGGGCTAGATAGAGGTACTCTGGCATGCAAAAGTTGATCTTTGGTCTCATTATGGCCTCAAGGAAACCGCGCCACTACTTCCAAGCCCATGAGATCATGGTTGTTACTTGTTTTCCATTGCAAAGGATACTCCGAAACCCTGAGGCTACCAGCAGAATAGTGGAGGGGGATTTTGAGTTATCCATCTCCGGTTTGAAGTTTGAGAGCACATCAAGTATTCAGAGCAGGGCGCTAGCAAAGTTTATTGCATAATGGACGCCAACCCCTGATGAGGAAGTGACAGTGACAACTATCCCCGACAAGGAATCGTCCCAAGAATGGATTATGTATTTTGATGGTGCTTTTTTCCTACAAGGTGCAGGGGCTGGCGTGCTTCTTGTTTCCCCCTCCGGGGAGCACTTGAAGCCACCAACAATACAACTGAGTATGAAGGGCTCCTTGTCAGGGTGAGAATTGCAGCAGAATTGGGAATCAAGAAGCTGATCATACGAGGAGATTCACAGCTTGTGGTGAGACAAGTCAACAAGGATTATCAAAGCCCATTGATGGAAGCATACGTCGAGGAAGTGAGGAGATTGGAGGATCACTTTGACAGGTTGCAAACAGAGCACGTACCCCGTGCGGAAAATAGCATAGCTGATCACCTGTCAAGGTGTGCTGCGCAGAAGCTTCCTGTGGAACCAGAAACTTTTGTTCTCCGTCTCTCTCAGCCCTCCGTATCACCAACCACAATGGCCCAGAAAAGGAGAAAGTTGGACTACAGTAAGCCTCTCCTAGTCGAGCTCCGCTCCCGGTAGAGACCCTGATGGAAACAACTCCTCACAGCCTGCCGGACCACCCCCTCCAGCTAGGCCCATGGACCTCGCGAATGAGGCTAGTGCTCCCGCAGCAGAGGAGGTGCCGCTAGTCCTTGTTGCCAAGCCCTAGGCTCCAACTTGGGCAAGGCACATCGTCCGCTTCCTCCAAACCGAAGAACCTCCTGGTGACCAAGATAAAGCTGAGAAAGTAGCCTGAAGGGCTAGTATGTATCAGTTTGTCGATGACACTCTATACAGAAGGAGGCCCAACAGTGTGAAATTGAAGTGTGTCTGCCGGGAGGATGGAAAGGAACTGTTGGCTGAGATTCACAGAGGAATGTGCGGCTCACACATTGGATCAATGGCATTAGTTGGGAAAGCATTTCGACAAGGATTCTATTGGCCCATAGCCCTCCAAAATGCGGTCAAGCTCGTCACGACATGTGAAGCCTGCCAGTTCCATTCCAAGAGAACACACCTGCCTGCCCAAGCCCTTCAGACAATCCCTTTATCATGGCCATTTTCGGTATGGGGCCTTGATATCCTCGACCCCTTCCCCCGAGCAATCGGGGGCTTTGAATTCTTGTTCGTCACCATCGACAAGTTTACAAAGTGGCCAGAAGTGACTGCCGTGACTGTCGGATTTCGGGTTTTGGTAAAACCCTTAAGGTTCGAACACTGAGGTGCGCACGAAGATTTCCCCCTATCTAATCACGCCCTCAACCTCGCTGCGGTCTCAAATCCTAGCTCGACGAACTCGCAACACAAGAGACATGAGATTTATACTGGTTCGGGCCACCGTTGTGGTGTAATACCCTACTCCAGTGTGGTCTGGTGGATTGCCTCTCGGGCTGAGGATGAACAGTAGAACGGGAAGAACAGCCTCCTGAGGCGAGGTGTTCTTGTGCTTGGTGGGTGTGAGGTTGGAGTGGATCCAGTCCAAGATGAGTTGGCCCTCCCCCTACTGTGGTGGCTAGTCCTATTTATAGAGGCCCTGGTCCTCTCCCCAAATATTTAGCGGGAAGGGAGCCAACAACGACCAATTTGAAAGGGGACATCTAGTACAAGCTATCCTAACTAAAGGTGGTCTTTGCCTGCCAAAGGCTCTGGTGGTGACGCCGTCTTGGGCTCCATAGTGACCTCCGTCCTGCCGTCCTGCTGGTCTTGGTCTCGTTGCACCGATATGGAAACCTTTGCCTGATGCCTCGGTACTCCTCGCCTGCGCTCGCCACCTTAGCACCAAATAGGAAATGAGGACACTGTGTGCGCTGGCACCCGCCTTGCTTTGGTCGTCACGGCTAATGTCGTAGGAACCACACGAGGTTCGCCTTGCCTTGATTTCTCTGCCCCTCGCGAGCCATCTTGGTGAGGCTACTCCTGAGGAGGTCTTGTGTCGTCCACCTCGCGAGGCTTGCCCCTCGCAAGGGTCATGACTACTTGTTCGTGAATATGGGACGTACTGGGCCACGAGTGGATCCACTCCATGGGCCGCAGGCAGGCAAGTCCGGGGACCCCCGTTCCCAGAACGCCGACAGTAGACCCCGGGCCCAAGGCGCGCTCGGGCTTGGCTTCGAGGCGAAGCCAAAGGGTAAGTGCGGAGTGCCGTGGGCCCCAATAGCCTGCGGCCTTGGTGGACACATGGCGATTGATTGGACGTGGGCGTCTCCGCTTCCCCACGCTGCCTCGGAAACCGCCCGACTTGACGAGTCCCTGCTGCATGCCAGGAAAAAACCATCATTACCTGTGATTGTGGGGATCGTCGGTTGGCCTTCTCCTGCTATAAATGAGGAGGAGGGCAGAGCCCCCATCGCCCATCTCCTTCTGCTCCGCTTCCTTCTCCTCCCTTGCTCCATTTCCAGTAGCGACTCCCATGGCACCTACGAAGAGGTTTTCGGATGCGGAGAAGGGGAAGGCTCGCCAGGAGGGGCCCGGCTCTCCGCCAACCAAGCGCGGACACCGTCGTCCTCGCAAGCACTCCGTGACCCCCGTTGCGGTCCGCCGCGGCCGCGGCGGTGCCCCTTCGCGGGGTGGGAGCTGCCTATGTCGAAGCAGCCCCATTGATGAAGGGAGGCGCGCCATGGTCGCACGGCCTCCCCGGCCGTGCTTCCACTCGGCGGAGGTGCTACCGGAGTTCGTGGTGTGGTCGGTGAACCCTGCCGGCTCCTGTCTTCAGCTCCCGCGCTTCTTCACCGGTGAACTGCCGGCCACGGGTCCAGGTGGGCTCTGGCTGCAGGCGGACGGCTGTTGCAGCAAAGCTTCGTGGGTTGCGGTCGATACCTCCATTGCTGGCAATGTGGCTCTGGCTCGTGGCTGGCAGACGTTTGCCCGCGCCCGTGGCCTGGGCAGGCGGTGCACCCTCCACTTCAAGTACGACGGCAATGCGACCCTCTACGTGAGGGTGTTCGGAGAAGACGGCCGCCGCGCCGTGTGCTGCCCCGAGGAAAATGATGGCGACGAAGTGCTTGGCCTTGGCGACGGTTGGGATGATGGTGAGGACGATCTCGCGCCCTGCTACATCGGTTCTCCCTCCGGCGACAGCTCCAGCAGCGGTGGCTACGACCAGCCACCATGCCGCTGCGCTCGCTTTGAAGGTGGCAGCGGGTCATATCGCCACCGTGCCCCGGTGAAGCGCGAGGAAGGGTCCAACTGAGCTCAAGAAAGCGCCATGGGCCCGTCCTCGCGAGCTGCTGCAGGGGCACGCGCTGCTTTTGTTTCGTTCTTCTTTTCCTTCCTGCATTGAGAGAGACAAGTACGGGGCCTCATGGGGGCGTCCAACAAACTACGATTTCGAAGTTGTTATGATGTGTTTATCAGTCCCGTGCTACAGCGCAATATCAGTGTTTTATATAGGCACGTAGGAAAAAACTTAGCTTGACGTGCTTGAAGTAGTTTCCATCTCGCTAGGCGCGCTTTTCTTAGTACCTGGCGGGGAGGAACTGCAAAGAATTTGTTAGGAGATCCAAGCCCTGGTCGCAGGCGCATCCGGCCACAACCCAGTGTCTCGTATCGCGGTACCCGATGGGCACGGGATTGAGAGAGGTGTGATACGTCTCCGTCGTATCTATAATTTTTTATTGTTCCATGCCAATATTATTCAACTTTCATATACTTTTTGGCAACTTCTTATACTATTTTTGGGACTAACATATTGATCCAGTGCCCAGTGCCAGTTCCTGTTTGTTGCATGTTTTTTGCTTCACAAAAAACCCATACCAAACAGAGTCCAAACGGAATAAAAACTGACGGAGATTTTTTTGGAATATTTATGAATTTTGGGAAGAGGAATCATCGCGAGACGATGCCCGAGGGGGCCATGAGGTAGGGGGAGCGCCCCTGACCCTCGTGGACACCCCATAAGGCGGTTAGGGCCCTTCTTTCGCAGCAAGAAAGCTAATTTCTGGATAGAGATCTTGTCCAAAATTCAGCCCAATCGGAGTTACGGATCACCGGGAATTTAAGAAACGGTGAAGGGCCAGAGAACAGAACGCAAAAACAGAGAGAGACAGAGAGACAGATCCAATCTCGGAGGGGCTCTCGCCCCTCCCATGCCATGGAGGCCAAGGACCAGAGGGCAAACCCTTCTCCCATCTAGGGAGGAGCTCAAGGAAGAAGAAGACGAAGGGCCCCCCTCTCCCCTTCTCTTCCGGTGGCGCCGGAACGCCGTCGTGGCCATCATCATCACCGCAATGTTCACCAACAACTTCACCGCCATCATCACCAACTCTTCCCCCCTCTATGCAGTAGTGTAACCCCTCTTTTACCCGCTGTAATCTCTACTTAAACATGGAGCTCAATGCTATACATCATTTCCCAATGATGTATGGCTATCCTATGATGTTTGAGTAGATCCGTTTTGTCCTATGGGCTATTTGATGATCAAGATTGGTTTGAGTTGCATGTTTTATTATTGGTGCTATCCTATGGTGCTCTCCATGTCGCGCAAGCGTGAGTGGTCCCCGCTGTAGGGTTTGCAATATGTTCATGATTTGCTTATGGTGGGTGACGTGAGTGACAGAAGCACAGACCCGAGTAAGTAGGTAGTTTGCGTATGGGATAAAGAGGACTTGATACTTTAATGCTATGGTTGGGTTTTACCTTAATGATCTTTAGTAGTTGCAGATGCTTTCTACAGTTCTAATCATAAGTGCATATGATCCAAGTAGAGAAAGTATGTTAGCTTATGCCTCTCCCTCAAATAAAATTGCAATAATGATTACCGGTCTAGTTATCGATTGCCTAGGGACAAATAACTTTCTCGTAACAAAAAGCTCTCTACTAAAACTAATTTAGTTGTGTCTTTATCTAAACAGCCCTTAACCTTTATTTACATGCTCTTTAATTTCTTGCAAACCTATCGAAAAACACCTACAAAGTACTTCTAGTTTCATACTTGTTCTAGGTAAAGCAAACGTCAAGTGTGCGTAGAGTTGTATCGGTGGTCGATAGAACTTGAGGGAATATTTGTTCTACCTTTAGCTCCTCGTTGGGTTCGACACTCTTACTTATCGAGAGAGGCTACAATTGATCCCCTATACTTGTGGGTTATCAAGACCTTTTTCCGGTGCCGTTGCCGGGGAGTCATAGCGTGGGGTGAATATTCTCGTGTGTGCTTGTTTGCTTTATCACTAAGTAATTTTTATTTGCTGTTCTTAGTTGTTCTTTATGTTTAGTTATGGATATTGTTGGGGATATTACTACTGGACCTAAACCGGCCTATCTGGGCCGGGTTAATTTCATCAGTAGCTCAAGAACGTTAAAGCCCAAGAGGCTATGTAAAGGCCCGAGGCCGTAGTCGGTTTAACGTCTGTAGCCGTAAACCGGCCTGTGTACGACTTGTATTGTAAGTTAGGAATAAGCAAGAGACCAACCCGGGTACGAGTATAAACCGGAGATTGGGACTCTATGAACCGACGGGCGTCACCCGTGTATATAAGGGGGCGACCCGATATCGGTTCAGGGGGTAACCAACAACTCGAAGCCTAGGAGAAGCGATTGCTCCCTAGTCGTCGAGACTTCATCAATTCCAACACCAACTAGACGTAGGCTTTTACCTTCATCGAAGGGGCCGAACTAGTATAATTCTCTGTGTCCTTGTATCCTCTTTAACCCCTCCGAGTTAACCCGTTGCGATGGCTCCACGACTATGTCCTTTGGATAGGACATCTGCCGTGACAAACCCACGACAGTTGGCGCCCACCGTGGGGCTATCGCACGATGGTTTCAAATTCTTGGAGGGCTGCTTTGAAGGACTCAAGGGATATGCCGTGGGCCGGATGACCAAGAGTCGCCGCGGTAAGGTTTACATCGACGACGAAGGCTGGGGCCCCGAGGCCGGCTCAGTTGAGTACGGGTACCGGGTCCCGTTTGGCGGTATACATGTTTTCATCGGCAAGATTGGTGAACCGGGCCCTGAGCTGGACACCTGCACCGACCTCATCGAGACAGCTCAGTGTGCGCGACCTGCTCGGGTTAAGCCAGCCATAAAGCGTGCCTTTGTGGGAGTCATCCACGGAGGAAATTATGAGGACAGATCAGAATCTGGTGGCGAAACCGTCGTTTGTTCCGACGATGAGTCGTCAACCAGGGAAACTGAGTCCCTGTATCAAGTGCATGATGGTCGGATTGGGGGCTGTTCCGACGGCAACAGTATTCCGGACCCCTCCGATCTGCCTAGCCGGGTCGGCATATTCATGGCCGGCACCCAAGCAGCGCCTCATTCATCGACGGCCGCAGCAATGATTTCCGGTTCAACGGCTGCCGGAGCAGGAGGTTTTGTGCGCCCACCGGTTCAAGTATTATCCGATCTGTTCGACGCACTGGCGGCGCTCTTGACAGAGGCTAATCCGGCGGATCGGGATGCTCATAACGCAGAGATTGCAAAGGTGAGAGAATAGATTAGCCAGGCCAAGGCGGATCTGGCGGCCGAGGAGATCAGGATGACTGCGGAACGGGCCGCTTTGGACGCACAAGCCTATAAGTTCATGCTGGATCAGAACGCTTCGCAGGAGGTCATGAGGAGGAAATATCGGTCCCGCCTGCCACCGGTTTTTGAAGGAAGGGATCTTTTCAATACTCCTGGAGCAGGGACCAGTAATCAACCAATGGTAAACCGAGCAGAGGCGCCCGGGACAAGCGCGCCGGTTCAGCCCCGCATAATAGATCTGCCCCGTTATAACCCGGAGCCACGGATTGTGACCACACCCCCGGATCACTACTCCAACCCGCTGGATAATCTTGTTGCTGCGGCAGCGCGTCTAGAGGCTATTCCGGTCGAGGGAGATTCATTACAGGCAATAGAGACGCGCCGGGTCAAGGAGCTCCTCAGAACGGCGCTGGTCCAACAGGAGGCGTATTCATACAGCCGTGAGCGGATTCATTCTACTCCACGTCCAACCCGGATTTATAGCAGGCACATGGAAGAACAAGCTGAGTCCAGCAATGCACAGCATGGAGTGCCCCCCGGCAACAATCCGGCTCCTGATGCTCAGGAGTTGGTAGACCAGGCCCGTGCACGCAGAGAAGCCGAATTGGCAGCACATCAGACCCGCCAGCTTACGCCGGTTCGTCCCACCACTTCGGTCGAGCAAGGGCTTGCTTCTAGCGCTTTGGGGGTGCCTTGCCTTATACCTGCTTTGCGCAATGTGCGCCTGCCTAAGGACTTCAAGGGGCCGCGCAAGGTACCAAATTATACAACAGATCAACCCCCGGAGGCGTGGGTGGAGAGTTACGAGATGGCCATGGAGATGCTTGACGTAGATGAAGCTGCATGTGCAAAATATTTCACTATGATGCTTGAAGGAACGACCCGCACTTGGTTAAAAAGCCTGCCGCCCAATACCATCGATTCATGAGCTCAATTGCGAGCTCGGTTTATCTGTAATTTCAAAGATACGTGCAGGCAGCCCATGTCGATAGTGGACTTAGCCGCCTGCGTCCAGGCGGAAGGAGAGTCAACCACTCATTGGGTGCGCCGCGTTTCGCAAATCTTGCATTCATCAGACCGCATCAATGCTGACACTGCAGTTGTGACTTTGGAAGGCAATTGCCGGTTTGGGCCCTTGAAATTGAAATTAGGATGAATGAAGCGCCATTGCACTGACATAGGGACTCTCATGGCTGCTTTGGTAAAGTATGCTGATTCTGATAGTACCAAGGGTCCCGAGTCTGATGATGAAAAGGCAGGGAAGGGAAAGAAGAACGGCAACTCCAGAGGACAGCAGCATCACCCAGGGAGCAGTGTCGGAGCCAAGCGTAAAGCGGATGGTTCCATGGATTTTGTGGCTAACACCAATGTGCAGAACAGGGGCAGGCAGCATAGGGGCAAAGGCCGCGGTGGCGGACCCAGTCCCAATCCAGAGCGCTTAAATAGTTTGTTGAATCAGCCCTGCCCAAAGCATGGGACGACGGAGGAACCAGCAAACCACCTGTGGAAGGATTGTTACATCATGCGAGAGTTCAAGAATTCCAACGCCTTCCGGTATGATCACAATCCTGGTGGCGGTTCAGGGTCCGGGCCAAGCCACGGTGGAGGAAACTCCGGTTCAGGGTTTAATGGTAATCCGAGCGGGAATAGCAATCCGGGCGGACATGGTAATCAACATAACCAAAATGGTCAAGGGTCTATAATCAGCAGCAGTCGGGGTACCAGAGCAATCCGAAGCAGCTAAACAGTGGCCAATATCATGTATTCACCACTAGCTTGGACAAGCGAGACCAGAAGGTCCGGAAGAGGGCAGTTGTCTCTGTTGAACCGGCCGTGCCCTGGTACCTACGATGGTCAGAGCAGCCGATCATCTGGAGTAGAGAGGATCACCCTCCTCGGGTGGATAATCCGGGTCGGCTGGCTTTAGTGGTGGCGCCTCAGGTAGGAGGTTATAAGTTCACCAAGGTCCTCATGGATGGGGGTAGCAGTATTAACATCCTATACTATGAGACCTTTCAACGTATGGGGCTCAAGGATAAGGATTTACGGCCTTCAAACACGGTTTTTCATGGCATGGTGCCAGGCAAGTCTGCGTACCCCGTGGGCAAGATAGCATTGGAGGTGGCTTTCGGAGATGATCACGATTCCCGATCAGAAACACTGACTTTTGAGGTGGTGAGGATTCAAAGCCCGTACCATGCCCTGTTTGGTCGGCCGGCTTATGCCAAATTCATGGCACGACCCTGTTATGTATATCTGCAGCTCAAGATGCCGGGCTACAAGGGAACCATCACGGTTCATGGGAGTCGCAGGATCGCTTTGGAGTGTGAAGAAGGAGATGCCGCTTATGCCGAATCGGTTTGTGCTACTGAGGAGCTCAAATACTACAAAGATAATGTTGATCCGACGGATATGACTCCTTTAAAGAAGCCCACCACAGAGCATGATCCGGCTTTAAAATTCACATCAGCCACGGAGCCCAAGCTTGTTGATTTCATGGCTGGTGATTCATCCAAGCAATTCAGCATCAGTACCAATCTGGATCCAAAATAGGAAAGCGCGCTCATCGAGTTCCTCCGTGAGAATCGGGACATCTTCGCATGGAAGCCTTCTGACATGCCAGGTGTACCGAGGCGACTCGCTGAGCACACCCTTAATGTGGATCCTAAATACAAACCGGTGAAACAGTTCCTCCGTCGGTTCAACGAGGAGAGAAGAAAGGCTATTGGAGAAGAGGTGGCCAGGCTCTTAGCAGCTGGCTTCATCGTTGAAGTTTTTCATCCTGAATGGCTTGCTAATCCGGTGCTGGTCCTTAAGAAAAACAGCACTTGGCGCATGTGTATGGACTATACAGATCTTAATAAGGCCTGCCCTGCAGATCCTTTTGCCCTCCCCCGTATTGATCAAATCATTGATGCTACGGCGGGTTGCGGGCGTTTATGTTTTCTGGATGCATACTCCGGTTATCATCAGATTAAGATGGCGGTTAAGGACCAGGAGAAGACGGTGTTCATTACTCCCTTTGGAGCCTTCTGCTATGTATCTATGCCTTTCGGGCTCAAAAGTGCCCAGGCAACTTATCAACGATGTGTGCAAAATTGTCTCCACAAGCAGATTGGCCGTAATGTGCACGCCTATGTGGATGATATTGTGGTCAAGTCAAGGAAGAAGGAAACGTTGGTCGATGATTTGAAGGAGACCTTTGATAACTTAAGGACATACAAGATGATGCTCAATCCGGCCAAATGTGTCTTTGCTGTACCAGCTGGCAAGCTATTGGGTTTCCTGGTGTCCAACAGGGGAATTGAGGCTAATCCGGAAAAAATTACGGCTATCACCTCTCTAGCTAAACCGAAATGCATCAATGACGTCCAACGTCTGGCAGGCCGAATTGCTGCTTTGAGCCGGTTTATCAGCCGCCTCGGAGAGAAAGCAATTCCTCTGTATCAAATGTTGAAAAAGATGGATCAGTTCGTCTGGAATTCTGCCGCTGATCAGGCGTTCGAGGATTTAAAGCGACAGTTGGTCAATCCGCCCGTGCTCGTTGCTCCCACTGATAAGGAACCATTGCTGTTGTATGTAGCTGCTAACGCTCGCGCGGTCAGTGTGGCTATTGTGGTAGAGCGGAAGGAGGCAGGCAAAGAATACCCGGTTCAGTGTCCGGTTTATTATATCAGCGAGGTGCTTATTGAATCCAAACAACGATATCCGCATTGGCAAAAGCTAGTATATGGAGTTTTTATGGCAAGTCGGAAGCTGAAACAGTATTTCCAAGGCCACCCTATCACGGTGGTCAGTTCTGCTCCTTTGGGTGATATCATCCAGAACCGAGAAGCGACTGGTCGGATTGCCAAGTGGGCTATTGAGCTTGGACCGCACGGTTTAAAATATGTGCCTCGCACTGCGATAAAGTCTCAGGCATTGGTGGATTTCATCAATGATTGGACGGAGTTGCAAGTCCCTGAACAGAAGCCAGATTACACTTACTAGACCATTCACTTTCACGGATCACGTCAATTGGAAGGATCGGGGGCTGGAGTCATATTAACTTCCCCACGAGGTGATAAATTTTGTTATGTGCTCCGTTTAATGTTCCCTTGTACTAACAATGCAGCAGAATATGAGGCCTTGCTCCATGGCCTCCGGATGGCTAAGGAGATGAATTTAAGCTGGGTTAAGTGCTTTGGCAACTCTGATTTGGTGGCCCAGCAGGTGTCTGGTACATGGGATTCTAAAGATCCACTCATGGCTGCTTATCGTCGTGAGGTTGATGTGGTCGCAGGTCACTTCAAAGGTTATCAGGTGGACCATGTGGACCGACGAAAGAACGAGGCGGCAGACGCTTTAAGTCGGCTAGGTTCACAGCGTAAACCGGTACCGCGTAATGTATTCCTGGATGTGCTTTACAACCCGTCGGTTCAACTGCCTGGCGAAGCAGATTTGGCGGTTCCTGACCCAGAGGCTCAATTGGTGGCGGCATTACATGTCATCCCGGATTGGACGCTTCCTTACCTGGCGTACATGAACCGAGGGGAGTTGCCAGAGGATGAGACTCTGTCCAGACAGATAGTACGGCGGTCGAAGTCCATGGTAGTTGAAAATGGCGAACTACATCGTCGCAGTGTGACAGGAGCGTTTCAACGGTGCGTATCTCCTGAGGAAGGCCCTGAAATTTTGCGTGAGATCCACGAAGGAGATTGTGGTCACCACGCCGGTTCAAAGTCTTTAGTGGCAAAAGCTTTTCGTCACGGTTTCTATTGGCTGACTGCTCATGCTGATGCGGAGGATCTGGTCAGGCGGTGTGATTGTTGTCAAAAATTCTCAAGGCGCGCTCACGTTCCGGCTCAAGAATTGAGGATGATTCCAATTACTTGGCCGTTTGCAACCTGGGGGCTGGACATGGTTGGGCCTTTCAAAAGGTCCAAGGACAAGAAGACCCACCTTCTGGTGGCGGTGGACAAATTTACAAAGTGGGTAGAGGCAGAGCCCGTTAGCAAGTGTGATGCGGCCACCGCGGTTCGGTTCATCAAAAAAGTGATTTTCCGGTTTGGTTTTCCACACTGTATCATCACAGACAATGGTACCAATTTATCTAAAGGTGCCATGAAAGAGTTCTGCGAACGAGAGCACATCCGCCTTGATGTGTCATCAGTAGCGCACCCACAGTCCAATGGTCAAGCAGAAAGAGCTAATCAGGAGATCTTGAGAGGCATCAAACCCAGGCTTATGGTTCCTTTGCAGCGGACGCCGGGTTGTTGGGTCGAAGAGTTACCCTCTGTGTTATGGAGCATCAACACCACGCCTAACAGGTCAACTGGGTATACGTCGTTCTTCATGGTTTATGGGGCAGAGGCAGTTCTTCCTAGCGACATCCGTCACGATTCACCTCGTGTGGCGGCTTACGTTGAAGCAGACAACGAAAGTTCTAGACAGGACGCTTTGGACCGGCTAGATGAAGAGCGAGACATAGCAGCTGCCCGCTCAGCGATCTACCAACAGGATCTTCGTCGCTATCACAGTTGTCGGATCAGGACCAGAACCTTTCAAGAGGGAGATTTGGTGCTTCGACTTATTCAAGATCAAACCGAGATGCATAAATTGTCTCCACCTTGGGAAGGGCCTTTCGTGGTTAGCAAGAATCTACACAATGGTTCATACTACCTAATAGATGTTCGAGAGCACAAAGACTCACGCAAATCAGGACAAGAAACCGACAGGCCGTGGAATATAGCTCATCTTCGGCCTTACTATACTTGAGCCATGGGCTCTGCTTATGTATATATCATGACTATGTATATATTATAATAAACCGGATCCTCCGCTAAAGCGGGGTATCTGTTCTTTTATATCATGTGTGGTTACACGGGGTTGTCTTTTAGCAACATCCGGTTTACCCCTTGCAAGTCTGAACAAGATCACTTGAGGCTTCCTGTTCAAACATAGGTCGTATTCGAACCAAAGAGAACATAGCTATCCTTATGAGGTCATTTGGGGGCTCGGTCGTGTCCGAACCGATGCAATACCTCTTGGCCGGCGAAAGCCACCAGAGTCATTTGGGGGCTCGGTCGTGTCCGAACCGATGCAATACCTCTTGGCCGGCGAAAGCCACCAGAATCATTTGGGGACACGGTCACGTCTGAACCGGTCACGCCTCTTGATCGGCCTACGGGCCTTAGAGTCATTTGGGGGCTTGGTCGAACCCGAACCATAGCAATGCCACTTGGCCGGCGTAATGCCACGCGTCATTTTGGGGTCCTGGCTGACTGGCACCATCGCTACACCTTCGGGGGGCTTGGTTGCGTCTGACCATGGTAATTCCATCTGACCAAGCTCAATAGAGCTCTTCTTTTGCAAAAGGTTTTTGTCACCGTTGATGGTTTATTGCCTTTCTCTTAAACCGACAATATTTTACACCGGTTCTACATAGCCAATTTGGCGGAACACGGCCTTTCTTTTTTCAACAATCTGTGATTGTTGGTTCGGTTTTGAGTTTTTCTGCTAAACATCCTTTTTCGAGCAACAAAAGATTGTTATCAGCAAAGGACGGTAAACCGGTGTTATATACACAGGAGCTCGGTTCTCCCACGACGGTTTAAAAGATATCAACTACCGTTTTAACATTGGCCACAAATGCCTATTTCACGCCTACTATATGGCAGTTATTTTGTATCACAAATAGTTTGATCATACTTGCAAGTTTCCTTGCTTATTTACATACAGATTCACAAGCCGGATGACGGTACAACCGCCCTGGTAGTTTAAAAATTTGTCATTGCAGGAGATACAAGCTGGCAAAAATAATTCTTCAAAGGAGAATATCAGTACTGAATGCGCGAAGGCATCTCATAAAGCATAAAATATGGTCTATCCTATTACAAGGCAACATGGTGCCTAAATAAGATGATTCTTTCTTGACAAAGTATCAAAAGGAAACCATTTAAAGCTGCTCTCGGTTCACGCCTGTGTGTCATCCCGGTTTGATGATTCTGGATCATCCTGCGCCGCTTCCGCTTCCTCCTCCCTATCCAGCGGTTGGAGGTCAACAGTGGTCCAATCAATCCCCATTAAAGCTTGAAAGATAGCTTCCTCATGTATCAGGGACGACGGTTCAATATCAGGGGCATAGGTGTGTTTCCGGATGGGAGGAATTAAGTTTTCCGCTTCAGGGATTGGCGCTGCTACCCGTTTGTTCTGGTTATTATACTGCGCTTGATAATGAGACAAGTTTGCCTCTTCTACCAATTGACAGGCCAGAGGGCGTACTGCCCGGTTTATGTTTCTTAATTCTTCTTCATCGAACTCGGAGCCATCCTCCTTTAAGCTAGGATAACCTTGAGCCGCTTCAACGGGATCAAAATCAGGCACCCATGCTTTGGCCCGGATTAAGGCATTAATGGCTCCGGTTCGAGCAGCGGATCTTTTTAACTCTTCAATCCGAGCGGGCAGCATCGACAACCTCTTCAGCGTGTCCTGGATCAATGTGGGCGCCGGATTGTTGTGTGAAGCAGTAGTGATAACCAGCTGTGCGCCGGTGTACAGCTGCTCGACTAAAGTATAGGCCGCTTTCAGCTTCATACGCACATCTGATCCCAGGTGGTTGATGCGAGTGCCTGTATTACGATCAGCAGATCATAAACCGAGCTGTTTTATAGAAGAATCAGGATTATTACACAAGTCACGTGAGGCTTACCAAAGATGGCGGTAGTCATTGCGTGCACCTGTCGCTTCAGCTGGTCAATTCGTCTGTTACCGGTTTAAGGGCAGATTCTGCATTTTCAATCTTTTTGGTTAAAGCGGCCTTTTCTGTGACCCAGTCAGCCCGCTCCTTCTGAAAACCTTCCTTCAATTGTTCCAGGCTGCCTAAAGCGCTGGTTAGTTCCTCTTTGGCTTTGGAAGCTTCTACTTGCTGGGATTTTATATTCTCTTGAAGATCGGCAATTTGGCTTTCATTGACCTTCTGTTCAGTCTGCAGTCCGACAGTTGTACGGTTTAAACAAAGGAAGTACCAAGCACATAACAATTTAGGTACTTTGTACTTGGGGGCTAATGCTTATTTGATCTCAAGTTATCAGTTAATTATCAAAGTCCCAAGCACAATACAAGTATTCATCTCGACACTTGGGGGCTAATGGCTATTTGTTCTAATGATATTTTGGATGCTACGGTATGATGATTACAAGTGTCGATTCAATTATGATAAAATTAAACCGAACCTTGGGGGCTACGGTGATAAGAAGCAGGACTGAGGGCATGGAAGTTACCTCGAATTTGTCTTTCATCATCTTCACGAGATTGGCTTCATAATCACGGCTAGTATATAGCCGGTTTAAGTAGCCAGAGTGAATGTCCTAAGCACCAAGGGTGGAGTACGTTGCCAGATCAACATCCCATTTTCCTTTACTTAAAGCAGAAATTTCTTCTTTAGCAGTGTGCTTGGCTAAAGCGACGGGATTTCCCGGTTCAGTACAACCTATGCCAGTAATCATGACTTCATCATCTTTGTGGTCGCCGGTCGGGACTGGCACGGTCGTTTTTTCGGCAGGCTTTGAGGAACTAATGGTTTTCTCAGCACGAATTGGACTGGCTGGTTGATCCGTTGGGCCGGAGGGGTTAACAGAGCCTTCTTCGGGAACAACGACTTCATCCCGGACTGATGGGTCATCAATTACATCTTCAGGGATAGTCGCTTCAACATTCGGGACAGTATCCGGTTTAGGAGGAGTGTTTTCTTCTCCTGTTTTGTCTTGGCGAGCTTTTTTGCTCGGCCTCGGTTTAGCTCTGAAAGAAGCAGCAAAGTTAAGGACAGCATATGTTGAAGATTATAACAATGGACAACCTGACGAGAAAAACAAAGTTTACCCTAGCACGGTTTTGAGTGGAGGCAGCTGAGTACCAGTTGACTCGCCAGACGATGAGTGCGAGGTGACCTGATAATCGGAGTCAGACGGATTAAGTGGTTGACGAAAGCAGCCCGCTTTAGGACAAAATTTGACAAGCAAATTAGAGACCTCTGAACGACGTTTCCGAACCGGACTGTTCGGTAAACCGGCGGAGGTAACTACCTGACCGCTGTGTCGGGTTGTGCGACGCACCTCGTGCTGACTGGTCTTCATAAGAAAGTGGGGATCCAAGTAAGCAAGAGGATGGGAAATTTTAACTTTGCGGTTCGCCTGACGGATTTTTTGGGAAGGCAGAAGGCTTGAATCAGAAGAAATAGTAATTACCTCTGCATCATCAGCATGGCTCGCTTCGGCATCATCCTGACAAATTGCATCGTCAATAAACTGCACAAACAATAAACCGAGGGAGTCAAGTTTAGCTTCAAAACCCGGATTACCCACCTCATCATCGGCAGGATCGGAAGAGGCCGTGGTTTTCCTCTTGTGAGCAGACTTTTTGACGACTCCCGTCTTAGGCCGGGTCGGTTTCTCCGGTTTATCCGCCTTTCCTTGAGGGAGTTTTTTGCTCCAAAACGGGTCATCACCCTGCGTCAACAGATATTAGAATCAATCATACGCACACAAGATAACATCAGACTTAATGAGAAGAAATTTTGATTTACCGCTGGTGGTTTATTGATGGCGCGGAAGGGAAGAAGGCCAGTTCATGCACAGACGCGTTCCGGTTCATTTAGAATCTTCTTTACGGCTTCGGTGACCTCTTCATCCGTAAGCTGGATGTTTACATGACGTAACGGATCATCAACACTGCCTGTGTATTCGCACATCAAACCGGAGCGTTGACTGAGTGGCAGTATACTCCAAGATATCCAGTAACGAGCGAGGTCGACTCCTGTTAAACCGTTGGCCATGAAGGCTCTGAGTTTGGATAGTTGGGGAGCGTAATTACTCCTCTCTTTAGCAGTCAACCTCTGAGGAAAGGGGTGAGTGTTGCTGAGCCGTTCTGGACGAAAACCGGGCAGGATATTCTCGTTCTCTGGGGAGGTGTCTTTACAGTAAAACCAAGAGTTATTCCACTCTTGGGGGTGACTATGCAGTTTCGCATGAGGGTAAGTGACCTCTTTCCTCTTCTGGACTGACACGCCACCCAGTTCCATGTTGGAGCCATCAGTAAATTCTGTGCGGCGGTTTAAGTGAAAGCAATCTCGGAACAACTCAACTGTAGGTTCCTCTTGAAAGAACTCCTCACAGAGCACTTGGAAGTGGCATATGTTAGTGACAGAATTGGGACCAATATCTTGTGGATGGAGTTGGAAATTAGCCAAAACGTCGCGATAAAATTTTGAACCGGGCGGGTTGAAACCGCGGGCTAAGTGATCCGCGAACACAACGACTTATCCATCTCGGGGTGTGGGGGGGCACTCTTTGCCTGGCACCCTCCAATGAATCGCGTTTTTGCTGCTCAAAGCACCGGTCAGGACCAGATTATTCAGTTGAGTTTCCGTGACCCGGGAAGGAGCCCAGTTGCGCTCATACACTTGCTTAGCCATGGGGAAGTCTACAAAATGAAAATGATTCCGGTTCAGGACTTATGTTCTGCACAAATTTTTGTCATGTCGATGCTATCAATGTTAAACCGGAAGAAATCAATTACAATCTGACATTGGTAAAGCGATGCGGTCTATCAAAGGATTACTGGCGGTTCAACAAGGGGACTAATGGTATGTACCGATTTGGTGATCTTCTACAACAAGGTTAAACCGCTGGATCTAAGACCGTGGAACAGTTGGAAATGCAAAAGAGCAGGTGTGCGGAAACAGGTTTCACATTGTCTCAATGTGATATTGGATCTGAGGCGATCTCATACAAAGGGTAAAAACTCATGAGTTTTTGAAGATTGTGCAAGAACAGCAAGGTCAAACTGTAGATCAGATCTATGGTCTAGGTATATTACCCTGAAAACAGAGGCGGAAAACTGCTACTGAACGGAGCAAAAGTCGTGGGGTCATCTGAAGGTATATCCCAGTTTAAATGCGAAGAACGTGAGGAACGCGAAGAACGCGAAGAACTCGAGGAACGGGAAGAACACAGTAAACCCTAGAGGCGGATCTGAGTTGAGAAGGTGGGGATCTCACCGGAGCTCCGAGGGGTGCGGAAGAATGCCGCAGTTTTTCTGGTCCAGTCAGGTTGATGCAGCGGCCCGAGGTGATGCAGAGGTCAGCGACAACGGCGAAGCTTCGAGGCTGGCGGCGCGGAGAAGACGAAGAGGAAAGGGATGAAGGGGAGAAAGAAATGACCTCTCACCCCTATTTATAAGGCAAGGCACGTGTGTCGGGCGCGCGAATCCAGGAGCCACGGGTTTCGGAAGCAGAGCTGTCGCCTTGATTATTGCGAATTGGTTAAACAAAGAAGGCGCCATAAAAGCTAGCTTCATGGTGATGTCATGCCGGTTTACGACCACTTGAGAAAATGACGACATATCGGTTTAACAATGAAGGGAAGATGCTGAATATGAAGGTTTATGCTAGGGGTTGACATGAAATCATTCAAATCAACCTGGGGCCTAATGTTGGGGATATTACTACTGGGCCTAAACCGGCCTATCTGGGCCGGGTTAATTTCATCAGTAGCTCAAGAACGTTAAAGCCCAAGAGGCTATGTAAAGGCCCGAGGCCGTAGTCGGTTTAACGTCTGTAGCCGTAAACCGGCCTGTGTACGACTTGTATTGTAAGTTAGGAATAAGCAAGAGACCAACCCGGGTACGAGTATAAACCGGAGATTGGGACTCTATGAACCGACGGGCGTCACCCGTGTATATAAGGGGGCGACCCGATATCGGTTCAGGGGGGAACCAACAACTCTAAGCCTAGGAGAAGCGATTGCTCCCTAGTCATCGAGACTTCATCAATTCCAACACCAACTAGACGTAGGCTTTTACCTTCATCGAAGGGGCCGAACTAGTATAATTCTCTGTGTCCTTGTGTCCGCTTTAACCCCTCCGAGTTAACCCGTTGCGATGGCTCCACGACTAAGTCCTTTGGATAGGACATCTGCCGTGACAAACCCACGACAGATATGGAAGACGAAATACCAAAAAAAATAGGTGTACTTGCTACTCGTGGAGATGGGAAACCTCCTAAAACCCTCGATGCTGGTTATGTGAAAGATATTATGTACTACTTTGATAATCCTGACAAAACCCCATTCAATTATGTTATGGGAGTAATGTTGGATCAACGTGAATACTTTAGGGATTCTCGCTTGAAACAAAAACGGAAACTATTATGGTATCAAATTCATATATTGAAGTGGTCGCAACTATGCTTGAGTTGTGATTATACTTGTTGCTCTAGGATGAAGGCTCCCCACATTCCCTTTTCATGCAAATTTAATGATAATAAAACCTTAGCTTCTTATGCTAATGGTATATATGATTACTATGATGTGGAACAAATAGAAGAATTTGTTGCTTTTATGGGTGCTTATGAAATTTAATCTATGTTTAAAGAGTTTGATGATTTTGATGCTGCTGCTTATAGTCCTGAAAATTTAGCTATCCTTGAATATTGTTATGAGAATTATGAATACAATTCCGATATTAATGCACTTATTGAGAAAGTCTCCACTGTACAAGAGGAGACTAATATTTTGCGGGAATCTATGGAAGAAGAAGTTGATGAAACTGTGAGCTCATTGGATGAAAAAGATGAGGAGGAGAGCGAAGAACAAAAGGAGGAAGAGTGGATTGATTACCCGTGCCCACCTTCTAATGAGAGTAACTCTTCAACTCATACATTGCTTAATTTCCCTTCATGCTTACCGAAGGATGAATGCTATGATAATTGCTATGATCCCGTTGATTCTTTTGAAATATCCCTTTTTGATGTTGCTTGCTATGCTTGTGGCCAAGATGCCAATATGAATTATGCTTATGGAGATGAACTTGATATAGTTCCTATGTTAAAAATGAAATTGTTGCTATTGCACCCACGCATGATAGTCCTATTATCCTTTTGAAGTCTACCAACTACACTATGTCGGAGAAGTTTGCTTTTATTAAGGATTATATTGATGGGTTGCCTTTTACCGTTGCACATGATGATTTTGATGAGTATCATATGCATGTGCTTTCTGCTCCTACTTGCAATTATTATGAGAGAGGAACTATATCTCCACCTCTCTATGTTTCCAACACGATAAAATTGCAAGAAACTGTTTATACTATGCATTGGCCTTTACTATGTGTGCATGAATTGTTCTTTTATGACATGCCGATGCATAGGAAGAGAGTTAGACTTCGTCATTACTTCATATATGTTGCTTTGTGCTCATTACTAAATGCTAAATCATTGTTAATTAATATTGGCTTTGATATACCTTGGGATCCGGGTGGATTCACTACTTGAGCACTATATGCCCAGCTTAATGGCTTTAAAGAAAGCGCTGCTAGGGAGACAACCCAGAAGTTTTAAAGAGTCATTTATTTCTGTTGAGTGCTTTCATATAGTTTAAAAACAACAAAAATAAATAGGGGAACCAAAAACTTTTCAAAAAGGAAAGTGAAAGTGAGAAAGACAAGCATTGTTGAAGTGGGAGAGATCCTTGAACTTTGTTCATGCTCACGGCAACTTTGTGAATCTTGATTACAGAAACTTTTCAACAAAAATAATTATCCCCTTGTACAATTCCATTGTATTATAAAAATAATGTGCTAAGGTTTGGCTTTAGGATGTTTACAATGCTTGTTGGTTTGTACGGTGAAGGACAGAAACTTTGGCTAACGTGCACGATTTTACATTTTTTACAGGAAAGTCAAATGGTTCTGATTATTTTTGTAGTGTCTTTCTATAGAAATTTTTTATTTTTTCAAATTTTGGTAGAATTTTTCTACTATCAGAAATATGGTGAATGTTCAGATTATTACAGACTGTTCTGTTTTAGACAGATTCTGTTTTTGATGCATAGTTTGCTTGTTTTGATGAAACTATCAATTTATATCAGTGGATTAAGCCATGAAAAAGTTATATTACAGTAGTGATAATGCAAAAACAAAATATGAATTGGTTTGCAACAGTACTTAGAGTAGTGATTTGCTTTATTATACTAACGGATCTTACCGAGTTTTCTGTTCAAGTTTTGTGTGGATGAAGTGTTCGATGATCGAGAAGGTTTCGATGTGAGAAGAAGGAACAAAGGCAGCTCAAGCTTGGGGATGCCCGAGTCACCCCAAGTAAATATTGAAGGATACTCAAGCGTCTAAGCTCGGGGATGCCTCGGAAGGCTTCCCCTCTTTCTTCAACAAGTATCAGTATGTTTTCAGATTCGTTTCATTCATGTGATATGTGCAAATCTTGGAGCGTCTTTTGCATTTAGTTTTCATTTTATTTTATGCACCATGCTGGTATGAGATGGTCCTTGGTTTATTTATAGAATGCTCTATGCACTTCACTTATGTTCTTTGAGTATGGCTTTATAGAATGCTTCATGTGCTTCACTTATATCAATTGAATTTTGGATTGCCTGTTTCTCTTTACATAGACAACCGCCATTTGTAGAATGCTCTTTTGCTTCACTTATACTTGTTAGAGAGTGGGCATATCTTTTGTAGAAAGAATTAAACTCTGTTGCTTCACTTCTATCTATTTAGAGAGATGACAGGAACTGGTCATTCACATGGTTAGTCATAAAATCCTACATAAAACTTGTAGATCACTGAATATGATATGTTTGATTCCTTGCAATAGTTTTGCGATATAAAGATGGTGATATTAGAGTCATGCTAGTGGGTGGTTGTGGATCGTAGAAATACTTGTGCTAAAGTTTGTGATTCCCGTAGCATGCACGTATGGTGAACCGTTATGTGATGAAGTCGGAGCATGATTTATTTATTGATTGTCTTCCTTGTGAGTGGCGGTCGGGGACGAGCGATGGTCTTTTCCTACCAATCTATCCCCATAGGAGCATGCGCGTAGTACTTTGTTTCGATGAATAATAGATTGTCACAATAAGTATGTGAGTTCTTTATGACTAATGTTGAGTCCATTGATTATACGCACTCTCACCCTTCCATCATTGCTAGCCTCTTCGGTACCGTGCATTGCCCTTTCTCACCTCGAGAGTTGGTGCAAACTTCGCCGGTGCATCCAAACCCCGTGATATGATATGCTCTGTAACACATAAGCCTCATTATATCTTCCTGAAAACAGCCACCATACCTACCTATCATGGCATTTCCCTAGCCATTCCGAGATATATTGCCATGCAACTTCCATCATCATCATATACATGACTCCAGCATTCATTGTCATATTGCTTTGCATGATCGTACGATAGCTAGCATGATATTTTTATGGCTTGTCCGTTTTTTGATATCTTTGCTATGCTAGATCATTGCACATCCTGGTACACCGCCGGAGGCATTCATATAGAGTCATATCTTTGTTCTGGATATCGAGTTGTAATATTGAGTTGTAAGTAAATAAAAGTGAGATGATCATCATTATTAGAGCATTCCCCAGTTAGGAAAGGATGATGGAGACTATGATTCCCCCACAAGTCGGGATGAGACTCCGGACGAAAAAATAAAAAAATTAAAAAAATTAAAAAAAGAGAAAGGCCAAAAAAAATGAGAGAAAAAGAGAGAATGGGCAATGTTACTATCCTTTTACCACACTTGTTCTTTAAAGTAGCACCATGTTCTTCATATAGAGAGTCTCTTGAGTTATCACTTTCAAATACTAGTGGGAATTTCATTATAGAACTTGGCTTGTATATTCTAACGATGGGCTTCCTCAAATGCCCTAGGTCTTCATGAGCAAGCAAGTTGGATGAACACCCACTTAGTTTCAGTTTGAGCTTTCATATACTTATAGCTCTAGTGCATCCGTTGCATGGCAATCCCTACTCCTCACATTGATATCTATTGATGGGCATCTCCATAGCCCGTTGATACGCCTAGTTGATGTGAGACTATCTTCTCCTTTTTGTCTTCTCCATACAACCTCCACCATCATATTCTATTCCACCTATAGTGCTCTATCCATGGCTCACGTTCATGTATTGCGTGAAAGTTGAAAAGGTTTGAGAACATCAATAGTATGAAACAATTTCTTGGCTTGTCATCGGGGTTGTGCATGTTGTGAATATTTAGTGTGGTGAAGATGGAGCATAGCCAGACTATATGATTTTGTAGGGATAACTTTCTTTGGCCATGTTATTTTGAAAAGACATGATTGCTTTATTAGTAGGCTTGAAGTATTATTGTTTTTATGTCAAATGATAGACTATTGCTTTGAATCACTCGTGTCTTAATATTCATGCCATGATTAGACATATGATCAAGATTATGCTAGGTAGCATTCCACATCAAAAATTATCTCTTTTATCATTTACCTACTCGAGGAAGAGCAGGAATTGAGCTCGGGGATGCTGATACGTCTCCGTCGTATCAATACCTTTTTATTGTTCCATGCCAATATTATTCAACTTTCATATACTTTTTCGCAACTTTTTATACTATTTTTGGGACTAACATATTGATCCAGTGCCCAGTGCCAGTTCTTGTTTGTTGCATATTTTTTGTTTCGCAGAAAACCAATACCAACCGGTGTGGGGACCCCGACTCCTCCCATGTCGCAGCGCCTCCAGCGCCGTGACCCCAAGTCGGCTATAAGTCCGCCGCTGCTATCAACGGCCGCACCCCGGGCCGTCGACTCACCTCACCGGATTGTTGGGTCGTCTCTGTTTTGAGCCGCCCCTCGCGCGAGGTCGCCGCCTCGCGTGACGGGCCCTCTGCCGCAGCCGTGGACTCCCTTCACCTGCGGTCCAAATTGCCCCCCACACCAAACCGCCGTCGTGGTGACCTCGTCTCTGCCGTCTGAACCGACTCCGCCGGACCGGCTCTCTGACCCGCTTTAACGACCATGAGCCGCTGCTGCTGTTTCCATTGTTCAAAGACAAGTCACATCAACTGATGGTGCTACTTACTCCACATGAGACAGAGGATACTCCTTTTGGCCTTTTGGTTGCTACTACCACACTACTGTCGCTACAGAAGTACTAGTATTGGCTGGCCGCGGGTTGAGAAAAGAAAAGAAAGAAGCGATGGCTGAGTAATATAACCCGGAGGGTCTCTCCTGAGCCGCCCGGTGCCGTGCCTAAACCGCCGCCTCTGTCATCGTTGCTACAGTATTACGACTGAAGGTTTTCGACAAAAACATCAGGTGAAATCATCCACTATATTTTCATGTTATATATTGCTTTCTTTAAAAAGAGCAAATATTCTGGCTTGAAAATTTTCCCATGCAGGACAAATTGTCTATCACAAAAAGGGATTATTATATCGCTGAGCTATTGGGCAACCCATGCCGGTTTATATCGCGATCCAGTCCGCGTCAACTCGTTAGGACCGTGCGAATTACCCAATAACGAGTGCACAGGCCGCCGCCCCCTGCAGTCCGGTCTACATCAGCATACAACTGATTTTCCCCGTCTGCACCGGCTTACAACGCCGCGGCCGATTCTCCCGCCCGCACCGGGTTACAACGCCGCGGCCGACTCATCTGTCGGTGCCGCCTCTGATGCTGCGGTCGTATTTTCTGCCCGTCTCTCGCGGCCTGGTCTACATCAACACGCCAGGCCGCACCTGTGTGCATGAGCTGTTTATTGAGTATGAAGCCAGTTACTGCTTGGGTAGCCCGGTTTTCTTTCAACAAAACGAAGGCAAATCATCATATATTATCAACCGCTGTCTGTGCTGGATGGTTCAATGGGAAGGTGCACAAATCGCTGTCACTACAGTTTGGTCAACGTCAAACAGCCAGTTGGAAGGAACCATTGGCCGAGTTGCTGACACGGCTCATACGGGATCATTTATAACCCACCGCAGTCATCTCAATCTTCTGTGGATTTACATCGCATTATTAACACTGATGATATATACCTTTTGCTATGGTCAAGTACAGAGAATCTCAAGACAACTCCTTGAGTCATCTTAAGACTTGGGGGCTACGATGATATGACGCAGCAAGTCTTGCCAGTTTTAGCCGGTTTAAGAACCCCAGGACGATGGAGGGAAAGATAACCCGATCTCGGAGGCTATTGTTATGTTGATGAAAATTTAAAGGCCGTCAGAAAAATTCCGGCTTAGAAAGTATATGACAGTTACAAAATCCCGGCTCAATGAAGAAGTTCCGGATCATCAGAAAGGATTCCGGTTTGAAATCTGGCTGAAGGGAAGTCAGTCTCACTGAAGCTCTCAAATATCTGGTTTACAATCCGGTTCAAGGGAAATCTGTTCTCCCACAAAGCTCTAAAGCTTTAAAATCCGGTTTAAGAAATTCCGGTTCAAAAAGGAATTAACTTCTTGCAAATTCGAGTTTAAAGGCCGTCAGAAAATTTCCGGCTGAAAATGAAGATTCCGGTTTAAAATCCGGTTCAAGGGAAAGATGTCTCCCACAAAGCTTTGAAGCTCTCAATATCCGGTTCAAGATCCCGGTTCAAGAAGAATTTATCTCTTGCAAAAAGTTAAAAATTACCGAAGAAGACCTGCTGCCATGATGGACGGTTCAAACATGGCTATCCTGCCTTATTGGCCTGACATATTATTGATCACATGGGGGCTTCTGCTTCATAAAGCGGGGTCTCTATCCTTTTTATATCATGTGTGGTTACATGGAGTTGTCTGTTTTAAAGCGGCCTCCGGTTTACCCCTTGCAAAAAATTATGAATGTCACTTGGGGGCTCGGTCATGTCTGAACCGATGCAATACCTTTTGATAGGCAAAAGCCACCAGGTCACTTGGGGGCTCGGTCGTGTCCGAACTGATGCAACACCTTTTGATCGGCGAAAGCCACCAGATCACTTGGGGACACGGTCAAGTCTGAACCGGTCACGCCTCTTGATCGGCCTAAAGGCCTTAGAGTCACTTGGGGGCTTGGTCGAACCCGAACCATTGCCATGCCACTTGACCGGCGTAATGCCACGGATTCATTTGGGGACCTGGCTGACTTGAACCATAGCTACACCTATTGGGAGCTTGGTCGTGTCTGACCATGGTAACACCATCTGATCGGCTCAGTAAAGCCCTCTTTTTGCAAACGGTTTTTATCATTGCCTTTGCTTCCTTTGCTTCAATATCTTTTCTTGATAAAATTGCTTTTTTGTTTTGGTTGCGTTCTTAAACCAACCACATTTTACACCGGTTCAAACAACCAAATTGGTGGAACACGGTCCATTTTTAGATCGGAGATTATCTGCCTGGTTTGATTTTCTGTTACCATCCTATTATGGAGTAAACCGGTGTTTATCAACCCGGCTCGGCTTTCAACTACAAGTTGTCAGTACACGATCATGTTATAATCCGGAGACTATCAGCCCGGTCTGGTTTGACTATAAGTCACCAGTATTATATATGGTTAATCAGGTGTTTATCACAAACCCGGTACGGTTTTATCATAAACCGGCACAATATGGAAGGAGTTATCAGTACTCAAAATTTGGGTTATTACCCCCACTACAAAAAGTTGGTAAACCAACGATGTGATTCAATGTCATAGGTATGATATATTTCATATTTGATTATTCTTAAGTGCAGCCTTGGTTATAAACCTGGGTTATATGTTGGGCATTATGACTCGTCCGGCGGTAAACCGCCAGGACACTTTAAACTTGTTGTATGCAGAAACAGGTTGAATAAAGCATGATTATAAGTTATCCGGTGTTTATTAAACCGGACTGGCTTTAAGACGACAAGTCGCCAGTATGATGATAAATTATCCGGTGTTCGTTAAACCGGCCTGGCTTTAAGATGATAAGTTGCCAGTATATGATGAGAAATTATCCGGTGTTTATTAAACCGGCCTGGCTTTGGACTATAAGTCGCCAGTATATATTTGGATTGCGCCATTGGAATTATGCGCTTATAAATCATTGGGTTATTCAAATAGCCAAACTTGGCTGAATTTTCATTATGATATTGAATGAATAATGTTTTCATACCGGATTATATTATTCAAATAGCCAACATGGCTGGATTTTTATTATGGTTATCAATAACCAGTATTATGATTAAGGTTTTCAAAGTCGCTTTAGCGCAATGGCTATCATATTATCAATGGATACGATTTATTCTACAATTGAAGGAATAGTCCCGAGTCGCTGCAGGCTTACGACCCGGCACTTGGGGGCTACATTATTTAAGTTGAGATTACATCAAATACACAAGTTTCATGTCACTGCAAGCAGGCACCATGACACTTGGGGGCTAATGCAAAGTCATTTTTTTTCTCATATTATTGAAGACCCGACTCATCATATTATAATGAGCCGGCCCTTGGGGGCTACCAATTGCTCCTGTCAAACTATTCAAGGTACAAAGCTTTTTATCCATTCTATTGAAGGGTCCACTGCTCAGTTGGTAAAGCACAAAGCTCTTAACCTTGTGGATGTGGATTCAAGCCCCATGATGGGGGTTACACCATATGATGTTATTTTCATTGAGGTATATATCAAGTCCCAGCTCAATATTATCTTACTGAGCCAGCCCTTTGGGGCTATACATCATTGCTCAAATCTACATGATTATATTTACAAAGTCACTGCTCATTATTGCATAATAACCCGGCCCTTGGGGGCTACACTGGTTGAAGTTTTTATGAGCATCAGACAATTACAAGTCCCAGGTTGCTGCAAGCATGACAACCCGGCACTTGAGGGCTACATATGTGGAATATTCAATTCTGACTAATGATTGAGATGAACAACTTGGATTTCTTCAAGATGGTGATATTTATTGAAAGAAGTCTTAAGCTGTTGCTATGCTACCTTCTTAAGACTTGGGGGCTACAAGTGATAGGCATATAAGAGCAAGTTATGCGTCCTTAAACTGGATGAAGATCAGATGAGGATTTCAAGGACCAATATTTTTGTTAAGTCATTGGGAGCTGAACCAAAGGAGCTATTCTTCACAATATATTTTCTATGAGAAACCAACGTCAGCAATTTGATTATGAAGCTGGCCTGTTAAACCAGATTTTCTAGAAGGAGGAAATGACAAGGACTTAAGGACGATCAAGTGCCGGTTTACAAATTTTTTTAACCCGGAGCACAACCTGTCAAATTTGTTCTGGTGTTTATTTGCAGCATAAGTTTACCATGGATAAATCCAAGCTAGACTTGGGGGCTAATGTCGGGGATATACCCCACGGCGTAAACCGGCCGGAAGTTAACCCGGCCGGACTTGGCGGTTTATTTGAAGACCCGCCCTGACCTTGTCGGTTTACAAGCAACCCGCTTGGTCGTTATGACTCACTGGTAACCCGGCGGGCGGATCAGACGGATGACAAGGCCCAAGGCCCAGAAGGCCGGTTCAACTATGGTGGGCCGGTTTAAGAGGAAAGGAATATTTTCCTTACAAGGAGTTAAGGCCAGGACTTGTATCCGGTTTGTATTAGAGATAGACTAGTCCTAATCCTAATAGGACTCCACATGTAAACCGCCCCTTCAACATATATAAGGAGGGGCAGGGCTCCCCAAAGAGGGGAGAGGACAATCAATAATCTCTAGGGCTAGACCCAAAGAGCCGGTTTACGGCGTCTCCCTCGTGATGATAATGAGACCTAGCCTCAAACATCATGTAGGGTTTTTACCGAATGATGTTTCCCGGGGCCCGAAGCTGTCTAAATCCTTGTCTTGCGTGTTGATCCGCCCTGCGTCTCTCATCCCACTCAACCCCTCTCAAGCTACCACGTAGATGCGTTGGCCTCGCGACTAAGTCCTGACACTAAGGACATCTGCCGTGACAAACCCACGACAGAATGCACGTGTACAGTGATCCCAGAGATCAATGCTTAGTGAACACACAGAAGCTGAATAACAAGACTCTTACATCCATACATATCGTCTTACACAAATTATGACCATTATGGTCAAGTCTTACATAGATTAAGCCACGAGGGCTGAATACCAAATAAACTTAAGCAGCGAAAATCTTCGTCGATAAGTAGAACCCATGCCATCTGCCTTAACCCTACAGGAATTCTGACTGGGAAAGCATCCTAGCTCGCATGTTCGTCACCGAAGTATTCTTCATCATATCTTGTTCTTTCATGCCTGGCCAATAAAATAACCAGTGGCAAGCCAATGAGTAATTTGAATGTACTCGCAAGCAACCCATGTTTTGGCTCAAGATACAACAATGCATGATATAGGTAAATTTTTGCAGAAAGCTAATTTTATTGTGCTATGACATGATCAACAATTGGTAAAACATACATCATATAAATTCAAGTAACCATAGGGACTGGTTGTAGATATCAACATAAATGGAGTGGGCATCAACCCAACTCAATCATGTCAAGTCCTTTGACTTGTCCCAAGTAGTTCTTCCCACTTATCCAAACACACACACTGGTTTGTAAACATGTGGACGTAGCCCAAGAGCGGTTACCCAACTATCCTTGACCGTGGACACGGCTATTCGAATATTTTTACACTCTACAGAGGTTGCACACTTTACCCACAAGATCCGGGGAACTTCCATGTCATCCACGACGCGTGGTACCTCAAGTACCTGGGGTAAGCACACGATCACTATCTATCCCTAGACGACACTAACAAAGAGTCCACTCGTTGTTCCGTATCCTCATGATGTACATCATACGAGACTCACTCGAGATCGTAACATCCGAGAGGGGACACAATGGTGTATCCGCTGCCCTGTGAAAATAGTCATGGCCGCCCTACCTGGCACGACCCCGTCCCGAGAGAGAGCACTAACTCTCCCCCGTCACTAGTAATGCAGACTCCAAGCTAGTATAGGCCTAGGTAATCAATAATATCGTTTCCCATATAAGGGTAGAGTGGTTGCGCATGTAAGGTTGGAATAATGGTCGCAACTTAAAACAATCCGTTTTTGAAAGCAACACACACACTTGCCTTGGTACACCACTTCGTCATCAAGCGGTTAACCACCTCATTATCTCCCTCAGGCATAAGTGGCGCCGGACGGGGTTTTCGAAAATTCCTTTGAAAATACTTTGTCTCCATCACCATGCATATTCCCGTCCCTTTTTGTGTAGCAACTACTTTAGCATCTTATCTACTCCCACCGGCATAACCCTCATAAGGAGGTAGGGTCATGCACAATGCAAGTATCAACGAGGAAGTAATAGAGGCAACCCATCAAAGTGGCTACCACCTCATCATGATTCCTTCGCAACAACAATATCGTGCTATATGACATGCATAAAAAGGGTCTGATAGACATGGTCAAAGGGCTGCTTGCCTGGCTCAGCAAATTCTTCAAACCTTCTGGTCCAACTCCAAGTATCTGTCTACTTCGCCAACTAGCGACGGAAACAATCACAATAAGCAACACAACAAGGCAAAAATAAAAGTGCTCTAAAAATGTAAGTTGGACTTTTCTAGGATACCTCTGGTCAAATGAGGAATGAGCAAAGTGATTTCAATGGAATTGGATATGTGAATATTTTGGAACATTTCAATGTGAAGGATATCATAGATTTAAATGGATCTGCAAGTTGTCTACAGAATGCCTTTTTATAAAAATGAGTAAAAGTATCCATTAAATAAGGCATGATTTTAGAAACATTTAGAAATTGGTTTCACTGGATTTGGACTTGAAATGGATTTTTGAAGCGGACTTATGTGGCTAAATGACCTTTTTATAGATCCAGGGGAAACTAGGCAGGGTAAAAATGTTCACTATGTCTCATTAAATAGAACTTGATTTATTGAGTCAGCAGAAATTTGAATCATCAATTTTGGACACTATTTGACTTCTCTAGGGATTTTACAAGCTATCTGGAAAAATAAAAAGAAAGAAACAGGAAAGGGCTTTACCCTTAAGAGGCGCACAGGCCGAGGTTTAGCAGCAGGACGCCACTGGGCCGACCCAGTGGCTCGGCCGCACGCGCGCAGGGGCCACTTCAGAGGCGGCTTCACGAAAATATGCCTTCGCGCGGGAGAGACGATAACGGTGGAAGCCGTCTCCACTTAAGCGGGGGGGCCCGCCCACTGGGTCGCTTACGTGCGGGCCCCAGCGATAGGTCGCCTTCAACCTCCCGTGCAGCGCGACGGGAAATAGAGGAGGCGAGGCCGAGCAGCGCCGGCGCTCTCCCCGGCGGCACCGGTCACCTCCGTCGATGCCCAGCACACTGGCAGACACAGCGTGACGAGGCGCACCTGTCCATGTGCTGCATGCACGCACCGATGCTCGAAGTTGAGCAGGGCTTCGGGTCCAGCGGATGGTGGCGGCGGGCTTGGTGGTGGCGCCCGCTTTGGCTGCGGAGGTGGGATCCTAGGGTGTTGGGGAGGTTCATGGAGGCTTGAGGGGTGCCGCGGACCGGTTCATAGGAGGAAGGGAGGCCGGGGCGGCTCGAATTTGAGTGAGGGTCCGAGGCGGCAATGGCGGGAGAGGAGGAGGGAGAAAGCACGAGAGGAGGAGTGGGTTGGTCCAGGGGTGCATGGGAGGGAGAGAGCAGTTGGAGACAATAGAAGGCTCGGGGGTGGACTTATACTGGCGCGGCCGGGAGGTGCCGTAGGCGGGGCGCACGTCCATAGTCGTGGCATTGTCAGAGGCCAAAAGGGAGTTCTGGTGCGTGCCCGGGGTGCTCGTAGGCGTGGTCCAGGCCGAGAGGAGAGGAGAGAGGGGCAGGGCAAGCTCCAGGAGGGCCCCGAGCTCGTACGCCCACTGGTCGAGCTGGGCGGCATCGGGCGAGCTCAGCAGGGTGAGAAGGAGAGAGGGGGAGGAGGGGGCCGACTAGCTAGCGTGCCGTGGATGTCGGGGCGACCTCGGGAGACGGACCCGGCGCCCAAGGTCGTCGAGTGCCTCGGAATGGGCAAGCTACAGTGCGGGAGTGCACTGTAGCGTGCTCCAGAGCACGTCCATGGCATGCCATGGCATTTTAGTAGTGCCATGGGCATGTCTTATAGTGTCTGGGGTTTTGGGGGAGAGTAAACAAGGTAGGAGTGGCGTTGGATGCCCCAGAGAGCCACTAGATGAGAGGGGAGGTGGAGAGAGAGGTGAACAGTGGCTGTCCAGAGGGGGGGAAGGGGTTTTACCCCATCAATCATGGAGATTTCGAAGAGGCGGAGCTACTGGAGGTAGGAGGTGACCTGGGGCAGCTGTGGTAAAAACTTGGGCTCATGGAGATTAGTGGAAGGGGTCAAAATGATGATTTTAGAAAAATGGCAGAAGGTCTTTGTTGTTGGTTTGGGCAAGAAAATTAATTCCACTTGTCATGATAATTAACAGGATGGAATGGCACTTAGAAATAGTGTGTTCTACCAAATTTAAGCTCATTTGGGCAAAGTTGACAGTGCAACTTTTGTAAACCCTAGAAATCAACAGAAATGGGTTTTCCAAGATCTAGTCATGCAAAAAAAATTCTCATTGATGCACCACTTGGTGTAGTGTCATCATTTTTAGATGTGGGCATGTCCACAAAAGGTGAGATCAAAAGGAGAAATTTGCCAATGTAAACTTGTTCAAAATTGGTTCTGGACAGAAAGGGTTTTTGGGCACTTTTGTGAACCATACTTGTTTTGATTGACATGAAAGTTTGCAACACCATCACATTATGACTATGTGACTTGCTAGAATTTTCCTGGATTTATTTGAAACTACTGCTTGTAGAAATATTTCAAAAACTTCAAATGGGAAGCAATGGTTTTGGGAGGTTTTGTCCAATATTTTGATCATGACCATGTGTTGAAACTCATATATATGGAAAATATATGTCCATTGAGTCTCCCTAATTTTTTCAATTATTTTTAAAGCTTTAAAATAATTTTAACCTATTAAAGAACATTTCTGGCCTTAAGAAAAATCCTATAAATAAAATAGGAAAAAAGCTTTTAAAATTATATTTTTGTGGTTTCTGGGTATCCTACATCTAATAGGAGTCAAAAATATTTTTGGAAAGATTTTTACTGCCCTTAATTAAGTACTTGTAGTGCAAACCTCAATTAAGGGGTTTATGAAAAACTAATTTTTGAAAATACTATTTGGCCAAATTATTTGTGTAAGAAATTATTTTTATGTCCTATACACATGGCATGATCATTGGTTCAAGAGTTTGGAGCGAGGAGATGAAGTATAGGAGTTGGAGGATTTATTTGATTTTTAGAGCACTTGCAAACAACAGACAAAATCCAATCAAGGCAAGGTCCAAAACACTCAAAAGTTTTTGTCAAACCACATTTTATCATGATTGTTAGCTTAAGTGTAGTGGCATGAAACTCAGGGTGTGACAGACCTACCCCCTTACATGAATCTCGTCCCCGAGATTCCTAGACTAGGCGCGGAAAGGAATACGAAAACTTGGATTTGGGGTAGTCTTCACGTTCTCATACTGCTTCTGCTTCCGTTTGGTGCTCCATTGAACCTTGAAGTACTAGATGGCGTGGCTTCGTGTTTGTCGTCCTGCTTGATCCATATTGCAATTGGGGTCTCTCGGGTAGGTCATATTGGGCTGGAGGTCGATGGCTCGGTGATTGATGTCCTTGTAGAGGTCGGGCTAGTTAGGAAGTTGGAAACACTCCCAAGGTTGTGTTGTGTGGAGAAACTTGTGCAGTGTGGGTAACTCCGGTGGTAGCTCCAGCTGGTAGCCGTCTACTCTTCGTCTTGCGGTGATCTTGGAGAGGACCAATGAATCTTGGTGTGGGTTCCCTTGGCATGGAAATGCTTGGTTCCTTAGAGAGGAGTGGCCTGCAGATACACATGGTCCTCGACGCAGAAGTGTACTTCTTGACGATGGTGGTTGGTATAGTTCTTCCTCCTTGACATGGCGGTCTCCAAATGTTAACTAACCAGCTGAATGACTCTTCTTCTGTCTTTAGGTTGACAAGTATATCACCAAATAACGAGGGCAACTAGCTTGTTCGAGTAGTCCGTGAAGACTAGCCCACGGGGTACATAGGGTATAAGTATGGTTGAGTATTGGTCAGGGTCTTCTTGACCTCGACCAAAGCCCATGGTCATGATCTGACCATGTTATGGCTTAGTAGGGTTTTAGGGTTTCAAGGATTCTAGGGTTTGAGTGGACGTTTATCATCTTATCCTTGAGCACAGTTTCTGAGATGCCAATAGTTCTACCTAGTCCTACAAATCCAATCATCACTCATGTTATCTACATGCTCGTGACTCTTGAGAGGAGGTATAACAAAATCATATATGTCTACGATCCCCAAACTCATATGTATGGCTACCCTTGAAAATCCATGGGTAGAGCATACAAGCTTCCAAGCTGGAATAAAACACGACAATCCAAGTGCTCATTCTATTCTGCCAAGGTCCATGCTAGTGTATCTCTATCCTAAGGAAACACGTTGTATGCCACTCCAAAATCTTGTTTCCTTCCTATGAATCAACTCCAACAGCCCATTAACTTCCATCAATCACTACATAATCCATTAATTCTACAAATCCAAGGTCTATGGTGTCTCACACAAATCTTCTAATGTCCTATAGTCCCCAAATACTTAAAAGGGCTATCTCTACTATAGTAAGTCCACCAATTTCCATTATCATGGTCAAGTAAACTCCAAGGTCAAACTTATACAGAATCCTAAATCAACTTCGACAATTAACCCAATCTCCTGGTTTATCGTCCCCGAGAAACATGGTATCATGATCAAGATCATCAGTCTAAATCCAATTTTACTCCGAACCATGTAAAATTACTCTGCATCCATATTCCACTAGGGTAACCTATTTAATCCAAATCTCATGTCCCGCGAGAATTCCTACCATTCTTCCAAGTCATAATCGTATTGCCAACTATCTTCTATCAATATCCCCTAGCTAAGACAAATCCTTATACTTCCAAGAATTTCAACTTGTGATCATAATTGTCCTACTAAATCCAGTTTACTCCAGGGGGTAATGAAAATTATGCTAATCTATAATCATGATCCCACCAAGTTCATCTACCAACATGAAAGCCTCATAATCCACCAAAGTCTCGGATAATTCCTCAAGGTCACTGATATGAACTCATCAAGTCATTTTTCCTCTATTCCTATATCCTCAAATTGGTCTTCCCTATGGCATCGTCAGTTCTTGTGCTGTATTAGAATGACAATGTGCTCGTTCACTATGTCCACTAGTTCCATAATGAACCCAGTGTAGTGCAAGGTTACGGTGGCTTAATAGGTTCTCTTGCAATTCCGTGGGTTAAGCACAGGGTTAAGGACTCAAGCTAGGGTATCTCATGAAGTCTCGAAGAGTCGGTGGATTGGTTTCTAATCATGAGGGGAAACCATAACTCCACGGGGTTGCACTTGGTCGAGGAGGTTGTAGAAAAAGTCTTCGTGCTAGTTGGTTGCCAAAGTAGAATCCTTGGTGTATCTTGTCTTGCCGGTTTTCAGTTGAGGAGAGAGATCAGAGGGAAAAGTAGCATAGAGGAGGGGAGTGCCTAAAGGGGGTTCTATAGTGCAAGTGCAAACAAACAGGTGCAAAAAGGGCCAAATAAAAGAAACAAGGCAAGGAAGGTGATATAGTCACGTACTTGTTGCCTAGAGCAAAAGTGTGACCTATATCAAAACACCAACAAATAAAAACAAGCAACACACAATCATGGTTCTATTCGAACCATCATACGGACTCGATTGCGCATAGGGGGGTACACAACTCATCCTAACCTAGGGGTTCTCGAACTCAGTAGTCGTGCCTTGTGCCTCGTGCAGTCTTCTGAGTTTTCCTCAGGTGTCGCCACGTCTCTTGTAGTTGTTCGATGAAACGATCCATGTTGAGCCTGAAGAGTCTTCGACAACTTCTCTCTTGTTGAAGTGATGGGGTGAAGGTGGCTCCTCGTAGTTGGCATTGACTTGGTCTTCTCTTGTCTTCTTAATCATGACGATCCCTTTTGCCTTCTAAGGCATCGAGGGTACCAGGTAGGCAATCCTTTATGTAATGACTCTATCAAGGCATAGTAGAGGTCTAATCTGCCAGACACACTGTTGCCAGTATCGTCATCGAGAGCGGGGGATGCTGAGAACCGTTTTCCTGCTCACTATAGTGAGGCGGACCAAATGGTGAGGTTCTCATCCACCGGTGGTTGACGACACAACAATGATAAGGACAGGGTTGCTCTACTAGCGATGTATATCATGATCTTGCATATCCTATGCCCTGATCATCGTAGGCCAAGATTGCATCATCCTGGGGCGAATTCAAAGCTGTCACCATCCTCTGGGTCTTCATGTCCTCATTCCTCGAGGGCATATCTTCTGTTGGCATCGTCTTGCTGTGGCATCGCCAATCTTGTGTTCGGAAGAGGTGGGTGAGTGTCTCGCAAGGCGTCTTCCTTCTTGATTATCCACGAGGATTACAAGGAATCCCGTGGTCAGGGGCATAAGGATTCTAGCGACCATTTAAAATTTTTGAAGGGGAAGAGACCAATAAGGAAAGCATATCTTAGTTTTTCCGAAAACCTCAGAGGGGAAGAGGAGTATAAATAGTTTTGAAAACTAGTAGTAGTTTTGGAAATAGTCCTACTCTAACTAGCAACCATGCTAACTAAGGCTTCCTACTATCAGGATGGCTCTAATACCAGCTCTGTGGGGACCCCGACTCATAAGTCGTGATCAACGAATGCACGTGTACAGTGATCCCAGAGTTCAATGCTCACTAAACACACAGAAGCTGAATAACAAGAGTCTTACATCCATACATATCATCTTACACAAATTATGACAATTATGGTCAAGTCTTACATAGATAAAGCCACAAGGGCTTAATAGCAAACAAACTTAAGCTGCGGAAATCTTCGTCGATAAGTAGAACCCATGCCATCTTCCTTAATCCTACAGGCATTCTGACTGGGAAAGTATCCTAGCTCGCATGTTCGTCACCGAAGTATTCTTCATCATATCTTGTTCTTTCATGCATGGCCAATAAAATAACCAGTGGCAAGCCAATGAGTACTTTGAATGTACTCGCAAGAAACCCATGTTTTGGCTCAAGATACAACAATGCATGATATAGATAAATTTTTGCAGAAAGCTAATTTTATTGTTCTATGACATGCTCAACAATTGGTAAAACATGCATCATATGATTTCAAGTAACCATGTGGACTGGTTACAAATATCAACATAAATGGAGTGGGCATAAACCCAACTCAATCATGTCAAGTCCTTTGACTTGACCCAAGTAGTTCTTCCCACTTATCCAAACACAGACACTGGTTTGTAAACATGTGGACGTATCCCAAGAGCGGTTACCCAACTGTCCTTGACCGTGGACACGGCTATTCGAATAGTTTTACACTCTGCAGAGGTTGCACACTTTACCCACAAGATCCGGGGAACTTCCGTGTCTACCACGACCCGTGGTACCTCAAGTACCCGGGGTAAGCACCCGATCACTATATTTCCCTAGACGACACTAACAAAGAGTCCACTCGTTGTTCCTTATCCTCACGATGTGCATCATACGAGACTCACTCGAGATCGTAACATCCGAGAGGGGACACAATGATGTATCCGGTGCCCTGTGAAAACAGTCATGGCCGCCCTACCTGGCACGAACCCGTCCCGAGAGAGAGCACCAACTCTCCCCCGTCACTAGTAATGCGGGCTCCAAGCTAGTATCGGCCTAGGTAATCAATAATGACCTTTCCCATATAAGGGTAGAGTGGTTGCGCATGTAAGGTTGGAATAACGGTCGCAAGTTAAACCAATCCGTCTTTGAAAGTAACACACACACTTGCCTTGGTACACCACTTCGTCATCAAGCGGTTACCCACCTCATTATCTTCCTCAGGCATAAGTGGCGCCCGACGGGGTTTTTGAAAAGTCCTTTGAAAATACTTTGTCTCCATCACCATGCATATTCCCGTCCCTTTTTGCGTAGCAACTACTTTAGCATCATATCTACTCCCACCGGCATAACCCTCATAAGGAGGTAGGGTCATGCACAATGCAAGTATCAACGAGGAAGTAACAGAGGCAACCCATCAAAGTGGTTACCACCTCATCATGATTCCGTTGCAACAACAATATGGTGCTATATGACATGCATAAAAAGGGTTTGATAGACATGGTCAAAGGGCTGCTTGCCTGGCTCAGCAAATTCTTCAAACCTTCTGGTCCATCTCCAAGTACTCTGTCTACTTCGCCAACTAGCGACGGAAACAATCACAATAAGAAACACAACAAGGCAAAAATAAAAGTGCTCTATAAAATGTGAGTTGGACTTCTCTAGGATGCCTCTGGTCAAATGAGGAATGAGCAAAGTGATTTCAATGGAATTGGATAAGTGAATATTTTGGAACATTTCAATGTGAAGGATATAAGAGATTTAAATGTATTTGCAAGTTGTCTACAGAATGCCTTTATATAAAAATGAGTAAAAGTACCCATTAAATCAGGCATGATTTTAGAGACATTTAGAAATTGGTTTCACTGGATTTGGAGTTGAAATGGATTTCTGAAGCGGACTTATGTGGCTAAATGACCTTTTTATAGATCCAGGGGAAACTAGGCAGGGTAAAAATGTTCACTGTGGCTCATTAAGTAGAGCTTGATTTATTGAGTCAGCAGAAATTTGAATCATCAATTTTGGACACTATTTGACTTCTCTAGGGATTTTACAAGCTATTTGGAAAAATAAAAAGAAAGTAACAGACAAGGGCTTTACCCTTAAGAGGCGCACAAGGCAAGGTTTAGCAGCAGGACGCCACTGGGCCGGCCCAACGGATAGGCCGCAGGCGCGCAGGGGCCACGTCGGAGGCGGCTTCACAAAAATACGCCTTCGCGTGGGAGAGGCGATAACGGTGGAAGCCGTCTCCACTTAAGCGGGCGGGCCCGCCCACTGGGTCGCTTACGTGCGGGCCCCAGCGGCAGGTCGCCTTCAACCTCCCATGCGGCGCGACGAGAAACAAAGGAGGCGAGGCTGAGCAGCGCCGACGCTGTCCTCGGCGGCACCGGCCACCTCCGTCGATGCCCAGCACACCGGCGGACTCAGCGCGACTAGGCGCACCTGTCCACATGCTGCACGCACGCGCTCATGCTCGGAGTTGAGCAGGCTTGGTGGTGGCGCCCGCTTTGGCTGCGGAGGTGGGGTCCTAGGGTGTTGGGAGGTTCATGGAGGCTTGAGGGGTGTCGCGGACTGGTTCATAGGAGGAAGGGAGGCCGGGGCGGCTCGAATTTGAGCGAGGGTCCGGGGCGGCTATGGCGGCAGAGGAGGAGGGAGAAGGCACGGGAGGAGGAGTGGGTTGGTTCGGAGGTGCAAGGGAGGGAGAGAGAGCAGTTGGAGACAAGAGAAGGCTCGGGGGTGGACTTATACGGGCGCGGCCTGGAGGAGCCGTAGGCGGGGCGCACGGCCATGGCCCGTGGCGTTGTCAGAGGCCAAAAGGGCATTCTGGTGCGTGCCTGGGGTGCTCGTGGGCATGGTCTAGGCCAAGAGGAGAGGAGAGAGGGGCAGGGCAAGCTCCAGGAGGGCCCCGATCTCATGCGCCCACTGGTCGAGCTAGGCGGCGTCGGGCGAGCTCAGCAGGGTGAGAAGGAGAGAGGGGGAGGAGGGGGCCGACTAACTAGTGTGCCGTGGACGTCGAGGCGACCTCGGGAGACACGGACCCGGTGCCCAAGGTCGTCGAGTGCCTCGGAATGGGCAAGTTACAGTGCGGGAGTGCACTGTAGCGTGCTCCAGAGCGCGTCCATGGCATGCCATGGCATTTTAAAAGTGCCATAGGCATGTCTTATAGTGTCTGGGGGTTTTGGGGGAGAGTAAACAAGGTAGGAGTGGCATTGGATGCCCTAGAGTGCCACTAGATGAGAGGGGAGGTGGAGAGAGAGGTGAACAGTGGCTGTCCAGTGGGGGAAAATGGGGTTTTACCCCATCAACCATGGAGCTTTGGAAGAGGCGGAGCTACTGGAGGTAGGAGGTGACCTGGGGCAGCTGTGGTAAAAACTTGGGCTCATGGAGATTAGTGGAAGGGGTCAAAATGATGATTTTAGAAAAATGGCAGAAGGTGTTTGTTGTTGGTTTGGGCAAGAAAATTAATTCCACTTGCAAATTTAACAGGATGGAATGTCCCTTAGAAATAGTGTGTTCTACCAAATTTAAGCTCATTTGGGCAAAGTTGACAGTGCAACTTTTGTAAACCCTAGAAATCAACAGAAATGGGTTTTCCAAGATCTAGTCATGCAAAACAATTCTCCTTGAGGCACCACTTGGTGTAGTGTCATCATTTGGAGATGTGGGCATGTCCACAAAAGTTCATATCAAAAGGAGAAAGTTGCCAATGTAAACTTGTTCAAATTTGGTTCTGTACAGAAAGGGTTTTTGGGCACTTTTGTGAACCAAACTTGTTTTGATAGACATGAAACTTTGCAAGACCATCACATTATTACTATGTGACTTGCTAGAATTTTCCTGGATTTATTTGAAAATATTTCTTGTAGAAATATTTTAAAAACTTCAAATAGGCAGGAATGGTTTTGGGAGGTTTTGTCCAATATTTTGATCATGACCATGTGTTTAAACTCATATATATGGAAAATATATGTACATTGAGTCTCCCTAATTTTTCTCAATTATTTTTAAATATTTAAAATAATTTTAACCTATTAAAGACCATTTCTGACCTTAAGAAAAATCCTTTAAATAAAATAGGAAAATAACTTTTAAAATTATATTTTTGTGTTTTCTGGGTATCTTATATCTAATAGGAGTCAAAAATATTTTTGGAAAGATTTTTACTGCCCTTAATTAAGTACTTGCAGTGCAAACCTCAATTAAGGGGTTTTTGAAAAACTAATTTTTGAAAATACTATTTGGCCAAATTCTTTTTGTAAGAAGTTATTTTTGTGTCCTATACACATGGCATGATCATTGGCTCAAGAGTTTGGAGCAAGGAGATGAAGTATAGGAGTTGGAGGATTTATTTGATTTTAAGAGCACTTGCAAACAACAAACAAAATCCAATTAAGGCAAGGTCCAAAACACTCAAAAGTTTTTTTCAAACCACATTTTATCATGATTGTTAGCTTAAGTGTAGTGGCATGAAAATCAGGGTGTGGCAAACAGAGTCCAAACGGAATAAAAACTGACGGAGATTTTTTTTGGAATATTTTATGAATTTTGGGAACTGGAATCATCGCGAGACGATGCCTGAGGGGGCCACGAGGCAGGGGCGCGCCCCTGACCCTCGTGGCCACCCCGTAAGGCGGTTGGAGCCCTTCTTTCGCCCCAAGAAAGCTAATTTCTGGATAGAGATCGTGTCCAAAATTCAGCCCAATCGGAGTTTTGGATCTCCAGGAATTTAAGAAACGGTGAAGGGCCAGAAAACAGAACGTAGAAACGGAGAGAGAGAGAGACATATCCAATCTTGGAGGGGCTCTCGCCCCTCCCACGCCATGGAGGCCAAGGACCAGAGGGGAAACCCTTCTCCCATCTAGGGAGGAGGTCAAGGAAGAAGAAGATGAAGGGGCCCCCTCTCCCTTTCTCTTCCGGTGGCGCCGGAACGCCGCCGTGGCCATCATCATCACCGCAATCTTCACCAACAACTTCACCGCCATCATCACCAACTCTTCCCCCCTCTATGCAGAGGTGTAACCCCTCTTTTACCCATTGTAATCTATACTTAAACATGGTGCTCAACGCTATATATTATTTCCCAATGATGTATGGCTATCCTATGATGTTTGATTAGATCCGTTTTGTCTTATGGGCTATTTGATGATCAAGATTGGTTTGAGTTGCATGTTTTATTATTGGTGCTGTCCTATGGTGCTCTCCGTGTCGCGCAAGCGTGAGTGATCCCCGCTGTAGGGTTTGCAATATGTTCATGATTTGCTTATGGTGGGTGGCGTGAGTGACAAAAGCACAGACCCGAGTAAGTAGGTTGTTTGCGTATGGGATAAAGTGGACTTGATACTTTAATGCTATTGTTGGGTTTTACCTTAATGATCTTTAGTAGTTGCGGATGCTTGCTAGAGTTCCAATCATAAGTGCATATGATCCAAGTAGAGAAAGTATGTTAGCTTATGCCTCTCCCTCAAATAAAATTGCAATAATGATTACCGGTCTAGTTATCGATTTCCTAGGGACAAATAACTTTCTCGTAACAAAAAGCTCTCTACTAAAACTAATTTAGTTGTGTCTTTATCTAAACAGCCCCTACCCTTTATTTACATGCTCTTTACTTTCTTGCAAACCTATTGAAAAACACCTACAAAGTACTTCTAGTTTCATACTTGTTCTAGGTAAAGCAAACGTCCAGTGTGCGTAGAGTTGTATCGGTGGTCGATAGAACTTGAGGGAATATTTGTTGTACCTTTAGCTCCTCGTTGGGTTCGACACTCTGATCGAAAGAGGCTACAATTGATCCCCTATACTTGTGGGTTATCAAGGTGCGCCAGCTTGCGGCTCGAACGAGGGTGCCTCGCGAAAAACAGATAACATGCTCACGAGGGCACGAGGGCACCTGTCCAGCCCCCTTGCGAGGGACGCGAGAGAGGGTACATGCCAAACAAAGAACCAAAGGCAGAAACAGAGGCAGAAGTCGACGAAACAAGACCAGCAAGCGACACCAGAAAGCAAATTTCGATTAAAGAGGGGCAAGCCAACTACCGAAAGCTAATGAAAAGCCGCGTCCGGCACCTAGTCTAGTCTTCTTATCTTCTCACCAGCGCGGAGCTAGGTGCTGCCACTAGGATGTGGGAGCGAGCCCCAGAGGCCCGAGGGCGGCACTCCTAAGACTCCAGGGCGTTTACAGCCCCACTCGTTATTACGTGAGAGTGTCACGAGCGGAGACCTTCACAGGCACGGGGCCTTCTTCACAGGCGCTAGGCCTTTCTTCATGGGTAGAACTTCCGGAGTCGCTGGATGTTCTAGGCGTTTTGGATGGGTACCCCATCCTGCGTCTCCAGGCGCGTGGCGCCAGGCCTGAAGACATGGGCGACCCTAAATGGGCCCTCCGACATGGGAGAGAGTTAATGCAGCCTTCCCTGGAGAGCACCCGCCGTAGGACGAAGTCACCCACCTAGAGTGTCCTGGAGCGGACGCTGCAACAGTGGTACCGTCGCAGCGCCTGCTGATATCTTGCCGCCCGTAGCATGGCTTCACGGTGGCATTCCTCCCCCAGCCCGAGGTCCATCCCCCGCATGGCGTCCTGCTACGTCTCATCAAACGCCATGACCCACATGGAGCGATGCCTGACCTCGTGAGGGAGAACCGCCTCTGCACCATAGACGAGGAAGAATGGGGTCTCGCCCGTTGGCTCGGTGGCGGTGGTGCGGATGGAACACAACACGGACTGGGGCTCGTCGTACCAACCCCTGCCGCAGGCCTCGAGCTTCTTCTTGAAGGTCCTAGTCTTGAGGCCTCTCAGGACCTCTGCGTTGGCGCTTTCGACCTGGCCATTGATCTGGGGGTGCGCCACCGAAGCGTAGCAGATCTGCGTTCCAAGATTAGCACAATATGCCTTGAAGACTAGTGAACTGCGAGCCGTTGTCGGTGATGATGCGGTTGGGGACCCCAAACCGGCTCACGAGACCTTTGATGAACTTGACCGCGGAACCGGCCGGGATGGTGCGGACGGCTTCTACCTCCGCCCACTTGGTGAACTTGTCGATGGCGACGTAGAGGTAGCGGTAGCCCCCAGGCACTCGAGGGAACGGGCCCAAGATATCCAGCCCCCACACCGCGAATGGCCACGAGAGTGGGATGGTCTGGAGGCCCTGAGTCGGCTGATGGATCTGCTTGGCGTGGAACTGGCAGGCCTCGCAGGATTTCACTAGCTCAGTCGCGTCGTTGAGTGTTGTAGGCCAATAGAATCCGCTGTGGAACACCTTGCCGACGAGGGTCAGTGACACCGAGTGGTGCCCGTAGTCCCCGCCGTGTATGTTGGCCAACAACTCTTTCCCCTGCTCCCTGGAGATGCAACGTAAGGAAACATCGTTCGGCCGCCTCTTGTACAACTCACCCTCCTGGATGCAGTATGTCGTGTCTTGTCGGGCCACACGCTCCGCTTCCTCCTCCTTCTCCGGCGGCGTCCCTTGCATCAGGTATTCCTTGAATTCATTAGTCCAGCACCCCTCCTGAGGCTCGAGCGCCAAGAACAAGCGTGCTGCTGAGGTCGGGCCACAGGTCGGGGCTCCCGAGGCAGGTGGTTGAGGGAGTTCCTCCCGAGGCAGTGTTGTTCTTGAAAGCGGTGGTGTTGCCGATGGATTGAAGAGGCGCTCCTCGAAGACACTAGTCTCTTGGGGTAGCCGCTTGGATGCTCTCCTAGCGATTTCGTTGGCTTCCATGTTGGTACCACGGGGCACATGCTGCAATTCCAGGCCTGAGAACTGCTTTCTCCATCTTGCGCACCTCTGCGAGGTACGCCTCCATGTGCTCGTCCTTTGGCTCATACACCTTGTTGGAGAAGTTGACGAGGAGTTGCGAGTCGCCCTTGATAGTGAGGCGCTTCACCCCCAGGGCCACCGCAGCCTTGAGGCCAGCTATAACGCCTTTGTACTCTACTATGTTGTTGGAGACCTTCTCGCCCTGCTGGAAGCAGAGCTGCACGGCATAGTAAAGCTTGTCCTGAGTGGGTGAGATGAGCACTGCTCCAGCCCCCGCGCCCTGGCGCAAAAAGGCGCCATCGAAATACATCACACAGCTGTCTGGCGCTTCACTCCCCAGCGAGAGAGAACTATCCTCGCCTTCCTCAAGCCCCGGGGCGTCCGTCCATTCTGCCACAAAATCAGCGAGCGCGGCTCCCTTGATGACCCTGGTCATGCTGAACTCCTACTGGAATGCCTGCAGCTCAACGTTCCACTCAGCGACTCTCCCGGCAGAGTTGGGGCTCCAGAGCACTCTCTCCAACGGGTAGGTCGAGACGACCTTGATGGGGTGACCTTGAAAGTAGTGCCGCAGCTTGCATGAGGCCACCAAGAGCGCAAGCAGGAGCTTCTGAGGCATGGGGTACCGCGCCCTCGCATCCCGCAACACCGTGCTGACAAAGTACACAAGGTGCTCGACGAGTGCGGGTGCATTAACGAGGCTTGCGACTTCTGGAGGTTGGGGCGCCTCCTGAGACGATGAAGCCCCCAAAGTCCAATCGCTCTTTGGGGCTTACGCAGGCCCATGCGCGCCGTCTTGTTGAGCCTAGTACTTTGCTGGCGTTGCCGCAGCCTTCGCGGAGCCCTCTAGGCCTTGCGCCGCTCTAGCTGAGAAAGCGGCTTGGCGCGACGCATCCCTGACTCGGCGTTCTTCCCGGACCGCCACCAGAGCTGCACTGGCGGAGTAAGGGGTGGCGGCAAGGTACAACACCAGAGGCTCGAGAGGTCAGGGCGCCACCATCACCGAAGGGCTGGTCAGGTATCTCTTGAGGTCATGAAATTCCTTGTCGGCCTCCCGAGTCCACTCGAATGGGCCCTTCTTCTTCATCAGCTTGAAGAATGGCAGGGCGCGCTCTCCCAACTTGGAGATGAAACACCCCAACGCAGTCACGCGACCAGCGAGCTTCTGCATCTCCTTGATGGTTCGTGGTGGACTCATGTCTTCGACTGCCTTGACCTTCTCTGGGTTTGCCTCGATCCCTTTGTGGGACACGAGGAAACCCAGCAGTTTACCGGAAGGGACGCTAAGGGAGTCCAGGATTAGGCGGTATCCGGACAGCCGAACTATATCCTTTGGCCGTATTGTGGGACTATGACGATACAAGATTGAAGACTTCGTCCTGTGTCCGGATGGGACTCTCCTTAGCGTGGAAGGCAAGCTTGGCAATACGGATATGAATATCTCCTTCCTTTTAACCGACTCTGTGTAACCCTAGCCCCCTCCGGTGTCTATATAAACCGGAGGGTTTAGTCTGTAGGACGAAGAACAACAATCATACCATAAGCTAGCTTCTAGGGTTTAGCCTCTTTGATCTCGTGGTAGATCAACTCTTGTAATACCCATATCATCAATATCAATCAAGCATGAGTAGGGTTTTACCTCCATCGAGAGGGCCCGAACCTGGGTAAAAACATCGTGTCCCCTGTCTCCTGTTACCATCCGCCTAGACGCACAGTTCAGGACTTCCTACCCGAGATCCGTCGGTATTGACACCGACATTGGTGCTTTCATTTAGAGTTCCATTGTGCCGTCACCGCAAGGAAGGATGTCTCGTCTCGTCCTCAAAGACAACATTACCGCTGGGGGAGCCTTGGCTGTCGGCCAAACTCTCCGGCTAGGCGGTTTCATCATGACCGCCTGTTCGGCTACTGCGTCGACGTTGACTTCTCGGGTCATCGAAAACAGCCTCCACGTCAACTCGGAACTTACCGAGCAGATGGATCCAATGGAGCTCTCTTCCCTAAACGAGCTCTTGGATCGCATCGCCGCCTTGGGAGTCACTACGGACTATGATCGGATTGGGCTTAAACCCGATCAAAGGGAGATTAACTCTCCAACGGTCACCCATCACATCGCGGTGGTGGAGGAACAATGTGGCGATTCGTCCTCTGTCTTGAGGACTAACTATGTCCGGATTCCTGAGCTCTCTGAGCCGGACACCCATTTACGGGAGGACATCACCCAAGCCCTGAACCTAGAGTCAGGCAGCGGGCCAGACTTATCGGGCAACATCCTGGAACCCGAACTTCCAAGATTGGAAACTCCTTGGCCCCTAGGTCTCAGATCGGGTAAGGGTTCAGACTCAATTCCACCCACCCACCCAAACATAAGCGATCTTTCCAACGTCAGGCAAGAGCCCCGGGAAACAGTACATCATTATTGGGCCAGATTCCTCCTTGTGTTGAACAAGGTTAAGGACTGTCGCGAGGAAGACGCAGTCTCATTTTTCAGCAATAATTGCACGGAAAAGGGAATCCTTAATGCCATAAGTCGCAGTGACATATCATGCTTCGCTGACTTGGCGTCCATAGTACGAAAATACTGTGCGATGGAAAGCGCCTGGAAAACCGAAAGAAATTTTGGGATAATCCGGCTCCGAATATACACCCAGTCCGAAATAAAAGGGTGCACTATCATAAGTCACCCGAGTTACTTACAAATAAGAAAAAACCCTCTACAGGGCGCGGAACCGTATTGGAGGGATGGCTCAACGGACCCTCCAAAATTCATAGTACAACAGATACCATACCAACACACAGCCTTAGAGCATGTTGGGTACTCCGGCAGGTGGCCAAAAGTGGTGAGGATCTTCTCATCCCAGATGCCACAGAGCACCATCCCGGGGATAACAATACGGTATTAACAGTCTTTGAGACCTTCGCATCAAATAATAGGTGCAAGCGAACCATCCGCGGCCTTGCCGAAATCTGCCATGTGGCAACAATAAATCCATGGAGTGACACGACTATTACCTTCAATGCCTGTGACGAACCTAAATTTCGAACAGCCCGGGCACCAGCTGCACTGGTCCTCAGTCCAATTGTGGACGACTTTCGACTCACCAAAGTACTGATGGACGGCGGCAGTGGATTAAACCTCATCTATGAGGAAACTCTTCAAAAAATGGAAATAGACTGGAACCGCATTGAGCAAAGCAACACAACATTCAGAGGAATCATCCCGAGTCGAGAAGCACGCCGTGCTGGAAAAATCACACTAGATGTGGTATTCGGCACGCCGAAGAACTATAGGTCCGAAGAAATTACATTCCAAGTGGCCCCGTTCAGTAGCGGATACCACGCCCTTTTAGGGCGGGAGGCGTTCACGATCTTCCAAGCCATACCCCATTACGGGTACATGAAGCTCAATATGCCCGGACCCAACGGAATCATCACTCTCTCTAGTGATCCGGACACAGCACTCCGCGCCGAAAACAAAACAGCCGCATTGGCCCTCGAGGCATTATCCGAAGCCCTTGCGACCGAGGAATTAACTGCGATACGCTCCACAGTGGACAGTGACGACGTGATACTTGACAAAAGATCCAAGTCCACCTCTTTTAAACCAGCGGATGAAATAGTCAACTTCCAAGTCCACCCAACGAACCCTACAAAAACAGCCTCCATCGGAGCACAGTTAAGCCCCGCCGTGGACGCCGCACTACGAGAGTTCCTTCGCGAGAATTGGGACATATTCGCCTGGCATTCCTCAGATATGCCAAGAATCCCATGCAGGATGGCCGAACACAGCCTTAATATCCTAAAAGGATTCAAGACGTTCAAGCAGGCTCTTCGGCGTTGCTCCGAACCCAAGAGACAAGCTATGGGAGAGGAACTAGCCAAGTTATTGGAGGCCGGATTCATTAGAGAAATAAAACACCCGGACTGGCTAGCAAACCTGGTGATGGTACCAAAGAAGGACAAATCCTAGCGCCTATGTGTCGATTTCAAGGACCTCAACAAGGCCTGCCCAAAGGATCCTTTCCCCCTCCCCCGCATCGATCAAATTATCGATGCTACCGCAGGACACGATTCATTGTGTTTCCTCGACGCATACTCCGGCTACCACCAAATCAAGATGGCGGAGTCCGACCAAGCCACAACGGAATTCATCACACCATACGGCCGCTTTTGTTTCAACACAATGCCTTTTGGGCTCAAAAACGCCGGCGCAACATATCAGCGCATGATTCAGACATGTCTGGAAAAACAGATCGACAAAACAGTGGAGGCATACGTAGATGATGTGGTCGTTAAAACCAAACACGTCGACTCTCTAATAGCCGACTTGTGCTCACATTCGACAACCTCCGAACATACGTCATCAAGCTCAATCCGGAAAAATGCATTTTCGGTGTACCGGCCGGAAAGCTCCTGGGATTCATTGTCTCCAATAGAGGAATTGAAGCAAATCCGGCCAAAATCCGAGCTCTGTCATAGTTGGCTATCCCAACGGACCTCAAATAATCCAGAAATTAACCAAATGTGTGGCGGCTCTAAGGCGCTTTATCTCCCGCTTAGGAGAAAAGGCACTACCCCTTTATCGCCTCCTTCGGCACACCGAACACATCGAGTAGATGGGTGCTGCCACAGCCGGATTGGAAGAAATAAAAGCCATACTGGCAACCAACCCAATCCTGACAGCGCCAGACATCGGCGAACCAATGTTGTTGTACATTGCGGCAACTCATCAGGTTGTAAGCGCAGTGCTCGTCGTCGAGCGAGAAACGGACGGACATAAATTCCCCCTTCAAAGGCTGGTATATTATGTATCCACTGTCCTCACTCCATGCAAATCACGGTACCCACATTATCGAAAGATAGCATATGCGGTATTCATGGCATCCCGGAAGCTGCGACACTACTTTCAAGAGTGTTCAATTACAGTAGCCTCAGAAGTGCCACTTAATTATATTATAAACAACCGTGACGCCACGGGCCGGATTGCCAAATGGGCCATTGAGCTCCTCCCGTTCGACGTAACATACAAACCCCGGTGAGCCATTAAGTTGCAAGTATTGGCCGACTTTGTCACCAAATGGACGGAAGCCGAACTCCCTAAAGAGTACGGCGCATACTCCAATTGGATCATGCACTTTGACGGCTCCAAAATGCTGGCTGGTCTGGGGGTTGGCGTCGTCCTGACATCCCCAACCGAAGAAACAGTTCAATACATACTCCAGATAATGTATATAAACTCCAACAATGCAGCCGAATACGAGGCCCTGTTACATGGTCTTCGGATGGCAGTTTCCATGGGCATTCAATGCCTGGAGGTGCGTGGGGATTCGAACCTCGCAATATCCCAAATAAATGGATACTTCGATGCTAAGGATCCAAAAATGGCGGCTTATCGCACGCCGTGCTCAAGATGTCAGCTCGGTTCGAGGGGCTCGAAATCCACCATGTGGCTCGGGAAAACAATCAGGCGGCGGATATCCTCGCCCGCATCGGCGCAAAACGTGATGCGGTCCCACCCAACATATTCTTGGAGAAGCTGTTTAAGCCATCCGTGGTATGGGAAGGGGACGCCTGTAACAATAATACGGACCCAACCACAATGCCCGACACCAAAAACTCTGACATAATCGGAGGCCCTGCCACCGAAATAACACCTTCAGCCCACGTAATAATGGCCATCATCGCCCCGTGGACAGAACCATTCCTGCCTACCTAACTAGGCAGGAACTTCCCGAGGACCAAAATGAGGCACGCTGCATAGTGCGGCGATCTAAATCCTACAGGGTCCATGAGGGAGAGCTCTACAAGAAAAGCACTACCGGAGTCCTTCAAAGGTGCATCTCCGAAGAGGAAGGGCGGAATCTTCTGGCAGAAATTCATGCCGGACTCGGCGGCCATCATGCCGCAGCCCGGGCCCTTGTAAGCAAGGCCTTCCGTACTGGTTTTTATTGACCGATGGCCCGGGCGGATGCACAGGACTTGGTCCAATGCTGCGTCAGTTGCCAGCTTTTTGCAAACCAAAGCCATATGCCACCTACCGCCCTCCAAACAATCGCCATTACCTGGCCCTTCGCGGTTTGGGGTCTTGACATGGTTGGACCCCTTAAAGGGGGAACGCATAAGAAAAAATACTTACTGGTCATGGTGGATAAATTCACCAAATGGATAGAAGCCAAACCTGTTAAAACGGCCGAATCCGGACCGGTGATAGACTTCATATCCGGGGTTGTACACCGTTATGGCGTCCCCCATAGCATCATCACTGACAACGCAACGAACTTCACGGCCGACGAGGTAAAACTCTGGTGCACCAACATGGGCATCAAGCTCGATTATGCTTTTGTCTGTCACCCACAAACTAACGGTCAAGTTGAGTGAGCAAATGGTCTTATCATGAGCGGCATCAAACCCAGATTAGTGCGGTCCTTAAAGGAATCTAACATGCACTGGGTAGAGGAGCTCGACTACGTACTCTGGGGGCTGCGGACCACGCCGAATCGTACTACTGGATACACACCCTTCTTTATGATGTACGACGCTGATGCGGTTCTGCCCTGCGACATAATTCATGACTCACCTCGAGTGTGCATGTACGAAGAAAGAGAAGCTGAGCTCGATTGGCAGGACAGTCTGGACACCCTGGAGGAGGAGCGCGACGTGGCCAAAGCCTGTTCCGCATTCTATCAACAACAGGCTCGAAGATACCAAAGCAGAGAAGTACGGGCCAAAAACTTGTAACGTTGGCGAACTAGTTCTACGCTTGCCGGAGAAGGAAAAGACCAAGCTCGAGCCCAAATGGGAAGGTCCCTTCATTATTGACCAAGTTCTGACCGGTGGAGCGTACCGTCTGCGGGATGCTTCGGATAATCAACTTGAGCCGAACCCATGGAACGCATCCAGGCTCCGAAGATTCTACGCCTAGTGCCGGACTATATGTTCGTCTCCTTCCTCTGTCCAATTTTGGCATATACATTATCTATCTTTTCTTCCTTCCTTTCTTTCTTTCTTTTTTTCCCAAAACCTTCAAGGGTCAACTTGTGCCTTGCTTGCACACTATTGACGCGCTAACCATGCTCATTAAACCTGGGGGCTTCTTACCCAGAAGCTTAATTATTTATCTGGGCTTCATGCCCCGCACATGTGTTATTCTTCCGCATGTACCTTTTCTTCGCCATTATATGCATCGATATGACTTAAGTTTTGGCCAAGCTGGGTCGCCTGGCTCTTGTATTTATGCCCTACATTCCAGTTAATTCGGCTAGGGCATAAGGGGAGCACCTCTACGATTGTTACTGCAGGGTCAGCCGGATGTGTACCTCAGACTGGGTGAAGCCGAAAGCTAGCGTTCTTAAGGGAATATTCGGTTGGTGAACAAAAGATGATTTTTATTTATTTTCCATATGTGCCCCGAGTTGTTTTTCCCGTGTCTCTTCTCACAGTTCGGACATGCACTTTAGGGCATGCGTACCTAGGGAAAGGAACCTTTAACGGAACTATTCTCTCTGGAAGATGTTTCTTACTACCCATGTAATATAACATAACTAGTTGGATACTTGTCTGTTCAAGCACTAATGACCCCTACGCCTGGTTTCCACGCATGCCCCGTTTCTTATATAACTGAGCAGGTATTCAGATACACTCCGGACTATCGGGTCCCGAGGTTGAAGCGAAAAGGTCCTCCATGACAAATGATTTACAATCCGGCTAGAAGGAATTATATATGTCACTTTAATTACATAGTCACTTCGACTGACTAAATTCATCTTCTATACCATCCAACAGGCCATCTAGGCTACAATCCTGTTGGGAATACTTTGTGGCTAATTCTACTTGCCCATACACTAAGCTAACGGGGATCTCTTTCCCATCGGGCCCCACAGGTCCGACCTCGGCCATCTGGTTTGGGTCAGCCTTGGTATACCGAGTCTTCACCATGGCCCAGGCTTCCCTGGCACCTTGACGGCAGGCCGATATATTCCATAATCGGAAGCGCCGCCGCGCTCCCTTGAGCTTCTCCGCAAGCTCTCCAATGCCTGCTGGCAAGGAGACGGATGGCCACAAGGCCTGGGCAATACCCTGCATCGCCCGCCGAACTTGTTCATGCAGTTGCGAGAGCTCGGGTAGAAGATCACCCGCAGACCCGGGCATCTCCTCCGCGGGAAGACCCGTCAGCATACCTGCAGACATAACTCTGTTAGCCGGCCTCTTCGCCGAACTCTTTCAACGGTTCGTTTAAGCACTTACTAAAAATCCGCGTCGAAGCCGCTTATTCTCCTTCACGGAGTTCGCAAGCTGGGCCCGAACGTCTTTCAGTTCCACGCTCAGCTGGGTATTAGCGTCCCAGAGATTATTTTTCTCTTCAATGACGCACGATAGCACGCTCTCGCCAGCATTTAGCTGTCATTCAACACGTTTCGCATTCCCTGGCACGGCCTCCGGATTTACTCCGGAGTCATCTGCAAAAGCTATTGTTAGACTTGCAGGCACGCCGCACAAATATCTGGTACCTGCCGATTCGCAGCATAAACCGAGTAGTTACAAGCGGGGGTCTTCTTGGACTCCTCTTCTGCGGCAAGTGCCGCCTGTAGCTGGGCTTTGCACTCTTCCAGCTCCTGAGATAATCGGGTATTCTTTTTTGTTAAAACCTGCGCAAGTCATGATCCTTAAATCAGTTATTCTAACTGCTTCAAGTCTCATGGGCTACTGATACATATAATCATCAAAATTTCTTACCCGTATATCCTTTACATACTGGTCCGTGGCTCTGGCTAGACCATTTTGAGTAGCACGGATGTACGCATCTCCTGAGTTGAACACATTAAACGCCTCTTGGGAGAAACAAGCGTCACGAAGTACGGCTCGGCAACGCCTGTGATTCATGGCGCTCTCTACTTCAGAATTTGTAGCGGATATCTTATCCGCATCCTCTATATACGGAGCATCCGTCTTGTGCCTCATGTTAGCTTCCGCCTCTGTGTCCGGCCCTGGAGCCCGAGCCCGACTGGTAGAATCCTGATCGGCTACATCTCCGAATATGATCCAGTGAGCGTTCTTCCTTCCAGGAAACATGGGTGTTATTATGTTTTTATAGACGACAACTGCAGAGTGAGGTGTTGTATCATACCTCTGCGCCGGCGTCTCTGTCCGGACTGCCTTCCTTTTTAGCCTGCCCGACTTTGGAGCCCCTTGTTGGCGAATCGCCGCGGGCTCGACATGGCGTCCCGAGGGCCTTCCCAATAAAACACCGTTTGTATACGATAGGTGAAGTGCGTAAAAGAAAATCCTTTTCAAAGGTTGGTACTCTGGTCTCATTTACCCGCGAGGCTGGGAGTAGCCCAGGGTAGTCGGCTGTAATGGCCACCATGGCGTCATCACAGCTTAACTGATAGAAAATCCTATCGATCAGCTCCATGAATATGTCCGGATCCTCCCTGAGGCCGGGGTCGAGGGCCCATTCAGGGTCCTCTGGTTGTGGAGGTGGGTTGATGATCTCCCTTACAGCCTTACGCAGCTCCTATGACGAAATTGCAAGGTAAAATATTTAACTGCAGAAATACGGAATGGGTGGGCATAAAAAGTGGCGGCCTACCCAGCTCGGAGGGTTGTACATGGAGAATCCATCCTGTGGTTTGATGCGGAGGAACTCCTCTTCCTATCCCTTGTACAGACCGGACAAGATTTTTGCTAGGGTAGCAGTCGAGTCCAGCCCCTTGCGGCCGCAATGGGTTGCATCATCTTCCCCGTTGAAATCCCACATAGGGTGGCCTCGATATTGAAGTGGCTGCAACCCCCGCATAATGTATATTGACATAACCTCGGTTACGGTCAGTCCTGATTGAGCCAATACCTTTATTTGGCCCATCAGGTAGAGAACGCCTTTATCATCTTCCTCCTGAGGGCTCCGTGGCCGCCAGCTCAGCCGCTTCTTAAAGGGAGCATTATCAAACTCGGGAAGGCCGATCCGAATAGGATCTGGAAGGGGGACGTCCTGCATATATAACCACTCTGAAGGCCAGTGAGGGAGTCCTGGATTAGGGGGTGTTCGGATAGCCGAACTATATCTTCAGCCGGACTCCAGGACTATGAAGATACAAGATTGAAGACTTCGTCCCGTGTCCGGAAGGTTCTTTCCTTGGCGTGGAAGGCAAGCTAGGCGTGCGGATATTCAAGATCTCCTACCAATGTACCTGACTCTGTGTAACCCTAACCCTATCCGGTGCCTATATAAACCGGAGGGTTGTAGTCCGTAGGACGAACACATCATAACCATCATCATACCCATAGGCTAGCTTCTAGGGTTTAGCCTCCTTGATCTCGTGGTAGATCTACTCTTGTACTACCCATATCATCAATATTAATCTAGCAGGAGTAGGGTTTTACCTCCATCGAGAGGGCCCGAACCTAGGTAAAATAAAGTGTCCCTTGTCTCCTGTTACCATCTGACCTTGACGCACAGATCGGGACCCCCTACCCGACATTGGTGCTTTCATTGAGAGTTCCTCTGTGTCATCGCCTTTAGGCCCGATGGCTCCTTTGATCATCAACAACGATGAGGTCCAGGGTGAGACTTTTCTCCCCGGACAGATCTTCGTCTTCGGCGGCTTCGCTCTGCGGGCCAACTCGCTTGGTCATCTGGAGCAGATCGAGAGCTACGCCCCTGGACATCAAGTCAGGTTTGGAAGCCTAAACTACACGGCAGATTTCCGTGGAGACTTAATCTTCGACGGATTCGAGCCACAGCCAAGCGCGCCGCACCATCTTGAGGGGCATGATATAGCTCTGCCTCCGAACAGTGCCCTGGAGGCCGCATACGCTCCGGCCCCGATCCTCGATCCGGAGCCCACTGCGTTCTTTAAGGATGAACGGTTGGACGTCACGTCGGGGGCTGCGATCTTAAAATCCATTGAGCCAAACGCAAGCCCCGCACTCCGCATGGCACATGACTCCAAGGAGCCGGACTCTTCTCCGAACTCCGAACCTCCCGCGCCCCTGCCAATCGAATCATATTGGGCGCCGGTAATGGAGTTCACCGCCGCGGACATCTTTCAGTATTCGCCTTTCGGTGATATTCTGAAATCTCTCAAGTCTCTCTCTTTTTCAGGAGAGCCCAGGCCGAACTGTGGCCTGCGAGGTTGGGATTCGGACGACGTCCTTCTCTAAATCCGTCTACCGGGCTCGACCTTCCTATTCAAGAAGTTTGCAACGGTCAGTAGCACTTTTCAACTTCACGGCTATATCAACCATCTCCTCCTTGCTTCGGCAATGGGAAGCCTATTCGGCTTTTAGCTCTTCACGGGCTCTTCCGGCAGCCGCATCACTTTTTCTGGCTTGTTCCTTTTCTTTGGTGAGCTCGGCCCTAAGTCCTTCTACGGCCGCCGCACCATCTGCATCAAGCATACACAAGGTAAGATATTGACATAAAGCTCCTCTTACTAACAATCGCCAAATAAACTCAATACCTTGAGCATCATCAAGCCGCTTGTTAACAAGCACGATGTCGGCTTCTGCCTCATCGAGTTGCCGTTTCATTTCGGCAAAATCTCGAGTCCGGCTGACTCCGGACAACCTGGCACCTACATACAAAGGTGCCACTTATAGGACCTGGGATTAAGATCCTCTGCGCGCCGCTAATCTTTGCGGCACACAGAGTCTCAGTGGCTACTATCTATACAGGGCGCATGTTATTATGCACAATTAAAACTAATGTTCGTTATTCAAAACGTACCTCAAGGCCCGCCAGTAAACTCTTGACGGCCTCGTTCAGTCCGCTTTCCGCAGATGAAATCTTTTCAATCACAGTGTCCATCAACACACGATGCTCCTCTGAAACAGAGGCTCGGCCCAGCAGAACCTTTAGCTCCTCCGACCGAACACCAGATGGTGTCGGACTCGTCCCATGGCCTTCTTCGGAGGCCGGACACGGAGAACCCCGGGGGGCTGCATGATCACCTTCTGCCTCTGGCAGATTCGGAGAAATCCTCTGCGACGACACTTCGGCGTCGCCCGCCTTGCTAGGCGATGAAGGAGGAGGCGTTCCGCTCTCCATCATCTCCGGAAGAAGATCCCCCGATGACGAGCTCTGCCGAGAACGGTCGTGGTCCGAACTACAGGGTAAGGTTTCGGTTAAAACTTCTCAGATATAAATTAAGGATTTCTCTTAAAAGAATGACTCTCTTTCTACTTACGGCTCGTTGGAGGGCTGCTCCATTTGAGGATTTAGTTTGGCCGAGGGGCTCCCCGGCGTCGTGTCCTCTGACGCAGATTCTTTCCCCCGCTTTGGAGCTACGGCTCCCGGGTCGTTAGAGGCGGCCCTTTTCTTCCCCTTTGGAGAGGAGTTGTCGATTCCCCCCTTTGGGATGGCCCCTTTCGAAGAGGCCACGGTTTCCTTGTCCGCCCCTTCATTTTCCTCCAGAGGCGCCACCTCCAACATCCTGACTAGCACAGGATCCAGCCTGGTCTCGGGAAGGGGAGCCGGACACCAGACCAGCTTCGCCTTCGCTATCCACTCCTGCGTAAAAAGGAGAAGTACTGTTAAAAAATAAGTCAATTGTACGGATAGAAGGTCCGGGCGCAAGGTCACCTACTTCTGTATCCGGGCGGTTGCGGCTTAAACCAGCATCCTTGGTCAAATCCGGACTCACTCCTTGTGGTCCGAAGAACAGTCTATACAACTCCGTAGGCGTCACGCCCGTGAAATTTCGGAGAACTCGCGGCCCCTCTGGGTTGAACTCCCACAAGCGGAGGGGGCGACGTTGGCCGGGCAGTGTCCGGCGAATCAGCATAACTTGTGTCACCTTGACCAGGTTGAGGTCTCCTTTTAGGAGATCCTTTATGCGGCCCTGCAACAGAGGAACGTCTTTGGGCAAGCCCCGATCTAACCCTGTGTTGATCCACGATGTTAAACGTGGTGGGGGGCCCGAGCGAAAGGCGGGAGGCGCTACCCAAGTGGTGCCCCGAGGAGAGGTGATGTAGAACCACTCCGGTTGCCATAAGTCGAGCTCCTCTTGAAAAGTGCCCTCGGGCCATGGAGCATCGGTATTCCTTTTTATAACAGCACCTCCGCACTCTACGTGACGCCCCTCGATTATCTTCGGTTCTACCTTGAAGGTCTTGAGCCATAATCCGAAGTGAGGAGTGATATGGAGAAACGCTTCACACACAACAATGAAGGAGGAGATATGGAGGATGGACTCCGGAGCTAGGTCATGGAATTCCAGCTCATAATAAAACATCAGCCCCCTTACAAAAGGATCCGTTGGGAAGCCTAATCCCCGAAGGAAGTGGGAGATGAATACTACGCTCTCCCAGGCTGAGGGCTTGGGATCGCTTGTCCTTGAGCAGGCAACCTGTGCGGGATCTCGCTGGTCAGGAACCTAGCCTCCCTCAACCTTGATACGACCTCCTCCGTAACGGAGGAGGGCATCCATTGGCCTTGAAGGCCGGAGCCGGACATTGTCGATGGTCCGGTGCGCCTAGAATCTAAAAGCCTGGGGTGTTGGAACTCGAGGCTATGGGCGAGCTTGTTTTGAGAACACAAGAGGGGAGCAAGGTCTCGGTCTCTTTATAAGAGGCAGAATATCAAGAGCCCTCCCAGTAACCGTCTTGGACTAGCCTTTAATCAAGGCAGGACGTGCTTAACGGGCATGGTTGGGTTATCCACGTCCATATTAATGAGAATCCCGTTAAAGGGGGCACACGATCTCTGCTTCGACAAGACGTGCCAAGGAAACCGCCTCGTTGAACGTGCTGCGGTGGAACAACAAAAAATAATCCATACAGAAGGCTTGGTCACAGTGTTATGACGCACTGCGGAATACGTCAGCAGATTTGATTTGTGTTTGTATTATTCTCTATATGGCAATACGTGGAAACTTGTTTTGCAGAGCCGGACACTATTTTTTGGTGTTTATTATCTTCTTGAAGAATTTGGAGGAGGAACCCGCCTTGCAATGTCGAAGACAATTTGCGCGCCGGACTCGTCGTCATTGAAGCCTGGTTCAGGGGCTACTGAGGGAGTCCTGGATTAGGGGGTGTTCGGATAGCCGAACTATATCTTCAACCGGACTCCAGGACTATGAAGATACAAGATTGAAGACTTTGTCCCGTGTCCGGAAGGTTCTTTCCTTGGCGTGGAAGGCAAGCTAGGCGTGCGGATATTCAAGATCTCCTACCAATGTAACCGACTCTGTGTAACCCTAACCCTATTCGGTGCTTATATAAACCGGAGGGTTGTAGTCCGTAGGACGAACACATCATAACCATCATCATACCCAAAGGCTAGCTTCTAGGGTTTAGCCTCCTTGATCTCATGGTAGATCTACTCTTGTACTACCCATATCATCAATATTAATCTAGCAGGAGTAGGGTTTTACCTCCGTCGAGAGGGCCCGAACCTGGGTAAAATAAAGTGTCCCTTGTCTCCTGTTACCATCCGACCTTGACGCATAGATCGGGACCCCCTACCCGAGATCCGCCGGTTTTGACACCGACAGCCAGTCTTCGGACGTCTTCTTCGGGGTACCGGATAGGTATCCTGTCTCGATGATGCGCCATACGTCGGCTCCGCCCACTTGATATATTGATCCCCTCTGTGTACAGGGCACAAGGCAGAACAACTTCTTCCACAGCGTGAAATGAGCTTCACAGCCCAGAAACAATTCGCATAGGGCTACGTAGCCAGCGATATGCAGTATAGAGGCAGGGCGAGGTTGTGCAACTTGAGGCCGTAGAACTCCAGGAGCCCTTGGAGAAACGAATGGATTGGAAATCCGAGTCCCCTTAACAAATAAGGGACAAGGCATACCCGCTCTCCCTTAGACGGGTTGGGAAAGCTCTCCACTTGCTCCCCGCCATTATAGGTGGCGAGCCCGGCTCGGACTGGGACCATATACGCTGGGGGGAGAAATCCCTGGGTCTGCAGCTTTACTAATTGGCTGTGTAGGACGGAACACTTCTCCCAATCTCCGGGCTTAGGGCTGCCGGGGCGAGAAGAGGAGCTGCACTGGCCGGCCATGTTGGGATGGATTTTTTCAAGCGCGCTCCGATGAATGCTCACTGAGGGAGGATGGTGTGGTTTGGATTTGAGAATCCTCATCTCTTTAATAGACAGTTCATTCACGTAGCTAGGGTGGTAAATGTAAAAACACCCTGGCTCCTCGCATTCGCTTGAAACATGGAAGATGGCCATTATTGGGCGCAGAAGCCGAGAAGCGCAACATTTACGAGAAGTCGGACACTATTTAATAGGTACTCAGAGTGTGGAGGAAAAGCTGCCTTGAAATGCCGAAGACAATCTGCGCGCCGGACTCATCGTCATTGAAGCCTAGTTTGGGGGCTACTGAGGGAGTACTAGATTAGGGGGTATCCGAACAGCCGGACTATATCCTTTGGCCGGATTGTTGGACTATGAAGATACAAGATTGAAGACTTCGTCCCGTGTCCGGATGGGACTCTCCTTAGCATGGAAGGCAAGCTTGGTAATACGGATATGAAGGTCTCCTTCCTTGTAACCGACTCCGTGTAACCCTAGCCCCCTCCGGTGTCTATATAAATCGGAGGGTTTAGTCCGTAGTACGAAGAACAACAATCATACCATAGGCTAGCTTCTAGGGTTTAGCCTCTTCGATCTCGTGGTAGATCAACTCTTGTAATACCCATATAATCAATATCAATCAAGCAGGAGTAGGGTTTTTGAAGGAAATATGCCCTAGAGGCAATAATAAAGTTATTATTTATTTCCTTATGTCATGATAAATGTTTATTATTCATGCTAGAATTGTATTAACCGGAAACATAATACATGTGTGAATACATAAACCTACAGAGTGTCACTAGTATGCCTCTACTTGACTAGCTCGTTAATCAAAGATGGTCATGTTTCCTAACCATAAACAAAGAGTTGTTATTTGATTAACGAGGTCACATCATTAGTTGAATGATCTGATTGACATGACCCATTCCATTAGCATAGCACCTGATCGTATAGTTTGTTGCTAAGTGCTTTTCTTCATGACTTATACATGTTCCTATGACTATGAGATTATGCAACTCCCGTTTGCCTGAGGAACACTTTGGGTGCTACCAAACGTCACAACGTAACTGGGTGATTATAAAGGTACATTACAGGTGTCTCCGAAGGTACATGTTGGGTTGGCGTATTTCGAGATTAGGATTTGTCACTCCGATTGTCGGAGAGGTATCTCTGGGCCCTCTCGGTAATGCACATCACATAAGCCTTGCAAGCACTGCAACTAATGTGTTAGTTGTGAGATGATGTATTACGGAACGAGTAAAGAGACTTGCCGGTAACGAGATTGAACTAGGTATTGGATACCGACGATCGAATCTCGGGCAAGTAACATACCGATGACAAAGGGAACAACGTATGTTGTTATGCGGTCTGACCGATAAAGATCTTCGTAGAATATGTAGGAGCCAATATGGGCATCCAGGTCCCGCTATTGGTTATTGACCGGAGAGGTGTCTTGGTCATGTCTACATAGTTCTCGAACCCGTAGGGTCCGCACGCTTAACGTTTCGATGACAGTTACTATGAGTTTTATGATGTTGATGTACCGAAGGTTGTTCGGAGTCCCGGATGAGATCACGGACGTGACGAGGAGTCTCGAAATGGTCGAGACATAAAGATTGATATATTGGAAGCCTATGTTTGGACTCCGGAATCACTCCGGGTGAAATTGGGAATTTTACCGGAGTACCGGGGGGTTACCGGAACCCCCCGAGGGGTCAATGGGCCTTGATGGGCCTTAGTGGAAAGGAGAGAAAGGGGCCCAAGTGCTAGCCGCACCTTCCCCCCTTCCCTAGTCCTATTAGGATTAGGAGAAGGGGGCGCCCCCCTCTCTCTCCCTTCCCCCTTGGTCAAACCCTAGTTGGACTAGGATTGGGGGGGAGGAATCCTACTCCTAGTAGGAGTAGGACCCCCTGGCGCGCCCCTTGGTGGCCGGCCAGCCCCTCCCCTTCCCTCCTTTATATACAGGGGCAGGGGGCACCCCATGACACACAAGTTGATCCTTGAGATCTTTCCTTAGCCGTGTGCGGTGCCCCCTTCCACCAAATTACACCTCGATTATACCGTTGCGAAGCTTAGGCGAAGCCCTGCGTCGGTGGAACATCATCATCGTCACCACGCCGTCGTGCTGACGAAACTCTCCCTCAACACTCGGCTGGATCGGAGTTCGAGGGACGTCATCGAGCTGAACGTGTGCAGAACTCGGAGGTGCCGTACGTTCGGTACTTGGATCGGTTGGATCGTGAAGAAGTACGACTACTTCCTCTACGTTGCGTCAACGCTTCCGTTGCTGGTCTACGAGGGTACGTAGACAATACTCTCATCTCGTTGCTATGCATCACCATGATCTTGCGTGTACGTAGGAAAATTTTGATATTACTACGTTCCCCAACAGTGGCATCCGAGCCTAGGTTTTATGGTTTTGATGTTATATGCACGAGTAGAACACAAGTGAGTTGTGGGCGATACAAGTCATACTTCCTACCAGCATGTCATACTTTGGTTCGGCGGTATTGTTGGATGAGATGACCCGGACCAACCTTACGCGTACGCTTACGCGAGACCGGTTCCCTCAAAGTGCTTTGCACATAGATGGCTTGCGGGAGACATCTCACCAACTTTAGTTGAACCGAGTGTGGCTACGCCCGGTCCTTGAGAAGGTTAAAACGGAGTCTATTTGACAAACTATCGTTGTGGTTTTGATGCGTAGGTGAGATGAGTTCTTGCTTAAGCCCGTAGCAGCCACGTAAAACTTGCAACAACAAAGTAGAGGACGTCTAACTTGTTTTTGCAGGGCATGTTGTGATGTGATATGGTCAAGACATGATGCTAAATTTTATTGTATGAGATGATCATGTTTTGTAACCGAGTTATCGGCAACTGGCAGGAGCCATATGGTTGTCGCTTTATTGTATGCAATGCAATCGCGATGTAATGCTTTACTTTATTACTAAGCGGTAGTGATAGTCGTGGATGCATAAGATTGGCGAGACGACAACGATGCTGCGATGAAGATCAAGGTGTCGCGCCGGTGACGATGGTGATCATGACGGTGCTTCGAAGATGGAGATCACAAGCACGAGATGATGATGGCCATATCATATCACTTATATTGATTGCATGTGATGTTTATCCTTTTATGCATCTTATCTTGCTTTGATTGACGGTAGCATTATAAGATGATCTCTCACTAAATTATCAAGAAGTGTTCTCCCTGAGTATGCACCGTTGCGAAAGTTCTTCGTGCTGAGACACCACGTGATGATCGGGTGTGATAGGCTCTACGTTCAAATACAACGGGTGCAAAACAGTTGCACACGCGGAATACTCAGGTTATACTTGACGAGCCTAGCATATAACAGATATGGCCTCGGAACACGGAGACCGAAAGGTCGAGCGTGAATCATATAGTAGATATGATCAACATAGTGATGTTCACCATTGAAACTACTCCATCTCTCGTGATGATCGGACATGGTTTAGTTGATTTGGATCACGTGATCACTTAGAGGATTAGAGGGATATCTATCTAAGTGGGAGTTCTTAAGTAATATGATTAATTGAACTTAAATTTATCATGAACTTAGTCCTGGTAGTATTAGCATATCTATGTTGTAGATCAATAGCTCGCGTTGTTGCTTCCCTGTGTTTATTTTGATATGTTCCTAGAGAAAATTGTGTTGAAAAATGTTAGTAGCAATGATGCGGATTGGATCCGTGATCTGAGGTTTATCCTCATTGCTACACAGAAGAATTATGTCCTTGATGCACCGCTAGGTGACGGACCTTTTGCAGGAGCAGATGCAGACGATATGAACGTTTTGCTAGCTCAATATGATGACTACTTAATAGTTTAGTGCACCATGCTTAACGGCTTAGAATCGGGACTTCAAAGACGTTTTGAAACGTCATGGAGCATATGAGATGTTCTAGGAGTTGAAGTTAATATTTCAAGCAAATACCCGAGTTGAGAGATATGAAGTCTCCAACAAGTTCTATAGCTAAAAGATGGAGGAGAATCGCTCAACTAGTGAGCATGTGCTCAGATTGTCTGGGTACTACAATCGCTTGAATCAAGTGGGAGTTAATCTTCCAGATAAGATAGTGATTGACAGAATTCTCTAGTCACCATCACCAAGTTAGTAGAACTTCGTGATGAACTATAATATGCAAGGGATAACGGAAAATATTCCCAAGCTCTTCGCGATGCTAAATCGGCGAAGGTAGAAATCAAAAGAAAAACATCAAGTGTTGATGGTTGACAAGATCACTAGTTTCAAGAAAAGGGCAAAAGTAAAGAAGGGGAACTTCAAGAAGAATGGCAAGCAAGTTGCTGCTCAAGTGAAAAATCCCAAGTCTGGTCCTAAGCCTGAGACTAAGTGCTTCTACTGCAAAAGGACTGGTCACTGGAAGCGGAACTACCCCAAGTGATTGGCGGATCAGAAGGATGGCAAAGTGAACATAAGTATATTTGATATACATGTTATTGATGTGTACTTTACTAGTGTTCATAGCAACCCCCTCAGTATTTGGTACTAGTTCAAGTTGCTAAGATTAGTAACTCGAAACGGGAGTTGCAGAATGAACAAAGACTAGTTAAAGGGCAAGGTGACGATGTGTGTTGGAAGTGGTTCCAAGATTGATATGATCATCATCACACACTCCCTATACTTTCGGGATTAGTGTTGAAACTAAATAAGTGTTATTTGGTGTTTGCGTTGAGCATGAATATGATTTGATCATGTTAATTGCAATACAGTTATTCATTTAAGTTAGAGAACAATTGTTGTTCTGTTTACATGAATAAAACCTTCTATGGTCATACACACCAATGAAAATAGTACATTGGATCTCGATCGTAGTGATACACATATTCATAATATTGAAACCAAAAGATGCAGAGTTGATAATGAAAGTGCAACTTATTTGTGGCACTGCCGTTTAGGTCATATTGGTGTAAAGCGCATGAAGAAACTCCATGCTGATGGGATTTTGGAATCACTTGATTATGAATCACTTGATGCTTGTGAACCATGCCTCTTGGGCAAGATGACTAAAACGCCGTTCTCCGGAACAATGGAGCAAGCAACAGATTTGTTGGAAATCATACATACTAATGTATGTGGTCCGATGAATATTAAGGCTCGCGACAAGTATCATTATTTTCTAACCTTCACAGATGATTTGAGCAGATATAGGTATATCTACTTGATGAAACATAAGTCTGAAACATTTGAAAAGTTCAAAGAATTTCAGAGTGAAGTGGAGAATAATCGTAACAAGAAAAATAAAAGTTTCTACGATACGATCGTAGAGGAGAATATTTGAGTTACGAGTTTGGTCTTCAATTAAAACAATGTGGAATAGTTTCACAAACTCATGCCACCTGGAACACCACAGCATAATGGTGTGTCCGAACATCATAACCGTACTTTATTGGATATAGTACAATCTATGATGTTTCTTACCGATTTACCAATATCGTTTTGGGATCATGCATTAGAGACGGCTGCATTCACGTTTAAAAGGGCACCATCTAAATCCGTTGAGACGACACCGTATGAACTATGGTTTAGCAATAAACCTAAGCTGTCGTTTCTTAAAGTTTGGGGCTGCGATGCTTATGTGAAAAAGCTTCAACCTAATAAGCTCGAACCCAAATCGGAGAAATGTGTCTTCATAGGATATCCAAAGGAAACTGTTGGATACACCTTCTATCACAGATCCGAAGGCAAGACTTTTTGTTGCTAAGTTCGGAAACTTTCTAGAGAAAGAGTTTCTTTCGAAAGAAGTGAGTGGGAGGAAAGTAGAACTTGACAAGGTAATTGTACCTTCTCCCTTATTGGAAAGTAGTTCATCACAGAAATCTGTTCCTGTGACTACTACATCAATTAGTGAGGAAGCTAATGATGATGATCATGTAACTTCAGATCAAGTAACTACCGAATTTCGTAGGTAAACCAGAGTGAGATCCACACCAGAGTGGTACGGTAATCTTGTTCTGGAAGTCATGTTACTAGACCATGACGAACTTGCGAACTATGAGGAAGCGATGATGAGCCCAGATTCCGCGAAATGGTTAGAGGCCATGAAATCTGAGATGTGATCCATGTATGAGAACAAAGTATGGACTTTGATGGATTTGCCCGATGATCGGCAAGCCAAAGAAAATAAATGGATCTTGAAGAGGAAGACGGACACTGATAGTAGTGTTACTATCTACAAAGTTAGAATTGTCGCAAAAGGTTTTCGACAAGTTCAAGGTGTTGACTACGATGAGAGTTTCTCACTCGTATCTATGCTTAAGTCTGTCCGAATCATGTTAGCAATTGCCGCATTTTATGAAATCCGGCAAATGGATAAACAAAACTACATTCCTTAATGGATTTATTAAAAAAGAGTTGTATACGATGCAACTAGAAGGTTTTGTCGATCCTGAAAGGTGTTAACAAAATATGCAAGCTCCAGCGATCCATCTATGGACTGGTGCAAGCATCTCAGAGTTGGAATATACGCTTTGATAAGTTGATCAAAGCATATAGTTTTATACAGACTTGCGGTGAAGCCTGTATTCACAAGAAAGTGAGTGGGAGCACTACAACATTTCTGATAAGTATATGTAAATGACATATTATTGATCGGAAATAATGTAGAATTATTCTGTGAAGCATAAAGGAGTATTTGAAAGGAGTTTTTCGAAGAAGGACCTCGGTGAAGCTGCTTACATATTGAGCATCAAGATCTTTAGAGATAGATCAAGACGCTTGATAAGTTTTTCAATAAGTACATACCTTGAAAAGATTTTGAAGTAGTTCAAAATGGAACAGTCAAAGAAAGAGTTCTTGCCTGTATTACAAGGTGTGAAATTGAGTAAGACTCAAAGCCCGACCACGGCAGAAGATAGAAAGAGAATGAAAGTCATTCCCTATGCTTTGGCCATAGGTTCTATAAAGTATGCCATGCTGTGTACCAGACCTATTGTATACCCTACCCTGAGATTGGCACGGGAGTACAATAGTGATCTAGGAGTAGATCACTGGACGGCGGTCAAAAATTATCCTTAGTGGAATAAGGATATGTTTCTCGATTATGGAGGTGACAAAAAGGTTCGTCGTAAAAGGTTACGTCGATGCAAGTTTTGACACTAATCTGGATGACTCTAAGTCTCAATCTAGATACATATTGAAAGTGGGAGCAATTAGCTAAAGTAGCTCCGTGCAGAGCATTGTAGACATAGAAAATTGCAAAATACATAACGGATCTGAATGTGGCAGACCCGTTGACTAAATTTCTCTCACAAGCAAAACATGATCACACCGTAGTACTCTTTGGGTGTTAATCACATAGCGATGTGAACTAGATTACTGAATCTAGTAAACCCTTTGGGTGTTGGTCACATATCGATGTGAACTATGGGTGTTAATCACATGATGATGTGAACTATTGATGTTAATCACATGGTGATGTGATCTAGATTATTGACTCTAGTGCAAGTGGGAGACTGAAGGAAATATGCCCTAGAGGCAATAATAAAGTTATTATTTATTTCCTTATGTCATGATAAATGTTTATTATTCATGCTAGAATTGTATTAACCGGAAACATAATACATGTGTGAATACATAAACCTACAGAGTGTCACTAGTATGCCTCTACTTGACTAGCTCGTTAATCAAAGATGGTCATGTTTCCTAACCATAAACAAAGAGTTGTTATTTGATTAACGAGGTCACATCATTAGTTGAATGATCTGATTGACATGACCCATTCCATTAGCATAGCACCTGATCGTATAGTTTGTTGCTAAGTGCTTTTCTTCATGACTTATACATGTTCCTATGACTATGAGATTATGCAACTCCCGTTTGCCTGAGGAACACTTTGGGTGCTACCAAACGTCACAACGTAACTGGGTGATTATAAAGGTACATTACAGGTGTCTCCGAAGGTACATGTTGGGTTGGCGTATTTCGAGATTAGGATTTGTCACTCCGATTGTCGGAGAGGTATCTCTGGGCCCTCTCGGTAATGCACATCACATAAGCCTTGCAAGCACTGCAACTAATGTGTTAGTTGTGAGATGATGTATTACGGAACGAGTAAAGAGACTTGCCGGTAACGAGATTGAACTAGGTATTGGATACCGACGATCGAATCTCGGGCAAGTAACATACCGATGACAAAGGGAACAACGTATGTTGTTATGCGGTCTGACCGATAAAGATCTTCGTAGAATATGTAGGAGCCAATATGGGCATCCAGGTCCCGCTATTGGTTATTGACCGGAGAGGTGTCTTGGTCATGTCTACATAGTTCTCGAACCCGTAGGGTCCGCACGCTTAACGTTTCGATGACAGTTACTATGAGTTTTATGATGTTGATGTACCGAAGGTTGTTCGGAGTCCCGGATGAGATCACGGACGTGACGAGGAGTCTCGAAATGGTCGAGACATAAAGATTGATATATTGGAAGCCTATGTTTGGACTCCGGAATCACTCCGGGTGAAATTGGGAATTTTACCGGAGTACCGGGGGGTTACCGGAACCCCCCGAGGGGTCAATGGGCCTTGATGGGCCTTAGTGGAAAGGAGAGAAAGGGGCCCAAGTGCTAGCCGCACCTTCCCCCCTTCCCTAGTCCTATTAGGATTAGGAGAAGGGGGCGCCCCCCTCTCTCTCCCTTCCCCCTTGGTCAAACCCTAGTTGGACTAGGATTGGGGGGGAGGAATCCTACTCCTAGTAGGAGTAGGACCCCCTGGCGCGCCCCTTGGTGGCCGGCCAGCCCCTCCCCTTCCCTCCTTTATATACAGGGGCAGGGGGCACCCCATGACACACAAGTTGATCCTTGAGATCTTTCCTTAGCCGTGTGCGGTGCCCCCTTCCACCAAATTACACCTCGATTATACCGTTTCGAAGCTTAGGCGAAGCCCTGCGTCGGTGGAACATCATCATCGTCACCACGCCGTCGTGCTGACGAAACTCTCCCTCAACACTCGGCTGGATCGGAGTTCGAGGGACGTCATCGAGCTGAACGTGTGCAGAACTCGGAGGTGCCGTACGTTCGGTACTTGGATCGGTTGGATCGTGAAGAAGTACGACTACTTCCTCTACGTTGCGTCAACGCTTCCGTTGCTGGTCTACGAGGGTACGTAGACAATACTCTCATCTCGTTGCTATGCATCACCATGATCTTGCGTGTACGTAGGAAAATTTTGAAATTACTACGTTCCCCAACAGTTTTACCTCCATCGAGAGGGCCCAAACCTGGGTAAAAACTTCGTGTCACCTGTCTCCTGTTACCATCCGCCTAGACGCACAGTTTGGGACCCCCTACCCGAGATCCGCCAGTTTTGACACCGACAAACGCCAAACACGCATTTCTCCGAGTTAAGCTGCAAGTCTACCTGACACAGGCTTTCGAAGGTCTCCTCCAGGTCTTGAATTAAAGTTCTCGCCTCCCGAGACTTCACCACAATGTCGTCGACGTAGGCTTCAACATTCCTTCCGAGCTACCATCCCAGGGCGATGTGCATCAGCCGTTGAAAGGTCGCGCCCGCGTTGCGCAGCCCGAACAGCATGCAAGTGTAGCAGTATACCCCGCACATGGTCAGGAAGGCTGTTTTCTCGACGTCTTCTACTGCCATCTTGATCTGGTAGTAGCCTGAGAATGCATCTAGGAAGCACAGCAGGTTACACTTGGCGGTGGAGTTGATGATCTGGTCGATGCGTGGAAGCGGGAACGGATCTTGGGGGCAGGCCTTGTTGAGGTTGGTGAAGTCGACACACATGCGCTCCTTTCCGCCTTTCTTGGGCACAACGACAGGGTTTGCCAACCATTCAGGTACCGGACCTCGCGAATGACGCCTGCTGCCTCCAGCTTGCGTGTTTCCTGGACAATGAAGTTCTGCTTCTCCGTGGACTGTCGTCGTGCCCTCTGCTTCACAGGGCGTACATTGGGGCACACCTTCAAGTGATACTCAATCACTCCTCTTGGGACCCCTACCAGCTGATCGGGTTCCCAGGCGAATACTTCCTTGTTTGCGCGCAAGAACTTCACCAGTGCCTCCTCTTGGTTGGGGTTGAGGTTGGCGCCGTGGTGAAAGTGGCTCCTAAGGACCCGTCTTCCTCGACTGGCACCTTCTTGGTTTCTGCCCAGTCTTGAGTGAACAACTGCTTCTTCTTGGTCGATGCGGCCACCTTAGTTCCGGAGGCGCCCGCGTCGGCCGGCTGCGCTGCCGCAGCAGTCTTGAGGGCAAGCTTGAGTGCCGCCAGAGCCTCCTTGGTATCCCCCACTATGGTGAGGACGTCCTTGCTCCCAGGCATCTTCATGAGGTTGTAGGCTAGATGGGTCGCCGCCATGGACTGAGCTAGAGCCGGGTACCCAAGGATAGCATTGTACGGGAGGCTGATGTGGGCGATGTTGAAGTCGATCAGCTCGGTACGGTAGTTGTCGCGGGTGCCAAAGGTCACGGGAAGATGGATCTGCCCTAGGGGGCTGGAGGAGCCGCAACTGACACCGGAGAAGGGCTTGCTGGGGCGGAGCCGCTCGAGTGGTACGTGAAGGAGGTTGAAGGCCTCCACCGAGAGCATGTTGAGGCCGACGCCACTATCGATGAGGGTCTTAGTGACGGCTACGTGGAAGATAGTGGGCGTGCAAAGCATTGGGAGCACGCCTGAGCTGACGGTGGTGATGGGGTGGTCTTCCGAATCGAAGGTTAGGTCGGCCTTGGGTGGCACCCAACCCGGGGAGCCCCCTGCCGCGCGGAAGCGGTGCTGATCTGGCGAAAGAACGGCTTTGCGTGACGGTCCGAGGGTGACGCCTGCAAGCCGCCGAGGAGGGCCGCGACCGCATGGGGCGCCGGTGCTGTGAAGTGCGCGGTGAAGAGGCCGCACAACTCCTCCCAGGATGCCACCGTGGATTCGGGGAGGTTGAGCAGCCAGGTGCGCGGCACGCCAGTGAGGGTCATGGGAAGCTAGTTGGGCATGACCTTGTCGTCGCCCCGGCCTGAAGGACGGCCTCCTCGTACGCTACCAGGAAAGCCAACAGGTCCGCCGCGCCGTTGTACCGCGGTGGCATCTCTGGCTTGAACTAGGGCAGCTACCGTACCTGCCGCAAGACGGGGGCCAAGGCTCGGAGCCCCCTGGCCCCGCCGCTGGCAGTAGTCGTCGGAGCGGGAGGCGCGGCGCCTGCCATGGGGGCAAAGCGCGGTGGTGGCGAAGCGCAGATCGACAGAAGGAAAGCTCCGACGTACCCCTACCCGGCGCGCCAAATGTCGTATTTCGGGTTCCGATAAAAACCTTGAGGTTTGAACACTGGGGTGCGCATGAAGATTTCCCCCTACCTAATCATGCCCTCAACCTCGCCGCGATCTCAAAGCCTAGCTCGACGAACTCGCAACACAAGAGACACGAGATTTATACTGGTTAGGTCCACCGTTGTGGTGTAATACCCTACTCCAGTGTGGTGTGGTGGATTGCCTCTTGGGCTGAGGATGAACAGTACAAGGGGAAGAACAGCCTCCTGAGGGGAGGTGTTCTTGTGCTCGGTGGGTGTGAGGGTGGAGTGGATCCAGTCCAAGATGAGTTGGCCCTCCCCCTACTGTGGTGGCCAGTCCTATTTATAGAGGCACTGGTCCTATATCCTAATATTGAGCGGGAAGGGAGCCAACAACGGCCACGTTGAAAGGGGATAGCTAGTACAAGCTATCCTAATTAAAGGTGGTCTTCGCCTGCAAAAGGCTCTGGTGGTGACACCGTCTTGGGCTCCACGGTGACCTCCATCCCGCCGTCCTGCTGGTCTTGGTCTCGTTGCACCGATATGGAAACCTTTGCCTGATGCCTCGGTACTCCTCGCCTGTGCTCGCCTCCTTAGCACCAAAGAGGAAATGAGGACACTGTGCGCGCTGGCGCCCGCTTGGCCTTGGTCGTCACAGCTGACATCGTAGGAACCTCGCGAGGTTCACCTTGCCTTGATCTCTCCACCCCTCGCGAGCCAGCTGGGTGAGGCTACTCCCGAGGAGGTCTTGTGTTGTCCGCCTCGCAAGGCTTGGCCCCTCGCGAGGGTCTTGAGTGCTTGTTGGTGAAGATGGGACGTACTAGGCCACGAGTGGAGCCACGCCACGGGCCGCAGGCAGGCAAGTCTGGGGACCCCTGTTCACAGAACACCGACAGTGAGAAATGTGACTGCCCAGTCAGCTATCAAGTTGTTGAAAGAATTGGTGTGTCGTTTTGGAGTTCTGACAAGGATCATCGCCGACAACGGCACCCAATTCACGAGCCACGCCTTCATGCAATATGTTCGTACCCTCAGATGCAAGATCTCATTCGCCCCTGTGGCACACCCTCGGAGCAATGGACAAGCTGAGTGGGCGAACGCTGAAGTGCTACGTGGACTCAAGACAAGAACTTTCGATACGCTACAGAAGCACGGCAGGCAGTGGATCGAGGATCTGCCGGTAGTTCTCTGGTCCCTCAGAATGACACCTAACTGAGCTATTGGGCAGACTCCCTTCTCCCTGGTCTACAGGGTAGAAGCAGTTATCCCCATCGAACTCATTTATGGGTCCCCTGGAGTGCTTGCCTATGATGAAGTAGCGCAAGATCAGCACCGACGTGACGACGCTGTGCTACTCGAGGAGAACCGTCTCCGGGCTGCTACGCGTGCTGCATACTACCAGCAAGCCCTGCGCCGCTATCACAGCCGCAAGGTTCATGCCCGGTGTTTTGAGGAAGGTGACCTTGTCCTTAGGCGCGTTCAGTCCGCCAAGGGAACAAATGAGCTGTCACCATAGTGGGAAGGCCCTTACTGGGTGGTACGAGTCACCAGAACCGGCTCAGACCGACTGCAGACTAGAGATGGAACTCAGTTGCAAAACTCATGGAATATTGAGCATCTCCGCGAGTACTATCCGTAAGGCCCGAGGCTGTCGGGCACTGCCCGACAACCACCCTTTTGTACATGCCTTGCCTCAGCTGCATGTAACCCCTTGTACAAAGCCAGAGTGATGACCCCGTGCAAGAGAAAATAAAGAAGCATTGTACGGGGGCCCCCAACTAAGATTGCATGCATGCATGAGCACACCAAGATCACTACATAAGCATTTGATGAGCATCTGCATATGCATATAGATAGGATTGCATCCTGCATTCATTCTCATCTACATGGAGTTGTAGGTTCCTCCCGTGAACTTGGCTTCGACAAGGGTCAAGAAGATTGAATGGCACAACGATCCTCGGCAAGCCAAACAGATATGTTTTACCTCTTTTCCATTAGTGTTCTGTAAAGATATAACTTTGCATGAGAAAACCTCGCCTCTCTTTTAAAACTTAGGTGCTCCCATCCGTGACTTGAACATTGCTTCGGTCAGGATGGTCGCAGTGGCCTTTAGTAAAAAGGAGCTGGCGGGGGGCTGGCCCCTCTGTCTATCCCCCGGCAGACGTAGCTCTCCGCCAGACAAAGAGGGTGCCGGCAGGATATCCTGCTGGGGAAAACTCGTTTATTTTTATGAAAGAGGCACTCCTCCTCTACATGGACATACACATGCATGGGATCCCGGCAAGGTTCATATTTATCATTCGTATGCTGATACAAGTACAAGCATTATAGAACACAAAGATGGACTCGGGAGATTACAATATTTGAATTAAAATTTGGCGATTGCCTAAAAGTTTAAGATTGAAAAAAGATAAGTGCCCCGTTATACCTTTGCCCCCGTCCATCTCCTACAGGAAGAGGCCGAAGGGGCCGAAGGCAGGCACCGCTGGGATTTGGCGCCACCCCAGGATCAGGACCGCGCTGCTCCCCAGCAAGGAGGAAGAAACAGGAGGGCAGGCGTGGATGGTGACGCTGCCGGAGGACCAGATGGGAGGCACGGAGTCACGGGCAAACACGATTCGTCGGAACGGTCATCTCCGTTCTTGACGCGTCATGGGTTGCCGCTGCCATCTGCATCACTACCACCCGAAGACCTCGGCACGACCACCACGCCGGGTACCATGCTCTCTATACCCTTCCACAGAGAGCATGGTTGTCCCCGGGATCCCTGACGTTGGAAGTCACCGCACGTCCTGAAGACGTGTGAGAAAGCAAGGAGCCTTCCTGTTCAACGAGAAAACCGCGCCCAGGAGGAGCCAGATTCGCCCCCTTTAGTGGCGAATCTCTACTACGACTCATCCTCGATGCTGCAAAAGGAAGAAGAATGGGGAGCGGTCGACTACCACGCGCCGTGCCCATGTCGAGCCGCGACATGGTGTTGGTCGCATCCCCTCCCACTGAAGTCAAGGCAACAGGAGACCCGGCGGCAAGGACACCGGGGTTGCCACCCCCAGCGTCGGCACCGCACCGCCTGAACCTTCCTCTCAGGTCCAAGGGAGGTCCCAAGTAGGAACCCAAGGGCTGGCCACGGGCTCTTCTCTTCGGCATCGCCAGCGGAAGCAGAGAACAAGGGAAGAAGAGGGGGAATGCAAAGGTACATGGCTCCGCCCTCCTCTGCCCCTCCTTTTTATAGGCCGGGCGGGGAAGGGCAGCTGCTCCATCAACGGGTAACCACTGCCCTCCACCGCCAATTCAAGGCGGGCGGACCCTCTCCAAGATGCTCTCCCGCGCCACGCGCCTCCATTACCTACCCCGCGCGATGCATGCAACATACGTGGCCAAGGATAAGGGCGCGCTATGGGAAGACTAAATTGGCAGTTTCTACCCCGTGCATTAAAGTCATTCACGGGCCATCACTGGAGCGGCCCCACCACTATTGGCTTTACACCACGCGTGGGGAAACCGGAAACCGGCCCGAAATCAAGGCTAATGAAGCAGCAATGGAGACCTCAAGGGGCCAACCCCTTCAGCAACCCTGCCTGTGCACTTATTAGGCCCTACCTCGACGACGCCCAGCAGTGTGTTCGGGGCAGGCCCGGGGGCCTCTGTCCGTGCAACAAACGCTGGTTCCGTTGCCCAGACTATGCACATGCACAAGAATAAGATTAAAGCACCAGCTTAAGTCAGAGAATGAGGGACCAAGACCAAGCCAGAGGAGCAATATGTCGGCAAGAGAAGGGCCTCCCTCGCCGAGCAGGCGAGCCCGGCAAGGGGCGAGGCTACCACCAGAAGGAGGCAACCAAGGCACCCCGGAAAGGTCTGCCTGGGCTAGCGGGGGCAGAACCACCCCACCAACCACTCACGCACGACCCACGTCGTCAATCCGTGCGGTGTCAAGCCGCAAGGTGATTAAGTGACAGCCATTCGCCACATGGCAGCCATCTCCTACAGAAGAAACCCACAAATGACACCCGTCCTGCGGCGTTTCAAGAGAACATGCACGGAGCTGGCGAGATAGCCTGACAAGCCTTGCCGGGCTACCAATGATGTGACACTAAGCGGTGCATTTAATGCACCCTGTTAGCCCGCAGAGTTAGGCATGATAGCACTGTTTGCTGTCATATCAGTGGATAATGACTACTTTGCCATTGTGGTGACCGCTTGATCTATAAAAGGAGGCCCATGGCACCCTTAGTAAGGGTTGGAAAGTTGACGAATCCACAGCCACATACGCCCGTAGTCGCTGTTGCCCTACGGTAACCCCTGCCGGGCAAGCGTACCGCGCTTCACCATCCCCATTCCACCATCAATCCACTAAAGCATGAGTAGGGTCTTACGCCTCACGGCGGCCCGAACCTGTGTAAGTTACTTGTGTGCTCTCTGCCATGCTGTCGTGTGCTGGTCTGCTCTTTGCGCAACGCGACGTCCCCCTGCCGAACCAGCAAGGGGCCTCCTGGTCCCATAGGTGGTCGTGTGTGTCTCACGACAATTGGTGTCACGTGTGCCATCCGGCCTTGGAGCAGACAAACCAGGGTTGAAGTGGAGTCCGAGATCCTTCCTGTTCTTGGCTGCCGACTCCTTTGAGAACTGAAAGTTGCACTTAAACAGATTGTCGTCACGACACCATAGAAGAGATGATGGGTCAGCATTATCTGGCTGAGGTCCTCGGACCATGCATGGATAGAAGCCTTGGGTGGTAGCTTCAGCCTTTGACTTGGGTTGCAGATTCTTGTAAAGAATATCTCCCCACGGGCACTTGATGGCATTCTTTTCAGCATATTCAGGAGTGACGAAGTTGTACTTGAACCACTGTTCAGCCCAATATCTTCGGATCCATTGTATTCTGGTCTTGCACTTATTGTAGCTCTCCTCTGGATCAGACTTGTACAATTCAAATAGATCGAGAGGCAGATCCAGAGCAGTATTTCCATGGCGCTGCCTGCCACCCTTCCTTACAAATTTTTCAGAGGCCATAATATTCAGACAGAGAGGCTTCAAGACAGTGAAAGGCTTCCGTCTACTTGTCAAACAAGAACTTGCTTCAGGAGAGTCAATATGATGTTGTAAGAATTCTGCAAATGAATTCAGATTATGAGAACCAAGGGATTCTCCCACGGACATGTACCTGTGACAGCATTAGAGATGCGAGGGAAGGGGAAGAGGTCATATGCATTTTCAAAAGATTTTGAAGATAAATCAGTTTGAAGACATTGACCTCATAGTGCGAAGACATTTACTTATTTGAAGTGAGTTGGTTCCAGATTTGTACGAATCCATGAATAAGTACAAGTGAGGAATCTAACTAGTTATGAAGCATAAGTGAATATACTTTGCACGATATGAGATTCAGAAAGAGAAAGATCCATATTTGGAAGTGTAGAAACCACTTTTGGTTGAAGTGGATGGATTTGACAGATCGAAAAAGGCTATAAAAAGTGAGATTTATTTACCATAGACGAACTACTAGACGAGGCAGAATGGATGCCGAGCAGTCCAATCTCTCGTACCCTAACTTGGCGGTGGAAGACACCTACGACGGCGGCGGAGAAGACAAGGTCCACGGCTGGCGTGAGGACGACGTCGAAGAGGTCGCGACAGCTAAGCACTTCATCTCCGGCGTCGACACGAGCTAGCGGTGGCTCTAGGGTTTGAGCGAGATGGCGAGGTGAAAGAGGAGATAATGACCGCGTGTGGGTATGTATTTATAAGGTAAAGGGCTGTGCAACGCAATTACACATGTGCCCCTGGCGGTTCACATCTGATGGACACGTGGAATGCATGCAACTAATTGAGAGTTGTTCCATGTTCTCACGCATGCCTGGTTTGTCAGGTAGTCGTTCCGGCTTCCCTGGTATCCAGGCAAAAGAGGTATGGCGTTAAAAACAGACTTAAATGTGTGTCTCTATATCTTCAGCTGACAAGGACGCAGTGAAGACATTCAACACGTGTCAACAGAATTCATATGACTAGATAGATAGAATTTGAGGAAGAAGCACATAAGGGGTTAGTGTCTCATCACATTCACTTAGTTCAGAAAATGGCAAGTTTGAAGACATAGCTATAAGTAAATGTTGTAGAGGACAGAACACAAACACACACACACACACACACACACACACACACACACACACACACACACACACACATATATATATATATATATATATATATCAGAAAAGATCAAATCAACATTGCGAAGATAAATCTTGAAGTCAAATCAATGTTGAAGACAAACCAAATGAGAAGATAATGCAATCATGACGCCAAATGAAAATCTTCGAGAAAGTTTGGTGGTGGCGTTACCCACCGTATAGGAAGTATTAGACCCAGACACGACGCACAATTATCGTGGTGCTCCGAAGTCAAATTCCGCGTTAATGTATTCACACTTAGAGGATAAGTCTTCATTTATTGAAGATATACGTTACTTCGTGTGTTGCACATCTAAGTCGTCAACATGCATAAGTGTTAGAATGTCTGTCAATTCACAGGACATTCGGGGACTCTAAGATATTTAGCTCACACCGTGGCCTGCAAAACCTTTTCTCATCCAAGGGCTTTGTGAAGATATCTTCCAATTGCTCTTTAGTGTTGACATGAATGATATCAATGTCTTCCTTCATGACATGATCTCTGAGAAAGTGATGATGGATCTGAATGTGCTTTGCCTTCGAGTGCTGAACTGGGTTGTTGGTAATCTTGATGGTGCTTTCATTATCGCAGTAGAGTGGCACATGCTTCAGATGGATGCCATAGTCCTTGAGAGTTTTCTTCATCCAGAGAAGATGACCGCAGCAAGATCCAGCAGCAATGTACTCAGATTCAGCAGTGGAGAGTGATACACAGTTCTGCTTCTTTGAAGACCAAGAGACAAGAGATCGTCCAAGAAAGTGACATGTGCCTGATGTGGACTTGCGATCAGCCTTGTCTCCAGCATAATCATCATATGAGCATCCAACTAGATCAAACTCTTAGCCCTTTGGATACCATAATCCTAGTGTTGGGGTGTGAGCCAAATATCGAAGTATTCACTTCACTGCTAAGTGATGCGATTCCTTGGGTGCCGCTTGGAATCGGGCACACATGCAAACACTAAGCATTATGTTAGGCCTAGATGCACGTAAGTAGAGTAAAGAACCAATCATGGAGCGCTATACCTTCTGATCGAATTCTTTACCATTATCGTCGGGGCCCAATTGGCCTTTGGTTGGCATTGGCATCGTGTACCCTTTGCAGTCTTCATTCCAAACTTCTTTAGGCAATCTTTGAGGGATTTCTCTTGTGATATGGAGATGCCATTTCTCTGTTGACGAATTTGAAGACCAAGGAAGAATTTTAGCTCACCCATCATGGACATCTGATATTGCTCTTGCATCATATACCCAAACTCATCACTTTATCTCTTGTTAGTGCAGCCGAAGATAATGTCATCCACATAGATTTCGCATACAAACAGTTCACCATCATATATCTTCATGAATATAGTGGGATCTAGAGAACCAGGTTTAAAGCCTTTGCTCTTCTGGAAGTCTTTGAGTGTGTCATACCAAGCGCGAGGAGCTTGTTTGAGGCCATAGAGTGCCTTGTTGAGCTTGTATACCATGTCAGGACGCTTTGGGTCTTCAAAGCCAGGTGGTTGTGCAACATACACCTCTTCTTCAATTTTGCCATTGAGAAAGGCACTCTTTACATCCATTTGGTATAGAGGAATTATGTTGTGGTTGGCATAGGCTAGTAGTATGCGAATGGCTTCAAGGCTAGCCACAGGAGCAAAAGTTTCATCGAAGTCAATCCCTTCAACTTGTGTGTAAACTTGAGCAATGAGACGAGCCTTGTTTCTGACAACTTGACCATGCTCATCTTGTTTGTTGCGATAGATCCATTTGGTGTTGATGATATTGTGCTTGCGAGGATCAGGATGCTTTACTAGCTCCCATACATTGTTCAGCTCAAACTGTTGAAGCTCTTCTTGCATAGCTTGAATCCATTCAGGTTCCATGAAGGCTTCATCAACTATCTCGGGTTCAGATATAGAGACAAATGCAAAGTGCCTGTCGGTGTCAAAACCGGCGGATCTCGGGTAGGGGGTCCCGAACTGTGCGTCAAGGCCGGAGATAAGGGACACGATGTTTTTACCCAGGTTCGGGCCCTCTCGATGGAGGTAATACCCTACTCCTGCTTGATTAATATTGATGATATGGGTAGTACAAGAGTAGATCCACCACGAGATCAAGGAGGCTAAACCCTAGAAGCTAGACTATGGTATGATTGTGTATGAAGATGATTGTCCTATGGACTACAACCCTCCGGTTTATATAGACACCGGATAGGGTTAGGGTTACACAGAGTCGGTTACAATGGTAGGAGATCTTGAATATCCGCATGGCCAAGCTTGCCTTCCACGCCAAGTAAAGTCCCATCCGGACACGGGACGAAGTCTTCAATCTTGTATCTTCATAGTCCAGGAGTCCGGCGAAGGTATAGTCCGGCTACCCGAACACCCCCTAATCCAGGACTCCCTCAGTGCCCATAGAAATTTGCTAGCTATGTTTCTCTTGAATGAGTGAGTCGACCAGGTGCATTGATGCTATCAATTATCTTCTCAATCTAGACTTCATTTGCTACGCGAGGATGTACTGGACGATGATTTTGTCTTTGCTGATCATTGTCTTCATCTTCAGCATTGGCTTCATGTTGAGCAGTGTCTTCATGCTGATTAGGTGCAGAAATGATGATTTCCTCTTCATCCTATTCCTTTGAAGGTATGATTTCTCCGGTACCCATAAGCTTGATAGATTCACTTGGTGTAGCTTCATCTAGCACATTTGACATGTGCTCTCTTTGCGAGCCGTTAGTCTCATCGAACCGTACATCCATAGTTTCAACCACTTTTTAGTGAAATAGGTTGAAGACTTTGTAGGAATGTGAATCCTTTCCGTAGCCAAGCATAAAACCTTCATGTGCTTTCGGTGCAAATTTTGAAGTGTGATGCAGATCCTTGATCCAACACCTAACACTAAAGACTCGGAAATAGCTGAAGTTTGGCTTTTTACCAGTCAGGAGCTCATATGATGTCTTCTTTAGGAACTTGTGAAGATAAACACAGTTGATGATGTGGCATGCAGTATCAATGGCTTCAGGCCGGAATTTCCTTGGAGTCTTGTACTCATCAAGCATCGTTCGTGCCATCTCAATGAGAGCTCTGTTCTTGCGCTCCATGATGCCATTCTGCTGCAGTTTATATGGAGCAAAGAACTCATGTGTGATGCCCAATGTATCAAGATAAGTGTCGAGGCCGGTGTTCTTGAATTATGTGCCGCTGTCACTTCTGATGTGCTTGATCTTGACGGCATAGTTGGTCATGGCACGATTGGAGAATCGTCTGAAGACATCCAGCACTTCAGTCTTGTAGAGAATTATGTGCACCCATGTATATCTTGAGTAATCATCAACAATGACGAAACCATAGAGGCATGTAGTGGTAGTAAGGGTAGAGTAGTGAGTAGGGCCAAATAAATCCATGTGAAGCAGCTCGAAGGGACGTGTCGTCGTCATGATTGTCTTCAAGGGATGCTTGGCCCTAGTCATCTTTCCAACTTCACAGGTACCATATAGATGATCCTTCTTGAACTTGATGCCCTCGATGCATATGACATGCTTCTTCTTCACAAGAGTGTGCAAGTTCGTCATGCCTGCATGCCCTAGCCTCCGATGCCATAGCCAGCACCCTGAAGATTTTGCTAGAAGTCATACGGCCAACTGTGGTCCTATGGAGAAATCTAACATATACAGATCGTCTTTTCGATATCCTCCGAAGACTAGAGATTTGTCAGATTCCATAAGCACAAGGCAACGATATTTTCCAAATATCACAATCATGTTTAGATCACAAAGCATTGAGACAGACACTAAGTTGAAACCAAGGGATTCGACAAGCATCACTTTATCCATGTGCTGATCCTTTGAGAATGCAACTCTACCTAGGCCCAATACCTTGCTTTTACCAGTATCAGCAAATGTTAGGTGACTTTCGTCAGATGGTCGTAGGGTTGAATCCATAAGAATACTTCGATCACCACTTTTGTGGTTAGTGCATCCACTGTCCATAATCCACTCATCAGCCTTCAGAATCATATCCTACAGTTCAGTTTGGGGGATAGGCTTCACAAAGAGAAGTGTGAAGCATAAACATTTGACGAACAAGCATATTATCAAAGTTCAAATCCTTGTTAGGGTAGATAGGATGATTGTCAAGAAATCCTGGAACGAAATACATAGTAAGACCATTTTTGCATTTTATCTTGCGTCCCACAAGATGCTTTAGGTCCCTAGAATAAGAGTCAGAAGCTTTTGATTTCTGGCTGGAGACCATTCCCTACAAAAGGGAGTTAATTCTTCTTAACCACTCGCATCTTCAGGGGTGGCTTAGAAGCAATGAGTCTAAGTGCAGCATCTGAGAGCTTTGTCTTTGGAGCCCTAGAAAATAGCCTTGCAGGAGGTGAATAATACTCATAAGAACAAGCAGAAAAGTAATTTGTCTTATGAACATAGCGGTTTGATGAAACATGCTCATATTCATACGTCTGAGTATGGTTTCCCTAAAAAACATTGGCGTTAGGGTGACCTTGGTGGGTCCTCTGTCTGTATGAAGCCTTTGGACCATATGAAGCCTTTGGTCTAGGGTTTTTCTTCTTCCCAGGTGGTGTCATGATGACATTCACAGGAAGCTTCTCAAGACAGCTTTTGGGGACCCAGATCTTCTTCAAAGGTGGTCCATTCCAGCAGTTAGTACCAATATACCTGGCAAATACTTCGCCATTCTGATTTTTGAATAGTTTAGAATTTGCATCAAAGGATTCATCAATGATAATAGGGTTAGCACAAGTGAAGCCAGATAAGGTAGATGGATCCACGGAAGGTCCCTTTGCAGCAAACCATGTGGTTTTGGGGTACTGCTCAGGCTTCCAGTAAGAACCATCAACATTAATTTTCCTCTCAAACCCAACACCCTCTTTCCTAGGGTTTTGGTTCAGAATCTGTTTCTTGAGGACATCACATAGTGTCTGATGCCCTTTGAGGCTTTTGTACATCCCAGTTTGAAGCAATGTCTTCAATCTAGCAGTCTCATCAGCAATAGTAGTAGTATCCTCAGAAGAGGGGTTAGTTACCACATCAGCAGTTGAAGATATTGCAACAGTAGCAGCAGTAGAACTTTTAGCAACAGAGACAACATTATCACGCTCAAGACATTTTAGACATGGTGGCTCAAAGTCTTCCTGAGCGGAACTGATCTGTTGAGCACGAAGTGAATCATTCTCCTTTTGAACATCTTCATGAGACGCTCTTAGATTCTCAAGTTCTTGCTTCCTTTGAAGATAATCATAGGAAAGCTTCTCATGAGTAGCTGAGAGAGTTTCATGACGACTTTCAAGTTCTTCGTACCTAACTTGAAGATTTTTTATGTCTTCAATTAAGGACTGAGTTCGATTCATTTCCGCATCCAACAGGTCATCGCTATTGTCTAGCAACTTTTGAATATGTTCCATAGCAGTTTGTTGTTCAGTTGCAATTTTAGCAAGAGTTTTGTAGCTAGGTTTGGATTCACATTCAGTGTCATCTTCACTGGATGTTTGAACGTAAGCATCGTGTGAGTTTACCTTGGCACCATGTGCCATGAAGCAGTAGGTCGGAGTATTTGGCTCGGGTTCGGGAGTCATTGTTTTGAGCAACTCTCGAGGAACCAGGGGTCCTGACATGTTCGATGACCTTCATAAACATCAAAGATCCGGTCCCATATAAGCTTTGCATTGCATAGATGGATGATGTGTCGGTGTTCTAGGAACGGGGGTCCCTAGGCTTGCCTGCCTGCGGCCCACGGCATGGCTCTGCGAGCGGGACCGTACGACCCATCTTCACCAACAAGCACTCAAGACCATCGCGAGGGCCAAGCCTCACGAGGCAGACGTCACAAGACCCCTTCGGGAGCGGCCTCACCAGGTTGGCTCGCGAGGGGTGGAGAGTTCAAGGCACGGCAAACCACGCAAGGTTCTCGTGACGTGAGCCATGATGATCAAGGCTAGGTGGGCGCCAGCACGCATAGTGTCCTTGTTTCCTCTTTGGTGCTAAGGAAGCAAGCGCAGGCGCGGAGTACCGAGGTGTCAAGCAAAGGTTTCCATATTAGTGCAATGAGACCAAGACCAGCAGGACGGCAAGAAGGAGGTCACCATGGAGCCCAAGGTGGCGTCACCACCAGAGCCTTTTGCAGGCAAAGACTGCTTTTGTCAGGATAAACTGTACTAATTGTCCCCTTTCAAATTGGCCGTTGTTGGCTCCCTTCCCGCTCAGTATTTGGGGAGAGGACCAGGGCCTCTATAAATAGGATTAGCCACCACATTAGGAGGCAACTGGTCTCGAACTCATTCAGTTCATCCCCACACCCACGAAGCACAAGAACACCTCGCCTCAGGAGGCTGTTCTTCCCCTTGTACTGTTCATCCTCAACCCAAGAGGTAATCCAACACCACCACACTAGAGTAGGGTATTACACCACAACGGTGGCCCGAACCAGTATAAATCTTGTGTCCTTTGTGTTGCGAGTTCGTCGAGTTAGCCCTTGAGATCTTAGCGAAGCTAGGGCATGGATCGGTAGGGGGAGATCTTCGTGCGCACCCCAGTGTTCGAACCTTGAGGGTTTTGCCGGAACCCGCGATCCGACATTTGGCGCACCAGGTAGGGGTGTGCCGTAGCTTACCTTCCACCGATCTGTGCTTCGCCACCCGACACTTCGCCCTCATGGCAGGCGTCTCGCTCCCGTCTCCGACGACTGATGCCGACGACGGGGCCAGGGGGCTACGAGCCTTGTCCCCCGCCCTACCGCAGGTGCAGTGGCCTCCCAAGTTCAAGACGGAGATGCCGCCGCGCTACGACGTTGCGGCGGACCCATCGGCTTTTCTGCTAGCGTATGAGGAGGCCGTCCTCAAGGCCCGGGGCGACGATAAGGCCATGGCCAACTGGCTTCCCATGACCCTCACTGGCGCACCACGCGCCTGGCTACTCGACCTCCCCGAATCCACTGTGGCATCTTGGGAGGAGCTACACGGCCTCTTCGTTGCGCTCCACGCGGCACCGGCGCATCACGCAATCCCGGCCTTGCTAGGCGGCTCACAAGCACTGCCTTCGGATCGCCACGTCAAGCCATTCGTTCGCCAGATCAGCACCGTTTCCAAGCGCTCGGGGGCTCCGTCGGGCTGGGCCGCGCCCGAGGCCGACCTAACCTTCGACTCGGGAGACCACCACCTCACCACCGCCGGCTCGGGTATGCTCCCGATGCTTTGCACGCCCACCATCTACAACATGGCCGTCACCAAGACCCTCATCGACGGCGGTGCCAGCCTCAACGTGCTGTCCATGGAGGCCTACATCCTTCTGCACGTACCTCTCGAGCGGCTCCACCTCAGTAAGTCTTTCTCAGGAGTTGGTGGCGGCACCGCCCACTCCCTGGGACAGATCCGCCTCCCTGTCACCTTCGGCACACGCGACAACTATCGCACCGAGCTGGTCGACTTCAACATCGCCTGCATCGGCCTCCCTTACCTCGGGTACCTAGCTCTGGCCCAGTTCATGGTAGCAACCCATCCGACTTACAACCTCATGAAGATACCGGGGAGCAAGGGTGTCCTCACCATCAAGGGGGACGCCAAGGAGGACCTGGCGGCGCTCAAGCTTGCCCTCGAGACCACTGCGGCGGCACAGCCCGTCGGCGCGGGCGCCTCCAAGGCCAAGGAAGCTGCACCAACCAAGAAGAAACAACTGTTCACCCAAGACAAGGCAGAAACCAAGCAGGTGCCGGTCGATGAGGACGGGTCCTTAGGAGCCACCTTTACCATAGGCGCCGACCTCGACCCAAGCCAAGAGGAAGCGTTGGTGAAGTTCTTGCGCGCAAACAAGGAGATATTCACATGGGAACCCAAGCAGCTGGTGGGGGTCCCGAGAGAGGTGATTCAGCATCACTTGAGGGTGTGCCCCAATGTACGCCCTGTGAAGCAGCAGATGAGACGGCAGTCCACGGAGAAACCGGCCTTCATCGTCCAAGAAACCCGCAAGTTAGAGCCGGCGGGTTCCATTCGCGAGGTTCGGTACCCCGAATGGCTGGCAAACCCCGTCGTTGTGCCGAAGAAAGGCGGGAAGGAGCGAATGTGTGTCGACTTCACCAACCTCAACAAGGCCTGCCCCCAAGATCTATTCCCGCTCCCATGCATCGACCAGATCGTCGACTCCACCGCCGAATGCGACCTGCTATTCTTCCTGGGTGCGTTCTCAGGGTATCACCAGATCAAGATGGCGGTAGAAGATGTAGAGAATACAGCCTTCTGGACCCCGTGTGGAGTGTACTGCTACACTTGCATGCCTTTCGGACTGCGTAATGCGGGCGCGACCTTTCAGCGGTTGATGCACATTGCCTTAGGGCGGTAGCTTGGGAGAAACGTGGAGGCGTACGTCGACGACATTGTGGTGAAGTCTCAGGAGGCAAGAACCTTGATCCAATACCTGGAGGAGACTTTCGCGAGCCTACGCCAGGTGAACTTGCGACTCAACCTGGAGAAGTGTGTGTTTGGTGTCCCTTCCGGCAAGCTGCCGGGTTTCCTCGTATCCCACAGAGGGATCATGGCGAACCCAGAAAAAATCAAGGCCATTGAAGACATGAGCCCACCGCAGACCCTCAAGGAAATGCAGAAGCTGGCTGGTCGGGTGACTGCGTTGGGGCGCTTCATCTCCAAGCTGGGAGAGCGCGCCCTACCCTTCTTCAAGATGATGAAGAAGAAGGGCCCGTTTGAGTGGACCCCGGAGGCCGACCGAGCTTTTCAAGACCTCAAGAGATACCTGACCAACCCTCCAGTGGTGGTGGCACCGCGACCTCTCGAGCCCCTAGTGCTTTATCTTGCTGCCACCCCATACTCCGCCAGCGCGGCTCTGGTGGCGGTTCGGGAAGAGCGCCAAGCCAAAGGCGCGTCGCGCCAAGCTACGCCACCAGCCGAGATGACGCAAGATCAGAAAGGTGCCGCAAGAGCCGTAGCAGTGTTAACAGAGTGCCAAGCTCGGCAAGACGACACAGCCGAGACCCCGACAAGCGATCAAGCGTCGGGGGTTCCACTACCTCAGGAGGCGGCCCAACTTCCGCAAGACACGAGCATCACCAACGCGCCAGCCCTCATCGAGCACCCGGTGTATTTCGTCAGCACAGTGTTGCGGGACGCAAGGGCACGATATCCCATGCCTCATAAGCTCTTACTCGCGCTCTTGGTGGCCTCGCGTAAGTTGCGGCATTACTTCCAGGGCCACCCCATCAAGGTCGTCTCAACCTATGCATTGGAGAGAGTGCTCTGGAGCCCCAATTCTGCCGGAAAGGTCACTGAGTGGAACATCGAGTTGCAGGCATTCCAGTTGGAGTTCAACACTACCAGGGTCATCAAGGGAGCCGCACTCACTGATTTCGTGGCAGAATGGACGGACGCCCCAGTGCCTGAAATAGGCGAGGATCAGTCCCTCTCGCCGGGAAGTGAGGCGCTTGACGGCTGGGTCATGTATTTCGATGGTGCTTTCGCACACCAGGGCGCGGGGGCTGGAGCGGTGCTCATCTCGCCCACTCAGGACAAGCTCTACTACGCTGTGTAGCTCTGCTTTCAGCAGGGCGAGAAGGTCTCCAACAACATCGTAGAATACGAAGGCCTCATAGCTGGCCTGAAAGCAGCGGCAACTCTAGGGGTGAAGCGCCTCACCTTTAGGGGCGACTTGCAGCTCCTCATCATTTTCTCCAACAAGGTATATGAGCCGAAGGACGAGCACATGGAAGCATAACTCGCGGAGGTGCGCAAGATGGGGAGGCAATTCCTGGGCCTGGAGTTGCAGCACGTGCCCTGTGGCACCAACAAGGAAGCTGACGACATCGCTAGAAGGGCATCCAAGCGGCAGCCCAAGAGCCTGGCGTCTTCGAGGAGCAGCTCTTCAAGCCATCAGCAACAACACTGCTTTCAAGAACAGCTCAGCCTCGGGAGGAACTCCCGCAACCGCCTGCCACAGGAGCCCCAGCCTGTGGCCCGACCTCGGGAGCGCACCTACTCTTGGCGCTCGAGCCCCAGGAGGGACCCTGGAGCAAGGAATTCAAGGAATACCTGATGCAGGGGACGTTGCCGGAGAAGGAGGAGGACGCGGAGCGTGTGGCCCGGTAGGCCACGACATACTGCATCCGGGACCGTGAGTTATACAGGAAGCGACCAAATGATGTTTCACTGCGTTGTATCTCCAGGGAACAGGGGAAATAGCTAATAGCCGACATACACGACGGGGAGTACGGGCACCATTCATCGTCGTGAACCCTCGTGGCAAGGCATTCCGCAGTGGGTTCTACTGGCCTACGACGCTCAACGAGGCAGCTGAGCTGGTGAGGTCCTGTGAGGTCTGTCAATTCCACGCCAAGCAAATCCATCAGCCGGCTCAAGGCCTCCAGACCATCCCACTCTCGTGGCCGTTCGCAGTCTAGGGACTGGACATCCTGGGCCCATTCCCTCGAGCGCCAGGGGGCTACCAGTACCTCTACGTTGCCATCGACAAGTTCACCAAGTGGGCGGAGGTGGAAGCCATCCGCACCATCCCAGCCGGCTCTACGGTAAGGTTCATCAGGCGTCTCATGAGCCAATTCGGGGACCCCAACCGCATCATCACCAACAATGGCTCGCAGTTCACCAGTAATCTCTTCAAAACATATCGTGCTGACCTTGGAACGCAGATCCGCTACGCTTCAGTGGCGTACCCCCGGAGCAGTGGACAAGATGAACACGCCAACGCGGAGGTCCTGAGGGGCCTCAAGACCAAGACCTTCAAGAATAAGCTCGAAGCCTGCAGCAGGGGCTGGCACGACGAGCTCCAGTCCGTGTTGTGGTCAATCCGCACCACCGCCACCAAGCCAACGGGCGAGACCCCGTTCTTTCTCATCTACGGAGCAGAGCGGTCCTCCCTCACGAGGTCAAGCATCGCTCCGCACGGGTCCTGACGTTTGATGAGACGCAGCAGGACGCGACACGGGGGATGGACCTCGTGCTGGGGGAGGAACGCCGCCGCGAAGCTGCACTACAGGCAGCAAGATACCAGCAGGTGCTGCGGCAGTACCACTATCACAGCGTCCACTCCAGGACTCTCGAGGTGGGTGACCTCGTCCTGAGGCGGGTGCTCTCCAGGGAAGGGCTGCATAAGCTCTCACCCATGTGGGAGGGCCCGTTCAAGGTCGCCCACGTCTCCAGGCCTGGCTCCGCGCGCCTACAGACGCAGGACGGGGTACCCATCCAGAACGCCTGGAACATCCAGCACCTCCGAAAGTTCTCCCCATGAAGAAAGGCCCAACGCCTGTCAAGAAGGCCCAACGCCTATGAAGATCTTTGCCCGTGACACTCTCACGTAATAACGAGTGGAGTTGTACACACCCCGGAGTCTCTGGAGAGCCGCCCTCGGGCCTCGGGGGCTCCCTCCCACGTCCAAGTGGCAGCACTTAGCTCCGCGCAGGTGAGAAGACTTCAAGACTAGAGTAGGTGCCGGACATGTCTTTTCATTTGCTTTCCGTAGTTGGCTCGCCCTCTTTCTATTGAAATTTGCTTCTGGAGTTCTTTGCTGATTTGATGCTGTCGCCTTTTATCACTATTTCCGGCTCCAGTTTAACCTGCACTCTCTTTCTCGCACACCTCGCGAGGGGGCTAGGCAGGCGCCCTCGCGAGCATTTTTCCTTTCTCCCTTTCTCTTCCTTTCGACTATTTTTTCGAGCCCACAAGCTGGCGCACTTCTCCTAATCCATGCCCCTCGGGTATCGTGACACAAAGCGCTGGGTCAAGGCTCGGGTGAACGATAAGCCTCCTAGCGAGCCTCCTAACGAGTTTTTTGCAGTTCCCTAGCACCCGCCAAGTCAAGGGAGGCCTTCGCAGGCACTAGGAAGCAAGTCCTTCGTGAAGAGGAGGCTACCCCAAACGTGGCAAGCTAAGTTACCTCTACACAAAATAACGACACAACACAGAAACGACAAACATAGCATAATGAGTGAGATCATAGTTCGATACACGCCCCTCCGGGGCCCATTCTGGTTTCTTTTTGATGAAGGAAGGAAAGGAAGAACAAAATAAAAGCGGCGCCTACCCCTACAGCGGTCAAAGGCGGCAGGCTCCTAGCGCCGTCCTAAGCTTAGCCAGACCCCTCCTCACGCTTCACGGAGGCACGACGACGAGACGACCCGCTACTACCTTCGAAGCGGGCACAGCGGCGTGGCGGCCGGTCGTAGCCACCACTGTTGGAGCTGTCATTGGGGGAAGAGCCGCCGTAGCTGGACGAGACGCGGCCGACACCAAGGGTGGGCTCGCCCTCATCCTCTTCACGACCGTCACCAAGGGCAAGCACCTCCTCGCCGTCGTTCACCTCGGGGCAGCACCCGACGCAGTGACCATCTTCCCCAAACACCCTCACATAGAGGCTCGCATCACCGTCATACCTGAAATGGAGGGTGTACCTCCTGCCCAGGCCGTGCGCAAGGGCGAACATCTGCCAACCGCGGGCCAGAGCTATGTTGCCCGCGGTGGAGACCTCGACCGCGACACAAGAAGCTCTGCTTCAGCAACCGTTCGTGTCGGGGATATACCCCGCGGTATGACCCGGCTGGATGTATAACCCAGCCGGACTTGGCGACTCACTAATGACCCGCCCTGGCTGGACGACACACTAAGTGACCCGCCCGATCCTGGCGACTTATGGGTGACCTGGCAAGCGGATCAGAGGAGCGACAAGACCCGGGGGCCCAGGAGGCTCAAGGCCCAGAAGGCCGGTTTACGTTATGGTAGGTCGGCTTAAGAGGAAAGGCGTGAGGAATATTTCCTTTACGAGGAAGCAAGACCCGGACTTGTATTCAACTTGTAAGAAAAGATAGACTAGTCCTAGTCCTACTAGGACTCCACATGTAACCCGCCCCTCTAACTTATATAAGGAGGGGCAGGGCTCACCAAAGAGGGAGAGGCAACAAGAAACAATCTCTAGGGCTAGACACAAGAGCCTGCTTACCGGCGACTCTCTCGTGATCATAATGAGACCTAGCCTCAAACAACATGTAGGGTTTTTACCGGATGATGTTTCCCGGGGCCCGAAGCTGTCTAAATCCCCGTCTTGTGTGTTGCGTCTCTCGTCCCGATCAACCCATCTCAAGCTACCACCTAGATGCGTTGGCCTCGCGACTAAGTCCTCGCATTAAGGACATCTACCGTGACAATTCCACGACAGTTGGCACCCACCGTGGGGCCTGCGCACGGTGGTGACGAGTTCTTGAACGGGATCTCTCCTAGGGATCGAGGAATTCGCGATTGATTGGATGAAGAAAACCGGCACGGAACGATCACGGAGGATAACCCGCCGCCGGACAACCATGGGCAGAATTATGGTTAACTTTTGTAGCTGACACATATGAGATTCATCCGAGACGGAGAAAATTTTAGGGTTTGCGTGCGCAACCCCACGTGTTGCTCGTCATTCGACGAATCGGAGGGCAGATTGTTTTTTATGCTGCAATCGAAACCGGGCAGGAATCTGCCGCCAAGTCATCAAAGACCATAGTTGCCGAAATACGTCGTATTCGACTGTTGTACTACGAGGGTGCAGTCGCTGTCGCTGCAGTTTGTTCAAATCTAGAGGTACACCGTCGAATTTGGTGCTGCTGTTCTCCACGTCGTTTTGTCCACATGCAGGATCCAGTCCCGAGGAGATTATACATCGTTGCTACTAGTACTGCTTATCACAGAGAAACAGGAGCCAAATCATACTGATATCCACGTGCAACTGCCAGTGCTAATGAGTACTAGTACTACGTCAGTTTTTGTGCTCGATTACTACATCCGCACGGGCGCCTTATCAGATTGAAAAAATATCAATATTTACTTCGGCAGGGCAGAGCTCTTTGCATACTCATTGAGTCCTCGTCCTAGAAGAGAAGAGGAATCGTCAAAATCAACAGTGACCAGGGGAAGGAGATGGATATGGACTTGTCAACCGAGCCTCCGAGCCGCAGTCGCGCCAAAACCGTTTCCGCGTCAAATCCTTATGGCCGATTTGGAGTCGCCGACGTCCCTTTTACTACCTAGTCCTGCTCCGACCCGCCGCTCGAGCACCTCGCTTAAACAGGCCGTGCCTCTGTTCCGGGCCGCCCGGATTTTTTCCAGCTGCGCCCTTCCTGTGTGGTCGCACCAGGCCGACCCCGCTGCGATCTCAAGCCGCCCTGCAAGTCGCCGGCCCCCGCTGTCGCCTACACACAACCGTCTGTATGCATCACAGTATGATGGATGATGGGCATGCACCTCCATGCTTGATGGATCATGATGGGTACTATTTGGACGTGGTGTCACACTTCAACAAATTTGGAACTTTCCCCGGATCACTACTTCCATTGAAAAACGATCTGGTGAAGAACGCGCCAAACATCCGCCCCGTACTAAGTCATAACCTGTGTTCAAACCGCCGTTTCCACTGTTGTGGCCGTAAGTCGGCTACACCTCTGTTACTATGGTCAACAGCTGTGCCCCGCGGTCGCACTTCAACAACCCGCCGGAGCACCCTCGTTGGAGCGGACTCACCTCAAGTCACCGTACCTTTAGTCGGCCTCTGAACTCACCCATTCGCACAGCCTTACAACGCCATGGGCAACTCGCTTATCTGCCCTCGCGGCGGTTCACGCATCTACATCGGTTTACAATGTCGCGGCCGACTCTCCCGCCCGAGTCGGCTGACAACAATGTGGCCGACTCATCTGTCCGAGCCGCCTCTGATGTTACGGTCGTTTTACTGTCCGCCCTGCGGTCTGGCTTATTCAATGTTCCGGGTTGACTAACGGGTACCGCTGAGGATCATAAGGTCCAAATACATCAGGTGATATCCATTTAAATTTATCTTATTAAACATTTATTGTTTTTATCAAAGAACAATTAGTTTGGTCTGTGTATTTGTACGTGTAGCAAAGGGGATGCCATGTTGTGCCTATGAAGTGTACGTCAGCACCATCACGCACCGGCGTTTGCGCTCGTTTACTGATGGAACATGTGTGCGCAAGTCGCCGCCCATGCAGCTTAATCTACATCAACCCGCCGGAGCCACGTTGAGCCGCCCTTGCCGTTTTGAGGGTTATATTAAGTCGCCGATCTGCCTGAGCCACATCCGTCGTGTTGAACAGATCATCCGTCGTCCAAAAAGATCAGGTGATATCCATCTGAGTTTGTTTTATTAGCACGTGTTGTTTTTGTCAAAGAACAAGTTTGTCTTTGCCTTGGTCTGCAATATTATTTATGCAGGGCAATTATTTATGACATATTATACTGCGGAGATGGAGGTATGCCAGCATCTTTGGGCATAGGTGGTCGTTGTTACTCAAATTACTCCCGCACCGGCTTACAATGCTGTGGCCGTCTCTCGCGACCGCACCGGCTTACAACGCCGTGGCCGTCTCTCGCGACCACGCCGGCTTACAACAAGGAGGACAACTTGCCCGTCCGCACCGGATTACAACGCCACGGCCGGTTCATCTGTCTGTGCCGCTTCAGATGTTACGATCGTCTTTACCATCTGTCTCTCGCGGCCTGGTCTACATCAACACACCAAGCCGCGCCTGTCTGTGTGAGCTGTTCATTGAGTATGAGCAAGTTACTACTTGGGAAGCCCGGTTTCTCTTCCAACAAATTGGAGGCAAATTATCATATATTATCAGCCGCCGTCTGCACTGGATGGCTCAATGGGTAGGTGCACAAGTCGCCGCCACTACGGTTTGGTTAACTTCAAACAACCAGTTGGAAGGAACCATTGGCCGAGTTGCTGACACGGCTCATACGGGATCATTTATAACCCGCCGCAGGCACCTCAACCTTCTATGGATTCACATCGCGTTATCAACGCCAATGATATACACCTTCTGCTATGGTCAAATATGGAGAATCTCAAGCCAACTCTTCGAGTCATCTTGAGACTCGAGGGCTACAATGGTATGGCTCGGCAAAATTAGCCGGTTTCAAGGAATTCAAAAACTCTGGTCATTGAAGGGAAGATAACCCGGGCCTGGAGGTTACTGCTTTATTGGCGAATATTTAAAGACCGTCAGAAAATTTCCGTCTCAAAATGAAGATTCCGGTTTAAAATACAACTCAAGAGACATCTCTCTCCCGCAAAGCTTTGAAGCTCTCAAAACCGGTTCAACATCCGGCTCAAGGTAAATCTGTCCCTTACAAAGCTTTGAAGTTCTCAATATCCGGTTTAAGAATTTCCGGTTCAAAAAGAACTAATCTCTCGCAAGTTCGAGTTCAGAGAGAACTCGCTACCATGATGCACGGTTCAGAACGTGGGTATCCTACCTTACGGCTTATCTTCTTATGGTCACTTGGGGGCTTCCTGCTCATCGGGCATAGCTATCAATACCCTCTTGATCGGCGCAATGCCAAAACTCATATGGTCATTTGGGGGCTTCCTGTTCAAACATAGGTCGTATTCGAACCAAAGAGAACATAGTTGTCGATACCCTTTTGATTGGCAAACTGCCGAACCCACTTGGGGGCTTCTTGATCGTATCCGAATCATAGCTCAATCTCTTTGGAAATCGACGTGGATCGTATTCGAATCAGCGTCGCTAAACAACTATTAAGGTCATTTGGGGGCTTCCTGTTCAAACATAGGTCGTATTTGAACCAAAGAGAACATAGTTGTCGATACCCTCTTGATCGCCATCGCCAAAGCCACTGGGGGTTATATGATCGTATTCGAATCTTAGCTTAACCCCTTTGGAACGGTTTACTGATCGTATTCGAATCAGAAGCCTCAAAATTTTGTCTGTTTCTTGTACAAGTTTTTTGCAATCGCAGTTATTTGACTTTTTCTTGAGACTTTTTGATCATATTTGAAAGCATCTAGGGAGTGGCTTTGATTCCACCGGCTTAACCTTAGTCAATAAAGTTGTCAGCACATAACAAACATCATATGTGCCGGCTTTTACAGAATTGGTTTCTCACCCTCACTGTCCGGGTCATATAAACCAGCGGTATCATTCAAAGGATCATAGGGATCTTGTGATCTACTTGTGTGCAGGATAAGACTATATTTGGGTGGTTACCCGCCCTGGCTTTTGACGTTAAGTCGCCAGGGTATATGTTGTTTAAACTCTGTGCAGGATTTGCAGAATTATGACTTATATAAATGTTTAAGTCCAAGCTCATCATTAAAATTGATGCTTCAAAATGATTATCCGTTCTGGATTTTCTCAAAGGCTATAAGCTGCCGGGTTACAAAAATTCCAGCTTACAATGAATGCACATTAAGTCGTCATCGGCCAAGAGCTGCCATGTATTTAAACTCCGGATTTACTTGTCAACCGATGAGGTATTCAAAACTTTAATAGCCAAAACTGGCTGGATTTTCATGATGATATTGAATGATTGAGGTTTTCATACCGGATTATATTATTCAAATCTTGAATAGCCAAACTGGCTGGATTCCTATTGTGATTATCAATAACCAGTGTAATGATTGAGGTTTTCAAAGTCGCTTTAGCGCAACGGCTATTATTTTTATCAATGGATATGATTTATTCTACAATGGAAGGAATAGTCCCGAGTTGCTGCAGGATTACGACCCGGCACTTGGGGGCTACGTTATTCAGATTGAGATTATATCAAATATGCAAGTCCCATGTCACTGCCAGCATGTACCATGGTACTTGGGGGCTAATGCAAAGTCATTTTTTGCTCAACTTATTGAAGACCCGACTCATCACATTCTAAATGAGTTGGCCCTTGGGGGCTACCAATTGCTCCTCTGAAAATTCAAGGTACACAATCCTTATTCCATTATATTGAAGGATCCACTGCTCAGTTGGTAAAGCACAAAGCTCTTAAGCTTGTGGATGTGGGTTCAAGCCCCAGGATGGGGGTTACATCATATGATATTATTTTCAATGAAAAGCCCCAGCTCAGTATTATCTTACTAAGCCGGCCCTTGGGGGCTCCATATTATTGCTGAAATCTACATCATCATATTTACAAAGTCCCTGGTCATTATTACATAATGACCTGACACTTGGGGACTAATGCATATTGCTCTTTGCTGAAGACAATTCTATGATGACCCGGCTACACTACTATGACTATAGCCGACTCATGGGGGCTACACAACTGGATTTTATTTAAAACCATGGCGATAAGTCCCAGCTTATTCATGCTGATTAAAACGGCCCTTGGGGCTATAGGTAATATGGATATAAGGGAGAAATATCTTCAAATTATCAGTTTGAGTAAATCAGATTGACCCGGTGTCTGCAAAAATCATAAACCGGCATCAGCGACAATTATGACTCGGCATCATCTATCTATAACCCGGCAATTTTGGTAATTATAAACCGTCAAGTTTTATATCTTCAAGCCGGCTGAATATAAGTTGAATATTTGAAGACCAATATTTTTGTCAAAGTCAGAGCACTGAAAGCCGACTCAAGTGAATTATCTCTTACAATATTTCTCAACAAGAGACCAATGTCAGCAAATTGATTCTGAAGCTGGCCTGTTGGCCCGGATTTTTCAAAGGAAGTATCTGGATTTTTTACATTGGCAAAATTTGAACATATCTGCTAAGGAGATTTGCTATGAGATTATGGATACATATCAAGAAGGAGATGACAAGAACTTAAGGATGATCAAGTGCCGGCTTACAGGAATATTTAACCCGGAGTACAACCTGTCAATTTGTTCTTGTGTTTATGTTGCAGATCAGTTTAACATGGATAAATCAAAATTAAACTTGGGGGCTAATGCCGGGGATATACCCCGCGGTATGACCCGGCTGGATGTATAACCCAGCCGAACTTGGCGACTCACTAATGACCCGCCCTGACTGGATGACACACTAAGTGACCTGCCCGATCCTGGCGACTTATGGGTGACCTGGCAAGCGGACCAGAGGAGCGACAAGACCCGGGGGCCTAGGAGGCTCAAGGCCCATAAGGCCGGTTTACGTTATGGTAGGCCGGCTTAAGAGGAAAGGCGTGACGAATATTTCCTTTACGAGGAAGCAAGACCCAGACTTGTATTCAACTTGTAAGAAAAGATAGACTAGTCCTAGTCCTACTAGGACTCCACATGTAACCCGCCCCTCTAACTTATATAAGGAGGGGCAGGGCTCCCCAAAGAGGGAGAGGAAACAAGAAACAATCTCTAGGGCTAGACACAAGAGCCAGCTTACCGGCGACTCTCTCGTGATCATAATGAGACCTAGCCTCAAACAGCATGTAGGGTTTTTACCGGATGATGTTTCCCGAGGCCCGAAGCTGTCTAAATCCTCGTCTTGTGTGTTGTGTCTCTCGTCCCGATCAACCCCTCTCAAGCTACCGCCTAGATGCGTTGGCCTCACAACTATGTCCTCGCATTAAGGACATCTGCCGTGGCAATTCCACGACAGTCCGCCTACAGCAAGAACCCGCCTGGACCAGAGGCTGGCAGCTCGTCGACGAAGAAACGCGGGAGCTGAAGCCAGTTGCCGGCCGGGTTCTCTAACCAGACGACGAAGTCCGGTAGCACCTCCGCCGAGTGGAAGCGCAGCCAGGGAGGCCGCCCAACCACGGCACGTCTCCCTTCATCGACAGGGCTACCGTGACCGGAGCGACCGCTGCCACGCGCAGCGGCGCCACCACGAGAACGGGGGGACATGGAGGGGGTCGCGGTGTGCTTGTGGGGACGACCGCGTCCACGCTTGGGCGTTGGAGAGCTGGGCCCCTCGCAAGGGGCCTTCCCCTTCTCCGTGGCAGAGAACCTCCTCGATAGCGCCATTGGTGGCAGTGATGGAGCAAAGGGGGAGAAGCAAGAGGAATGGGAAGAGATGGGCGACGGGGGCTCTGCCCTCCCTCCCTCCCCATTTATAGCAGGAGAAGGCCAACCAGCGCCCCCCACGATCACAGCTAATGATGGTTTTTCCATGCATGTCGTAGGGACTTGTCAAGTCGGGGAGTTGCTGAGGTAGCATGGGGAAGCAGAGACACCCACGTCCAATCAACCGCCAGGCGTCGACCAAGGCCGCAGGCGATTGGGGCCCGCGGCGCTCCGCACTTAATCTTTGGCTTCGCCTCGAAGCCAAGCCCGAGCGCGCCTTGGGCCCGGGGGCTACTGTTGGCGTTCTGGGAACGGGGGTCCCCAGACATGCCTGCCTGCGGCCCACAGCGTGGCTCTGCGAGCAGGCCCGTACGGCCCATCTTCACCAACAAGCACTCAAGACCCTCGCGAGGGGCCAAGCCTCGTGAGGCGGACAGCACAAGACCCCTTCGGGAGCGGCCTCAGCAGGTTGGCTCACGAGGGGCGGAGAGTTCAAGGCAAGGCAAACCTCGTGAGGTTCTCGTGACGTGAGCCATGACGATCAAGGCCAGGCGGGCGTCAGCGTGCACAGTGTCCTTGTTTCGTCATTGGTGCTAAAGAAGCAAGTGTAGGCACGGAGTACCAAGGCGTCAAGCAAAGGTTTGCATATCAGTGCAACGAGACCAAGACCAGCAGGACGACAAGACGGAGGTCACCATGGAGCCCAAGGCTACGTCACCACCAGAGCCTTTTGCAGGCGAAGACTGCTTTTGTCAGGATAAGTTGTACTAGCTGTCCCCTTTGAAATTGTCCGTTGTTGGCTCCCTTCCAGCTCAAAATTTGGGGAGAGGACCAGGGCTTCTATAAATAGGATTAGCCACCACAGTAGGAGGCAACTGGTCTCGAACTCATTCAGTGCATCCTCACACGCACCAAGCACAAGAACACCTCGCCTCAGGAGGCTGTTCTTCCCCTTGTACTGTTCATCCTTAGCCCAAGAGGCAATCCACCACCACGATTAGGGTATTACACCACAACGGTGGCCCAAACCAGTATAAATCTTGTGTCCTTTGTGTAGCGACTTCGTCGAGTTAGCCCTTGAGATCTTAGCAAAGCTAGGGCATGGATCAGTGTAAGCACCCCAGTGTTCGAACCTTGAGGGTTTTGCCGGAACCCGAGATCCGACATGATGCGCCTGAATTCGTCTCTGGACAGGCAGGAGCATATAATATCCTTTGGCTTGATATCCAGAAGAGTGTATTTCTGAATATCGTCAACACCCGCCATCTTGCATAAATCGGTGAGGCCAATCTCCGTGATGGTCCAAAGCTCACTATTCATCACAAGCAGGCGCTTTCTCATCATAGCCTTCCATTTGGGATAATCATGACCATAAAAAATGGGGCACGCAGCGGAGACCTTGATTATCCCTGCAGTTGACATAGCTAAAACTCCAGGTGGTTAAACCGAATCACACAGGACAAGGGAGCACCTTGCTTTATTACCAATTGAAAGTGGTAGTTATTGACTAGAGGGGGGGTGTGAATAGGCGATTTTTATGGAAGTCTTCAAAACATGAGGTCTTTGAAGACAAGCAGATGAAATGAACCTATTGATATGCAATGGAAGATAGACCACACTAGACAATCCATAGTCAAGTAAGCAATATTGTGAAAGTACGAAGACTACCAGCAGCTAGGTAGTATGGATCAGAATGGAAGACAATATGAAGCCAAACAATAAATAGTCTTCACACAGTGAAGTCAATCAGATCAGACAAGCAGGCAATGTCTTCATGAAGACAAACTGAAAAGTAAAGGGAAGTGTGGGATAGAACAAGTTGCTTGGTGTAGACAAGGATTTGGCAGACCATTTCCAGTTGCTGTGACAACTGTACGTCTAGTTAGGGAGGCTGAGATTTAACTCAGAAGACCCAATCTTCACCTTATTCCCCTTGAGCTAAGGACACCGAGTCCTTGCCCAATCACTCTAGTAAGTCTTCAAGGTAGACTTCCAAACCTTCACATACTTCGTTCACCGGCGATCCACAATGACTCTTGGATGCTCAGAATGCGACGCCTAACCGGCTGGAGGATTCATAGTCCTCAAGTGTAACAAGTCTTCAGGTCACACAGACAGAAAGACTTCAGTGATGCCTAACACTCTTTGGATCTAGGTGTTTTGGGCCTTCTCCTCGCAAGGATCTCTCTCTCTCTCTCTCTCTCTCAAATGCTGGAGGTGGGTTGCTCTCTACGACAAAAGCCGTGCACTAACTCTGAGCAGTCACCGTCACAAATTTATGGTGTAGGGGGTGGGCTATTTATAGCCACGAGGCAACCCGACCTGATATGTCCGAAATGACCCTGGGTCACTAAGGAACCGACACGTGTCCAACGGTCCGATTTCAAACACACGCGACAGCTTTACTTGGGCTACAAGCAACGCTGACTCATCCAGCTCTGGATAAGATTTGCTCTCATTGTCTTTGCTCGAAGACACATGATTTTGGTTGAGCATCACATCAGTCACTCTGACTTTTTTCACTTGGACCGCACTTAACAGTATGGTGGTTCCTATGACTCAACAAAGAAGAGAAGGAAACTACGAAACAACTATGTCTTCGCAGTCTGTAGTCTTCAAGTGAATGTCTTCACATGTCATAATCTTCATCGTGAATGTCTTCACAAACCACCATTGTCTTCAATGTCTTCACAACTTTTTAGGGGTCATCTCTGGCAGGTAAACGGAATCAATAAGGGACTACTACCTGTGTTATCCTGCAATTCTCACAAACACATTAGTCCCTAAACCAAGTTTGTCATCAATACTCCAAAACCAACTAGGGGTGGCACTAGATGCACTTACAGCATCACTGACCTACAAACCAGAATCAAAATTCCTGTAGAAGATTGTGATAAACAGAAACCTATTTGACGTAGCACACTTTGTGCTCGGAACAAATCTTCAGAAGGGTGACGAGACGCTGGCATTAAGGTCGTCTGGATGGGAGAATTATCCCTTGACGTACGAGCGGATAAAATATGTTGCCCTCGATGCCCGTGTGAGTTTCGAGATAGCTGCATGGTCCAAAGATCTTGTTGCAAAGCCGTCTCCCATAGAAAATGAGATCAAGAAGAAGAAGAATAGGAAGAATAAGAAGAAGAAGCTGCACTAGCAGCAGGGCATTATGGATGGATGAAGTATTTCCTCTCGCGGAAAAATAATATTTCCTCTCTGTATATATTGATATAGATGAACTATTTCGATGGTGTGCATGTCTTTGGAACAAGTAGTAGCGTAGGTCTGCTTGACTATAAGTAACTACTTATCCGCCTAGCTTTCTGTACTACTCCTTCTAGTGATCGGTATGCAATGCATGTGTTAGTAGACATGACAGCTTGTCCATGGAAGTTGAACTATGACGACCATCACGTTTCATTCACTGCCACTCGCGATTCCCACGATGCCGCTCCAACCCACGGCAACATCCCCCGACATGCACCTCACCCCTCTTGGTCGCACCGCCCTTCTGCATTTGTGTGCATGACATGTGGGATAGCTAAAATGCGGCAAGCATCAAGTTTCTACCACAGCCACGCGCGATTCCCATGACACCGCTCGAACCCATGACACCACACGTCCCTTGACATGCGGCTCAACCCTCTCGGCCCCACCGCCCCTCTGCCTTCTGGAGCATGACATGTGGACAAGCCACCTATCGGGTCCACATGTTATTGAATCAAAGGCAGGTGTAGTAAGGTGCTGAAGCTCAGTCCCGTGGGCCCCGAGAGGGAAATGTAACTCATGCACCAGGCCTTGTGGCGTTACCACTGCACGAACTCGTGCCAAACTCAAGATTTGTTTCTTACTAGCAAGATGCCCGTGCGTTGAACTGAACATAAAGATGCATTTGTATGAGTAGTTTATCTTGTGGGAGAAAAGGATGAACGAGGGAAGGCCTTATTTGCAAATGTGGAGAGGGGTGTGGGTATCTTTTTGCAAAATTGCCATAGTTTCCTTCCTATCCGTCAGATATAAATCGGACGGCCTATATTATAGGATGGCAGGCACACCATCATCACCACCTCTGTTTTTTTATAAGAGTAAAGACTACTACTACCAATGTGTCGGCCCGTGCGTTGCAATGGATCCAAAGTAGTAGAATACTACTTGTTCACAGGCTTGAGATATAAACACTCTAGTTTTGATAGACATATATCAGTAAACATAAATCATGCTTCACTCAAAATATATTCCTCGGGCTGTTTTGATGAGGTGAGGGACGGGTGTGCCTGGTTTGAAGATAACAGGTTTTAAAAAAATCAAAGCTATTTTTTTACATTTTGTAGCGTGGAACGGCATCTGATGCACCTAAGCGTCTGAAAAAATTGAGTGGGTCGGAGGCACACCCAACGGCCAGGGTTCAAATCCTGTGAGGGTCGAATTTCCGGTTCCTCAACCGGGTGGGCTTCTTCTATAATACTATGCCCGGGGTGCTAGTGCCCATGGATCTAATTTATTTCGCTAGTGTGCATGTTTTTGGAACAAGTTTTCTCTACTACTGCTCCTTGCAGTGAGCGGTATGCAATGCATGTGTCAGCAGACATAACAGCTTGTCCATGGAAGTTGAACCACAGCGACCATCACGTCTCTACCACTGCCACACGCGATTCCCACGATGCCGCTCCAACCCATGGCACCACATCCCCAGACTTGTGCCTCACCCCTCTCGGCCCCACCGCTCCTCTGCCTTTTGTGTGCATGACATGCGGGCCAGCTGAACTATGGGGACCATCAAGTTTCTACCACAGCCACACCCGATTGGACGCGGCTTGCTTGCTCCGCTCATGTACTCCGATCCGTACTCCCGCACCATCCAATTTTCGTCCAGCGGGTATGACACATTTCGTCCCGGGCATCACTCCTCATCTGGAGTACTTCTGTAATACAGGTAATACCCGCTGGTGTGGCCATCTATGCCTCTTAACGCCCCGACGTCTAGCTATGGCACCCTCGCCACGGCCAGGCCACCACCGGTCGGTTCATCTCGAACGAGTGAGTCGCGAACGCCGCCGCGACAATGGCTAGCTGGGCATCTCAAACCACACCAATGCCACTTCCCCGTAGCCTACCTATGGTGGCACGTGGCGGCACGCCGTTGAGCCGTGCAACAACGTGCGACGGCAGGAACACCTCCAGGCTCACTGGCTCAACTACGTCGAGTACATCACGTTTGCAAACCGGTACCAGTTGAGCAGGTTGCTTCCGCCCACGAGCACACGCCTATACGTATCCAGCATTCTAGTCTCGTCGCTGAGTGGTACATCCTCGGGACGGTGCAAGCGATCGAAATCTCGAGCTCAAGTCGAGCTATGTGCCCCCGGTAGATCACTGGCTCCCGCCCGAGCTCCCACCGGGCCATCGTTGCCGTCGCACCACTGACGATCGGGAGCAGCACCCTGCGGGTCGTCTGGACCACGAGCTAGTAAACATCATGCGGCACGTCACAACAATGAAGCACCTCGACATGCATCGGCCGGGCAGAGACTTTTCTTGGCCACAAGCTCCATGGTCTCGTCCAAGATCAGTGTGGTACTGCAGTCAAACATGCGGGTAAAATACTACGGGAGCAGCTGGATGTGCATGGTCGAGACGCTGATGTTGGCGTGGAGGAGGTGGTACTCGCTGGCGCTGCAGCGTGCTACATGGCTCAGGCAGGCACCTGTTGTGACGCTTTGGCATTGGCACCGGCATTGTCAACGCAGTTGATGATCCGGACGAGGACAAGCAGGAAAGGAAAAGGTCTTGCATGCGTGTACAAATTCATGCAGGAAATTATTTCCTAGAAATACGGCCTTGGTTTACATTTCTTTGAGGCTATAGATGACCCACATGAGGAAATCTATCATAACCGTTGGATGAAAATTAGTGGTGCGGGAGTACGGACCAGAGCATGGGCGGGGCGCAGGGAAGCCTCCTCCGATGCAGCTCGAACCCATGACATGACACGTCCGCCGACCTGCGCCTCAACCCTCTCGGCCCCACCGCCGCTCTGCTTTGATGAGAATGACATGTGGGTCAGCCATATTTAGGGTCCACATGTCATTGACTCAAAGGCCGGTGCACTAAGCCGCTGAAGCTCGGTTCCGTGGGCCCCGAGAGGGAAATGTAACTCCTGCGCCACGCCTTGTGGTATTCCCGAAAAATTTTTGTGTTCGGCGGCTTCGTACTGCAGGCCAACTCGCTTGGCCATCTCGAGCAAGTCGATAGCTACGCCCCTGGACATCATGTCATACTCGAAAGCTTGAATTACATCACGGATACCCGTGGAGACTTGATCTTCAACAGGTTTGAGACCGCGGCAATCTCTCCCCCTCGCCCCGATGAACGTGACTTAGATCTGTCATCAGATCACATCCAGGAGATGGTTCCTGTCACTGTAACGGCCTTAGAACTGAAGCAGATCATGCCCTCCGAAGCCACAAAATCCGCGGCGTTGGATCCACACACGGACTCGACATCCTGCAATGATTGCGTCAATGGAACTCCGGACTCGTCTCCGGCTATAACTTCCGGACCACATACGCCTGCGGACACCGAGCTGGATCGGTAATCGATTTTCGAATTCAGGCCCGCAGACATCTTCTAGCACTCACCTTTTGGTGACATGCTAAACTCTTTAAAGAACCTGTCCTTGGAGGAAGACTCACAACCCAACTATGTTCGGTTTGAGCTAGAGGCGGATGACGAGGAACTTTGTTTCCCACCCACCACCCACTTCATAGCCACTGTCGATGACTTAACCGACGTGCTTGACTACGGCTCCGAAGACATCGACGGTATGGATGACGATGCCGACAAGGAGCAAGGCCAAGACCCGCCATTCACTGGATGTTGGACGGCCACCTCTTCGTACGACGTGTACATGGTTGAGCGTGGAACTGAAGGATGTTCGGGCCTAGCTTGCGAACTCTTTGAAGGAGAATAAGTGGCTTCGACGCGGCATTTTTAGTAAGTGCTTAAACGAACCCTTGAAAGAGTTCAGCGAAGAGGCCAGCTAACAGAGTTATGTCTGCAGGTATGCTGACGGGTCGTCCTGCGGAGGAGATGCCTGAGTCTGCGGGTGATCTTCTACCCGAGCTCTCGCAATTGCACGAACAAGTTCGGCAGGCGATGCAGGGTATTGCCCAGGCCTTGTGGCCATCCGTCTCCTTGCCAGCAGGCATTGGAGAGCTTGCGGAGAAGCTCAAGGGAGCACGGCGGCGCTTCCGATTATGGAAGATATAGGCCTGCCGTCAAGGTGCCAGGGAAGCCTGGGCCATGGTGAAGACGCGGTATACCAAGGCTGATCCAAACCACATGGCCGAGGTCGGACCTGTGGGGCCTGATGGGAAAGAGATCACCGTTAGCTTAGTGTATGGGCAAGTAGAATTAGATGCAAAGTATTCGCAACAAGATTGTAGGCTAGACAGCCTATTGGATGGTATAGAACAGGAATTTAGTCAGTCTAAGTGACTATGTAATTAAAGTGACATATATAATTCCTTCTAGCCGGATTGTAAATCATTTGTCATGGCGGACCTTTTCGCTTCAACCTCTAGACCCGATAGTCCGGAGTGTATCCGAATACCCGCTCAGTTATATAAGAACCGGGGTATGCGTGGAAACCAGGCGTAGGGGTCATTAGTGCCTGAACAGACAAGCTAGCTATGTTATATTACAAGGGTAGTAAGAAACATCTTCCAGGGGGAATAGTTCCGTTAGGGGTTCCTTTCCCTGGGTACGCATGCCCTGAAGTGCATGTCCGAAATGCTAAAAGAGACGCAGGCAAAAACATCTGGGGGCACATATGGAAAATAAATAAAAATCATCTTTTGTTCACCGACCGAATATTCCCTTAAGAACACTAGCTTTCGGCTTCACCCAGTCTGAGGTACACATCCGGCTGACCCGGCAGTAACAATCGCAGAGGTGCTCCCCTTATGCCCTAGCCGAATTAACGGGAATGTAGGGCATAAATACAAGAGCCAGGCAACCCAGCTTGGCCAAAACTTAAGTCATATCGATGCATATGATGGCGAAGAAAAGGTACATGCGGAAGAATAACACATGTGCGGGGCATGAAGCCCAGATAAATAATTAAGCTTCTGTGTAAGAAGCCCCCAGGTATAATGAGGGCGGTTAGCGCGTCAATAGTGTGCAGGCATGGCACAAGTTAGCGCTTGAAGGCTTTGAGAAAGGAAAATGAAGAAAGAAAGAAAGAAAGAAAGAAAAGACAGATAACGTATATGCAAAAAATGGGCAGCGGAAGGGGCCGAACGTAGAGTCCGGCGCTAGGCGTAGAATCTTCGGAGGCTGGCTGCGTTCCATGGGTTCGGCTCAAGTCGATTATCCGATGCATCCCACAGACGGTACACTCCACCGGTTAGAACCTGGTCAATAATGAAGGGACCCTCCCATTTGGGCCCGAGCTTGCTCTTTTTCTTCTCCGGCAGTCGTAGAACTAGTTCGCCAATGATATAAGTTTTGGCCCATACTTCACTGCTTTGGTATCTTTGAGCCTGTTGCTGATAGCATGCGGAACGGTATTTTGCCACGTCGCGCTCCTCCTCCAGGGTGTCCAAACTATCCTGCCGATCGAGCTCGGCTTCTCTTTCTTCGTACATGCGCACTCGAGGTGAGTCATGAATTATGTCGCAGGGTAGAACCGCTTCTGCGCCATACACCATAAAGAAGGGTGTGTATCCGGTAGTACGATCTGCTTCTTACTTCATTTTATTTCGATCTGCTTATCGGCTGCATCGGTACTCTTTTGTACGTTTCATATTCGCCAGGGGCTACTTGTCGCCCCACAATACGACAGCAAAGCCCGAATACTTCTTATAGATAAGTTCAGCACCCCGAATTTAGCATTATATGCATTGGCTCCGAATCATGTCTTTGGTCAATAGTTGGGTTGCCCGGATCCTGTGCTGGCTACCCTACGTTCCGCTACATCGGCTAGGGCAGTAAAGGGAGAACTACTACGATTGTGCCCTGGCCTTGACCAGATGAGCACCTCAGTAGAGAAAGCCGAAAACTGACTGTCATGAAACGGCGAGAGCCGGTCAGCTGTTCGAGGGTTACAAAATCGTTGGAGATTTTTCCGCGTTATGCGAAGGATTGGCACTTCCCGATCATATGCTGACAGCACCCTGGCTTGGACCAGGGGCTGCACCCATGCTTTATTATCAAACTCCTATGGCTAAGTGTGGGCGTTTAAGCCGTATAGTCTGGTTGCCTGGTTCGTTGCGCTAAACAACTCCTTCAAGGACCATACAATTGGATCAAGATTATTTAGATTCCACCCCGAACACCTCCGTACTACCTAAGCGAGGGCAGAAGCCGACGACTGGCCAACCCTCAGATTGCATACAACACGGCCGCACAGGAGGAAACAATTAAAGCATAACGAAATTACTTTACAAAAATAGGCTTTGTTTTCATAATACAAGGCAAAGGCAACACAAATGTTTTCATTCGAAAATAATGTCCTGCCCGCACTCAGCTGCTGCAAGTCGAGACCCTTCTATGACATCCGCAAAATATCGCTCGGGTGTGCGGTGCTCCTTGCCCTCCGGCGGCCCTCTGGCCACTTCAACGATGTTCATCTTCGCCCACCACATCTTGCTACGGGCGAAGGACATGCGGGCACCTTCAATACAGGCAGAGCGCTTGACGACGTCCAGCCGAGGACAGGCGTTCACCATCCGCCTCACGAGTCCGAAGTAGCTGCAAGGCATATCTTCGGCTGGCCACAACCGGATTATCAAATCCATCATGGCTAGTTCGGCCACCCTACGCAGTTCCACCAGATGTTTCAGCTGATCGATGAAGGACACGGGAGGTTCTGGCGCCGCATATTGCGACCAGAATAGCTTTTCCGTCGAACCCCCTCCTTCGGCTCGATAGAACTCCACGGCATCCGATACACTGCATGGTAAATCCGCAAAAGCCCCTGGGGAACTCCGAACCCGGGTTAGTAAAAGGTATTGCTTCGCCGCATACTTGTTTTGCATCTTAAAGGCCTTACCCGCCGTGATCTTCTTGGCCTCCTGGATCTCCTGGAGGGCGGCCTGGGCCTCATTCCGTGCGGTCTCTATGCTCTGACGAGCCTTGGTGAGTTTGGCCCCTTGAGCCGACGCATCATGCTCCAAGGTATCACATTTTTTCACTGCATCCTGAAGGTCCTGCTGGATTTCTTTGACCCGGGCCTTGAGCTTCCTATGGGCGGCCTGGTACTGGACAGCCTTCTCCTCGGCCTCGCCCAGGGTCTTCCTAAGGGCCTCGTCCTCGGTTGCGACTCCTACACATATTACAACACTACAGTCAATAGATAGTGCCTACGCTTTCCGAACACACAGCAAGTCGTTATTCACCTTGCTTCTCCTGGAGCCGAACCTTAACCTCGCCGAGCTCGTTCTCGGTCCGCTTCATGAACCGAGCTGACATCTTTAGGACGGCATTGCGATAGGCCGCCATTTTTGGATCCTTAGCATCAAAGTCTCCATTTATTTGGGATATTGCGAGGTTCGAGTCCCCATGCACCTCCAGGCGTCGAATGCCCATGGAAACTACCATCCGAAGACCATGCAGCAGGGCCTCGTATTCGGCTGCATTGTTGGAGTCTGTATACAATATCTGGAGTACGTATTGAACTGTATCTCCTGTTGGGGACGTCAGGACGACGCCAGCCCCCAGACCCGCAAGCATTTTGGAGCCGTCGAAATGCATGATCCAATTGGAGTATGCGCCGTACTCTTTAGGGAGTTCGGTTTTTGTCCATTCGGCGACAAAGTCGGCCAATACTTGCGACTTAATGGCTCGCCGAGGCTTGTATGTTATGTCGAACGGGAGGATCTCAATGGCCCATTTGGTAATCCGGCCCGTAGCATCACGATTGTTTATAATATCATTAAGTGGCACCTCCGAGGCCACTGTAATTGAACACTCTTGAAAGTAGTGTCGCAGCTTCCGGGATGCCATGAATACCGCATAGGCTATCTTTTGATAATGTGGGTACCGTGATTTGCATGGAGCGAGGACCGTGGATACATAATATACCAGCTTTTGAAGGGGGGATTTATGTCCGTCCGTTTCTCGTTCGACGACGAGCACTGCGCTTACAACCTGATGAGTTGCGGCAATGTACAACAGCATTGGTTCGCCGATGTTTGGCGTGGCCAGGATTGGGTTCGTTGCCAGTATTGCTTTTATTTCTTCCAATCCGGCTGTGGCAGCATCCGTCCACTCGAAGTGTTCGGTGCGCCGAAGGAGGCGATAAAGGGGTAATGACTTTTCTCCTAAGCGGGAAATAAAGTGTCTTAGAGCCGCCATGCATCCGGTTAATTTCTGGATTTGTTTGAGGTCCGTTGGGATAGCCAACTATGACAGGGCTCGGATTTTGGCCGGATTTGCTTCAATTCCTCTACTGGAGACAATGAAGCCCAGGAGCTTTTTGGTTGGTACACCGAAAACGCATTTTTCCGGATTTAGCTTGATATCATATGTTCGTAGGTTATCGAATGTGAGCCTCAAGTCGTCTATTAGAGAGTCGACGTGTTTGGTTTTGACGACCACATCATCTATGTATGCCTCTACTGTTTTGCCGATCTGTTTCTCCAGATGTCGGTGTACTAAAGTAGGGGTACCTTAGTACCCCTAACTTGTGCACGGGCAGTAGTAGCGTCCCGCGGCAAGGCTTGCCAGGGGAGCGACAAGAGTCTCCACGGCCCTTTCTGGGCCTGACGAAGGCCAAGTGATCGAGCCTAGAAGACCAGGCCCCGGCAAGAGGAGCTTGCCGGGCCAAGGAGGCGAGGTCCGGCAAGAGGAGCTTGCCGGGCCAAGGCGACAAGGCCCCGGCAAGAGGAGCTTGCCGGGACGACTAAGCCGAAGCACCAAGGCCCCGGCGGGAGGAGCTCGCCGGGACGGCCAAGCCAAGGCACCCCAAGAAAAGCCCGCCGCGGCGCGCCGCGCGCCCCGGCAAGGCCTGACGAGTGGCAAGCTTTCAGGTGCGGCAAGACAACCACCGCGGAAAGCCACTTGCCGCGGCAAACCACCACCTTAGGCCTGCTCTCCAGCTCACCTGACCACGCGTCACTCTGGAGCTTCCGCAGAGGCACGTGGCCGGGCGCCGCGCAACCTGAGGCGCGCGGTGGCATGCGATGTTGGCAGAGTCGCCCCCGTGGCAAGCGGAGGCGCCCCCAACGGTCCACCTCGGTACTGTTCAGGCGATCCAGACGGGCATTTAATGCCTTTGTCCCCCGCCGTCAGAGTTAGGTGCGATAGCACTGTGCGGCCACTATTCGCACAGTTCCTTGCCATTTTTACCCTCACCTGCGTCGCTACCTATGGGAAACCCCTTAGCATATAAAAGGAGGCCCATGCGCACGTAGGGAAGAGGACCCCGGAGGGAGAACACCCAGTAGACCCTCGTCCACGCCCAGCTCCAACTTACTGTAGCTTCTTGTGCTCCAGAGCAAGAACTCGAATCAACCAGACAAGCAGCAGTAGGGTTTTACGCATCCGTGCGGCCCGAAGCTGGGTAAAATCGTTGTGTGTGTGTCGCCTCGATCTGCTCTTTGCGCAACCTCTGCCCCCCGCCGAACCGAAAAGGGGCTCCGTCCCCATAGGTGCTCGTGGAGGCCGATTTCCCCCGACATCCTTGGCGCGCCAGGTAGGAGGTGCGTCGAGGTTGTGTGAACCAGATCCGGCGTCCGCGCGAGCTAGACTCTCATTGTTTGCGCCGGCATGGCGCCGAAGAAGAAAGCTCCGGAGGTGACCGGTCCGTCAGCGTCGAACCCACCGCCCATGGAGCAGACGGGTGGTGGGGAGGACGCCGGCGGAGGAAGGGGCGCCGTCGAACCAGTTCTTGGTCCCGCGACGTCCGAGCTCGCCCCGCGCCCCTCTCAGGAGGCGCGAAACCAGCAGCGTCATTGTACCCATGGTACCATACGCTTGCTGGACCCAGACCGTGCTGGTGGGTCCCAAGGCGCTCAGGACCAGCATGCGATCCAGCGTGCCGGAACAAGCGTCGCGCGACTGCCTGGACCGGGTGCTGCTCCTTCTAACATAGTTAGGAGTTCGAGCACATCCCGCTCCTCGCGCCGTTCGCCGCCTCTGCCCGCCACCCCAGTGGAAGCTCTCGCGCGAGCTCAGCTACTCCTAGACTACCCTCCGACGGCGGACAAGCTCGACGACTGGAGGGCAACCATCCAGAGCCTCATCGGTTTCGCCAACGGCGACACTCCGCGGCAGCACAGCGCGTCGCAGCCGCGGCCAGTCACCCAGGCGAGAATCGATGGCGCCAAGAATGGCGGGGGTGCGACCACCGTGCACTCCCCGCCCCAGAAGCCGCGGTCACCGACTCGCCGGGCTCGCCTCGACAACGACTCCACCGCGTCGTCGAACTCGCGAACTCGCCGCGACCAATGCCAATTCCTTCACGAACGAAGGGAAGAAGACGCTCGAACCCGCATCGAGCGCAGAAGAGAGGCGCGGCGTCAATCAGACCAGCGCGTTGAGCCCTCTGGAAACATGCACGCACCGGGGGAACCAGGCGAACTGCCGTATTCGGTAGGCTGCCCCGCATTCACCCGCGAGCTGCGGCAAGTCCAGTGGCCCAGCACGAAGAACTTCAAGCCCGACGTGCCCGAGAAGTACGACGGCAAGTCGCACCCGTCGGAGTTCCTCAGCATCTACACCATTGCGGTGCAGGCTGCCGGGGGACGGGACGACAAGATTCTTGCCAACTACTTCCCGCTGGTACTCAAGCCCAACGTCAGATCCTAGCTCATGCACTTGCCGTACGGCTCCATCTCCTCCTGGCCAGATCTATGCCATCAGTTCGTTGGCGCCTTCACGGGCGGCCACAAACCCCATGGCCAGGCAAGCGACCTTCATCTGCTTGTTCAGAAAGAGGGGGAGCCTTTCCGCAAGTTCATCCAGAGGTTCAGCCGTGTGCACTACAACATCCCAGACGTCCACCCTGCCGCGGTGATCAGCGTGTTCCACCAGAACGTGCGCAATCGCAGGATGCGGGAGGAGATGGCGATGTGCAAAGTCAAGGAGGTCAGCGAGCTTTACGCCCTGGCCGACAAGTGTGCACGCGCTGAGGAGGGGAGGAAGCTCCCCGGAGAAAGTGTTGGAGAAGGAGAATCCGACAGTGAAGGTACCGCCTCGGCAAGGAGAGGCCGGCGGCGGAACGGCAAAAAGAAGAAAAACCCAGAGGTGCTGGTTGTCGAGAAGTCCGGCAGCGAGGGCTCCGCCAAGAAAGCCCAGGCGGGAGGCCCCGGCAAGGAGGTTGTCAGGTGCGCCAACTGCCGGGCGGTGGCTGCTGCCGATAAGCAGGACGGTACCGACAAGAAGTACTGCAAGATCCACCATACCAGGGGCCACAACCTCCAGAGTTGCAAGCAAGTCGAGCGACTCGTCGAGCTGCAGAAGGCCGAGTACGCACGACGCGACAAGGAGAGAGCCCAAGCAGGCGGCGGGGGATCCGGCACGAAGCGTCCCGGCCCGGGGGAGCACCGCGGCAAGGACAAGCAGCGGCAAGCAGACAGACCTCCCCGGGGGCGCGACAAGGACGAAGACGATGACGACGACGAAGACATGGAAGACCCCGAGACCAGCGAGCAGGAGTTTCAGAAAGCCACTAAGGTCTTGTGTGTGGACGGCGGTGCCTCCCTGCACGCTTCCCACCACCAGCTTAAACGGTGGGTGCGGGAGGTTAATGCAGCGGAGCCACCCGTCGAGTCACGCAGACCCCTGAGATAGTCCAGCACGCCTATCATCTTCGACATTGAGGACCACCCTGATCGCACAACCGCGGTCAGGTGCTTGCCGATGTTGGTTTCCCCAACGGTCCGCAACCTCAAGGTCACTAAGATGCTAGTTGACGGCGGGGCCGGCTTGAATCTGATCTCCTCTGCTGTTCTCCGAAGACTCCAAGTTCCCGACAACGAGCTCGAAGAAACCGGCACATTCCAAGGAATCAACCGGGGAAGGAGCAAGCCGAAGGGAAAGATCACGCTGCCGGTAACATTTGGCAGCGAGCTGAATTTCAGGACTGAGAAGGTCACCTTTGACGTCGCCGACTTTCCGTTGCCTTACAACGGGATCCTCGGCCGACCAGCGCTCGCCAAGTTCATGGCGGCCTCTCACTACGCGTATAACATGCTCAAGATGCCTGGCCCGATAAGCGTCATTTCTGTCCCCGGCGACAAGAAGGATGCCCTTATCTGCGCCGACCAAATATACCTGGACGTAACAGCAGCAACGGCCGGCGGCCCACTTGCCGCTGGAGCTTCCGGGGGAAAGAAGAAGTCCGGCAAGTGTTCTGGCGCCCACTCCGGCAAGCGCGTCTCTTCGGAGTGCTGCGCTGCCGTCGAGGACGTGCCATCGAGCCCCGCCGGCAAGAAGACCAAGTCCGGCAAGTGCTCTAGCGCCCACTCCGGCAAGCGCGCCTCTTCGGAGTGCTGCGCTGCCGTCGAGGACGTGCCATCGAGCCCCGCCGGCAAGAAGACCAAGCCCGGCAAGTGCTCTGGCGCCCACTCCGGCGAGCGCGCCTCCTCGGAGTGCTGCGCTGCCGTCGAGGACGTGCCATCGAGCTCTCCCGGCAAGAAAGCCAAGCCCGGCGAATGCTCTGGCGCCCACTCCGGCAAGCGCGCCTCTTCGGAGCGCTGCGCTGCCGTTGAGGACGCACCATCGAGCCCCGCCGGTAAACACAAGAAGACGACGGCTGCTCCACCAGCGACCAAGAAGGTGCCCGCCAAGGAGGACGGCACTGGTGGTACCTTCACCATCAGTGCCACTCTCGACCCCAAATAGGAAAGCGCGCTCGTTGCTTTCCTGCGGGCGAATGTCGATGTGTTTGCCTGGCAACCATCTGACATCCCCGGCGTTCCCAGGGAAGTGATTGAGCACCACCTTGCCGTTTGTCCTCATGCGCGGCCCGTCAAGCAAAAAGTCAGGAAACAAGCGGTGGAGCGCCAAGAGTTTATCGCTGAGGAGATTAGGAAGTTGGAAGCGGCAGGCCTCGTCAGAGGCGTGCTCCATCCGACGTGGTTGGCCAATCCTGTTGTCGTACGCAAAGCAAACGGGAAGTGGAGGCTTTGCATCGATTTCACCGATGTCAACAGAGCTTGCCCTAAAGATCCATTTCCCTTGCCGCGCATCGACCAGATTGTTGACTCCACGGCCGGATGTGGCCTGCTTTCATTCCTCGATGCCTACTCCGGGTACCACCAGATTTTCATGACCAAAGAAGATGAAGAGAAGACTGCGTTCATCACTCCATGCGGCACGTACTGTTTTGTGCGGATGCCTTTTGGACTGAAGAACGCAGGCTCGACGTTTGCGAGGGTTGTCCACACTGCTTTCGAGCCACAGATCCACAGAAATGTGGAGGCCTACATGGACGACATTGTGGTCAAGAGCAGAGACAAGGCAACCTTCGTTCAAGACTTGGAAGAGACCTTTGTGAACTTGCGCAAGATCAGCCTCAAGCTCAACCCCGAGAAGTGCGTGTTCGGAGTCCCCTCCGGCAAGCTTCTCGGGTTCTTCGTGTCTCAGCGTGGGATCGAAGCCAACCCCGACAAGATCAAGGCCATCGAGCAGATTGAAGCACCAACGCGTGTCAAGGACGTGCGAAGACTTGCCGGCTGCGTGGCGGCTCTCAGCAAGTTTATTTCCAGGTCTGCGGAACGCGCCCTGCCGTTTTTCGAAATCTTGAAAAAGGCAGGTCCAGTAAAATGGACTCCGGAAGCGGAGGCTGCGCTGCAAGACTTGAAGAAATACCTGTCCTCCGCTCCTATACTTGTCACGCCTAGACCGCAAGAGAAGTTGCTGCTCTACCTAGCGGCAACCAATCAAGTGGTTAGTGTTGCGTTAGTAGCGGAGAGGGAAGCTGATGACGAGCCAGCAACCACGGCAAGCGCGTTCGACGACAAGCAGGGGGCTTCCCCGACAAGCTCTGGCCCCGGCAAAGGCGAATCCGCGCAAGCGCAAGGGGAAGTGCAGAAGAAGAGGATGGTGCAGCGCCTAGTTTACTTCGTCAGTTCCCTCCTGCAGGGGGCTAGGTCGAGGTACTCTGGTGTGCAGAAATTGCTCTTCGGCCTCCTCATGGCCTCGAGGAAGCTGCGCCATTACTTCCAAGCACACGAGATCATGGTGGTCACTCGCTTTCCGCTTAAGAGGATACTGCAGAATCCCGAAGCAACCTGCAGGATTGTCGGGTGGGCACTAGAACTGTCAAGCTTTGGCCTCAAGTTCGAGAGCACATCGACCATCCAGAGCAGAGCATTGGCAGAGTTCATAGCAGAGTGGACGCCGACACCGGACGAAGAAATTCCAGAGACGAGCATCCCCGGCAAGGAAGCAACCAAATAGTGGCTGATGTACTTTGATGGTGCCTTTTCGCTGGAAGGCGCCGGTGCCGGCGTGCCGCACATCGCGCCCACCGGAGAGCAACTCAAGTACATCTTCCAGATGCACTTTCCCAAGGAGCAAGCAACCGACAATACGACAGAGTATGAAGGTTTGCTCGCCGGTCACAGGATCGCGGCGGAACTTGGGATCAAGAAGCTCATTGTCAGGGGTGACTCGCAGCTCGTCGTCCGCCAAGTGAACAAGGATTACCGGTGCCCGTTGATGGTGGCTTACGTTGATGAAGTGAGGAAGCTGGAAGAGCGCTTTGACGACCTGCAAATGGAATACGTTCCAAGAGCAGAGAACGACATCGCCGACGGCCTGTCAAAATGCGCCGCACTAAAGCTACCTGTGGAACCAGGGACTTTTGTGCTCAAGCTGACTCAGCCATCCGTGACACCATCGACTGGGCCAAGCAAGAAGAGAAAATCGATCTCCGGTGACTATCTCCCGGCAGAGCTTCCCGAAGCCGCCGCCAGGAGAGTCCCCAAGATCGACGCCAAGGGTGCTGAGGAGCTGCCCGCTCCGGCAAGCCCCAGGGTTTGTCCCGACGAAGCAGGCGCTCCCCGCAAGCCATGCCCCGGCAAGCTTGCCGGGGAACGTCAAGCTCCGGCTGAGCCCCAAGTCCTCGCCGTAGAAGCTGATGTTCCCGCAGCCGCCGACATGCCTTTAGTCCTCGTCGTCGAGCCACAGGCTCCGACGTGGGCACAGCAAATCGTCCATTTCCTCCAGGCAGGAGAACTTCCCGAAGAACAAGAAGAAGCGGAAAGAGTAGCCCGGCAGTCCAGTATGTACCAGTTTGTCGACGGCGCACTGTATAGAAGAGGACGCAATGGGGTGAAATTGAAGTGCATTCACCGGGAAGACGGACAGGAGCTGTTGGCGGAGATACACAGAGGCATATGTGGACACCACATTGGCGCCAGAGCACTTGCCGGCAAAGCGTTCCGGCAAGGTTTCTTCTGGCAAACAGCCCTCCAGGATGCAACTGCACAAGTAACCAAGTGTGAAGCGTGCCAGTTCCATTCCAAGAAGATACACCAGCCAGCTCAAGCTCTCCAGACGATCCCTTTGTCCTGGCCCTTCTCGGTCTGGGGGCTCGATATCCTCGGCCCCTTCCCCCGAGCCGTCGGGGGCTTTGATTACTTGTTCGTTGCCATCGACAAGTTCACAAAGTGGCCAGAAGTGGAACCGGTGAGGAAGGTGACAGCCCAGTCCGCGATCAAATTCTTCAGGTCGATTGTTTGCCGCTTCGGGGTCCCCAACAGGATCATCACCGACAACGGTACGCAGTTCACAAGCCACGCTTTCATGCAGTACACCCAAGACCTCGACACCAAGGTCTGCTTCGCTTCTGTTGCTCATACCCGGAGCAACGGTCAAGCCGAAAGGGCCAACGCCGAGGTATTGCGCGGGCTCAAGACCAGAAGTTTTGACAGGCTGCTCAAGCGCGGACGGAACTGGATCGAGGAGCTGCCGGCGGTTCTTTGGTCGGTCAGAACGACGCCAAATCGAGCCACCGGCCAGACACCATTTGCTCTAGTCTATGGAGCAGAAGCAGTTACCCCCACGGAACTCGTATACGGGTCACCTCGAGTGCTCGCTTATGATGAGCTTGAGCAAGAGCGGTCGCGTGAAGATGACGCACTGCTCCTCGAGGAGGATCATCTCCAGGCTGCTGTGTGATCCGCTTGCTACCAGCAAGCTCTGCGTCGCTATCATAGCCGCGAAGTTAAAGCCAGGAGCCTCGAGGAAGGCGACCTTGTTCTTCGGCACGTTCAGTCGGCCAAGATACACAACAAGTTTACGCCGAAGTGGGAAGGCCCTTACCGGGTGAAACGAGTCATGAGGCCCGGCGCCGTCCGCCTTGAGACCGAAGATGGTACTCCGGTGAGCAATTCCTGGAACATTGAGCATCTTCGCAAGTTTTACCCGTAAGGCGCGGTTGTCGGACCCCGTCCGGCAACAAACTCTTTGTACAAAGTCTTGCCGCAGTTGCATGTAATCCTTTGTACAAAGCCAGGCGCAGACCCTGGCAGCAGATAATGAAGCGTTGGCGCCCCCAAGTTTTAGCATGCATGCTGAGTCGAGTCTCGTCCTTGGTTAGGGTTGGTAGTGCCTAACAGTCGCTAACCCCTAACTTAGAGGTCGAGTCCGCGTCTTTTTCCCGTCCTTCCCCTTTGGCTCGCAGGAATTGCATACCCTTGCCGAGCCGCTCAAGGATGAAGAAGGGGAGAAGGGCGAGCCAGCACCCGCGCCCCGGCAAGCCAGAGTTGCCGGGGGTTGCAACCTCAGATATGTTTTTTACATCCCTTATCATGCATTCTCTTGTGAGCTGCGGAATGCGAAAACCTTGCTTCCTCCTAAAAGAAGACAGTTCCTCATGTCAACGATCCGCCTGTACATCTCGTAGCTTGTGTATGCATCCATGGCCGCGTACTTGACATGTTGGTAATCCAGTCTCTCATGCCACACACTGTGATAGGCGTTCTTGTCCTTATTGCTCTCCTCCTTCATCTTCACATAGTAGGAGTCGACGATGGCCGAGGTGAGGTCAACCAGGGAGTTCGGTTTGTTTTTGTCTCTGCCCCAGACCTTGTAGTGGTGCTGGATGTTGACAAGATTCAGGCATTTCAAGTCCGAAACCTTGAGCGCTTTTAGATCGTTGGTGGTGTCCACCGTAGCGAACTGTAGTCGGAGTTGTTGATAAACCTGGAGAAACACTCGCAAGGTCTTGTGGCAAGGTAGTAGTGGTAGACGAGGATGTTATGTCGCGCGCACAACTAGGCGACGACAACCTTCTGATCGTGCCCGGCACGACCGATGGTGTACTTGAGGTCGAAGCCGACCACTCGGTACTTGCCCTCGGCAAGGAACTGCTTCATAGTTTGGATGGAGATCTCCATCGAGATCGGATTGTTCGTGTACACCTCCGAGAGGGCCTTCCCCCTCACGTGGGTGTTCACTACGTGATGCATGGTGAACTGCACGCCGTTGTCATCATCGGCCGCTGGGGGCGCCATTAGAGCCACGGGGAGCGCCATTGGAACCGCTGGATGTCCTCTTTCTATGTGTCCTCGTCGGTGTGTTTATTGTGTCATGTGAGACGAGAGATGAAGGTAAATAGCCGCAAGAATAAAAGGGGGCCGAGCAGCTTGGATTCTCAGCGCGTCCGCATGGCAGTTTTTGCAGCGGGTAACTACATCGTCGCGCCGTGTCTGGCGCAACCGCTTGCACATGAACATGCGTGATCATGCGCCGGCCCCAAACACTGGCAGCACGCGTGGAGGGACGAGGGCAGAGCACCCGGAGGGACGCGAGAGCAGACCGCGCATGGCGGGGCGCAAGCAGAGCGCGCCGTGGCCGCCTGAACCGCAAGCAACCACACGCATAGAGCAGTTGAACATGCAAGAAGTGGTCCCCTACAAGCTGGCCGACAGTTGCGTCACTGCGTAGAGAGTGGCCGTGTGCTACCAACTCCGACTAGTCTATAGTCTCCTTTATATTATGTGCCATACTTTGCCCTCAAATTTAACCAACAAAATGTTAATGCATGTTTTAAAACTTATATAATTGGAAACTATGTTCAAATACAAATCCAACTATATAATTTTTGGCGACATGCATTCGTATTTTATTAGTTAAATCATACATATAAACCAGGATGGTCGTATAGCAGGTAATTAAATCGCAAATGTTTTTTTATTAACCGTATGTTTACGTGTCCTTTCGTCCTCCTTGAGGGAGTCCTGGACTAAGGGGTCCTCGGGCGTCCGGCCTATTATTCATTGGGCCGGACTGATGGGCTGTTAAGATATGAAGGCCGAAGACTATACCCGTGTCCGGATTGGACTCTCCTTGGCGTTGAAGGAAAGCTAGGCAACCAATTATGAAGATTCCTTCTTATATAACCGACCCCATGTAACCCTAGATCTCACTAGTGTATATATAAACTAGAGAGCGTAGTCCGGATAGACGGATATACATTACCATAGTCATACAGGCTATACTTCTAGGGTTTAGCTATTACGATCTCGTGGTAGATCAACTCTTGTAACACTCATATTCATCAAGATCAATCAAGCAGGAAGTAGGGTATTACCTCCATAGAGAGGGCCCGAACCTGGGTAAACATCATGTCCCCCGTCTCCTGTTACCATCGATCCTAGATGCACAGTTCGGGACCCCCTACCCGAGATCCACCGGTTTTGACACCGACATTGGTGCTTTCATTGAGAGTTCCACTGTGCCGTCGACTCATGGTTTGATGGCTCCTTCAATCGTCAATAGGGACGCAGTCCAAGGAGAAACCTTGCTCCCTAGACAGATTTTTGTGTTCGGCGGCTTCGTACTGCAGGCCAACTCGCTTGGCCATCTCGAGCAAGTCGATAGCTACGCCCCTGGACATCATGTCATACTCGAAAGCTTGAATTACATCACGGATACCCGTGGAGACTTGATCTTCAACAGGTTTGAGACCGCGGCAATCTCTCCCCCTCGCCCCGATGAACGTGACTTAGATCTGTCATCAGATCACATCCAGGAGATGGTTCCTGTCACTGTAACGGCCTTAGAACTGAAGCAGATCATGCCCTCCGAAGCCACAAAATCCGCGGCGTTGGAGCCACACACGGACTCGACATCCTGCAATGATTGCGTCAATGGAACTCCGGACTCGTCTCCGGCTATAACTTCCGGACCACATACGCCTGCGGACACCGAGCTGGATCGGTAATCGATTTTCGAATTCAGGCCCGCAGACATCTTCTAGCACTCACCTTTTGGTGACATGCTAAACTCTTTAAAGAACCTGTCCTTGGAGGAAGACTCACAACCCAAATATGTTCGGTTTGAGCTAGAGGCGGATGACGAGGAACTTTGTTTCCCACCCGCCACCCACTTCATAGCCACTGTCGATGACTTAACCGACGTGCTTGACTACGGCTCCGAAGACATCGACGGTATGGATGACGATGCCGACAAGGAGCAAGGCCAAGACCCGCCATTCACTGGATGTTGGACGGCCACCTCTTCGTACGACGTGTACATGGTTGAGCGTGGAACTGAAGGATGTTCGGGCCTAGCTTGCGAACTCTTTGAAGGAGAATAAGTGGCTTCGACGCGGCATTTTTAGTAAGTGCTTAAAAAAACCCTTGAAAGAGTTCAGCGAAGAGGCCAGCTAACAGAGTTATGTCTGCAGGTATGCTGACGGGTCGTCCTGCGGAGGAGATGCCTGAGTCTGCGGGTGATCTTCTACCCGAGCTCTCGCAATTGCACGAACAAGTTCGGCAGGCGATGCAGGGTATTGCCCAGGCCTTGTGGCCATCCGTCTCCTTGCCAGCAGGCATTGGAGAGCTTGCGGAGAAGCTCAAGGGAGCACGGCGGCGCTTCCGATTATGGAAGATATAGGCCTGCCGTCAAGGTGCCAGGGAAGCCTGGGCCATGGTGAAGACGCGGTATACCAAGGCTGATCCAAACCACATGGCCGAGGTCGGACCTGTGGGGCCTGATGGGAAAGAGATCACCGTTAGCTTAGTGTATGGGCAAGTAGAATTAGATGCAAAGTATTCGCAACAAGATTGTAGGCTAGACAGCCTATTGGATGGTATAGAACAGGAATTTAGTCAGTCTAAGTGACTATGTAATTAAAGTGACATATATAATTCCTTCTAGCCGGATTGTAAATCATTTGTCATGGCGGACCTTTTCGCTTCAACCTCTAGACCCGATAGTCCGGAGTGTATCCGAATACCCGCTCAGTTATATAAGAACCGGGGTATGCGTGGAAACCAGGCGTAGGGGTCATTAGTGCTTGAACAGACAAGTATCCAACTAGCTATGTTATATTACAAGGGTAGTAAGAAACATCTTCCAGGGGGAATAGTTCCGTTAAGGGTTCCTTTCCCTGGGTACGCATGCCCTGAAGTGCATGTCCGAAATGCTAAAAGAGACGCAGGCAAAAACATCTGGGGGCACATATGGAAAATAAATAAAAATCATCTTTTGTTCACCGACCGAATATTCCCTTAAGAACACTAGCTTTCGGCTTCACCCAGTCTGAGGTACACATCCGGCTGACCCGGCAGTAACAATCGCAGAGGTGCTCCCCTTATGCCCTAGCCGAATTAACGGGAATGTAGGGCATAAATACAAGAGCCAGGCAACCCAGCTTGGCCAAAACTTAAGTCATATCGATGCATATGATGGCGAAGAAAAGGTACATGCGGAAGAATAACACATGTGCGGGGCATGAAGCCCAGATAAATAATTAAGCTTCTGTGTAAGAAGCCCCCAGGTATAATGAGGGCGGTTAGCGCGTCAATAGTGTGCAGGCATGGCACAAGTTAGCGCTTGAAGGCTTTGAGAAAGGAAAAAGAAGAAAGAAAGAAAGAAAGAAAGAAAAGACAGATAACGTATATGCAAAAAATGGGCAGCGGAAGGGGCCGAACGTAGAGTCCGGCGCTAGGCGTAGAATCTTCGGAGGCTGGCTGCGTTCCATGGGTTCGGCTCAAGTCGATTATCCGATGCATCCCACAGACGGTACACTCCACCGGTTAGAACCTGGTCAATAATGAAGGGACCCTCCCATTTGGGCCCGAGCTTGCTCTTTTTCTTCTCCGGCAGTCGTAGAACTAGTTCGCCAATGATATAAGTTTTGGCCCATACTTCACTGCTTTGGTATCTTTGAGCCTGTTGCTGATAGCATGCGGAACGGGATTTTGCCACGTCGCGCTCCTCCTCCAGGGTGTCCAAACTATCCTGCCGATCGAGCTCGGCTTCTCTTTCTTCGTACATGCGCACTCGAGGTGAGTCATGAATTATGTCGCAGGGTAGAACCGCTTCTGCGCCATACACCATAAAGAAGGGTGTGTATCCGGTAGTACGATCTGCTTCTTACTTCATTTTATTTCGATCTGCTTATCGGCTGCATCGGTACTCTTTTGTACGTTTCATATTCGCCAGGGGCTACTTGTCGCCCCACAATACGACAGCAAAGCCCGAATACTTCTTATAGATAAGTTCGGCACCCCGAATTTAGCATTATATGCATTGGCTCCGAATCATGTCTTTGGTCAATAGTTGGGTTGCCCGGATCCTGTGCTGGCTACCCTACGTTCCGCTACATCGGCTAGGGCAGTAAAGGGAGAACTACTACGATTGTGCCCTGGCCTTGACCGGATGAGCACCTCAGTAGAGAAAGCCGAAAACTGACTGTCATGAAACGGCGAGAGCCGGTCAGCTGTTCGAGGGTTACAAAATCGTTGGAGATTTTTCCACGTTATGCGAAGGATTGGCACTTCCCGATCATATGCTGACAGCACCCTGGCTTGGACCAGGGGCTGCACCCATGCTTTATTATCAAACTCCTATGGCTAAGTGTGGGCGTTTAAGCCGTATAGTCTGGTTGCCTGGTTCGTTGCGCTAAACAACTCCTTCAAGGACCATACAATTGGATCAAGATTATTTAGATTCCACCCCGAACACCTCCGTACTACCTAAGCGAGGGCAGAAGCCGACGACTGGCCAACCCTCAGATTGCATACAACACGGCCGCACAGGAGGAAACAATTAAAGCATAACGAAATTACTTTACAAAAAATAGGCTTTGTTTTCATAATACAAGGCAAAGGCAACACAAATGTTTTCATTCGAAAATAATGTCCTGCCCGCACTCAGCTGCTGCAAGTCGAGACCCTTCTATGACATCCGCAAAATATCGCTCGGGTGTGCGGTGCTCCTTGCCCTCCGGCGGCCCTCTGGCCACTTCAACGATGTTCATCTTCGCCCACCACATCTTGCTACGGGCGAAGGACATGCGGGCACCTTCAATACAGGCAGAGCGCTTGACGACGTCCAGCCGAGGACAGGCGTTCACCATCCGCCTCACGAGTCCGAAGTAGCTGCAAGGCATATCTTCGGCTGGCCACAACCGGATTATCAAATCCTTCATGGCTAGTTCGGCCACCCTACGCAGTTCCACCAGATGTTTCAGCTGATCGATGAAGGACACGGGAGGTTCTGGCGCCGCATATTGCGACCAGAATAGCTTTTCCGTCGAACCCCCTCCTTCGGCTCGATAGAACTCCACGGCATCCGATACACTGCATGGTAAATCCGCAAAAGCCCCTGGGGAACTCCGAACCCGGGTTAGTAAAAGGTATTGCTTCGCTGCATACTTGTTTTGCATCTTAAAGGCCTTACCCGCCGTGATCTTCTTGGCCTCCTGGATCTCCTGGAGGGCGGCCTGGGCCTCATTCCGTGCGGTCTCTACGCTCTGACGAGCCTTGGTGAGTTCGGCCCCTTGTGCCGACGCATCATGCTCCAAGGTATCACATTTTTTTACTGCATCCTGAAGGTCCTGCTGGATTTCTTTGACCCGGGCCTTGAGCTTCCTATGGGCGGCCTGGTACTGGACAGCCTTCTCCTCGGCCTCGCCCAGGGTCTTCCTAAGGGCCTCGTCCTCGGTTGCGACTCCTACACATATTACAACACTATAGTCAATAGATAGTGCCTACGCTTTCCGAACACACAGCAAGTCGTTATTCACCTTGCTTCTCCTGGAGCCGAACCTTAACCTCGCCGAGCTCGTTCTCGGTCCGCTTCATGAACCGAGCTGACATCTTTAGGACGGCATTGCAATAGGCCGCCATTTTTGGATCCTTAGCATCAAAGTCTCCATTTATTTGGGATATTGCGAGGTTCGAGTCCCCATGCACCTCCAGGCGTCGAATGCCCATGGAAACTACCATCCGAAGACCATGCAGCAGGGCCTCGTATTCGGCTGCATTGTTGGAGTCTGTATACAATATCTGGAGTACGTATTGAACTGTATCTCCTGTTGGGGACGTCAGGACGACGCCAGCCCCCAGACCCGCAAGCATTTTGGAGCCGTCGAAATGCATGATCCAATTGGAGTATGCGCCGTACTCTTTAGGGAGTTCGGCTTTTGTCCATTCGGCGACAAAGTCGGCCAATACTTGCGACTTAATGGCTCGCCGAGGCTTGTATGTTATGTCGAACGGGAGGATCTCAATGGCCCATTTGGTAATCCGGCCCGTAGCATCACGATTGTTTATAATATCATTAAGTGGCACCTCCGAGGCCACTGTAATTGAACACTCTTGAAAGTAGTGTCGCAGCTTCCGGGATGCCATGAATACCGCATAGGCTATCTTTTGATAATGTGGGTACCGTGATTTGCATGGAGCGAGGACCGTGGATACATAATATACCAGCTTTTGAAGGGGGGATTTATGTCCGTCCGTTTCTCGTTCGACGACGAGCACTGCGCTTACAACCTGATGAGTTGCGGCAATGTACAACAGCATTGGTTCGCCGATGTTTGGCGTGGCCAGGATTGGGTTCGTTGGCAGTATTGCTTTTATTTCTTCCAATCCGGCTATGGCAGCATCCGTCCACTCGAAGTGTTCGGTGTGCCGAAGGAGGCGATAAAGGGGTAATGACTTTTCTCCTAAGCGGGAAATAAAGTGTCTTAGAGCCGCCATGCATCCGGTTAATTTCTGGATTTGTTTGAGGTCCGTTGGGATAGCCAACTATGACAGGGCTCGGATTTTGGCCGGATTTGCTTCAATTCCTCTACTAGAGACAATGAAGCCCAGGAGCTTTTTGGTTGGTACACCGAAAACGCATTTTTCCGGATTTAGCTTGATATCATATGTTCGTAGGTTATCGAATGTGAGCCTCAAGTCGTCTATTAGAGAGTCGACGTGTTTGGTTTTGACGACCACATCATCTATGTATGCCTCTACTGTTTTGCCGATCTGTTTCTCCAGATGTCGGTGTACTAAAGTAGGGGTACCTTAGTACCCCTAACTTGTGCACGGGCAGTAGTAGCGTCCCGCGGCAAGGCTTGCCAGGGGAGCGACAAGAGTTTCCACGGCCCTTTCTGGGCCTGACGAAGGCCAAGTGATCGAGCCTAGAAGACCAGGCCCCGGCAAGAGGAGCTTGCCGGGCCAAGGAGGCGAGGTCCGGCAAGAGGAGCTTGCCGGGCCAAGGCGACAAGGCCCCGGCAAGAGGAGCTTGCCGGGACGACTAAGCCGAAGCACCAAGGCCCCGGCGGGAGGAGCTCGCCGGGACGGCCAAGCCAAGGCACCCCAAGAAAAGCCCGCCGCGGCGCGCCGCGCGCCCCGGCAAGGCCTGACGAGCGGCAAGCTTTCAGGTGCGGCAAGACAACCACCGCGGCAAGCCACTTGCCGCGGCAAACCACCACCTTAGGCCTGCGCTCCAGCTCACCTGACCACGCGTCACTCTGGAGCTTCCGCAGAGGCACGTGGCCGGGCGCCGCGCAACCTGAGGCGCGTGGTGGCATGCGACGTTGGCAGAGTCGCCCCCGTGGCAAGCGGAGGCGCCCCCAACGGTCCGCCTCGGTACTGTTCAGGCGATCCAGACGGGCATTTAATGCCTTTGTCCCCCGCCGTCAGAGTTAGGTGCGATAGCACTGTGCGGCCACTGTTCGCACAGTTCCTTGCCATTTTTACCCTCACCTGCGTCGCTACCTATGGGAAACCCCTTAGCATATAAAAGGAGGCCCATGCGCACGTAGGGAAGAGGACCCCGGAGGGAGAACACCCAGTAGACCCTCGTCTACGCCCAGCTCCAACTTACTGTAGCTTCTTGCGCTCCAGAGCAAGAACTCGAATCAACCAGACAAGCAGCAGTAGGGTTTTACGCATCCGTGCGGCCCGAAGCTGGGTAAAATCGTTGTGTGTGTGTCGCCTCGATCTGCTCTTTGCGCAACCTCCGCCCCCTGCCGAACCGAAAAGGGGCTCCGTCCCCATAGGTGCTCGTGGAGGCCGATTTCCCCCGACATCCTTGGCGCGCCAGGTAGGAGGTGCGTCGAGGTTGTGTGAACCAGATCCGGCGTCCGCGCGAGCTAGACTCTCATTGTTTGCGCCGGCATGGCGCCGAAGAAGAAAGCTCCGGAGGTGACCGGTCCGTCAGCGTCGAACCCACCGCCCATGGAGCAGACGGGTGGTGGGGAGGACGCCGGCGGAGGAAGGGGCGCCGTCAAACCAGTTCTTGGTCCCGCGACGTCCGAGCTCGCCCCGCGCCCCTCTCAGGAGGCGCGAAACCAGCAGCGTCATGGTACCCATGGTACCATACGCTCGCTGGACCCAGACCGTGCTGGTGGGTCCCAAGGCGCTCATGACCAGCATGCAATCCAGCGTGCCGGAACGAGCGTCGCGCGGCTGCCTGGACCGGGTGCTGCTCCTTCTAACATAGTTAGGAGTTCGAGCACATCCCGCTCCTCGCGCCATTCGCCGCCTCTGCCCGCCACCCCAGTGGAAGCTCTCGCGCGAGCTCAGCTACTCCTAGACTACCCTCCGACGGCGGACAAGCTCGACGACTGGAGGGCAACCATCCAGAGCCTCATCGGTTTCGCCAACGGCGACACTCCGCGGCAGCACAGCGCGTCGCAGCCGCGGCCAGTCACCCAGGCGAGAACCGATGGCGCCAAGAATGGCGGGGGTGCGACCACCGTGCACTCCCCGCCCCAGAAGCCGCGGTCACCGACTCGCCGGGCTCGCCTCGACAACGACTCCACCGCGTCGTCGAACTCGCGAACTCGCCGCGACCAATGCCAATTCCTTCACGAACGAAGGGAACAAGACGCTCGAACCCGCATCGAGCGCAGAAGAGAGGCGCGGCGTCAATCAGACCAGCGCGTTGAGCCCTCTAGAAACATGCACGCACCGAGGGAACCAGGCGAACTGCCGTATTCGGTAGGCTGCCCCGCGTTCACCCGCGAGCTGCGGCAAGTCCAGTGGCCCAGCACGAAGAACTTCAAGCCCGACGTGCCCGAGAAGTACGATGGCAAGTCGCACCCGTCGGAGTTCCTCAGCATCTACACCATTGCGGTGCAGGCTGCCGGGGGACGGGACGACAAGATTCTTGCCAACTACTTCCCGCTGGTACTCAAGCCCAACGTCAGATCCTGGCTCATGCACTTGCCGGACGGCTCCATCTCCTCCTGGCCAGATCTATGCCATCAGTTCGTTGGCGCCTTCACGGGCGGCCACAAACCCCATGGCCAGGCAAGCGACCTTCATCTGCTTGTTCAGAAAGAGGGGGAGCCTTTCCGCAAGTTCATCCAGAGGTTCAGCCGTGTGCACTACAACATCCCAGACGTCCACCCTGCCGCGGTGATCAGCGTGTTCCACCAGAACGTGCGCAATCGCAGGATGCGGGAGGAGATGGCGATGTGCAAAGTCAAGGAGGTCAGCGAGCTTTACGCCCTGGCCGACAAGTGTGCACGCGCTGAGGAGGGGAGGAAGCTCCCCGGAGAAAGTGTTGGAGAAGGAGAATCCGACAGTGAAGGTACCGCCCCGGCAAGGAGAGGCCGGCGGCGGAACGGCAAAAAGAAGAAAAACCCAGAGGTGCTGGTTGTCGAGAAGTCCGGCAGCGAGGGCTCCGCCAAGAAAGCCCAGGCGGGAGGCCCCGGCAAGGAGGTTGTCGGGTGCGCCAACTGCCGGGCGGTGGCTGCTGCCGATAAGCAGGATGGTACCGACAAGAAGTACTGCAAGATCCACCATACCAGGGGCCACGACCTCCAGAGTTGCAAGCAAGTCGAGCGACTCGTCGAGCTGCAGAAGGCCGAGTACGCACGACGCGACAAGGAGAGAGCCCAAGCAGGCGGCGGGGGATCCGGCACGAAGCGTCCCGGCCCGGGGGAGCACCGCGGCAAGGACAAGCAGCGGCAAGCAGACAGACCTCCCCGGGGGCGCGACAAGGACGAAGACGATGACGACGACGAAGACATGGAAGACCCCGAGACCAGCGAGCAGGAGTTTCAGAAAGCCACTAAGGTCTTGTGTGTGGACGGCGGTGCCTCCCTGCACGCTTCCCACCACCAGCTTAAACGGTGGGTGCGGGAGGTTAATGCAGCGGAGCCACCCGTCGAGTCACGCAGACCCCTGAGATGGTCCAGCACGCCTATCATCTTCGACATTGAGGACCACCCTGATCGCACAACCGCGGTCGGGTGCTTGCCGATGTTGGTTTCCCCAACGGTCCGCAACCTCAAGGTCACTAAGATGCTAGTTGACGGCGGGGCCGTCTTGAATCTGATCTCCTCTGCTGTTCTCCGGAGACTCCAAGTTCCCGACAACGAGCTCGAAGAAACCGGCACATTCCAAGGAATCAACCCGGGAAGGAGCAAGCCGAAGGGAAAGATCACGCTGCCGGTAACATTTGGCAGCGAGCTGAATTTCAGGACTGAGAAGGTCACCTTTGACGTCTCCGACTTTCCGTTGCCTTACAACGGGATCCTCGGCCGACCAGCGCTCGCCAAGTTCATGGCGGCCTCTCACTACGCGTATAACATGCTCAAGATGCCTGGCCCGATAAGCGTCATTTCTGTCCCCGGCGACAAGAAGGATGCCCTTATCTGCGCCGACCAAATATACCTGGACGTAACAGCAGCAACGGCCGGCGGCCCACTTGCCGCTGGAGCTTCCGAGGAAAAGAAGAAGTCCGGCAAGTGTTCTGGCGCCCACTCCGGCAAGCGCGTCTCTTCGGAGTGCTGCGCTGCCGTCGAGGACGTGCCATCGAGCCCCGCCGGCAAGAAGACCAAGTCCGGCAAGTGCTCTAGCGCCCACTCCGGCAAGCGCGCCTCTTCGGAGTGCTGCGCTGCCGTCGAGGACGTGCCATCGAGCCCCGCCGGCAAGAAGACCAAGCCCGGCAAGTGCTCTGGCGCCCACTCCGGCGAGCGCGCCTCCTCGGAGTGCTGCGCTGCCGTCGAGGACGTGCCATCGAGCTCTCCCGGCAAGAAAGCCAAGCCCGGCGAATGCTCTGGCGCCCACTCCGGCAAGCGCGCCTCTTCGGAGCGCTGCGCTGCCGTTGAGGACGCACCATCGAGCCCCGCCGGTAAACACAAGAAGACGACGGCTGCTCCACCAGCGACCAAGAAGGTGCCCGCCAAGGAGGACGGCACTGGTGGTACCTTCACCATCAGTGCCACTCTCGACCCCAAATAGGAAAGCGCGCTCGTTGCTTTCCTGCGGGCGAATGTCGATGTGTTTGCCTGGCAACCATCTGACATCCCCGGCGTTCCCAGGGAAGTGATTGAGCACCACCTTGCCGTTTGTCCTCATGCGCGGCCCGTCAAGCAAAAAGTCAGGAAACAAGCGGTGGAGCGCCAAGAGTTTATCGCTGAGGAGATTAGGAAGTTGGAAGCGGCAGGCCTCGTCAGAGGCGTGCTCCATCCGACGTGGTTGGCCAATCCTGTTGTCGTACGCAAAGCAAACGGGAAGTGGAGGCTTTGCATCGATTTCACCGATGTCAACAGAGCTTGCCCTAAAGATCCATTTCCCTTGCCGCGCATCGACCAGATTGTTGACTCCACGGCCGGATGTGGCCTGCTTTCATTCCTCGATGCCTACTCCGGGTACCACCAGATTTTCATGACCAAAGAAGATGAAGAGAAGACTGCGTTCATCACTCCATGCGGCACGTACTGTTTTGTGCGGATGCCTTTTGGACTGAAGAACGCAGGCTCGACGTTTGCGAGGGTTGTCCACACTGCTTTCGAGCCACAGATCCATAGAAATGTGGAGGCCTACATGGACGACATTATGGTCAAGAGCAGAGACAAGGCAACCTTCGTTCAAGACTTGGAAGAGACCTTTGTGAACTTGCGCAAGATCAGCCTCAAGCTCAACCCCGAGAAGTGCGTGTTCGGAGTCCCCTCCGGCAAGCTTCTCGGGTTCTTCGTGTCTCAGCGTGGGATCGAAGCCAACCCCGACAAGATCAAGGCCATCGAGCAGATTGAAGCACCAACGCGTGTCAAGGACGTGCGAAGACTTGCGGCTGCGTGGCGGCTCTCAGCAAGTTTATTTCCAGGTCTGCGGAACGCGCCCTGCCGTTTTTCGAAATCTTGAAAAAGGCAGGTCCAGTAAAATGGACTCCGGAAGCGGAGGCTGCGCTGCAAGACTTGAAGAAATACCTGTCCTCCGCTCCTATACTTGTCACGCCTAGACCGCAAGAGAAGTTGCTGCTCTACCTAGCGGCAACCAATCAAGTGGTTAGTGTTGCGTTAGTAGCGGAGAGGGAAGCTGATGACGAGCCAGCAACCACGGCAAGCGCGTTCGACGACAAGCAGGGGGCTTCCCCGACAAGCTCTGGCCCCGGCAAAGGCGAATCCGCGCAAGCGCAAGGGGAAGTGCAGAAGAAGAGGATGGTGCAGCGCCCAGTTTACTTCGTCAGTTCCCTCCTGCAGGGGGCTAGGTCGAGGTACTCTGGTGTGCAGAAATTGCTCTTCGGCCTCCTCATGGCCTCGAGGAAGCTGCGCCATTACTTCCAAGCACACGAGATCATGGTGGTCACTCGCTTTCCGCTTAAGAGGATACTGCAGAATCCCGAAGCAACCTGCAGGATTGTCGGGTGGGCACTAGAACTGTCAAGCTTTGGCCTCAAGTTCGAGAGCACATCGACCATCCAGAGCAGAGCATTGGCAGAGTTCATAGCAGAGTGGACGCCGACACCGGACGAAGAAATTCCAGAGACGAGCATCCCCGGCAAGGAAGCAACCAAATAGTGGCTGATGTACTTTGATGGTGCCTTTTCGCTGGAAGGCGCCGGTGCCGGCGTGCCGCTCATCGCGCCCACCGGAGAGCAACTCAAGTACATCTTCCAGATGCACTTTCCCAAGGAGCAAGCAACCGACAATACGACAGAGTATGAAGGTTTGCTCGCCGGTCACAGGATCGCGGCGGAACTTGGGATCAAGAAGCTCATTGTCAGGGGTGACTCGCAGCTCGTCGTCCGCCAAGTGAACAAGGATTACCGGTGCCCGTTGATGGTGGCTTACGTTGATGAAGTGAGGAAGCTGGAAGAGCGCTTTGACGACCTGCAAATGGAATACGTTCCAAGAGCAGAGAACGACATCGCCGACGGCCTGTCAAAATGCGCCGCACTAAAGCTACCTGTGGAACCAGGGACTTTTGTGCTCAAGCTGACTCAGCCATCCGTGACACCATCGACTGGGCCAAGCAAGAAGAGAAAATCGGTCTCCGGTGACTATCTCCCGGCAGAGCTTCCTGAAGCCGCCGCCAGGAGAGTCCCCAAGATCGACGCCAAGGGTGCTGAGGAGCTGCCCGCTCCGGCAAGCCCCAGGGTTTGTCCCGACGAAGCAGGCGCTCCCGGCAAGCCATGCCCCGGAAAGCTTGCCGGGGAACGTCAAGCTCCGGCTGAGCCCCAAGTCCTCGCCGTAGAAGCTGATGTTCCCGCAGCCGCCGACATGCCTTTAGTCCTCGTCGTCGAGCCACAGGCTCCGACGTGGGCACAGCAAATCGTCCATTTCCTCCAGGCAGGAGAACTTCCCGAAGAACAAGAAGAAGCGGAAAGAGTAGCCCGGCAGTCCAGTATGTACCAGTTCGTCGACGGCGCACTGTATAGAAGAGGACGCAATGGGGTGAAATTGAAGTGCATTCACCGGGAAGACGGACAGGAGCTATTGGCGGAGATACACAGAGGCATATGTGGACACCACATTGGCGCTAGAGCACTTGCCGGCAAAGCGTTCCGGCAAGGTTTCTTCTGGCAAACAGCCCTGCAGGATGCAACTGCACAAGTAACCAAGTGTGAAGCGTGCCAGTTCCATTCCAAGAAGATACACCAGCCAGCTCAAGCTCTCCAGACGATCCCTTTGTCCTGGCCCTTCTCGGTCTGGGGGCTCGATATCCTCGGCCCCTTCCCCCGAGCCGTCGGGGGCTTTGATTACTTGTTCGTTGCCATCGACAAGTTCACAAAGTGGCCAGAAGTGGAACCGGTGAGGAAGGTGACAGCCCAGTCCGCGATCAAATTCTTCAGCTCGATTGTTTGCCGCTTCGGGGTCCCCAACAGGATCATCACCGACAACGGTACGCAGTTCACAAGCCACGCTTTCATGCAGTACACCCAAGACCTCGACACCAAGGTCTGCTTCGCTTCTGTTGCTCATACCCGGAGCAACGGTCAAGCCGAAAGGGCCAACGCCGAGGTATTGCGCGGGCTCAAGACCAGAAGTTTGGACAGGCTGCTCAAGCGCGGACGGAACAGGATCGAGGAGCTGCCGGCGGTTCTTTGGTCGGTCAGAACGACGCCAAATCGAGCCACCGGCCAAACACCATTTGCTCTAGTCTATGGAGCAGAAGCAGTTACCCCCACGGAACTCGTATACGGGTCACCTCGAGTGCTCGCTTATGATGAGCTTGAGCAAGAGCGGTCGCGTGAAGATGACGCACTGCTCCTCGAGGAGGATCATCTCCAGGCTGCTGTGCGATCCGCTTGCTACCAGCAAGCTCTTCGTCGCTATCATAGCCGCAAAGTTAAAGCCAGGAGCCTCGAGGAAGGCGACCTTGTTCTTCGGCACGTTCAGTCGGCCAAGATACACAACAAGTTGACGCCGAAGTGGGAAGGCCCTTACCGGGTGAAACGAGTCATGAGGCCCGGCGCCGTCCGCCTTGAGACCGAAGATGGTACTCCGGTGAGCAATTCCTGGAACATTGAGCATCTTCGCAAGTTTTACCCGTAAGGCGCGGTTGTCGGACCCCGTCCGGCAACAAACTCTTTGTACAAAGTCTTGCCGCAGTTGCATGTAATCCTTTGTACAAAGCCAGGCGCAGACCCTGGCAGCAGATAATGAAGCGTTGGCGCCCCCAAGTTTTAGCATGCATGCTGAGTCGAGTCTCGTCCTTGGTTAGGGTTGGTAGTGCCTAACAGTCGCTAACCCCTAACTTAGAGGTCGAGTCCGCGTCTTTTTCCCGTCCTTCCCCTTTGGCTCGCAGGAATTGCATACCCTTGCCGAGCCGCTCAAGGATGAAGAAGGGGAGAAGGGCGAGCCAGCACCCGCGCCCCGGCAAGCCAGAGTTGCCGGGGGTTGCAACCTCAGATATGTTTTTTACATCCCTTATCATGCATTCTCTTGTGAGCTGCGGAATGCGAAAACCTTGCTTCCTCCTAAAAGTTGTCGTGCTCTCTTAAGCGACAAACCCCGGAGCGCGTTCCCGGGGCCCGCTTCTGATAGTAGCCGCGGCGGCAAGAGGAGGAAGCGAAGGGCCAGAACCCGCCTTCTCCCTGCCTCCGCCAAGAGCGTGAGGAGGGCCAAGGGGCGCGGGGAGACGGCAGGGTCCGTTGCCGGGCGGGGAAGTGTCTATCTTAACGATGCAAAGGGTTCGCTCCTTACCGCGGGATGTACCCGCGAGACAAATGGTCCGGCAAACACTCCCTTTTCATTAAAAACATTCCACTCAGGTACAGCTCAGAGAGAATGAAAAACATGAAAGATGGGATTACAAGATTTAAACACAATTAAGGCCCGAGGGCTTACAAGATAAAAAGAGATAAGGTGCCCATGATCCCTTTCTTGTCTCTCTCCTCAGGAGGTAGGGCAAGGAGGCGAGAAGGGCAAAAGGGGCGCCTAGACGAGCTACGAGTGGCAGAAGACGCCAAGAGAGCATCCGGGACTCTGCCCGGGGGCTCCGGAGGCCGGATGGAGACGGCGACGCCGGAAGCGGAGCTCGAAAAGGAGGCTGCGGGACGTCAACACGCTGTCGAGGGCATCTAGCCCTCGTACTCCGAGTTGACGGCCTTGCCGCCGGCCTCTTCCGCAGCCTCGCCACTCCGGCCGCCCGAGAAGACGAAGCCCCGGCAAGAGGAGCTTGCCGGGCCGGAGAGAAGACCCCGGTGGTCGTCGCCGCGAGCAGGGGTGGTGACGGCGTCTGGGGCGAAGCTGGAAGACGAGGCAGCGGCCTTGCCGCCCGCCCTCTTCCTCTTCCGCAGCCTCCCTACGCCAGCCGCCCAAGGAGACGACCCCGGGGAGTTCACGACGCTAGCGACGCGGACGATGGGGGTCACCGGTGCCATGCGGAGCTGCGACCGGCACCTAGTCGGACCCGTCATCCCGGCGACCGCTCCCCTCATCGTCGCTGTCGCTCCCCTCCTCGTCACTCTCGCTCGAGGAGGAGCCTTCGCTGTCGGAGGAGCTATCCACGCAGCACCGGGCCCGGGTGCCGAGGTCCCCGAAGACCTTGACGGAGAGGAGATCACCCTCCATCAGCTTAAAATGGAGGGTGAACCCCTCCATCAGGCTGTGGATCCGGGCGAACGACTTCCACCCTCGGCCAAGATACATCACGCCGGGGGCTCGGGATTCGACGTGGACTCGTGTACCACTGATCCCGCAGCCCCTCATGCGCAGTCTCAGCGTCTCGTGTTGCTCCGCTTCCAGGACGTCCACGAAGGGAGCCGGGAGGCGGAGGCGACGGCGAGGCGCCCGGCGCAGCCTGATGATGAACTCGCAGGGGTCGTCCCCGAGATGAACCGCCGGGAGAAACGGAGCCGCCGGCGGAGGCGACGCCGGCGCGCCGCCCCGCCCGCCTCGAGCGCCTCGGCCCCGTCCACGGCCTCGTCCACGACCTCGCCCCCTCCCCCTTCCCCTTACGGTTGGCTCCGTCACCACGGGTGCAAGGGGAGGAGGGGAGCGCTTCCTGGCGGCAACCCTTGCCGCCACCGAAGAAGGACCAGGGTTCGCTTTCTCCATGGCGGTTGGGGAGAGGGGACCAGGGATCTAAGAGAAGAAAGAAGGAAGGAGTGCGGACCCTCATCACCCCCTTCCGCTCCTTATAAAGGGGCGGAGTGGGGGCTCGGTCGCCCCACCCAACCAATCAAAGCAGAGGAAGGGCAGGCGACGGGGCCGACCCTCTACTTCGACCCGCGTCGGCCCGGTTTCCTGCCTCCACCACCGCAACCCCAAGCGCATGGAGGACGCGTGGCGGGCGAGCACGGCCGAGGCGACAGATGAGGCGACCTCTCCCAACCCCGTGATCGTGGGGGCGGGTGCCCCGAAAGCCGCGCCTCGACCCCGTTCGTTCACCAGGTCGCGCCTCCACGTCTCCCCCCCACTTGAAAGTGGGGGCGGACGTTTCGCCTTTCCAAATAAAAGAATCGTGCCCGACGTGACGCATGCCTGCGGGCCTCAGCCCCGCGCACGCTACCCACGTCACGCACGCCTCGCACCTCTCGCCCCCCCCCCCCACGATGCCGCGATAAGCGCGCGCCACTTGGGGAGGGCGCGACGGGCACGGAGTTAAGGAGCAGCGCAACCCAGGCCACGCGTGCCCATGCACTGTTAGGGCCTGGCCCAACAACGCTCAGCACCGTGTATGGCCCAGACCCGGGGGCTCCTGTCGGTGTACTAAAGTAGGGGTACCTTAGTACCCCTAACTTGTGCACGGGCAGTAGTAGCGTCCCGCGGCAAGGCTTGCCAGGGGAGCGACAAGAGTCTCCACGGCCCTTTCTGGGCCTGACGAAGGCCAAGTGATCGAGCCTAGAAGACCAGGCCCCGGCAAGAGGAGCTTGCCGGGCCAAGGAGGCGAGGTCCGGCAAGAGGAGCTTGCCGGGCCAAGGCGACAAGGCCCCGGCAAGAGGAGCTTGCCGGGACGACTAAGCCGAAGCACCAAGGCCCCAGCGGGAGGAGCTTGCCGGGACGGCCAAGCCAAGGCACCCCAAGAAAAGCCCGTCGCGGCGCGCCACGCGCCCCGGCAAGGCCTGACGAGCGGCAAGCTTTCAGGTGCGGCAAGACAACCACCGCGGCAAGCCACTTGCCGCGGCAAACCACCACCTCAAGCCTGCGCTCCAGCTCACCTGACCATGCGTCACTCTGGAGCTTCCCCAGAGGCACGTGGCGGGGCGCCGCGCAACCTGAGGCGCGCGGTGGCATGCGACGTTGGCAGAGTCGCCCCCATGGCAAGCGGAGGCGCCCCCAACGGTCCGCCTCGGTACTGTTCGGGCGATCCAGACGGGCATTTAATGCCTTTGTCCCCCGCCGTCAGAGTTAGGTGCGATAGCACTGTGCGGCCACTGTTCGCACAGTTCCTTGCCATTTTTACCCTCACCTGCGTCGCTACCTGTGGGAAACCCCTTAGCATATAAAAGGAGGCCCATGCGCACGTAGGGAAGAGGACCCCGGAGGGAGGACACCTAGTAGACCCTCGTCTACGTCCAGCTCCAACTTACTGTAGCTTCTTGCGCTCCAGAGCAAGAACTCGAATCAACCAGACAAGCAGCAGTAGGGTTTTACGCATCCGTGCGGTCCGAAGCTGGGTAAAATCGTTGTGTGTGTGTCGCCTCGATCTTCTCTTTGCGCAACCTCCGCCCCCCGCCGAACCGAAAAGGGGCTCCGTCCCCATAGGTGCTCGTGGAGGCCGATTTCCCCCGACACCAGACATGTCTGAATCATGCGCTGATATGTTGCGCCGGCATTTTTGAGCCCAAAAGGCATTGTGTTGAAACAGAAGGGTCCATATGGTGTGATGAATGCCGTTGCGGCTTGGTCGGACTCCGCCATCTTGATTTGGTGGTAGCCGGAGTATGCGTCAAGGAAACACAGTGAATCGTGTTCTGCAGTAGCGTCGATAATTTGATCGATGCGGGGGAGGGGGAAGGGATCCTTTGGGCAGGCCTTGTTGAGGTCCTTGAAATCGACACATAGGCGCCAGGATTTGTCCTTCTTTGGTCCCATCACCAGGTTTGCTAGCTAGTCCGGATGTTTTATTTCTCTAACGAATTCGGCCTCCAATAACTTAGCTAGTTCCTCTCCCATATATAGCTTGTCTATTAGGTTCGGAGAAATGCCGAAGAGTCTGCTTGACCGGCTTGAATCCCTTTAGAATATTAAGGCTGTGCTCGGCCAGCCTGTGTAGGATTCCTGGCATATCTGAGGGATGCCAGGCGAATATGTCCCAATTCTCGTGCAGGAACTCTTGTAGTGCGGCGCCCACGGCGGGGTTTAGCTGTGCCCCGATGGAGGCTGTTTTTGTAGGGTCCGTTGGGTGGACTTGGAATTTGACTATTTCATCCGCTGGTTTAAAAGAGGTGGACTTGGATCTCTTGTCAAGTATCACGTTGTCCCTGTCCACCGTGGAGCGCAGCGCAGTTAATTCTTCGGTCGCAAGGGCTTCGGATAATGCCTCGAGGGCCAATGCGGCTGTTTTGTTTTCGACACGGAGGGTTGTGTCCGGATCACTAGCGAGAGTGATGATTCCGTTGGGCCCAGGAATTTTTAGCTTCATGTACCCATAATGGGGTATGGCTTGGAAGATCGTGAACGCCTCGCGCCCTAAAAGGGCATGGTAACCGCTATTGAACGGGGCCACTTGGAATGTAATTTCTTCGGACCTATAGTTCTCTGGCATGTCGAATACCACATCTAGTGTGATTTTCCCAGCACAGCGTGCTTCCTGACTGGGGATGATTCCTTTGAAGGTTGTGCTGCTTTGCTCAATGCGGTTCCAGTCTACTTCCATTTTCTGAAGAGTTTCCTCATAGATGAGGTTTAATGCACTGCCGCCGTCCACGAGTACTTTGGTAAATCGAAAGCCTTCAAGAATTGGACTGAGGACCAGTGCAGCTGGTGCTTGGGCTGTTCGGAATTTAGGTTCGTCACTGGCATTGAAGGTAATAGCCGTGTCACTCCATGGATTTATTCCTGCCACGTGGTAGATTTCGGCAAGGCTGCGGAGTGTTCGCTTGCGCCTATTATTTGATGCGAAGGTCTCAAAGATTGTTAATACCGTATTTTTATCCCCGAGATGGTGCTCTGTGGCATCTGGGATGAGAAGATCCTCCACTTTTGGCCACCTGCCAGAGTATCCAACATGCTCTAAGGCTGTGTGTTGGTATGGTATCCGCTGTACTATGAATTTTGCAGGGTCCGTTGAGCCAACCCTCCAATACGGTTCCACGCCCCGTAAAGGGTTTTTGCTTTTTTGGGATTAACTCGGGTGTCTTATGATAGTTCACCCTTTTACTTCGGACTGGGTGTATATTCGGAGCCAGATTATCCCAAAATTTCGTTTCGGTTTTCCAGGCACTTTCCATCGCACAGTACTTTCGTACTATGGACGCCAAGTCAGCGAAGCGTGACATTTCACAGCGACTTATGGCGTTAAGGATTCCCTTGTCCGTGCCATTATTGCAGAAAAATAAGATTGCATCTTCCTCATGACAGTCCTTAACCTTGTTCATCACAACGAGGAATCTGGCCCAATAATGATGTACTGTTTCCTGGGGCTCTTGCCTGATGTGGGAAAGATTGCTTCTGTTTGGGTGGGTGGGTGGAATTGAGTCCTAACCCTTACCCGATGTGAGACCCAAGGGCCGAGGAGTTTCCAATCTTGGAAGTTCGGGTTCCGGGATGTTGCACGATAAGTCTGGCCCGCTGCCTGACTCTAGGTTCAGGGCTTGGGTGATGTCCTCCCGTAAACGGGTGTCTGGCTCAGAGAGCTCAGGAATCCGGACATAGTTAGTCCTCAAGATAGAGAAGAATCGCCGCATTGTTCCTCCACCATCGCAATATGATGGGTGACCGGTGGAGAGTTAATCTTCCTTTGATCGGGTTTAAGCCCAATCCGATCATAGTCCGTAGCGACTACCAAGGCGGCGATGCAATCCAAGAGCTCGTTTAGGTAAGAGAGCTCCATTGGATCCATCTACTCGGCAAGTTCCGAGTGGACGTGGAGGCTGTTTTTGATGACCCGAGAAGTCATCGTCGGTGCAATAGCCGAACAGGCAGTCATGATGAAACCGCCTAGCCGGAGAGTTTGGCCGACAGCCAAGCCTCCCCTGGCGGTAATGTTTTCTTTAAAGACGAGACGAGACATCCTTCCTTGTGGTGACGGTACAGTGGAACTCTCAATGAAAGCACCAATGTCGGTGTCAAAACCGGCGAATCTCGGGTAGGGGGTCCCGAACTGTGCGTCTAGGCGGATGGTAACACGAGACAGGGGACATGATGTTTTTACCCAGGTTCCGGCCCTCTCGATGGAGGTAAAACCCTACTCCTTCTTGATTGATCTTGAAGATATGGTATTACAAGAGTTGATCTACCACGAGATCGAAGAGGCTAAACCCTAGAAGCTAGCCTATGGTATGATTGTTGTATGTTCTCTCGTCCTACGGACGAAAAACCTCCGGTTTATATAGACACCGGAGAGGGTTAGGGTTACACAAAGTCGGTTACAATGGTAGGAGATCTAAATATCCGCATGGCCAAGCTTGCCTTCCACGCCAAGGAGAGTCCCATCCAGACACGGGACGAAGTCTTCAATCTTGTATCTTCTTAGTCCAACAGTCCGGCCAAAGGTTATAGTCCGGCTGTTCGGATACCCCCTAATCCAGGACTCCCTCACTCCTCCTCCTCTGCCTCTTACTGAGGGTGCTGGGCAGAGGAGAGGCAGTCAGAAGTAGTACAGAGCCCCTCCGCAGTAGTAGTAGTAGTACTTAGGGGCTATTTTGTTCAGTTCATCTGACTATAGATGTGGTGGAACTGTACAATGTACTTAAAATTAGCTAGTATATATAGTTGAACTAGCTAATGGGGAAAAGTTTGGTCGGTTCAGCTATCAAGTTGAACTGTTTATATAAATTAAGAATGACTTCTTAATCTATGAATGAAATGTATGCTTAATTACTGAATTTTAGTTGCAAAAATTAGATACGGCTAGTGATTTTTAACTTCATATTTTGACAAATCGCAGTGTTACAAGGATTGACAAATCTTACCAAATTGTTTGCACGTGGTTGCACATGGGTCATCCAAAACAACCGTTTGCATTGAAGGGATGCACAAACCCTGCGCTGCTCTTACTTTGCATACGGGTGTTCTATCCAAAACCTTTGCGATCAAGAGGTGCAGAAATCCTGCTTGGCACATTTTCTCTTGGCTTCTTGGGGAAGCTGTCGGTTTGAATACGGGTGTTCTAACTAAAACATTTGCGATGAGTGTTTTATATTTAAAAAGTGAATTAAACTGCGGCTTGGGCGCCATTAATGGAGAGGATGCGAGGAAGGCAGGCGGCCATGGAAGTCAAAGGGCTCGCTTCGAAGTGAGCCTGCGCAGTGTACATCTCGCACGCTTCCTGGTGAGCCTGTGCATTCGAGGACAGCTTGCATGCCTCTCGGTCAGCCTACGCACCGGAGGGCACTCGCACGCCTCCCGTTCAGTCAAGCTCAAGCAGCTGTCCGCACGACACCTCCTACAACCATTAAAACCAAAACACGTGGCATCACGTGAATGGTTAACAGAACGCACACGGTTTGAATTATACAAAAGTTTGAGATATTAAAGTGGCAACTATTTTTTCAAAAAGCCTTTGTTGGCTGTCATTATTCGAGAGCGCCGTTTCTCAAAATGGACACGAAAAATACCATAGCATGTGGGGTGCCATTCCATGATAGAATGCCAAGTTTCATGAATTTCAGACGACTTTTGGATTTACTATAATTTAAAAGTAAGTACTCAACATTTTGCCGGCAATCAACGGTGCCCTGGTGTTTGAAATTCATTCCCATTTCTTGCATATGACCTCAGCATGCACCCAAGGACACAGATTTGATTTTCAACCAATTTATATGCACTGGAGCATGTGCATGTAGTTCAAATTTGAATTATGCACATAAATGCATTGAAAACTCAGTTAATGCATAAAAGTGTCCAAACGAACCCCGAAAAATCAAAAAATTGACACAACACTCCTGTTGTTCTATGTTGACACGAGAAAAAAAATTAAAAGCAGGCAATGGATATTGTTTCGTCCCCAAAGGTGGGGCGTTCACTACCGAAACCATCATGCTTGTTGTGAGAAGCTCTGGTTTGTGAGAAGCATATACCCAAACCTGCCCCTAATGGGAAAAAAATTACCACGGCATGTTAATGCCGCTCCATGATAGCATGACAAGTTTCATGAATTTCAGATGAGTTTTGGATATACTAGAATTTAAAAATCAGGCATCTCAATGTTTTGCCGCAATCAACGGTGCCCTGGTGTTTGAAATTCATTCCCATTTCTTGAATGGGACCTAAGCATGCACCCAAGGATACATATTTGATTTTTCAACCAATTTATATGCATTGGAGCATGTGCATGTAGTTAAAATTTGAATTATGCACATAAATGCATTGAAAAGTCAGTTAATGCATAAAAATGTCCAAACGAACCCCAAAAAAACACAAAAATTGACACAACACTCCTGTTGTTCTATGTTGACATGAGAAATTTTTTGGAAGCAATCAGAGGCAATGGATATCATTTCTTCCCCAAAGGTGCGACGTTCCCTACCAAAACCACCATGCTTGTTGTGAGAAGCTCTGGTTTGTGAGAAGCATATAGCCAAACCTGCCCCAAATAGGACAAAAAATTACCACATCATAATGGTGCCGCTCCATGATAGAATGCCAAGTTTCATGAATTTCAGGCGAGTTTTGGATTTACTAGAATTTAAAAATAAAGTATCTCAATGTTTTGGCGGCAATCAACGGTGCCCTGGTGTTTGAAATTCATTCCCATTTCTTGCATGGGACCTAAGCATGCACCCAAGGACACAATTTTAAATTTTCAACCAATTTATATGCACTAGAGCATGTGCATGTAGTTCAAATTTGAATTATGCACATAAATTCATTGAAAACTCAGTTAATGCATAAAAATGTCCAAACGAACCCTGAAAAATCATAAAAATTGACACAACACTCCTGTTGTTCTATGTTGACACGAGAAAATTTTTGGAAGCAATAAGAGGCAATGGATATCGTTTCGTCCCCAAAGGTGGGACTTTCCCTACCGAAACCACCATGCTTGTTGTGAGAAGCTCTGGTTTGTGAGAAGCATATACCTAAACCTGCCCCAAATGGGACAACATTTTTACCACGGCATGTTGACGCCACTCCATGATAGCATGCCAAGTTTCATGAATTTCAGACGAGTTTTGGATTTACTAGAATTTAAAAACTAGGTATCTCAATGTTTGCGGCCACCTAACGGTGGTAGGGTGTTTGACATTCATTCCCATTTATTGCATGGGACCTAAGCAGGCAACCAAGGACACAGATTTGAATTTTCAACTAATTTATATGCATTACAGCATGTGCTTGTAGTTCAAAATGGAATTATGCAGATGAATGCATAAAAAACTCAGTTAATGTATAAAAATGGCCAAGCGAACCCCGAAAAATCCTAAAATTGACACAACACTCCTATTGTTCTATGTTGACACTAGGAAAATTTTTGAAATCGAGAAGAGGCAACGGATATCATTTCGTCTAGGAAGGTGAAACGTTCCCTACCGAAACCATCACACTTGTTGTGAGAAGGTCTTGCTGATGAGACGCTTATACCCAAACCTACCCCAAATGGGACAAAATTTTTACCATGACATGTTGATGCCGCTCCATGAAAGCGTGCCAAGTTTCATGAATTTCAGATGAATTTTGGATTTACTAGAATTACAAAAGCAAGTACGTCAACGTTTGCCGGAGAGCCACGGTGTCGTGGTGTTCGAATTTCGTCCCCATTTCTTCCATGGGAGATAAGCATAAACCCATGGACACATATACGATTTTACGACTCATGTTGGTGCACCGGAGCATGTGCATGTAGTTTAATTTTGAATTGTGCACCTGAAATGGCTAGAAAACCAATTAAATGTATAAAATGTTCAGACGAACCCTGAATAATTCCAATTCTTTTACGACACACATATAGTTGCATGTTCATTGCAGATAAAAGGTCTAGCAATTCAAATACCGTCCTTTGCCGCTGTGACCCCATTATGTAATTCAAATCATGATGAAAGATCAAGTAGATCACACACAATTTATTATCACCAACCGTGTGAGATGCAGCACTAAATATCTTAGAGCACTGTCGGTGTATAGTACCCCTATGGCTTACGCGAGAAGGTGCGTCGGCTACAGTCCACAGCCGGCATCTCAAGCACACTAGCTCGCTCCCCAAATATCATTTCACTGTTCAATCGTCGCCGGTGAAAGATGGGCACGTGGACCCGCGTCATGAGGGCGACTTTGGTGGCCCACTTCGGCGAGAGCGCGACCGCAGCCTCCAAGCGCGTGCTAACAAGGCGCATGAGCGCGGCCACAATCTGCGACCGGGCGGCAAAGGCAGCCCAAACGGGGGCTGTTGCTTCTCATGTGGCGGCAGCAACATCTACCTCGGGGATAGCAACTGGCGAGAGCGGCACAACAGTTCCGTTCGGCAGTGGCGGCCTTAGCACTAATGGAGGCTGCCCACGCCCAGCTCCTAGCGGTCACCGCACAAATTGAATGAACCTTCTCCGACAATGGTCGGCAACCCACGACCGAAGATCTAGCAACCGCCGAGAGCATTCAAGCAGTCGTACGTTCCTCCGCCGCATACCTTGTGACAATGGAGCCCGTCCAAGCCCAGATCGCGTCTGCCCACGCCCAGCTCGTGGCGGCCTTTTCCAAAGAGACGGCGGACGTGGATGGCGAGATGCTTGCCGAGTATGGTGCAATGGATGCCATGAAGCGCCTTCCCCAGGAGACCATCGGGCGCGAGCTGGACATGGAGGCGGCGGCAGAGATCGACGAGCACCAGCCGTAGTAGTACTTTTTTTTTTAATTAAGAGCGCCGGTCTTTAATTTGTTAGAGTAATGTTTAGGTCAGCTAGCTCTGTTTAATTGCTGAACTTGCTCGATTAAGAAGTGTGGGTGTGCTGTAGTCTCCTTTGTGTACCAAATTATGCAATGATGTGGATGACCATTGTAACCATGGAAGTTCGAACCAAAACTTTTGACTTTCAAACTCATTACACGCGGGTTAAGCTATCTGAATCGTTTGTGATGTCCCCATATCGTACACAGTTCTGAATAAGGGACCGTTTCTGATGACACTTTGCGCGCCAGTTTTTTTACTGAAGCGATTCTAAATTTTCAGCTTCCACGGAAATATCTACCTCCCCACCCCTCCCCCTTACCAAAAGCCGTATTTCCCCTCTTTCCGCCTCCCTTTCCAAGTTGAAACCTTCACTCCTTCCTTGCAGCGCCGCCTCCTCGTCGTCGACCCTCCTTCACGCTGCTCAGCCTCGTCTATCCAGGCAGGTAATCCACACCCGACCCCGATCCTCCTCCTCCTTCCACATCCCACATGCCCCGACCGCCGGCGCGAGCGTGATGCCCTCCACCCAAATCACCGACCCCTCCGCCAAATAAGTGCTACCCTAAGCCATGGTGCACACAGTATAGCCAGGATCTCAAGGAGCATTTGGCAGCGGAGAAGCAAATCGCTGCCGCACGTCCAAATGAGGTCGCGATGGCTGCCATTCGTGCCGACCCCCAGATCTTGGAGGAGCACCTTGCCATTTGCTAGCTATGCCGGTTGAGCATGCTCGGTTTACCCGTTGCGTGTGCTGCTCCTGCCTTTCCTTCACAAATTCTAGTGAATTGTGCTATCTAATTTTACCATGCAATCTGTTGCTCTAATGTATATGTTCTATATGTCGTGCAGTGTGGTGCTCACTTATTAACTGTTTTGTTAATTAGTTTTCGTCTTCAGTTAACTGTTTGGTTCAATTCTGCAAATGTGATGTTCAATTCTTCAGGTTGCAATTTTGTATTGTCTTCCATGTGAGAAATAAATCGAATTTATCTTTACGAAATACATGAGAAACGAATACAATTGCTATATTTCCAAGTTGTCAAGCATGCTTGGTTTGGTTATACATTGTGCAATGTGGTGCTCAGTTAACGTTTGGTTCATTTGTGTTGTTGTGTTTAGTTAACTGTTTGGTTCCATTCTGCAATGCGATGTTCAATAGTTGTGGGTGCATTATGTTATTGTATACCATGTGAGGAATAAATTGAATTTGGCTGTAGTAAATACATGAGAAACAAATACAATTTCTACAATTGGCTGTAGTTAACTGTTTGGTTAACTGTCTGATCTTCTATTAGGAGTATGTTATATTGTGCAATGTGGTGCTCAGTTAATGTTTGGTTCATTTGTTGTGATGTTTAGTTAACTGCTTGGTTCAATTCTGCAATGCGATGTCCAATTGTTGTGGGTAGAATTTTGTATTGTTGTGCATGTGAGGAATAAATCGAATTTGGTTTCACTTAATACATGAGAAACATATACAAGTGCTATATTTCCTAGTTCTTAATCATGCTTGGTTTGGATAAATAGGTTTTCCGTGTGACTTGAATTAATCTGATGAATCTGTAAGGTGCTTATTTTTCATGAACATATTTTATTGATAGCATGTGAACCCTTACTTAACCTGATGACTAACTACCTTATATGTGTTGCAGGGAAACAATGGGAAGCACTGAGGTTTACAATCGAGGTTGGCACGTGCATGGTCCATTATTGTGCAATTGCAGGAACAATTATTGTGCAATTGCAGGAACCATTCTAATATCTTGGTTTTCAACAATTTGGTCTTGCACATGTAGGTCCTGCTGTTAGAGGTTTTGACCCACTGTTCGGCCCTTTTTGCATATGGGGAAATGAGTTGTCCATGAATATCAATCAAATCAAGAAACTCAGAAAGATAGTTAGGATAAAGAAATTAGCGACAAAAAACAACAAGATCTTTGTCTGCACAATGAAGAAGACATCAGTTGACTACAAGATGGTACTAACTATTATACCTTGCCTTTTTTATTCCTTTGCCCCATTTCCCATATAGAGATGATATTTATGCACATCCTTGTTTTCAGGCCTTTCCAAAGCAGCTCACTGATGATTACCTCTCAAACCACCTCTATGGTTAGGAGGCGAGGAAGGTTTTCATACAACACCCACGGTTCAATATTGATGTGTTCCTGAAGAGGACGAAGGACGGACGATCAATCATCCATAGGCACTGACCTGAAGTTGCAAAGACCTTCAACATGAATGAAGGCTGAATATTCGCCTTCCGCTTCAGCAGTTTCCAAGATGAGATGCATCTGTCTATATAACGTCTATGATGCTAATTTTGAAAGGTTCTACATGTTGCATGTGGAACTTGGTGCTGGTGCAGTTGTGTAATGGGGTAACTGAGTGCTGAAGCTATATCATGTTGTACTCTGATGTATTTCAATTATGAAATTTTGCTTCCTTAATATGGAAATGAAATATATTGTGTGCTTAATATGAATGTCAATGAGATTAATAAATGGATTATTAATAATAGGGCAATTAGCCTGCTAATGGAGGATTAGCCTGCTATTTGGGTTTTGATATTGCAAACGTTATTGTAAAAATACCGTGGGCGATGACCTCACGCAACGCACACAGTTTCTAGGAATAAACCGTGTTGGATCAATGAATAATCACACATGACTTCCTCTTAAAAACTCTTTGCGTTAGGCCACCTTGCGCAAACGTTTACCACATAAAAATTGTGTGTGATGGACAACCTTTTCCATGTAGTTTCTTCTATGGATCGTGTCTGATGCATTCAATAACGCAAACGATTTAACAGGAAAAATTGTGTGTGATGTACCTGTGAACGGATACGTTTTCCTTGGAGCGACTGTGTGGGATGTACATACGAACGGAAACGTTTAGCGGGGACTGACTGTGTGGGATGTACTTGCGACCGGAAACAATTTCGCCTGTATAATTGTATTTTTTTTATCTCTACTGTACGTTTGGTATTTGAGCGCTCGCCGGTCGCACACGACCTCATTTTGCCGAGCGTGTGTGCCAGGAGGGCATATCCCCGATGGTTTCTGGGTCGTGTGGGAAGGACCCCCCTATCGCCTACACTCACTTGGCGATGGTTCCAAATGCCGTCGCGGAAAGGGGTTAAAAACCATTTGTTTAGGACCGACGTGTACCAGTGCATACAACAAGCAACCAAGTCTTTCAAAATATCAACGCTAAAATAAGTTATCCCTAGCCCATCAAGCTCCATCATTGATCCATTCATGAAACACACTCGCATATTAGCTACACCCAATGCTCAAGTATGATGATAGTGCCCCCTAGTTGGTGCTTTATAAGAGAAGAGGGAGACTCAAATATAGAAATAAAAATTGCATAAAGTAAAAGAAAGGCCCTTCGCGAAGGGAAGTAGGGATTTGTAGAGGTGCCAGAGCTCAAAGCAAAAATTGAAGATAAAAACATTTTGGGAGGTGTGCCTTTCCCACCAATGAAAACGACTTAGGGTTCCCAACACTTTCCATGCTAAATATATCATAGGCGGTTCCCAAATAAAAATTAAAGTTTATTCCTTTTTCCACCATACTTTCACTTTCCATGGCTAACTGTATCCACGGGTGCCTTCCATACCAACACTTTCCAAGGAATTTATTATTTGACAACATAAAGTAACTTCATTTTTCATTTCAGGACTAGGCATCCCTAATACCTTTGCTATACTCTCGTGCAATGACAAGTGAATAAACACTCATCATGAGAATAACACATCTAGCATGGAAAATATTAGCCACCCCTCACCGCCTCGCGAGCGGTACGAGCACACAAAATAGAAATTTATTTTGAAAATTAGAGATGGCAGATACAAATTTGTTTAGAACGGCAAAAGAATACCGCATATAGGTAGATACAGTGGACTCATGTGGCAAAATTGGTTCAAAGGTTTTTTGATGCACAAGTAGTGATCATACTTAGTGGAAAATGAAGGCTAGCGAAAGATTGAGAAGCGACCAACCAAGAAACAAATATTCTCATAAGTGAGCATTGAGCATAATTAACACCAAATAATGCACCACAAGTAGGATATAATTTCATTGCATAACTATTGACTTTCGTGCTTGCATAGGGAATCACAAACCTTAACACCAATATTCTTACTAAAGCATAATTACTCATCAAGATGACTCACATATCACATCATCATATCTCAAAACTATTACTAAGAATGAAGTTTATTTTGTCCAATGATCTTCATGAAAGTTTTTATTATATCCTTCTGGGATATCTATCATGTTGGAACTAATTTTCATGTGTTGCTTTCGAAAAGCTCAAACAAGTATAAGTGAAGATCATGAGCATAATATTTCTTTCTCTCAAACTAATTTAAGTGAAGCAAGAGAGAATTTTTGAAAGTTGTACTAACTCTCAAATAAATCTAAGTGAAGCAAGAGAGAATTACTTCAAAAATACTAAAGCACACCGTGCTCAAAAAGATATAAGTGAAGCACTAGATTAAATCCATAGCTCATAAAAATTTGAGTGAAGCATAGAGAGCAATTCTAACAAGTCATGGCATAATTTTGGCTCTCTCAAATAGGCGTGTCCAGCAAGGAATCAAGACTAAAAATACTAAACAAAACAAGCAAAGACTAATATCATACAAGACACTCCAAGCAAAACACATAGTATGTGACGAATAAAAATATAGCTTCGAGTAAAATACTGATGGTCGTTAGAAGAAAGAGGGGATGCCACTCGGGGCATCCCCAAGCTTAGTTGCTTGCTCTCTTTGGATAATAGCTTGGGATGCCGGGGCATCCCCAAGATTAGGCTCTTGTTACTCCTCATTCCTTCATCCATCATAAGATAACCAAAAACTTGAAAACTTCAATGACACAAAACTCCAACAAAACCTTTGTGAGATCCATTAGTATAAGAAAGAAAATCACTACTATAAGTATTGTAGAAAACCAATTAATATTTTATTCTTGCATTATATCTACTATATTCCAACTTTTCTATGGCAAAAACTCATCAAAGAAAACCATAGAATCATCAAAACAAGCACACAACACAAAGAAAAACAGAATCTGTCAAAAGCAGAACAATCCATAGAAATCTGAATATTTTGAATACTTGTGTAACTCCAAAAATTCTAAAAAAAATTAGGACCACATGAGCAATTTTTATATTAACCTTGTGCAAAAATAATTGGTATTTTATCACGCTCTGGATAAAAATAAGAACTGTTGTCGTGAGCGCAAAATTTTCTGTTTTTCAGCAAGATCAAAGAACTATCACCCAAGCAGATCCTAAAGGCTTTACTTGGCACAAATACTAACTAAAACACAAAAACCACCATCATAACAGTATCATAATTGTGCAAACACTCAAGAATAGAAAACAAAAAGCAAAATAAATTTTATTCATTGGGTTGCCTCCCAACAAGCGCTATTGTTTCACGCCCCTAGCTAGGCATAAAGCAAAGATCTACGTTTTGTTGTCCTTCTCCTTCATGAGGTTTTGTAAAGAAAACATAAAACATATTATCCATAGAAACTTTAGCATTATCAAGTTGCTCATCCTCATAACCCCTTTGATTTACGGCAACAATCCAAGAGTAATGTTGATTAACATTGTTGAAAACTTGTTGGGTTACATCTAAAATGGGAACTTCCTTTTTAAGATCCTCATCAAAAAAATCATTATCCCCAAGCAAGTGTCTTAACGCATAGTCTCTATTCTAAAGAATTTCATATATCATGGGCTTTTCATGATTCATACCATAAAAATCAAAGATTTCCCTAGCTTCCCGTAATATGTAGTCAAATTCATTCATAAGAAGAGAGTGGCCAACCTTTTAGCCTTAGGATTCTTTATAACGGGAAGCTCAAAAATAAACTTTGCAAAGTAGGATGACTACGGATAAATTTGCTTTCAAGTTTCAGAACTAGTGCTGAAATAGCATCCGCGTAAGATCTAGTAGTCCTAAGTATAGGAGCATCATCAAGTCTTAGATTTCAAACACTATTGAAAAATTCTTGGATACGTTCTTTCCCATAACATTCCCTTGCCCGAAGATAAAATATTTACCATCCAGATTGCCTATACGTCCAATCTTAGGAGTTAGGCCATCATCTGTTGGTGCCATACCGAAATCACTCATTATTGCAAGCAAAGAATAAACCTGACGAGAAAACGGCGAACGAAAAAGAGGGCGAATAAAACGGCAAATTTTTGTGAAGTGGGTGAGAGGAAAACGAGAGGAAAATGGAAAATAATGTAAATTGCGAGGAGTTGAGATTTGTGATTAGGAACCTGGTATATGTTGAAGATCCTCCCTGGCAACGACGCCAGAAATTCCTTTTGATGCAGCTTGAAGCTACGTCGGTATTTCCCCAAAGAGGAAGGGATGATGCAGCACATCGGCGGTAGGTATTTCCCTCAGTGATGAAACCAAGGTTATCGGACTGGTAGGAGAACCAAACAACTCTACGTAAACTGCACCTGCACACAAATAACAAATACTCGCAACCCACGTGTTAAAGGGGTTGTCAATCCCTTTCGGGCAACGGCGCTAGAGATAGGCAAACGGATGTGAGAGAGTAGTAAATATTGATAGATCGAACTCCAAATAAAACAAAGTGCAGCAAGGTATTTTTGTATTTTTGGTTTAATAGATCTGAAAATAAAAGCAAAGGAAAATAGATCGCAAAGGCAAATAATATGAGAAAGAGACTTGGGGGCCGTAGGTTTCATTAGTGGCTTCTCTCAAGAAAAAATAGCAAACGGTGGGTAAACAAATTACTGTTGGGGAATTAATAGAACTTCAAACAATCCTGATGATATCCAGGCAATGATCATTATATAGGCATCACGTCCAAGAGTAGACTGACTCCTCCCTCCATCTACTACTATTACTCCACACATCGTCCGCTATCTAGCATGCATCTAGTGTCGGGATGTGTTTGTGTGTCTGTGTTTGAGAGAGAGGCCAGTAGATAGATCAATATCAATATCGAGGTGTCACCCTACTCCTTCGGTGTCGGGAAGTCTGTGTGTGGGGTGGGGGGACAATGACACTTAGATATAGGGAGCAGGTGTTTGTGTGATACCTATATATATTGAGGGATAGGTAGATAGCATGTGTGTGAGGCATACTAAAAGCATCACGGAGATAAACAAGCGGTGTGCATGCAAGTGCCGGATAAAACTGAAGAGAGAAACAATGTCGCGCGCGTGTGTGTGAGCAAAATCTCAAAACAAAAGGTGCTCTGCTGGAATCCCATTGTATGTATTCATATGGTTCCGGGACTCGAGTTAACTTTACGCATATGTGTGCGAGACAGTGAGAGTTCCACTGTGCCATCCCTCCCCGGACAGATTTTTGTTTTCACCGGCTTCGTACTGTGGGCCAACTCGCTTGGCCATCTGGAGCAGGTCGATAGCTACGCCCCTAGCTATCAGGTCAGATTTGGGAGCTTGAACTATGTTGCAGATATCCGGGGAGACTTGATCTTTGACGGATTTGAGACTGTGGCGACCGTTCCCCTTCGCCCTGATGAGCATGGCTTAAACCTGCCAGCAGGCCACATCCAGGAGATAGCTCCTATAACAACTCTGGACTTCGATCTGGAGCGGATCGATTCATCCGAAGATGGCGTTTGAGCCGCACACAGATTTTACGTCATGTGATATCCGCATCAACGGAACCCCAGACTCGTCTCCGGCGACAAGTTTTGAACCCAGCGAATCCGCGGATACCGAACTCAATTGGTTATCGATCTTCAAGTTCAGCGCCGCAGACGTCTTCCAACACTCGCCCATGGGCGACGTACTAAACTCGCTAAAAAACCTATCCCTAGCAGGTGACTCGCCGCCGAACTATGTTCGGTTCGAACTTGCGGCGGATGATGGAGAATTTTTCTTCCCACCCGCCACCAACTTCATAGCCACTGTCGAAGACCCAACTAACAAGCTTGACCCTGGCTCCGAAGACATCGACAGTATGGACGACGATGAGGGGCAAGGCCAGAACTCACTACCCACTAGACGCAGGCTGGCCACTTCATGGTACGACGTGTGTATGGTAGACACACCCAACGACGCTCTCGACAATGACAAGGAGGACCCAGTTGAGGATAAACCTCCTGGTACACAGTCATAACACCGGCGCGCCCTGCGCCACTCTAAGTCACGTCGCTCAAGAGAAAACAATACTAGCACTGGAGAAGATAACACTCCAGACAATGAAGACCCTGTTGAGGTAGGATCCGAACAGGAGGAACAAGAAGGCGGGCGAGACAACCCTGATGAACAGGCCACATATGGATACTTAGAGGATAGCAATTATCTCCCACTCCCCGAGGAACAAGAGATCCTCGACAACGAGGATTTTATTGTGCCTAAGGAACCTCTCGAGCAGGAGCACTTTAAATGCCAGCTCATAGCCACTTCAAGGAACCTAAGTAAGAAGCAGCTCCAGCTTCAAGCGAGCCAAGATTTTCTTAATGATAGATGGACCGAGGTCTTGGCCGCCGAAGAATACGGCCTTAGCGGCCCAGGAAAAAGCCACCCCAAGAGTAGGTGGCTCCCTCAATACGATGGTGGGGCGTTGGAGCCCACACCACCATCGACTAATGCGGCAGGCCGACCACAGTTCGGTCCGGATAAAGCAGCAGCCCAATCAGAGCACCATACCAACCCATGCGGTCGTCAAAACAAGAACAAGACAGCTCAGGGGAATACTCTAGACATCCAACAAGACCAGGAGGGTAGAACAGGACACACGAAATTGATATACAAATCGCAGGGACATACCCCGACCGGTGATGATGGTCGCCTATTCGGACACAACAGAGCCAACCACGCCTGGTCTGGACATCGTAAACGGAGTCTGCCGGAGGTGCTTCATACGAGGTAATGGAGCATGAATTTCCAGACGGGTTTAAACCCATTAACATCGCGTCATACGATGGAACAATAGATCCCGCGGCATGGATTGAGGATTACCTCCTTCATATTCACATGGCTCATGGAGATGACCTTCATGCCATTAAATACCTACCTCTCAAGCTCAAAGGGCCAGCTCGGTACTGGCAAAACAGTTTGCCAGAAAATTCTATTAGCAACTGGGAAGATTTGGAAGATGCCTTTCGAGACATCTTCCAAGGAACATATGTCCAGCCACTAGATGCCGATGACTTGAGTCATGTTGTCCAATAGCCCGACGAGTCAGCAAGGGAGCTCTGAACCAAGTTCTTAGTCGAAAAGAACCAAATTGTCGAATATCCGGACGCGGAAGCCCTCGTGGCCTTCAAACATAGCGTCCAGGGTGAATGGCTAGCGCGTCACCTCGGCTAGGAAGGACCCAAATCCATGACAGCCCTTACCGCTCTAATGACTCGCTTTTGTGCGGGAGAAGACAACTGGCTCCCTCGTAAAAGCAACAACACCAGCGACCCAAGCACTTCTAAAATCTGAGACGACAACGGTAAGCCACGACGAACCGAACACAACAGTCGCAATAATATTGAAAGATTACGCGACACAGCGGTCAACGCCAGAATTCACAATCCGAAACCCGGTCAACGGAGGAAGCCACTAAAGGAAAACCAATATGGACCATCCACCCTTGACAGGATATTGGACTGACCTTGTCAGATTCACGGTCACTCTGATAAGCCAGCTAATCACACCAACAGAAACTGTTGGGTCCTCAAGCAGGCAGGCAAGCTTAACGTTGATCACAAGGGGAGGCGGCCACCAGGCGATAAAGACGACGGAGCGGCTCGCCAGCCGAACACCAAGGCCCAGAAACAGTTTTCGTCTTAAGTTCGATCACCCCTGGAACGGAAATATCAGTTCGGCTTTCGCCACCCACCTACTATACTGGCAAGATTTACACCACGCGTACATCACTACGCACTCAAGATACCACGGGCATCGGCGGAAGCACAATACGGTCAACCCTGCAAGCATCCCCGTAATGTTTTTATCTGTTTTTCTTATTTTTCTATATCATCTCTTAAGAACAGGTTTCCAACAGGACAACATCTACAACGGACTCTATCGGACTTTGTCGGTGTACTAAGGTAGGGGTACCTTAGTACCCCAGACTTGTGCACGGGCAGTTGTAGCACCCTGCGGCAAGGCCCGCCCAGGAAGCGCCAAGAGAAGACCAAGCATTCAAGACAAGGCCCCCGGCAAGAGGAGCTTGCCGGGCCAAGAAGACAAGGCCCCGGCAAGAGGAGCTTGCCGGGCCAAGAAGACAAGACCCCGGCAAGAGGAGCTTGCCGGGACGACTGAGCCCATGTAATGCCATCCAAGAACAAAGTACACGAGACAGAAGATCGAGACCCCGACAAGAGGAGCTTGTCGGGAAGGCCGAACCCAGGCACCATAAGAGAAGCCCGCCACGGCGCGCTATGCGCCCCGGCAAGGCCTGATAGCCGGCAAGCTATCAGGCACAGGAAGACGACCCCCGCGGCAAGCCACTTGCCGCGGCAAATCGCCACCTCAGGACTGCGCTCCGGCTCGCCCGCCCACGCGTCGCTCCGGGGCTTCCCCCAAGGGCACGTGGCGGGGCACCGCGCAGCCTGGGGTATGCGGTGGCATGCAGCCACCATCGTGGCGAGCGGTGGCGCACCTAACGGTCCGCCTCGGTGCTGCCCGGGCGACCGTGACGGGCATTTAATGCCCTTGTCCCCTACCGTCAGAAGTAGGTATGATAACACTGTGCCGCACTGTAGCGCCACCGTTCCCGCACTGTTACAACTACCACCCCTTTTACACTTTTACCCCTTTCTCTTACGTTGACACCTGTCGGTGACCCCTTTGCGCCATAAAAGGAGGCCCGTGTGCAACGTAGAGGGGGGTCCCGGGGTTCCGAGGCTCGGAGATTTGGGACCCAGACAGCCATACGCTCGGTGCAGCTAGCTCTCCAAGCTCCCGAGCTCCCCAGTTCAATACAACCAAGCAGGAGTAGGGTTTTACGCGACCATCGCGGCCCGAACCTGGGTAAACCGCCCGTGTGCTCGCCTCGATCTGCTCTCTGTGCTCTCTCCGCCCCCCTCACCGGACTACGAAAGGGGCTCCGGCCCCATAGGTGCTCGCGGGGGACGCCGTCCGCCCCGACATCTTTGGCGCGCCAGGTAGGGGGACAGCCCGCTCCTGCGGATCCCAGGATCCGTCCAGTCGAAGCAGGTGCCCCCGATAAGCCTTGCTCCGGCAAGCAGATCAGCATCCTGAACGCTGAGGAACAGTCCGCTCCTGCGGATCCGAGGATCTGTCCAGTTGAAGCGGGGGTTCCCGACAAGCTTTGGCATTCTTTCCCACGGGCTCGTGTGCGGCCCTCCTCGAGTATCCACTCGCGCAGAGACTGGGCAAGAAGCAGCTGCTCCTTGAGGAGGACCGCCTTCTGGCCGCTGGGCGAACGATTCGCCTCCAGCGAACTCTGCGCCGCTCCCGTAGCCGCAGAAGTTAGCGCCAGAAGTCACGAGAAAGGCGACCTCGTTCCCCGGCGCGCCTCGTCCGCCGGGGTGCCGAACGAGTTGACGCCGACCGTGGGAGGAGTCTTTCCAGCGCGGTTGCCGGAACCCGTTTCCGCCAACCATCCTCTCTGCCCAAGTCTTGCCGCAGTTGCATGTGATCCTTGGCGCAGAGAGGGGCGCGGATCCCCAAGCATAGCTACGCCCAGCTCCGGAGGGTCGTGAGGCCCTGCGCCTTTGCCTACCCCCATGATGGGCTGGATGCGGCAAGCGATAAGAAAAGATAAGTTGCCGGAGCTCGAGCAATTGCCCCATCAATTTTTAAGAGTTATCTCCCTCGAACGACCGAGCCTTGATTGAGAGGCCTGAGCGCGGAAGGACCAGCACGAGACTGGTTGCGCCCTCATTTCGTTTCGAATCCGCTCAACGACTTGAGTGTGCTACACCCCGAGTAGCGTCCTCACTTTGTTTCGAGCTCGCCCGGCACCCTAAGCGTGCTGCGACCGCAGTCGCACCGCTTACTTTGCCTTGAGCCTGCTCAACAACCTGAGTGAGCGGCAACCAGCCGCGGCGAGGTTTCTTGCCGGTGGTAGCCCCGCCAGCGGGTCGCTGACGTCCCGCACTCGGCGCCCGTGGCAAGGCGGAGGCCTACGCCGGCAAGTCCCCGAAAGCGTAGGGCGGAAACAAACAAGGCGCCGGTCAAGTAGAGGAGATAACAGTGCGATGCATTGCCTAAGATAAAAAGTTATATTACAAAATGCCTTACTGCTGCTCTGACCAGCCGTTTCCATGGCATATTTAACAGCGGCAGGGAAAGGAGATAAAAGAAAGGGGCAGGCGGCCTAGTCCACGCGGTCGCCCTCGATCCTCTTGACCCCGGCCGCCTTCTTGACGATAGGGGCGATGAGGGCCTGGATCCCCGTCAGGTCTGCGTTCTCCGGCAAGGGCCTGAGGACGTTGGTAAGCCTGATGTCGGGATTGCGGAAAACGATCTTCACCAGCACCCTCTCGAGGGCCCCGGAGATGGCCTCCCGCGTCTCGTCGGCCCGCTCCTTCGGAAGCGACGTTCGGAGGTGCTGGAGCGCCTGCACCACCCCCTGGAAGAAGGAAGTGAGCTTGGCGCTGGGCACGACGTCCTCGTCGGTGAGGGACTGGTGGCCCTCGATCCCCAGCAGCGTCAGCTCCTTGTCGATGGTGGCGGCGATGTCGACGAGGCCCTCGGTCCACCGCTCCACTGTATCCCTGAAGGTGTTCTGGGAAACGGCGGCGCGCCTCAGCAACTCCTCGTTGCCGTCGACCTCCTTCCGTAAAGCCGCCTCCCGCTCCTTAGCGCTGTCCAGCGCCTTGCCGAGCGCCTCCAATTTCAGTTCCAGAGTGGAGTTGGAGTTCTTGGCGGCGTCAAGCTCCCGGATCTTCTCGGCGAAGCGACCCTGAAGCTCGCCGAGGGTGAGCGCGCCCTTCTCGCGCTCCTGCCGGAGCGCGGCGAGCTCCTCGTCCTTCGCCTTGAGGTCGGAATCGAGCTGCGCCACCCTCGCCTCCAGCCCCTTCCTGGTGACCTCGGCGGCTGCAGCAGCGTCCTGCGCCTTCTTCAGGTCCCCGCTGAGCGCCCGCTCGCGCGCGGCAACCTCCTCCTCGTGGTTGGCGAGGCTAGCCGTTTTCAGCACCAGCTCGCCTTCCCGCGCGGATAACTCCGCAGCGGCAAGCCTCTGCTGCTCCTCGGCCTCCCCGTCACCCGCGGGGATATCAACGCCGTCCGCCTCCCGAGCGCCGGCAACATCGTCGGCATCGCCATGCGCGCCCTCCTCAACGGCGACCTCATCCTCTATCGAATCCGAGGCGGGCGGGTCTGAGGGAGGGAGATAGATCAATCGAACGAGTCAAAGGAAGAAAAGACCAAGGGGAGCTTTCCTGCGCAAGGGAGAGTTACCGGCGACGGGGTCCGAAGCCGCGCTCGCCGCGGCTGGGGGATCATTGGCCGCGTCCCCCGTCGGAAGGTCCTCCCTTGCCGGGGGCTCCTCCCTCGCCGGGGATCTCTCCCTTGGCAGGGTAGTAGACGCGGTCGGCACGGCGGGGGCGCCCTCTGGATGCGCCCGCCGGAGCTGCTCCGCTCCTTCCCAAAAGCAACAACTTCGCATCAACAACAAGAAGAAGGAGGGCTCGCGTACGCGCCAAGCGGCAGGAGCAAGTCATGTGCTCACGCTGGGGGCTGCGTTGCGGGCTGCCCTGAGGATCCCCTGCCGGGTCCGGTAAGGACGCCTCCGACACGACCTCTCCCCGTCCTGTGATTATGGGGAACGGACGCCTCGAAAGCCGCGCCTCACCCCCGTTCATTTATCGAGTCGCGCCTCCGCACCTCCCTCCACTTAAAGAGGGAACGGGCGCCCCGCCCCCACGACGCCGCGATAAGCGCGCGCCGCCTGGGGGAGGTGCGACGGGTGCGGAGTTAAGGAGCAGCGCGACCAAGGCCATGCGTGCCCGTGCACTGTTAGGGCCTGGCCCAACGACGCTCGGCACCGTGTGTGGCCCAGGCCCGGGGGCTCCTGTCGGTGTACTAAAGTAGGGGTACCTTAGTACCCCAGACTTGTGCACGGGCAGTTGTAGCACCCTGCGGCAAGGCCCGCCCAGGAAGCGCCAAGAGAAGACCAAGCATTCAAGACAAGGCCCCCGGCAAGAGGAGCTTGCCGGGCCAAGAAGACAAGGCCCCGGCAAGAGGAGCTTGCCGGGCCAAGAAGACAAGACCCCGGCAAGAGGAGCTTGCCGACACGACTGAGCCCATGTAATGCCATCCAAGAACAAAGTACACGAGACAGAAGATCGAGACCCCGACAAGAGGAGCTTGTCGGGAAGGCCGAACCCAGGCACCATAAGAGAAGCCCGCCACGGCGCGCTATGCGCCCCGGCAAGGCCTGATAGCCGGCAAGCTATCAGGCACAGGAAGACGACCCCCGCGGCAAGCCACTTGCCGCGGCAAATCGCCACCTCAGGACTGCGCTCCGGCTCGCCCGCCCACGCGTCGCTCCGGGGCTTCCCCCAAGGGCACGTGGCGGGGCACCGCGCAGCCTGGGGTATGCGGTGGCATGCAGCCACCATCGTGGCGAGCGGTGGCGCACCTAACGGTCCGCCTCGGTGCTGCCCGGGCGACCGTGACGGGCATTTAATGCCCTTGTCCCCTACCGTCAGAAGTAGGTATGATAACACTGTGCCGCACTGTAGCGCCACCGTTCCCGCACTGTTACAACTACCACCCCTTTTACACTTTTACCCCTTTCTCTTACGTTGACACCTGTCGGTGACCCCTTTGCGCTATAAAAGGAGGCCCGTGTGCAACGTAGAGGGGGGTCCCGGGGTTCCGAGGCTCGGAGATTTGGGACCCAGACAGCCATACGCTCGGTGCAGCTAGCTCTCCAAGCTCCCGAGCTCCCCAGTTCAATACAACCAAGCAGGAGTAGGGTTTTACGCGACCATCGCGGCCCGAACCTGGGTAAACCGCCCGTGTGCTCGCCTCGATCTGCTCTCTGTGCTCTCTCCGCCCCCCTCACCGGACTACGAAAGGGGCTCCGGCCCCATAGGTGCTCGCGGGGGACGCCGTCCGCCCCGACAGACTTTGGATCCGTACACTCACCTACGGGGCTATTTCCGTTAAGGATTTCCCTCCCCGAGGATGGGCGACGCAGACGTGCGATAGGAGGTCCAAAATAACTTTTTATAGACAACAGTCTTTATTCCGAGCCTGTACTATTCTCCTTTTCCTCTGTTCCCGACCCCAAGCATGTCAAATAGCCGGGTTTGTGGTTTCCTTATATATAGTGATGCTATTCATCACCAGGGTGCAGAATAAGTTATTCTTCACCCGAGGTAATCTTACGATCATTTCATAATTAAATTACATTTGAAATTCAAATAGTTACATTCCTATTAATTCACTACGTAAAATTTGGCATAAGAAAATAAAAATATAGGACATAAGATTAAAAAAATTGCAGTTCATGTGTATTTTACACTATGTTTTTACGTTTGTAATTTTACATAACATAAGATATTTTTTACGACGATTACAAATTTTCTTACGGTCTCTCTTTACGTCGGAAATAAGACAAAATTTATAGAACGTAAAATTACGGTGTATTGATGGTAAAATAGAGGAGGGTGAAGAATAACTATTTCTCACCCAGGGTGATGAATAGTCAATCCCTATATATATATATATATATATATATATATATATATATATATATATATATATATATATATATATGATATATGATATATAAATTTATCATTGGCATACTGCTCCGCTCCCAGTAAACCACACCCGAACTAATCTTTCACACTCTTTCAACAATGAGTACAGCCTCAACGGCTGCTTTACAGATGCACCTCGGCATACCCTGCCAGGGGCTCGGCATGGGAACGAATGAGTTGCCAGTAAAAGTCCGAACAGCTCTATAGCATACTTCAGCGTCGCAAGTTTGTCCTTATATGCATCAGCTCCGAATCATTGTCTTGGGTCAATAGTTGGGTTGCCCGGCTCCTGTGCTTGCTACCCTACGTTCCGCTCTATCGGCTAGGGTAGTAAAGGGAGAACTACTGCGATTGTGCCCTGGTCTAAACCGGATGAGCACCTCAGTAGAGAAAGCCGAAAACTGACTGTCATGATGCGGCGAGAGCTGGTCAACCACTTGACGACTTCTTGGAATCCTTAGCGATTCTCTGTGTCATACGAGGGATCTTTTTTAGATCAAACATGTAAGGCACTATAAGCTGCATACATACTAGGAGCCATGTCGTAGTCTCATCATAAAACTCTTATGGCTAAGTGAAAGTGTTAACGCCTTATAGTCCGATTGCCTGGTTCACTGCATTATCACCTCCTTCACGTACCAAGATGTTGGATAAAGGGCGATTAAATGCTTTTCCGAACACCCCCGTACTTTGTACGAGGGGGCTGAAGCCCACGACTGGAAAACTTTCAGATTATATTAAAACGGCCGCATAGGAGTTATTCAAGCTTTTGAGCAAAAATATAAAAATAGATCAATTATAAAATTGTCTTTTACAATTCTAATACACCTCACTCGAACATTATGTTCTTCGAGCATTGACCATCTATCAGGCGAGCGTCTTCCAGGACGTCTTCAAAATAATGCTCCGGCTCACTACGGTCCTTGCCCTTGGACGGACTCCTCGCCGCAACATCGACGGCCTTCATCTTCCCCCAGAACGTCTTGACTCGAGCAAAGGCCATCCGTGCACCTTCAATGCATGTCGACCGCTTCGCAGCATCGATACATGGCACCGCATCAACAAGACGTAGCACCAGGCCAAAATATCTCTTTGGAATAGGCTCATTCGGCCACAACCGGATTATGAGGTTCTTCATGGCGTCGCCGGATATCCTATGAAGCTCGTCCCATTGGGACATCTGTTCATTCAGCAATAGAGGGCGCTATGATGCGCCAAATTGTGACCAGAAGAGCTTCTCCGTTGCATACCCCTCTTGTGCTTGGTAAAATCGCGCCGCATCGGAAGAACACTTTGGCAAGTCCATAAATTCAGCCGTAGAACTCCAGGCACTACAAAAAAATACACTTCCGTGATGATACGTGTTTGTCACAGTAGGTCGCGTTTTCTATCATGCATGTACATCCATGACGATTTTATGACAGAATCAAGATAGTCGTACCTGTGCTGTCGTAGAAGTGTTCCATGACATTACCAAAATTATCATCATGGAAGTGTCCACTTCCATGACGATAAATCACGCGTCACAGAAGTGCTTTCGTCAAGGGTGACCGACATGTGGCATCCACCGTAACGGAACCGTTAAGCTATCGGGTCGGGTTTTGGATCCGATAACCCGTTAACAGCCCGACCAATGGGGATTTTCCATGTGTAAAACCGTCATTGGTTGGAGGAAACACGTGTCGGCCAATCGCTGGGATAGATGTCATCCACCCATTGGACAGAAGGCGCCTATGATACGTCGACACGTGGCGCAGCCCAATAGAGGCCCATTCCTATGAAAAGGCCGGCCTGTTTGACTTGGTCAAAAGGTGGCGGGCCGGCGCATGGAAAGCCTGTTAACGGTCTGTTCGCATATAGCCCATTTACAGCCCGCTAACCCAACGCCCGTTACGCCCTATTCGAATTAGGCCCAGTAGCGACATCTGGGCCAACCAATATGATTCCAGCCCGTTTTCACTTCTGGCCCATGTATGTCCCATGACGTCTTTCCGCCCATATGAGTCCCTATGTAACTCTTGGCCTATTAACTGCCCGTGGTGAAACTGGCCCGTAATGAAAAGTGTATCACTTTACACCCGTTAACGGCCCGTGGTGAAACTGGTCCGTAAAGAATAGTGTATCACTTTATACCCATCAACGGCCCGTTATTCCGTTGGGCCGTTTCCATCCCATGTTATCTTTTGGCCTTCTCAGAGCCCATTTATTCTTGGGCTATTTTCCAGCATTCATTTACTTACGGCCCGTTACTATCATTTTCTGCTTGTGGGCCAAATTCAGCCCGTGGTTACAGTCGGCCCGTTTGTGGTCCGTTAATACGTTGGGCCATTTTCATAGTGTCATCAAATACGGCCTATTAACGATGGCCCGTTATGGTCGGCCCATGAACGGGCTATTCCAACTCTTGCCCGTTTACGGCCAGAATGCGGTCTGCTTGGCCCATGTTTGGCCAATCAATCATACGGCCCGTATAAGGCCCATTGATGAAACGGCCCGTAGAAGGCCCATTGTTTCTACGGCCCATAGAAGGCCCATTGTTTCTACGGCCCGTAGAAGGCCCACTGTTTCTACGGCCCGTAGCAGGCCCACTATTACTACGACCCGTAGGAGTTCCAGTGTCACTACAGTAAATATTAGCCCATGGTTATTGTGGCCTAGTTTTAAAAAATAGGTTATTGCAGCCACTAGCAAACCGCAGAAAATGAACTGCACTGACTACAAGCAAACAAATAAACAAGACAACAAGGAATAAATAAGCAAGCAACTTACACTAGGCTATCACGGCTATTACACATATTACATCCACTGGGCATCAAAGTTCGCCACCAGTGCAAATATAGGGAACACAGCAGCATATAAACGCCGCAGCAAAACAAGTCCAGAACTGAAACCACTTCAGAAGAGCTCAAGAAACAATATCCTGGGTACCCATAATGCTGGCAAGATGCTTAGCATGCTTATTAACATTCTCTTGTTTGGCGCTTAAGTCCTCCAGCGCTTGCTGTTGCACTAGAAAGTATGCATCTGAATTCTGCAGGGACTTCCTCAGTCCTTCGGCTTCCTGTCGCATAACATCTGATCGATGTCTTTCAACTTGAAGTTGAGACTCAAGAAGCCGAACTGATTCAGGCAACGAGTTTGAAGAGTTGGTGCCAGCAGTGGTAGCCAGTAACTCGAACACTACATCAAGACATGACTTGGGGTTTGTCTTAGTGTCTTCAATATATTTTTTATCAGCTTTCTTGGAGACCAACAGGGATGTCTCACTATCTTGAACCTTATCTGCATTACTTCCTTTACCATTGCATAACAGGGTACTCTTCTCCAATATTTTATCCATGTTCTAAAAGAGAAACATACAAACACATCTCAGGTTTACAATGTAGTATATGTAACTCATTTTGGTAAACCAGTTCAGTAGTAAGGTGGATAGGAAAATAGCATGAAACAAACATAGATCTATGTAGTATGGTCACTGTATGGTCTATATCATTCTAGTTTATGTTGCCAAATCAAGATAGATACAGTTCGAATCATATCTATTTAAGACAAAGCAGCATAGACAGAATATAAGTGTGGGAAACTACACAACAGTAACAACACTTGTAATGTGCATGGCATGAGAACATAACTATTTATTCAATTGAAACTGAAATCAACAAAGAGCAAGTTACAACAGCAAACAGCCAAACACGTTGAAGAAACAGGTTTAAAACATACCTGTTGCGCCATTGGTGTTTCAATTGCATCCTTCAAATTTGAAATTAGTTGGTATCAGTAAATACAGTGATGCAAGAGCAAAGTAGAATGAACCATAGCTACAGAACCTGACCTGAGAACAATTCTTCTTCTGCTTTAAGCATTAACATCGGGTTCGGAGTGGTGGTCCTCGTGATTTGGGCACTGCAGTTGCCTTACTAACTGCTCGTGTTTGGGTGCTCTATGGTGGAGACGGTGTTGTGTCAATGGGAATTGGGTGTCTATCTGCTGGGGTTGGGGTTAGAAGGGGTGTAGCTGGTTCTCTGTCCAACAGGGTAGGCGTACAATCTGCATGAGTGTGGGTTATGTGTGGTGGGGCTGGTTCTTGGGCAAGTACAACCGTGGTTCTATCTGCATCGACAGGTAGCACGATCTTTTCTGAAGACCATGTTTTTACTCCCACAGATACTGCCATCACTCCCTCCAATTGAAATGGCTGATAAACAAGAAAAGTGATTGAATGTACAGACATTGTAAGATAGAAAGGTGCAATGGATAGTAGGGAAGAAAACAGGGCATGAAATAATTCACATTTATGTTGTCTAAGAAAACAGAATAGCAGGACATAATTTCACATATATGATGGCTAATTAAACAGGATAGCAGGACACAATTTCACATGTATGATGGCTAACTAAACATGATAGAATGACATACTTCAAAATATGATGACTATGTAAACAGGATGACATGATATAACTATATGATGTGTCTATGAAAGTGGTTGGCATGCCATAAATAACAAACATGCCGTCGTTGGAAACATGATGGCATGATATAATTCATGGATAGAATGACATAATTTAAAATATGATGACTATGTAAACAGGATGAGATGATATAACTATATTATGTCTTTAGAAAATGGGTTGGCATGCCATAATTCAGATACATGTTGTCTATGTAAACATCATGGCATGACATAATTCAAATATATGATTTATATACTAAGGAAGTGAGCAGAGGGCAATCGCATATATGATGTGTCAACTATGGAGATGGCATTCAATGTTGTGTATATGATGTAAAACTAAGCATTGAAATACAACATATGCATTATATGAGTAATATAACCCTGCCAAGTTTGAGCATACACCGATCAGGGGGATAATAGGACCGGTCATCTGCCTCTGAATCCTCCTCTGAAGAGCTTTCTGTAACCAGCAAGATATCTGCTTCAGCAGGTAGCATTGTCTTCTCTGAAGACCTTGTTTTCACTCTAGATTTCTCCATCACCAATTCAAATGGCTGATGCACAGGAAGAGCAGTTGAATATACAGACATTGTCGACAAAAGCAATGAGAAATACAAAAAAAAGAATGGCATGATATAATTCACATATATGACGCTTGCCTAAACAGCATGGCATTGCATAATTCACATACATAATGCCTTGCAACAAGATAACATTTCATAATTCACATATATAATGTCTTGCAACAAGATGGCATTGCATAATTCACATATATGGTAATTAGACACTAAACAGGTGTCATTCACACAAAGCATGTCTAAACTAAGCAAATGGCATAGCAATGCCAGATACCATACGCATGATATGAGCAACATAACCCTACCAAGTTAGGGCATGCACCTCGGGGGGGAAATATGACTGGTCATCTGTCTTTGAATCCTCCTCTGAGGAGCTATCGGTAACCAGCAAGACATGCGCTTCATCAGATAGCATTGTCTGCTCTGAAGACCATGTTTCCACTCCAGATTTTTCCATGACCGTGTCGAATGGCTGATGCATAGGAAGAGTAATTGAATGTACTAAAATTGTTGAAAAATTTAACACGTAATAAAAAAATGATGGCATGATATAATTCACATATAAGATGACTGGCTAACCAGGGTGGGATTGCAAAATTCACATATATGATGCCTGGCTAGACAAGATGGCATTGCATGATTCACATATACGATAAAGAAACTAAACAGATGGCATTGACATAAAGCATGTCTAAACTAAGAAGATGACATCTTTAATGTATACAGTAAGCAATGCAAGGCACGATATGCATGATATTACCAACATCAGCATGCCAAGTTAGAGCGAAGACCTCATGGGGTAAATAGGAGTGGTCTTCTCCTTCTGAATCCCCCTCAGAACGGTTATCTTCCTCTTGATTATGATCCGTAGTGGGTGGAGGGGGGTTGCCTTTGCGCCCACCATGGAACGACGTCTGCATGAAATTTTATTGCCACGCACGACGCGTCTCTTTTGCTCTACATGATCAGTTCCATTATGTACAATAACTGGCATGCATAGGAATAAAACATAGTGAGATTATGTAAGGAGTGCATGCACAAATCCAGAGTGATGGTAGCAAACTGTGGATAGACCCAAAACCAATGATAGCGGGGAGATAATAGCTTTAGTTAAAAAATACAGATAATGGCTCCTTTAATGCTTGTTTGCACCCAACATTAAACTCATAATAGACATCGGAGATTAACCAGATAGTAGACAGAGAGTACTGATTGCTGCCCCAATATGTACACCACAACCATTTAAAAACTCAAGTTTCAGCATTAGTTTGGACCTGACTCGGAGTCTAATAGGTGAACATGACGATAATGTAGCATGTCATCATATTAAGTGACGCATAACATAAGCAGACACGGAAGAGTGTGACCTCTCTTGCGGACCCGTGTAGTCCTCAAGGTCATCGTCTCAGTTGATGATGGTAATGCAGTTGTCGTGGCTGCCGGCGGCGGGGAAGAAGATCTGAGGCGGCGAAAGACAGTTTGGAGAGCGGATCACTGCTGTGGTGAACCCTTCCATCGTTGGAGCAGCTGAGCTGGGGTGGAACACAGCGCCGCAGGAGCAGGACAAACCACACAAGGTTTTCTTTGACACATATCTATAACAGAAGTAATTGAGTAAGGGCTTGTTTGAATTTGAGGATTCTAACAATGCAGGGATAGGAAATAGACATGAATAGGATAGGAATGCACGTGCAAAACAGAGAATTTAAAAACACAGGATTTCTGCTAATCTGGGTGTTTGATTTACAACAATTGGAAGATCACAGGATGCAAAAAAGCATGGTGAGATTAAGTAAAACCACAAGAAAATATACGGTTATAATGCTACTATGCTACTATCTCTTAGTCTTGTGCTTGACGAATAGGAATATGAAAATGAGAAGAAGTGGAAATTAGAATTCCTACGGTTTTTCTTTCAAGGAGGCACTAAAGCAACAAATCCTACAGTTTTCCTTTTCTCCATTCCTTTGCACCAAATTCATGAAAAGTAGTACCATAGGAAACTTTCCAATTCCGATGTTTTTCATTCACTTTTCCTTTCAAGCACTGGCGATTCTAGTAGGCAGGCTTGAGCAAGGAAAATCCTACACTAAAAAAATGTTTTTGTGCTACTTCTATTACTTTGGACCCAGGCCACTGCCATACTAGCTCAACTCCCAGGCCCATCGACAAATGCACAGCTCAAACGCGCAGAGATAAATAATGATGGTGTTTAAGAGAGTCCATCACGGATAGCTAAGTTACCTGGTACCTCACTTCTTGTCATATAGTAGGATAAAATAATTGTATTTCCCGTTACTACGAGTGCTCAGTGGACAATATATATATAACATGTGGAGTAAAAAAGAGATGCAACAAGTGTACAACCTCTTTGGCGAAGCCATGTCGATCTCAGCCTGATTGGGTTGGCCGGTGAGGATGCGCCGGCTGACTTGGCTGTCGGAGGAGGGGAAGAAGATATTAGGCGTATGGAGATGGAGCCCGAGATACTGCTCCGCTATGATGGAGGGTTTCGTCGTTGGAGCAGCTCCGGTGAGTTGTGCGACGCCGAGGCGGAAGCAGGATAAGAGAGACAACAAACAACGTTAACCTGAGTGGAATTCTAATAGCATCTCCAATACATGACGTAAAATACATAACCACGAAGTGCTAGATGTAAAATACATCTGCTGCTCATCTCTGAACTTAACTATTGAATCTGAATTTAACTGTCGAAACTGAACTTAACTGCCAAAACTGAACTTAACTGTCGAAACTGAATTTTGCTGTCGAAACTGAATTTTGTTGTCGAAACTGAACGCACTAGCAAGGTGAGGCTACACGTCGGTCGACTGACTTTTTCATGTCTGGTCAGTCGATTTTGCAGCCGTTGGATACAAAATCAAGGGCATGCGGTTCATCTTCAACCTCCACCCCCCTAAGCCGCCAGCCACCACCGGCCAAACAGTAGCCGCCCGCGGCCGGCGGTGCGCCGACCCGCCCGCCCCAAAAACACTCCCCACCGCCGGTCCGCCGCCGCCCCGACCATCCCTCTATGCTCCCCCCCCCCCCCCCCCCCGTCCGAGCTTTTTCTCCGGCGATCCCCCCGCCACCGCCGGCGACCACCGCCCCCATCCTGAACCCTAAGATAGATAGTGGGGTACCTCTCCGGCGAGCCCCCTTCCCGCTGTGGCTGGTTCTTCCTTCACCCCGGCGAGCCCCCCCACCCCCTGAAAATCGACTGACCCAAAAGTTGATTCAGTTGACTGAAGTGTAGCTAAATCGGAGCAGCATCGCAAGCAAGAGCAAGAGCGAGAGCAGCATCATGAGAAAGAGCAATAGCAAGAGCAGACCAGGCACGTGACCGAGAGCAAGAGCACAACAGCAGCGCGAGCGAGAGCTAAAGCAGCAACAGCTCCTACTAATGTGGACGTCGCCGCCGAGGGAGAGACGCTGTGGAGGAAGTGGTCGGCGATGCCGCCGTGGATGGAGCCGCGCCGTGTCGGCTCACCGTGAGATCGAATCAAGAATAAAATGCGGCGATTATTGTACAACCTCTTTGGTGGCGCCAATTAGGCCGTAGGTGAAGACGGCGGTGTGGGAATGGAGGTGGCGCGAAAGACGAGGGGAACGTCGGGGCAGCTCCTTGGAGGTGGAGGACGTGGTGACTGAACCGGCGGGATGATGAGATCAACGACGGATCCTCATCCAGTACAATGGATGAGGGACGTCGAGGTGTTGCTATGGACGATGTCGTCGGGGAAGAGGCTCCGGCTGGGTGGCGGACAGAGCAGGTTGTGGGGATTCATCGTGGGTTTTCGCGGCCTCGGTGTACGAATGGGTGGGCAGATGGGGTGGCAGTGGGGAACCATAGCTTAGAGATGCGCTTGTCCGAAATGTGGGGTAAGTTACGAAAGTACCCCTACCGATTTGAGGCGGTTCTTTCGGTTCAGGGGTACCACGGGCATTTCGCTTGTCGGGATTTCACTGGAGGTGGGTGTTTTCGCGCGCGTTGTAATTTCGGAATAGCATGGCGCGGGTTGAGATGGTGGAAGTTGTCGGACCACAACGAGACAAAGATATATCTTAAATATTTCGGGCTAACAAGGGGCGGGTTGAAGAGGCGGGAGTATCGCAACACGATAGACAAAGACGCTAGCTTTAATTTTTGGCATAACAAGGCGCGACTTGAAATTTCGGAAAAACAAGCTTAACGTGTACCCAAAAAAAAAGACAATTTGCACCTCAACACGCACAGCACACACACACAAACACCATTTAGACTAGAGTAAGGTACACGCGCATTGCACGCATGATATTTGGAAACCAAATTATGAATAAATACCACATTATAGCATGCAAGCTTTGAGTCATATATGCATGATGTTGATGTTCGTTTAATTCTTATAGTTCATTTCACTCAAAATCATCTAGTTTTTATAAGAAAGCTAATCTATTTTAAGATTCATGGAATTATGCGTCATAACACATAAAGTAAAAACAAATAATGGCAAATCATGTAGAAAAACATTTGGGCAATTCTAATACGGAAGATTCTAGAACAAATAAGAAGTGCTTGTGTTTTGATGTTTGTGCATTATGCTTAAGTTCAACCATGGAGTCTTGTAGATTATACATGTGGCGAAATCTGGTGGAATCTAGATGATATCCAACGGCCAGTAGTGCTCAAATTTGCCATCTTTGGACTATCAGATTCGCCTCATCCAACGACCATCTTTCAAAGTTAAAGTTACCCGCACACAATATAAAAAATATAATATATATATATATAGTTGTATAGATATATATATGTGATGCGAAAGCCGCCCATCATCTCCAATTAGAATAGTGTGTCCATGCACGGATGCGACGTGGCCAAATGATGTCTGCCATCGGTATCTCAAATTCAAATCAGTCTGACCTTGTTCAATGTGTATACATTACAACATCCTCGTTTCCAAACCACACCACGCAGATCTCCATTATATTCATGCATGCATGGGTTTCAAACATCAGGATCTCTTATTCAAATATTTGAATTCAACTATACATTGATTATGACCTCACCTATTCTTTTACACCCACACAGTAGTCTTCTCTTTATAATTGTACCACTAACTTTCTCTCGTGCATGCATGCACACACACTACCAATCGGCATTATCCATCGCACGCATGCAATCTTTTTCTTCAGGTCTGTCTCCCATGAAAGCACACACCCACACACATCCCCCTCTCCATCATATCGGGAATTCTTTATCTCTCACGCGTGCATGCGCAACGATCGATGTTCCTCTATGTATGTGTGTATATAGCTAGGTCTTTCATAGTTTTCCACACAAACCGATCAATCGATATATCCAGTGAGGTCTCACCCTCTTTCCCACGTCCACATCGATCAATCTATACCTCTCTATATAGGATTAACAGATATAGCTAATACACCCACATTAATTATATATTCAACGTCCCCCACTCATCATCCATGCCTTCCGCTTCATCTCTCAGACGCGTGCACAATGGCGAAGACAGGTGGCAGTAAGGGCCCTGCCCCTACCCCTAACATCACTATATATCGAGGCTAATATGAATGTGATCATTACACAATTGATGCTAAAAATGGTTTAAGTTCATGAATTGACCCTCCTCGTAAAGGATAAGCAATGCTTGGCCCCCTAGCTCATTTATTTTTCATGGCTCCACCACTACGTGCAACAGCGCACGTGTTCGCCCCCTCTCTCTAAATATTGATCTCGCACTTGTGCATTCCTTCATAGTCTCCCTCCACCCGGCCCCCCGCACCATCTTCTAGCTCCCCACCGGATTTTGCCACATGTACAATCTAGCAGACTCCATGGTTGAACTTAAGCATAATGTACAAACCTCAAAACAACAATGGTTATGTTTTGTTCTAGAATCTTCCGTATCATAACTGCCCAAACTTTTTTTCTAGTTGAATTGCCATTATTTGTTTTTACTTTATGCTTTACAACGCACAATTCCATGAATCATAAAATATATTAAGGGCTTCTTTGATTCAAAGGATTCTCAAAGGAATTTTGCAGGATTCTAATCATTAGGAATTTTTCCTATCTTGGTTGTTTGATTCGTAGGATTGTAAACCATAGGAATTTTTCCATATGATTCATTTGCACTAGATTTCATAGGAAACATCCCATCCACTCAAACCTCTTTGAAAGAATTCTGCGGTTTTTCTATGCACAATCAAACACTCGTACAATCCTGTAGGATTCAAGACAACATTCCACTATAATCCCATGTTTTTCCTATTCCCGCATTCTTAGCTTTTTAATAAAAACTAATTGATTTTGAATCAGATGAACTATAAGAATTAAACGAAGGGCTACATCAGGCATATATGACTCAGAGCTTACATGATATAGTGTGGTATTTATTCATAATTTGGTTGCAAAATCTGATGCGTGCAATGCACGTGTACCTTACTAGTACTTCGAGTGTGTGCAAAACACGTAAATTAGAGTACCAATGGCACGCTACACAGTGTCTCTGTTACAGTTCATGAAACCACGTGGCACATGTGGAGCTGTTGTCGCGACCTCCTTGCGTGGATTGATCACAGTGACGTGCTGTTGGTTCTAGAAGAATGTACTCGTCCTCCCTGAGCCATACTGGCGGTACATGCATGAAGCGAAGATGTGCACGCACGCCACACACGCACTCATTCCCTCGCACGCACACACGGGTACACGGGCGGATGCAATTTTGTACCAAGATCCACCCCATGTGATAATTTAACGCGTGTAAAGTCATTCACTTCATTGATGGTCAATAGGGCTGGAAAAATAGCTCGAAGCTCGCGAGCTAAATGAGTAGCTCGTGACTCGGCTTCAATGGACTCGAACTCGAAGAATAACGAGTCGAGCCAAGCTCTAGTTTAAGATCGTTTATAGAACGAGTTAAACGAGCCGATCTCACGAGTACTCGTGTAACTCGTTAGGCTCGGTACAAAAGATCAGCCAAGCATCCTGCGTCCCAGACGCACAACACAACGCCTAGACGTTCAAGGAAATTACAATTGTTTGGTCATTTGTATCTTACTAACTTGTTGATCATTGTGGTCACGTACATGGTACTGACTTGATGGTACTGACAATTCTAAGCTAAGCTCGTACATGCTTACGATTGTTTGTGAATATTGTACATGTTTAATATGTACATTTTAAATTCCCAAGCAATCATTTCTATCATATTCATAAGCTTTTATGTTCATATCATTAACGAGCTTAACAAGCTAAACGAGCCAGCTCGCGAGTTATACGAGTCGAGCCAATCTTGGATTCGAGCTCGTTATAGTAACGAGTCAAGTCGAGCTAGCTCGTTAATGAAACGAGCTTCAGCGAGTCGATCCGAGCTAGCTCGATTCAACTCGAATTCCAGCCCTAATGGTCAATTAAGACAGCGCATGAAAATTGAGTGGACGTGAGGGCAGAAGAAAGACATTATTACTCGACTGCGCGCATGCGAGTAGTTAAATCGTGGGTTGCTAGTAGTACTTCCATTGGTCTCCTTCGTATTTTGTGCCAATTTTTTACAGTAACATAATATTTATGCATTTGAGCAATGTAGTACTTGAAATTTATGTTCCGCTAAACTCATCGGGAGCCGTTTCGGGCCTCGAAACCAAAACCATCAATTAATCTTTACCTTGTTCTCATCACATTCGAAAGCCTGCTCACACCTACTAGTACGTACGAAACCTGAACTTGTTCCCACTATGCAGGTATTAGTACTAGTGCTAGTACTTAGGTTATAAAAAGGGGAACTGCCTAACCGAAAATTACTCTACCTTTCCTCCTCATAAGTGCTTCTTCTTCGCCCATCGTTGCCATGGCCGGTGAGCAGAGCTCTAGGTCGAGAACTACTCGTAACAAGGGAGCGGCAACCATGGCTCCGGAAAAAAAGAGGGCTCGCCGCCACGCAGTGACCTCGAAAGATCTCTCACGGGCAGGTGATGGCTCCGAGGAGCGCCCTAGCCGCGGAGGCGAACATGCCGAGCCGGCGGAGCTGGAGTCGTTATCCCTCGACGGCATGCCCGATCAGCTCAATAAGCACCTTAATAAGCAGAAGGAGTTCATCCAAGGCTTGATGGAGTTGCTGAAGGAGAGCCTCGATGACATGCCCGCTGAGCTCAATCAGTAGGGGGAGTTGACCGCCGGCTTGGCGATGCTGCTGAAGAAGAGCATTGCCTCGGAGAAGAAGGCGACCGGCGAAATCCTGCGACTTCAGGAGGACAAGGCGAAGCTCTGCCACGAGATCGACCTGTTGAAGGAGAAGAACGACGGCTGGAAGAAGCTGCATGAGAATAGTAGTTCCTCGATGAAGATGTTGCAGGCCCTCGTCATGGAACAGAAGGAGGAGTTGGCGAAGCTCCACATCAAGCACCCGGCTGCTGTCAAGGTACGTAATGCGGCCGTGGAACAGATGATGAAGGCTCGCGTCGAGAAATCCCGCGTCATGGATAGAATGAAGAAGATGGCGGAGGAGACGCGCAAGGAGATGGAGGTCATGGAGGCGATGAAGAAGCAGTTACGACTCTGGGGCGAATCAGATCATTTGGGGTGATAATCTTCCTTCTTCTTTTGCTCCTATGTTTCATATTTTGCTTCGGGTGTTTCGCCGCACGTGTCACGTTCTCTGCGAGGCATGAATAGAACAATTGGTTTTTTTGAGGGAATGAATAGAACAATGCTAATAATGAGATGACTAGCAAATTAGATCATTTTTATCGCCATATGGCACTGGGCTGCCGTGTTTCGTGCTCCTCCATCGGAGTACTACTCCAGTGGAAAACTTGAGTATACCGCACGGTTCTTTGCTCCTCCTCAATCAGGTCATCGACGCATTTATACGAGCAGTCAAATCACAAGGCCCCGCCTTCCAGCAGTAACGAGCCGTCAAATCACAAAGGACCTCGCCTCTCGTGAAATCGACCAAGCTAGACTGCCCCGCCCTCTAGCCTTTTAAAAAATATATACTTTTGTACAACAGTAGTATCGATGGATTGCGCCATGGTGCAAAACTTGAAATTAAAAAAAGGTGGTACATATAGAGAGAGCTCGTCGCCAAATTATGCATATAGTACTATTAAAAAGGCTAGTCACAATAATGGTGTCCAGCACAACCCACCCCTCAAATAAAACTAAGAGGGTGCTTGGATACGTTTTAGTCCCATGACTAAAAGTAGTGGGACTAAAACATGCTAGCCCCACCCATGCTTGGATCCAAATACTAAAAAGGCTAAAATCAAGTTAATGAGCATTTATTATCCTCCAAACCCTCCAATCCAGAACTCGCCTGTGTTAAAGGAGAGGAGTTAAATGAGTAGAGAGAGGACTAATCCACATTTTAGCAGGGGTACCCCTGACTAAAAAAATTTAGTCTCAAGACTAGTTTTAGCCCCTCTTTAGTCAGGGGTGCTTGGAACTTTAGCCTCTTAAAGAGACTATTTTTAGTCAGACTAAAATAAGTCCCTTGGATCCAAGCACCGTCTAAGCATCCTGGAATTCTTTGACAAAACTAAGCACCCTGAAATTCTTTGACAACTAAACTGTTGGCTATATGATGTTGGCCATATATATTGTACGTGTATAATGTGAAGAAACGAGTGGTAGTACTATACCAACTACAAGATGAAATGTAAGAAATACTAGTATGTACAACTGAAATGTAATAAAGTAATGAGAATAAACATAACATAGTTCTACTAGGGGCTCAGCACAACACACCCCTCAAATTAAATTAAGCACACCTGAAATTAAACTTTGCAACTATTCCAGTAGACACTTCATTAGAACCACCATGAGCAATGACACTGCCACCTTACTTGGAGTCCTCGTCCACATCCTCGACTTCGTCCTTGTCCCTCTTCCTCTTGGCCGATACTTCTTTGCTTGAACCGCACACTTGGCTGTTGCTCTTCATCCAACCCTTGTAGATATTGAAGCAAAGGTAGCCATCCATTGCAGCATAGTGGATGTGGTCTATATCTAGTACATTCCGCTGCCATGCGTGATGATGAAACGTCTATGGAGGTTTCTCAAGTTTACCGTACGAAGGAAGAACCATGGCTCCTGCCAGGGTCAGCATTCAAGGCTGACGAGAGGACACCAGCCGATTCTTCTGGAGGTCGAAGGTGTTGCCTACAACGAGGCCTATCCGACGCAGGACTTCTTTGTCGTTACCAAAGTCTACTATAACGGATTTGACTAGGTTGCTCTCGAGGGAGTCCTTAAAATCCTGGCACTCAACGTCGGCATGGCATATGTGGTAGACCAAGCATAAGTCATGCACGCAAACCTGGATCACGGCTGGCTTCTTCCTCTCTTCGTCCTTTAGATCCTTCTCTCGTCCCAGGACTATGGTGTACTCAACATCTAGCCCAGCGAACCACTCATAATCTGAGTCTTCAAAAATGCGTCTGAAGCGAGAAAAGCATCCTTTCATCATCGCGGAAGAACGGGTGTAGACGACGTCGAACTCATCGCCGGTGATGGTTCTAACCTTGTACTCACCGCCGATCGTGGAAATTTGGGACGCCATGGATTTCGGAGGAGGGTTAGGATTAGTGGAACTGCCGTAATGTGAATGGACGGGACGACTAGGAGTGAACCGCCGAGGTATTGAAGGACGTACGGGGACGAGTAGGAGCGAACTGCCAGTGTGCGAATGGCAGGGTAGTGGCTTTCCATTCTCCCATGATACGGAATTCCGAGAGCCCTTGGATCTGAGATCGAACGGTTGCATGGTGTGATTCTAGACCTATGGGTGAATATCCTATCCTGGAGGGTTATTCTGCAAATTTTCAACAACTTAGCATGCGACCGTTTGATTGTTTGATCTCAGATCCAAGGGCTGCCAGCAGCCCGTATCATGGTCACGCCTACCACGACCGTCGCGTCTCGCGCGGTCGCGCCCTTGGAGATTTAACACGGTGCGTTAGGCTATCTCATGTTGGCATGTCATACATAGTCATCACTTAGTCACTCATACTACAACAAGGTTGGCTATAAGGTTGGCTATAAGTGTATTTTTTTACTCCACTCTATCTCTTTCTTTGTGCTCCCTCCGTCCCATAATATAAGAATGTTTTTGACACTAGTGTAGTGCCAAAAACGTTCTTATATTATGGGACATAGGGAGTACTAGTATTTATTGCATTTGCCAAGGAGTGACCTCTTCCAATGAAATGGTGTTGCTAAGTTTGCTTCATTTAATTAGCTATAGACTCAAAATTGTCTTTTCACCTAGATACACGTGCTTAGCACTGTTTCTTCCTTGGGTCACCAAACTAGTCTCTCTCTTCTTGATTAACTTGCCACATCAGACTTTATGCCTATGTGGAAAGCTTAAGCACCTATAGGAGCAAGTAAAAGTAAGTACAATAGTGCGCTTTACATGGCATTTTTGCATATGTGGAGGAAAGAGAGGCAAGGTAAAAGTGGAGAAGTGGGCTCTCATGCAAGAGCCAGCCTCTACTACATGGTGGAGCATTGGGAGAGGCACCTGTATGGAAGTGGTCAGGAATCGGGAGACTCACACCGGCCGTAGCGCCGTAGTTAAAATGATAATGGCAAGTCAAATCACGGGGCCCCACCTGTCCAGCAGTAACTCACTGTCAAATCACCCAGCCCTACGTTTCCAGCAGCCTACTCCCTCGTCTTGTCGCGTCTCTATCAAACCGACTAGGCGGAACTGCCCCGCCGCCTACCGCGCAGGAAAAGCCCCGCCCTCGACTTTTAAATAGTATACAGTATACTAATTTTGTATCCATGGACTGCGCCCGCGCCATGGAGCAAAGCATCTAGAAAACGGCGGTACACATGTACGGAGTATACAACACGCCCGTCGCGTTCGCGTCGCACCCCAGACGGTCGGTCGGTCTGGCACGCTGTTCTCCGAATGGAACGCGCGTCATATTGCGTTTCCACACACATGTGGGACGGCAATTGAGAACCGACCATCGGCACACTCCCCGGCCCCGCAAGTCGGGTGACTTAATAGAAGAGGGAGACGAGCGATAGTACTAGAGAAGTGTTGTACTACGTTGGTGCCTGGACGATCCCTGCAAGACACGGAAGATCAGTTCGTCCATGCATGTGTCCAGACTCCAGCAGACACGCCTGGATTGGCTATCGTCTACATATCATGCAAGTTGTGTTTTACATGGCTGTAGTTGTGGTGTGAAATCTAAAAAAAGGTTTCTTGTCATCTCACAAAATTAGGTGTCATGTGCTTCGGATCACTACGAGCGTTAAACAGCGACAACTGAGTTTGGCTAGTCATTGGGGGCACATGCACGAACAGTGACTACTCGGCTGCCATCTAGGTCAAGCCGGCTATGTTAATTAGGACATCAATCGACGAACCCCTTTTCTATGAGTTTATCTTTAATTTGAGCTTTGTTCCTCGTCTAGTTTGTCCGTCGGGATTCATGTTGTCTCCTTTGGGCAGTGAGGTTATGATTTCTTGTCATGTGGCATCTTTTCGTGTTATATGTTATAATCCGGCGCTTCAGATCAAAATGACGACAACTGCACCTCCGGGCCACGTGCATGAAGACTTCTCGACAGTCATTAACAAGGTCAAGCCGGCTCCGGTAGACAAAAGAAAACTAGTACTACTCCACTATATAGGCAAGAGCCTCCGCGCTTGCTTGCTAGTGTTGCTCTCTTCACACTGTCTCTGCCTCTCTGGATCTAAAGACAACAGCGGTGGCCACACACACTCTCTCTCTCTCTGCTCACCGCTGGTCACAGATGCAGCCGGATCCTCTCCACCGAGGAAGGTGAGAAGGTGCAATGTTCACACGGTCATCCTCGGCGACGGCTCTTACCCACTGCAGGGCGCGTCCCGATCAGCCTGCCTTGCCGTTCTCTCCCAAGCACCGCTGGCAAGGGAGAGCCTCCAACCCCTTCTTCCTCGCTACCGTAGTGTGGGAAGATCTGGCCTCCCGCCGCCCACCTAGCGACATCTCGGCGACCATCAGGTATAACTTCCTTCGAAACCGGCCTTGCTCTACTTCTCGAGCTCCTGACGTCGCTGTATTTGTATCTTTTACTATTTCTCAGGCCCCCTCGTAGATAGGATCGATCGGCTGTTCGAAAACCACCTAATTTTTTATGTTTAAGAGGTAAAACTAGTTCATGCACTCGAATCTAGTACTACTTGGTTCAAACAAGGAAGAAAGGGGGTGGGGGTGGGGAAGGATTTGTTACCTGAATCTAGGACTTGGTCGAAAGAGGAAATAATGGGGGCGAAAAGTAGTAGAGACTGGCTATCCAACTGGTCTCTAGGTCTAATAGGGAAATAAAGGGAAACGTAGTACAAACTCAATATAAACCCGATCTATTGGTTGAAAAAGGAAAGAAAGTGGGGACTGGGGGACAAGTCAACAGAGTAAGTCCAGCACTAGATTTGCTAGCCTCACACAGTATAAGGTGGCTATACCGAACAAAAATGGGACCAACCCAGATATCCTATTCTGATGTTTGTTGCCCCGAGCCACTCTTATGTAATGCCACTTGTAAAATGTAGCAGTCACACTGTTAAAAGTAAGGACACGTTAAACCAATGTTGTTTTCAATGTAATGCCTCTAGTAATATGAATCAATGCCACTTCTTTACATGTCCTGCTAAAATTTCCCATTAAGACAAGTTGGTTCTTTTCGTTAGAAATGCAACTGTCCTGGTCCGCCTACTCTCCCGTGCCGAAAGTAATGTCGTATTTAACGGTTGTCATAGTTAATCCTAGTGCCCACACTAATATCTAGGAATGCCAGTGCTTTAGAAATTGCTACTGTCCTTGTAGGATTGCCATTCAGATGTCACGCCCAAGATGCGACCCTATCCTAAAGGAACTCGAAGGTCCCACCAAGGATAGAAGCGCATCTTGAAGATGCTTTTGCAAGGTTGATATCATTACATCAACATTACATAATAGATGGGGATACATACAAGGCATACAAATGCCGTAAGAATACATCAATACATCATACACAAGATCAACATCCGACTACGGATGAAACACAAACAGGGACTCAAACGACATCCACCCTGCTAGCCCAGGCTGCCGACCTGGAACCTATCCCTTGATCGACAAAGAAGAAGAAGAACTCCAACACAAGTAAACATCGCTCTCACATCATGATCATCGCATAACTTGTACCTGCAACTGTTGTTGTAGTAATCTGTGATCCACGAGGTCTCAGCAATCCCATTACCATGGTTATGAAGACTAGCAAAGCTTAATGGGTAAGGAAGGGGTAAAGTGGTGAGGTTGCAGCAGCGACTAAGCAATGTATGGTGGCTACCTTACGCAAATAAGGGCGAGAAGAGAAGCGAAGCAAGCGGTCGTCAACTAGTAATGATCAAGAAGTGATCATGAACTCCTACTTACGTCAAACGTAACCCAGAAACCGTGTTCTCCTCTCGAACAACCCCGAAAAGAGACAATCACGGTTACGCACACGGTTGGTGTATTTTAGAAGAGTTTACTTCAAGTTTACTACAACCGGATATTAACAAATTCCCAGCTGCCACATAACCGCGGGCACGGCTTTCGAAAGTTCAAAACCCTGCAGGGGTGTCCCAACTTAGCCCATCACAAGCTCTCACGGTCAACGAAGGATATTCCTTCTCCGAGGAAGACGCGATCAGTCTCAGAATCCTGGTTACAAGACATTTCGACAATGGTAAAACAAGACCAGCAAGACCTCCCGATGCGCCGACAATCCGGATAGGAGCTGCAAATATCTCGTTCTCAGGGCAACACCGGATGAGAAATCCTACGAGTAAAACCAACCCTCAAGTTTCCCTGAGGTGGCCCCGCAGTCAGCTCGTTTCGGGCCAACACTTAGAGAAGCATTGGCCCGGGGGGGCTAAAATAAGGATGACCCTCGAGAGAGCGACTCCCAAGGGAAAAGTAGGTGGTGGTGAGGCAAATGGTAAAACCAAGGTTGGGCCTTGCTGGAAGAGTTTTATTCAAAGCGAACGGTCAAGGGGGTCCCATAAATCACCCAACCGCGTTAGGGACGCAAAATCCGGAAACATAATACCGATATGACGGAAACTAGGGAGGCAAGAGTTGAACAAAACACCAGGCATAAGGCCGAGCCTGCCACCCTTTACCAAGTGTATAGATGCATTAATAATATAAGAGATATTGTGATATCCCAATATAAACATAATCCAACATGGAGCAATCTTCATCTTCACATGCAACTAGCAACGCTATAAGAGGGGCTAAGCAAAAGCGGTATCATAGCCAAACAACGGTTTGCTAGGAAGGGTGACAAAGGTTAGAGGTTCATGGCAATTTGGGAGGCTTGATCAGCAAGTGGTAGGTAGCGCGGCATAGAGATAGAACGAAGCAACTAGCATAGCAATGATAGTAATGATATCCAAGGTGATAGTCATCTTTCTTGAAATCCCGCAAGGAAGAAGAACGAGTCCATGAAGAAGATGAAGCCACGAAGACGAACCAAGCATAGACGAACGAATCCTCACGATCGCAACGAAACGGGAACTATCGAGAAGAAGCACACAACATGGTAAACACAACACACATGAACAAGGCATGATGCTCAACCAAGTATGATGCATGACAAGGCTACATGAGGCTACTCATGGCACGCGATGATGCATACAAGAGCAACACATCAAAGCAAGTTTAAATGAGGCCGGAAACAACATATACAATTCCGGTAAGTCCTCATATGCAAATTTCGAAATTGGTCCATATCTGAATAAACCTTATGTTCAAGTGGTTAAACAGCAAGTTAATATGCACCAAGATGATCAACACGAAATTCTAGTCAAGTTACATATAAAGTTCATTAGATTCAGAGCTACGACCTAGAAGATATGAACAAAACAAGATAAGCATGGCATTGATGCAAAATGCATTCAAACATCAAGCAAACACACTCCAAACATGGATGCAACAAGGTAACATGAAACTACATGCAAAACCTAGCAAGTTTCATGTAGAGCACACTCAAAACGGAGCAATGGTTCAACACATACACACCAGACAAGTCTAAAGGACAAACTGTACAAAACAGCAACTAGGCATATTGCAAGCATCAAACCAACATACTACGGCGCAGCAATATGAAAACAAAAGGCATGTTCATGATGTACATGTAAAGTATTACAAAACATGAACAGTGAGCTAACTCCAGAAACCACTAGAACATACTCAAAATGACATGGCAAGATTGCAAATAATAACAGGTCACAGATGTGGTGAAATTCACAGGACATGGCAGAAATAACATCAGGTCGCAGTGTTTAGGGCCATCAAACAACAAGATACAGGAACTTATCATGGCAACCAAAGGCATGGCACCCTTACTGACCATGAGCCAAAAGGGCACAGAAAATATGATGGCACCCATGTAAACATAGCAAGTTCCATAAACAGATTCAGTCTTTTATGAACAGCAGCATGAAGGCAACTTTGCGAGCTTGAATTGCTCTAAAAAAAGCATTGCATGACAATACAAGCATACCTACAGCAAGAAGACATGTTCATGAACCTAATCATGACAAGAGCAAGTTCATATCTTGCTTGTATTACTAACAACAACCATGACAAAATTGATTAGCATGTAAACAATCTGCCAGGAATATTTTATAGCAAAAGTAGAGCAAGATTAAGGCAAGATAGGTTACTCCATAAATGCAACCAGGATCAAGGATGGATATAGAACATCCATATGTACAAAACATCCTTACTGAACATACTCAAAATAGGCATGGATCTCACTGTAGCAACATGAATACATGGCATGAAAATAACAACAGGAAAATGACGAGTGAAATTCTAAGACCCTGAAATCAGCAACATCACGGAGACTACTTTGCAAGCTAGAAACAAACAATACATGGCATATCATGAAGAGTCGATTGCACCACAGCAAAGATGGCAAGTTGTAGCTCATAACACATGTAGAATTCATGCTCAAAAGAAAATCACACAAAAAGATGCAAAAATGACAAATGAGGATATTCTGTTAACACACAGCAGACAACATTATATAGCACTCTTGCAACGATCATTAGGGCATCAAGATGAACTGAAATGAACAGGACCCAATGGAACGAAATGAGGAGCACATCCTGGTGAACATTTCGATGTATCGAACGCACCAAAATAATCCGTATGCAAGGAGTTATGATGCGATGAACATGGAAATAAAATGCAAAAACTAAAAGACTTGGGGAAAAATATCTCGGGGTCAACCTTATCCGGATCTAGGGTTACGGCGCGGACGTCGAGGAGTTCGCCGGAGGATCACCGGAGAAGAGCGGGGCGGGCGCCGGCGAGGTGCTCCGGGGCGGATCCGGCCGGATCTCGCCGGATCCAAGCGCGAACGGCGAGGGGGCGGCGTAGTACGGTGAGGACGACGAGCTCGGGCGACGGGGAGGTGGGGCGACGCCGACGAGGTGCTCCGCGGCGGCGCGGCAAGGCCTCACGGGCGGAGGGAGGCGACGCGGAGAGGAACCGGGCGGCGGCGCGGAGAGGAACCGGGCGACAGCGGCGTAGAGATGGCTGGCGGGGCAGGCGCGGGCGGGCTGGCACGGGCCGCGGCGAGCTTCGGCGGGCGCGGCGACGGGGAGGAGGCCGGAGGCCAGGTGGCGGCTCGGGATTGGAGGAGAGCGGCGGCGGGGGTGACGTGGCGCCTTCCTATTGGTCGGAGTGATGTGGCGGCGGCGGTGGACATGTCCGTCGGTGGTGGGGAAGTGTCCGGCGACGCGAGGGGAAGAAGACTAGGGTTTCATTTGCGTGAAAATTCGGGGAGGCACACATATTTATAGGTAGAGGGAGCTAGGAAAGTCCAAATGAGGAGCGGTTTTCGCCCACACGATCGTGATCGAACGACCGAGAGCATGGAGGGGGTTTGGATGGGTTATTGGGCCACTTTGGAGGGGTGTTGGGCTGCACACAAAAGAGGCCTTTGCGGCTACCCGGTTAACCGTTGGAGTATCAAACGGACTCCAAATGGCGCGAAACTTGACAGCTACCGGTGGTGTACCAAGGCCGCTTGGCAAATCACGGTCCATTCTGAGAATGTTTAACACCCGCTCACAATAAGAGTCAAAAGGGGGACGTCGGAGGACATAGGAGTGTCGGATCGTAAAACGGACAACGGGGAAAATGCTCGGATGCATGAGACAAACACGTATGCAATGCAATGCAATGCACATGATGACATGGAAAAATGCAACATGGAAGCAAATGATATGGCAATGAAGGCGAATAACTTGCAGACACCTGGCGCATCAAATCCGGGGCATTACATCAGATAAGGAACATGCTTCTTTTTATTTGAAGCATGTTTCATCACTTGTTAGTCACCCTCCTTTCCACCATTTTTGTGCAAACAGAGATATACATTTCACGCTCGATCTTAGTTGAACTGCACAAATGATATCCAAATTATAGTTGAGCATTCCAGGAGCTTCACAACCAACCTTGATGTTGCTCAATTTTATTGCAACTAATGAATAAGAAGCTCTGTGGGTTTCGTTTTTTGATGGAAATGGAACCAGGGCTGGAGCCCTTTTCTTAAAATTTTTTGAAGAAGAAGCTGCTAGCTCACGCGACATTGCTTCATTTTAGGTGAACTGCACCAAAAGGTCCCATGAATTGAATCATCCATGTTGGTGACTGAAAGAGACAGCTTCAGCATTCAAGTCTAAGCACCCCCTGCCTCCATCCTTGCGATGCACGGTACACCTCGTTTGCCACCTGGTCGACCCTAGTGTCACTGATAAAATGAAGTAATAATACAGTTAAAATAGAGCGAGTGTCATCTCTATCATTTCATTTCCAATGTAGATAAAGAAAGTGCTTCTCTTTGTTAATGTATGTTTCATCAACTAGTCACATTGTTAATGTTTAAGCGGTTCTGCAAATTGGGGTGCTTAATTTTAGTTGATATGTACAAAAATAGAGATTTGAATGTCTCAAGGCGCCTCCTTGTACTACCGATGTACACAGATGTTCATCACTGGCAGAAGGTATATCTGGGAGACTTGGGATGATGTCCAACATGAGGCGTACCGTATGTGGCGTCGCAGGGCCCATCTCGCCCTCGCAGCATGGCATACTATGATACTATCGCAATATTTTCTTCTATTTATTTTGTGTGTTTCATCAACCAGTGCCACTATAATGTTATCACGCTTTTTCATTATCTGTGCAAACAGGGTTATTCAGCTGCATTTTGGTGGAACTGCACAAATGTACGTATGGAACCGGCATATATGCAGAGTGCGAGGTGTGCCAAGTAAAAAATTGCGACACCAACCATGCTGCATGCACGCATTGGCATCCACCACAACCAGTGGGATGTGTGGCGCTCTCTATGGACGGATCATTCTCGACAGCAAATCATCTAACCAAATACTAGTAGCTTATATTGGCAGTTTTCTAGGGAGTACTCTTTTCTGAAAGAACCATCAATTTAGAAAGCGACCCCACATTAACTAGTCTCCCTTTTATTCTGGGTCATAATTGACCATGATTTTCACACATAAAATATATGTTATACGTTGGAAAATTAATATAATTTGAAAGTACATTCAGATACGAACCAAACGATACAATTTTTGTTGACATGCATTCACATTTTGCTTGTCAGATACAGTACGTGGTCAAACTTTGACCCAAAATACGCAAAACAACAAAAAAAATACTTCCAAGACCAACGCCGCTCTTCTGCTCTTCTTCTCTTAAACCACCGCCGCTCCTATCCTATTCCAATCTAAATGCAGCGCTGCTCCTCTCCTCTTCCATTTCAAAACCACCGCCCCTCCTCTCTTGTTCCAGTCCAAAACCAGCGTCGCTCCTCTCCCGTTATAATCCAAAACCAGCGCTGCTCCTCTCCTCTTCCATTCAAAAACAACCGTCGGCGAGTGAAGGTGCTGTGGAGAAGTAGATCGATGGAGGAGTACAACCGATACGTGAGGATCGCAGACGGCGATCCTGTGAAGCTAGCTAGGATGTTGGAGATACAGTCTTGGTTTGACAACAAGGACCAACTAGCGGCGACAGCGACATCCATGGCCAAATATCTGCAACAGAGCAAAAAGGCGGCGATACTCCCGGAGGGAGTCGCGTCGGAGTACATAGAGCTGCTCCTCTAGGCCATGGAGCAAACAGATTCACCGAATCCGATTGTGAGGGAGCGGTGATGGGAGTATCGATCCCAGATAGAGCATCCACCAGAGATTGAAGGATTGAGCATCTATAGGGTGCCGTTTGTGAGGGTGTCCTGCCAGAGCGAGCTGGTGGAGTGTTCGTCGACTGAACCCAGCTGCAAGAGGAGAAAAGCAGTTGGCCCGACGACGCTTCCCCGCCATCGTCTCCCTCGCCGTTCACATCGTCTCATGGGGCAGCTGTATGCGACCGAGGCATAGGAGGGGCTGCCCCCCCAGCCCAATAGTCGGGCAGGTTGTGAATTGTCAGGAGGAGCTTAGGGTTGTCAGTAATTGCAGGTCGTGAATTGTGTTTTGTGTTGTGTATTTTGAGAGTACTTTCTGATATGAATGTCTTTTGAATTTCAGATTTGCAGTATTGAGCATATGAAGTATTTTATGAATTCTAGAGATCTATTTTTAGCACTTAAAAAATGTAGTTTCATAGGAGTATAAAAGTGCAGACAATGTGCTTCTCAGAGAAGAAACTGCAAGTTTCATTTTCAGATAAGAAACTGCAACTTTCAGAGGCAGAGCATTTATATTAACACGGCCTTTTCAAACAGGGTTAACATCATGTTGGAAGTTTTATTCATGGTCGAAAATGGAACTACCAGCCAGTTAACATCATGCTGATCAATATTCATGCACAGCACATCTTCATATGTTGCACAGTCAAAATGCCCACACAATATCGATTGTGCAAAACGCAGAGAAAACAAGGGACGAAGTTTTGGCAAGTGTTGGACGTGGTTTTGGGCTTCCCCATCTAGGCTTTCATTCTTAACATGCGCAGCCCACGACCTCGGATGGGAGGTCCATAGGCCTGTTTGTATTTTCTTAGGGCCGTCATATATCGACCGGCCTACGGACCTCCCATCCGAGGTTTTATTTTTGGCAGCCCAATTTATGTATTTCTTTAAAGAAAACGCAGAGGTCTGTTCTATTTTTCTATATAAGAATAGGAACGCCAGGTCCAACTTATGTTTCCCTTCTAACTATATTATATATATTTAAATTATTTTATATATTATTTTTATTGTCATCATATATTTAACAGATACTTACATATGTAAGAAAACAATATCCCACATCTTATTAACTTATAAAAATAATTTCTTAACAAATAAAATCCCGGATTGTTTCGGCACGAAAATCCTAGTGATTGTGTACAAAAGCTTGGTAAGATTTAAGGACGAATGTAATAATATCACTTATTATTTAAATATATTTATAACAAAATGCTCAACCCTTTTTTATTTTTTGATAATATTGCTGGCCCAACCCAACATTATAATTAGGATCAACCCGGCAAAATCGTGTATTTCGAGAAAGTGCAAATGGCCTGTAATTTTTTAGGAAATAAAATAAATGGGTCGCATGTGTCGGATTTTGGGTTCCGGCAGACCCTTGAGGTTCGAACTCTGGGGTGCGCGCGGAGACTTTGCCCTCTACCTCTCCGTCTCGCAAAGATCTAAACTACAAAAAGAACAGCACAAGAGACACGAGGTTTATACTAGTTCGGGCCACCATTGTGGTGTAATACCCTACTCTAGTTTGTGGTGGGTGGATTGCCTCTTGGGCTGATGAAGGTGAACAATAGAAGGAAGAACAGCGTCACGAGGGTCTGCTCTTAGCAAGGACGATGAACTGCTAGGAGGAGTTCTGCCGCCCTTCTCTCTCTCTCTCTCTCTCTCTCTCTCTGTTGCCTGATGATCCGATGATCCCCCCTTGCCCTGGGGGTGGCTAGTCCTATTTGTAGGCAAAGGCCCTGGGCCTCTTCCCAAATATTGAGCGGGAAGGGCGCCAACAATTGGCCATTTTGACGGGGAACATCTGGTACACTTATCCTGACTAAAGTTGGTCCTCGCCTGCCAAAGGCTATGTGGTGACGCCGTTCTGGGCTCCACGATGACCTCCTTCCCACCGTTGGACTGGTCTTGGTCTCGTTGCACCGAAATGGATGCCTTTGCTTGATCCTCTCGCCTGCGCTTGCCCCCTTTGCACCAAAGAGGAAAGGGACACAGTGCGCGGACTGGCGCCCGCCTGGCACCCTTGGTCGTCATGGCTTGCGTCATGGGCACCTCGTGAGATGCCCCGCCTTGATCTCTCCGCCTCCTCGTGAGCCAGCCTGGTGAGGCCGCGCCTGAAGAAGCTCCCTGTCGTCTGCCCCGCGAGGCTTGGCCCCTCGCGAGGGTCTTGAGTCTCGTGTTGATGAAGATGGGCTGTGCTGGGCCCCCTTTAAGCCACGTCGCAGGCCGCAGGCAGGCAAGTCTGGGGACCCCCGTTCCCAGAACGCTGACAGCATGGACGCTACATGATTTGTTCACCCAGCCCAGCTAATGGCTGTAACTGAAAAAAAAGAACAAATTGACTGTAAATTCTACCGCGCAAAAAAAAGACTGTAAATTCTGAAAAATGGGTTGAATACGTGCCACATTTTTGGAGGCTGAAATGTGGGCCAATAGGTCGAAGCCAACGTAAGTCGTTGTCAATTTAGTCAACAAATGATTCTGACATGTTAGCCGTTGGATTTACATCCAATGATCGGCATCCATCTTCAATCTCTCGTCTTCTTCCTCTAGCGCCACCGGGACCACCTCCCGCCTCCTGCTGCTAGCAGCTCTGCTTAGCACGCTTCGCTATGAAGCGCTACTCCACCGTTGGCCAGGCCATCCCTCCACCCCTCCACACCTCCTGTTCTTGTCCACCGACTGCCAAACCACACCGCACTAGAACCAGTTAACCCTCGTACACCTCTCCTCATGTGACTCTACTCCCGCGTCTTCCCATCTCCGGCTCGTTGCTGTCCGGGGCCTCGCCGTCGTCCACCACCTTGGATGCGCTCGGTGCGGCGTGGTCAACGTGGTCAATGAACGACACCATCGGAAGTAGAACGTGAGTGGAGAGGCTGACAGCTGGGTCCACGGCCGCACACAAGGAAATGCCTCCTTATTACGCGCAATATAATGATTCCTCCACCTGACATCTGGGACCCACCGGAAGGGCCTCTGTATTTTGCAAAAATAACGTGCCCCCCGCTGACATGTCGAACCCACCAGCTATCTTCACACGCAAGGAAGTACCTCCTTATTAAGCACAAAAAAAATGAATATTCCCCCTGCCAGCTGGAACCCAGCATAGTGGGAGGCTGACTTGTGGGCCTACCAAGTTGACGGGGACGGAGGGCTTTGTCAACTTAGTCAATATGAACGATTCTAGCTCCTATTACCGTACGATGTTCTTCCAACGGCCGTAGTGCTTCTTCAACCTCTGGTCTTCTTGCTCCAGCTGCCCAAACCAGCGCCGGTCGTGCCGCGTGCTCCTGCCTCCCATGGCCGGCTGTGATGCCGCGGAGGCCTCACCGCCCCCTACTACTCCCACCGCTGGTCAGGCCATCCCTCTACTCACCCACACCCCCTGTTATTCTGTCGCAACAGCAGCCTCGCATCGCAGCCGAACCAGTGAACCCTCGTACTCCTCTTCGCGTGGGCATCCACTGCTGCGTCTTCCCCGGCTTCGAGTCGTCCCCTTCCTAGTCCTCGCCGTCGTCCACCGCCATGGTGCTCTCGGCGCGGCGTGGTCAACGTGGTCAAGGAACGACTTCCATCGGACGTGGATTGTACGTGGAGAGGCTGACAGCTGGGTCCACGGCCGCAGCAAGGAAGTGCCTCCTTATTACATGCAAAATAATGATTCCTCCACCTGACAGCGGGGACCCATCGGACGGGCCACCATATTTCGCGAAAAAACATTTCCCCCTGACTGCTGGGACCCACCAGCTACATCTTCACACGCAAGGAAGTGCGTCCGGGCAAAAAAACGATTCGTCCCCCTGACTGCTGGGACCCACCAGCTACATCTTCGCACGCAAGGAAGTGCGTCCAGGAAAAAAACGATTCGCCCCCTGACTGCTGGGACCCACCAGCTACATCTTCGAATGCAAGGAAGTGCGTCCAGGCAAAAAAACGATTCACCCCCTGACTGCTGGGACCCACCAGCTACACCTTTGCACGCAAGGAAGTGTGTCCGGGGTAAAAAAACGACTCGCCTCGCTGACTGCTGGGACCCACCTGCTACATCTTCGCATGCAAGGAATTGCGTCCAGGCAAAAAAAAACGATTCGCCCCCCTGACTGCTGGGACCCACCAGCTACATCTTCGCAGGCAAGGAAGTCCCTGACAGTCCGGACCCATCTGGTCGAAGCATACGTAGCGTTGTCATTCTGGTCGCGAACGTGTATGTACATACTGGTCGACTTAGAGGCGCGCACGTGTCGTAGTAGAGGCGCGCACGTAGCATGTACACGTACGTACAGTGGCCAGGGTGCAAGAAAGAAAATATGGCCACGTATGTGTACATATGGGCGGGGTCTCGAACGCCTACTCGCGCATACGTACGGCCAGGGCTCGTGTACACGGCTGGGTCGGAACGGAGAAACAACGTCGTCGTCGTGTTCATGGGGAGGCAACGGAATGCGTCGTGTTCATGGGGAGGCAACGAAATGCATCGTGTTCATGGGGAGGCAACGGAATGCGTCGTGTTCATCGGGAGGCAACGGAACGCGTGGGAGCCAACCGGCTGCGTCGGAACGGAATGCGTGGTCGTGTTCATCGGGAGGGCTTGGACGGAACAGGCGATGGAAACGAGGCCTAGCTTACTGCAAAACGGAGGACACAAACCTCCTACATTCGGAACGGGGTCCTGTTGATCGGGAGGGGTGTGGCGTACCGAAAAACGGAGGAAATGGACCTCCTACGGTCGAAACGGGGGTCCTGTTGATCGGGAGGGGTGTGGCGTACTGCAAAAGGGACGAAACGGACCTCCTACGGTCGAAACGGGCGTCCTGTTGATTGGGAGGGGTGTGGGGTACCGAAAAACGGACGAAACGGACCTCCTACGGTCGAAACGGGGGTCCTGTTCATCGGGAGGGGTGTGGCGTACCGCAAAACGGGACTCCACGGGATACTGTTCATCTTCACCACCGACCTCCTCCAGCCTCCACGGGCTACCGTCAACCTCCTCCAGCCTCCACGGGCTCCTGTTCATCCAGCCTCCACTGCGCGCTACTCCACCGGCTACTGTTCAACCACCCCTCCACGGGCACCCCACCACCGTCTACTGTTCATCCAACCCTCCACGGGCAACCCACCATCGTCTACTGTTCATCCAACCCTCCACACCACGGGGTCCTGTTCAACCACCCCTCCACGGGCACCCCTCCACCGTCTATTGTACATCCAGCCCTCCACTCCACGGGGTCCTGTTCATCCACAGGCAACGCCACCGCTCACTGTTAATCCAACCCCCCCGCCCGCAACGCTCACTGTTCATCCAATCGATCGGCTTCAGTTAGCAACAGTAGCAAAGGAATCGCTTGATCGGGTTCAATTAACAGACATCGATCAATCGCTCGGGTTCAGTAACGCATAGCCTGCAGTGCAATCGCTCGGGTTCAGTTAGAGCCCAACGCCTCGCTCGGGTTCAGTTAGAGCCAACGCCTCGCACACACGCGCGTACGTGTACGAGAGAAACGCGCATCGCTCGGCCCCCGACCTCCCACCGTAACCGGGAACTCCCCAAAAGTTCCCCCCCCCCCCCGCGCTTCTACCGTGGTTTTTTCCGTCATGGATGGCCCAAAGAATGTCATGCAGTTGCGTCTTCGTCCCGCACAGGAAGAAAAGCCCATTTTCTATCATGATTTTTTGTCATAGAAGTAGGATCCCACCACATCTATGATGATACCGGGTTTTGTCACAATTATCGTCATAGAAGTTCATATGTATGACAGAAAAAAATTCGTTCGGCCCAAAATGTCACGGATGTGTCTTTTTTTTGTAGTGAGACCTGGTTCAGCTGAGCATAGTCCAGATCGCCAAACTTAGTCTGAAGCAAAAAGGGCTTACCGGCCGCTATCTCCTTACCCTGCCGAATCTCTTCACGAGCTGCCCTAGATTCAGACTGAGCTTCACTCGCCTCTCGTACGGCCTCATCAAGTTCAGCCATTTTGGCTTTATTCTCCTTCTCAAGGTATTCACAGCGGCTGGCAGTATTCTTCAATTCAAGCGCCAGTGCGGATATTTTCTCCTCATTTTGGCGCCGAGCTGCTTGTTCGGCTCTTAGATCAGCCGATGCCTTCTCGGCAGCTGCATCACTACACCGGGCCTGCTCCTTGGCCCAGGCTAGCTCCGCCCGAAGAGCTTCAACGGCGGCAGCACCATCTGCACACATGCACATTTCATATAAAACTCTTTTCGGCGTCAGGCCTAAATTACAAGCACATTGGTGTAAGGAATGCCCGAAATATATACCTTGCGAGTCGTCAAGACGCATGTTGATCAACGCAATGTCATCTTCCGCAATATCCAGCGTTTGCTGCAGTTCGGCCACTTTCGTATTTCGGGTAGCTGCAGGAGGGGAGGCAGCCTGTATTCCAAGTTAAATCAAGCTTAGTACCTGAGCATATCTTTTTTGATCCTCCGATCACTTCCTTCGGAAGGCAATCCGAGTCTCAGGGGCTACTGCATATACAACGGGTGTATTTTGTCAATATTATTCAATTGGCAAAACTACATCAGAAACCTCAAAACCTCTTAGAAGGCTCGAGAAGGCCTCGTTCAATCCACTCTTCGCTGATTGAACCTTTTCGACCACCATAACCATCAAGGCACGGTGCTCCTCCGAAATGGACGCTTGTCGCAGCATGTTCGTAAGCATTTCCGGCGCTCCGGGGTCTTCGGAAACCGCCACCGGAGTATGGCATTCCTTTGAAGGAATCCGCTTACTCGCCTCCAGAATCATCTCCGGCTATAAACTGGACGGTTCAGGGCCGTCATTCTTGATTCCCGAACCCTAAGTGACAAAGGCACCACCTTCAGGTAACGCCTCCTTCGTTTCCTGCATTACTTGACGATCGGGAGAAGCCCTTCGGGACGATACCTCGGTATCATCCCCCCTGTTGGGCGAGGAGGCCAGAGAAAACGTGTCACTCTCCATCATCTCCGGAAGCAGGTATCCCAAGGAGGAGGACGATTGAGAAACACCAGGCGTTAACCTGTGTGGACGTACATATGTCGGGTGATTACTTCACTAATAGGAAAAGAATGAGGTACGTTTAAAGTGCCCCAGCTTCCCTTACGGTTTGGCCAGAGGTTCGTCTTTGTCATAAAGCCCTACGACAGCATCGCTCACCCGGCCCAAGCCTCCCACCGATGGCATTTTTCCTCTCTTGGAAGGCTTCCCCTCCTGATCTTCGGAAGCAGCCCTCTTTTTGCCATGGAGGGCTTCCTCTGCACCTTTGCCCTTGGGCAAAAGGGTTTTGGTTTCCCCAAACACAGCGTCTAATTCATCCTCAGGGGAGGTATCACCTCTGGGCTCCTCGCTCTCGCCCCCCTCTGCAGACACCTGGTGCGGTGTCGGAATCAGTATTCTCGTCAGCAGGGCGGTCGCAGAGTCTTCAGGAAGGGGCGTCGGACACTAGATTAACACCGCTTTCTTTATCCAGTCCTGTATAGGGATGGATTGTTCAGTATCTTGTCAAGAGGTGCTTGAGTGGAAGGTGTTCGGAGATTGAATATTTACCGCAGTGTCCGGATGATTGTAGTCTAGGCCAACATCTTCGGTGGTGTCCGGCCATTGCTCTCGTTCCCCGAAATATAATTTCCACATTCATTCGTGCGTGGTGCCGAAGAAGTGCTGAAGAGTCCGCCGCCCTTATGGATTGAACTCCCACATACGGAGAGGCCGCCGCTGACATGGCAGAGTTTGGCGGACTAGCATTACTTGAACGACGTTCACAAGATCGATGCCCTTCTCGGTATGGCTTCAGACGCGACTTTGCAGAGTCTGCACTTCATTGACGGATCCCCAGTCCAATCCCTTATTGATCCACGAAGCTAGCTGAATTGTAGGGCCGGGTCGGAAGGCAGGTGTAGCCTCCCACTTGGAGCCCCGCGGCTCGTTGATATAAAACCACCCCTGCTGCCGTAAGTCAGAAGACTTGGCGAAAGATCCTTCAAACCAAACTGCGTTGGCAAGCTTTCCTATTATGACGCTGCCGCACTCTACCTGCTCCTCCTCTGTCACATGCGGCCTCACGTCGAAGGTCTTGAGCCACAAACCAAAGTGTGGAGGAGTACGGAGGAAGGCTTCACACGTGACGATAAATGTCGAGATGAAGAGAATAGAGTCCAGGGCCAGATCGTGAAAATCTAGTCCATAGTAGAACATGAGCCCCCAGACGAAGTGGTTAAGCGCGAACCCTAACCCGTGGAGGAAGTGGGACAAAATACTACCCTCTCACCGGATTTGGGGGTAGGAATAACCTGCCCCTTTGCGGGAAGCCAATGAAGGATTTCCGGGGTCAGATACCTCGCCGCGCGGAGCTTTCCAATATCGTCCTCCGTGATAGAAGAAGCCACCCACCGGCCTGGACGGCTAGATCCGGACATGATTGGGGTTGGTTGAGATTGGAACCCGAGGGTTAGAACTCGAGGTGGCTGGGGTTGAGGAAAAAGCAAGCTTAAAAGAAAAAGACGAGACTGGGTCCCTATATAAAGACCCCAAACACTACAGGAATCCAGTATTTTGCCGTCCGCCACGGCGGACGGCAAAGGCAAGGACGACGGACGGCAAAGAGCTTGGCCGTCCGCCGCGGATGGCAAATAGCTCCAAAAAAGACAGGGTTGGCAAACAGGTCCTTTGCCGTCCGCTTTCTATGGCCGATGGCAAAGAGCCCTTTGCCTACAGTGACGGACGGCAAAGAAGAGGGACGACAAATTAAACACTGTTAGTCCGTTAGGTTGCTGACGGTTAGCTTTGCCGTCAGCCAGCTGACGGCAAACTTAGCCACGCTCTTTGTCGTCCGCCACTGTAGGCAAAGTGCCCAAATGACCTGTCTCCCAGGAAGCACAGGTGGTCGCCACGTGTCATGTTTGCCGTCTATGGCGGACGGCAAAGGGCTCTTTGCCCTCAGTGGCAGATGGCAAAGAGCCTACATTGTCTCTTTTTATTCTGTTTTTTGTTATATCCGTACTCCATATAGATGATACATATATATATATATATATATATATATATATATATATATATATATATATATTTCAAATATGAGATATCCAACACATATATATAGAACAAGCATCCATATAACAATCATATCAAACACACAAGTTTCATCATATATACATACATAGCCAACACATAGTTCCATCGTTACATATTACAAAAGTGTCACATTGTTCATCCAACACCGTTATCCATCAATTCACAAAAGTTTCACATTGATACAAAATAAAAACACAAATGGAAAAGAAGCACTCCATCCATGCAAGCTTGTGAATTAAATCAAATCTGCAAAATGATAAATAAGAAGTTAGAAGAAGAAGAAGAAGAAGAAGAAGAAGAAGAAGAAGAAGAAGAAGAAGAAGAAGAAGAAGAAGAAGAAGAAGAAGAAGAAGAAGAAGAAGAAGAAGAAGAAGAGAAGAAGAAGAAGAAGAAGACTAGAAGAAAAGTAGAAGAAGAAGAACACTAGAAGAATACTAGAAGAAGAATAAGAAGAAGACTATAAGCTTATTATGTAAACTTGATCATTTTGTGCTAACATAAGTAATTTTGGAGCTAACCTATAGGAAAACTAAGCATATAAGCTCTAAGTTAGCATATTAGAGCCAACTTAGGTAAAATGAAGCTAACCTATGTCATTTTGGAAAAGAAGAAGAATAAGAAGAAGAATATAAGCTTATTATTTAAACTTGATCATTTTGTGCTAACATTAGTAATTTTGGAGCTAACCTATAGGAAACTAAGCATATAAGCTCTAAGTTAGCATATTAGAGCCAACTTAGGTAAAATGAAGCTAACCTATGTCATTTTGGAAAATAAGAAGAATAAGAAGAATAAGAAGAAGACTATAAGCTTATTATGTAAACTTCATCATTTTGTGCTAACATAAGTAATTTTGGAGCTAACCTATAGGAAACTAAGCATATAAGCTCTAAGTTAGCATATTAGAGCCAGCTTAGGTAAAATGAAGCTAACCTATGTCATTTTGGAAGAGAAGAAGAATACGAAGAATAAGAAGAAGACTATAAGCTTATTATGTAAACTTGATCATTTTGTGCTAACATAAGTAATTTTGGAGCTAACCTATAGGAAAATAAGCATATTAGAGATAACATAGGTAACTCAGTATATATATATATGTGTCATTTTGGAGATATACCATGTTCTATTGACTTATGAGATATGCAACTCGTTTGGCGAGGACACTGTGTGCTACATGTCACATGTACTGGTGATATAGAGCTATAGTGGTCTCGAGTACCATATTGGTGCGTATCGAGATTAGGATTGTCACTCCGATGTCGAGAGGTATCTCTGCCTCTCGTATGGCACATCCACCATAAGCTTGCAGGCATGCACCTTAATGAGTAGTGTGAGATGATGTATACGAACGAGTAGAGACTCGGTACGAGATGACTAGTATAGAATACCGACGACGATCTCGCAGTACATACCGATGACAAGACACGTATTGTTGTATGCGTCTGACGATAGATCTCGTAGAATATGTAGAGCAATAATGAGCATCAGTCACTATGTATGACTGGAGAACGTGTCTCGGTCATGTCTACATTGTCTCGAACGTAGTCCGCACGCTAAGTCATGACAGTTATATATGAGTATTGAGTTTGATGTACGAGAGTCGAGTCGATGAGAATCGACATGGCGAGGAGTCTCGATGTGAGACGTAGATGATATATGACGAACCTATATGACATCGAGGTCTGAGTGATTCGTATCGAGTACCGAGAGCGAATACCGTATGCCTATGGCATACGAAGAGAAGGGCTCCCAAGTGGCGCACTCCCCTTGGTCTGGTCCGAATGACTAGAAGCGCCCTCCTCTCTCCTCTCCTCTCCTATCCATAGAGGTGGAATCCTACTAGGACTAGAGTCCTAGTAGGACTTCCACACTTGGCGCGCTCTAGTGCGGCTCTTCTCCCTTGCTTCTTATATACGGGGGCACGGGGGCACCCCAAAGACACAACAATAGATCCTTGAGATCTCTTAGCCGTTTCCGGTGCCCCCTCCACCATAATCCTCGATAATATTGTAGCGGTGCTTAGGTGAAGCCCTGCAACGGTAGAACATCAAGATCGTCACCACGCCATCATGCTGACGGAACTCATCCCCGACACTTTGCTGGATCGGAGTCCGGGGATCGTCATCGAGCTGAACGTGTGCTAGAACTCGGAGGTGCCGTAGTTTCGGTGCTTGATCGGTCGGGCCGTGAAGACGTATGACTACATCAACCGTGTTGTGCTAACGCTTCCGCTTTCGGTCTACGAGGGTACGTGGACAACACTCTCCCCTCTCGTTGCTATGCATCACCATGATCTTGCGTGTGCGTAGGATTTTTTTTGAAATTACTACGTTCCCCAACACATGCTTCTCAAAAAATCTATATAAAACCATATGCTACTCCTGCCTGCATCTACTACTATTACTCCACTCATCGACCGCTATCCAGCATGCATCTAGAGTATTAAGTTAAAAACAGAGTAACGCCTTAAGCAAGATGACATGATGTAGAGGGATAGTTTCATGCAATATGATAAAAAACCCATCTTGTTATCCTCGATGGCAACAATACAATACGTGCCTTGCTGCCCCTTCTGTCACTGGGAAAGGACACCGCAAGATTGAATCCAAAGCTAAGCACTTCTCCGATTGCAAGAAAATCCAATCTAGTAGGCCAAACCAAACTGATAATTCGAAGAGACTTGCAAAGATAACCAATCATACATAAAAGAATTCAGAGAAGATTCAAATATTATTCATAGGTAGACTTGATCATAAACCCACAATTCATCGGTCTCAACAAACACACCGCAAAAAGAAGATTACATCGAATAGATCTTCACAAGAGAGGGGGAGAACATTGTATTGAGATCCAAAAAGAGAGAAGAAGCCATCTAGCTACTAACTATGGACCCGAAGGTCTGAGGTAAACTACTCACACTTCATCGGAGGGGCTAGGATGATGTAGAAGCCCTCCATGATGATGGCCCTCTTCGGCGGAGCTCCGGAACAGGCCCCAAGATGGGATCTCGTGGATACAGAAAGTTGCGGTGGTGGAATTAGGTTTTTGGCTCCGTATCTGATCATTTGGGGGTACGTAGGTATATATAGGAGGAAGGAGTACGTCGGTTGAGCTTCGAGGGGCCCACGAGGCAGGGGGCGCGCCCTCCACCCTCGTGACCGCCTCGTGGCTTTATTGATGGAGGGTCCAAGTCTCCTGGGTCTTATCAGATTAGAAAATCACGTTCCTGAAGGTTTCATTCCGTTTGGACTCCGTTTGATATTCTGTTTCTCCGAAACACTGAAATAGGCAAAAAAACAACAATTCTGGGCTCGGCCTCCAGTTAATAGGTTAGTCCCAAAAATAATATAAAAGTGGAAAATAAAGCCCAATATAGTCCAGAACAATGGATAATATAGCATGGAGCAACCAAAAATTATAGATACGTTGGAGACGTATCAGGCATCCCCAAGCTTAATTCCTGCTCGTCCTCGAGTAGGTAAATGATAAAAAGAGAATTTTTGATGCGGAGTGCTACTTGGCATAATTTCAATGTAAATCTTCTTAATTGCGGCATGAATATTCAGATCCAAAAGATTCAAGACAAAAGTTCATGTTGACATAAAAATAATAATACTTCAAGCATACTAACAAAGCAATTATGTCTTCTCAAAATAACATGGTCAAAGAAAGTTATCCCTACAAAATCATATAGTCTGGCTATGCTCTATCTTCACCACACAAAGTATTTAAATCATGCACAACCCCGATGACAAGCCAAACAATTGTTTCATACTTTTGACATTTTCAAAACTTTTTTGATCTTCACGCAATACATGAGCGTGAGCCATGGATATAGCACTATATGTGGAATAGAATGGTGGTTGTGGAGAAGACAAAAAGAGGGGAAGATAGTCTCACATCAACTAGGCATATCAACGGGCTATGGAGATGCCCATCAATAGATATCAATGTGAGTGAGT